>OX457053.1:16309142-16537538 GCA_949752735.1 Lumbricus terrestris | reverse complement strand
ATGAAATCATTCTTACCTTTCGATTGTCAGAAGCAAAGAATCCGTGTGTTGATCGATGAGAGAGATCGATTCATAGTAAGTCAGATTATCGGTCGGTGTATTGTCGATTTCTGTTACCTCATCTCCCTCTCGTAGACCGATTCTGGCCGCTGGACTTCCGGGAGTGACCTAAAACGCAGAACAGGCAATAGGTGCAACGCTCAGGTCTAACACATTCTATATTATGGTATGTAGGCCTATCTGCAATTGTTATAGCGCCCCTTCAAGATTCTACTCAGAAGCGCTCCCGACTATAGCGCGGACACTGCATCGGAGTTTCACGCCGAAGCGCTGAGCAATTGCTTGTGAAGGACTTGCACAAGGTCCCTACGAGGCGGTTTGAGGTGAATTCAAACCTGCAACTCTCTGGCTGCAATGCAGCCAGAGAGTTGCAGGTTTGAATTCACCTCGACCCACAATTATATTCTATTATAACATAAACTTACACCTCGTCGTTTTCAACTTCCCTAACGACCACCTTAACTCCCGACGTCGCATTCATATCGCATCTGGAACTCCGCCACTGGTTGCACTCTGCCAGTGCCAGTCCCAAGCCTGGATAAAGGAGGAGGGCGACGCTAATTGTCTTTATATAAAACACAGTGACGTTAACCTGAAATTAGCACAATATATGGCTTAGACCTATTTGGATTTCAAACAAGTATCTAAAATGTATATATAAGCGATATGGCCTAGGTGCTCACAGAAGGTGAGTTGCTGGTGAAGAAGAAAGCCAAGATTGTGGACAGATGTCGAGAAGACAAAGTGCGAAAAGTCATCGGATATAGAATATGAGAAGTCAGCAGATATAGAATATGAGAATCTATCGTTTTCAGCTGCAGCTGTCACTTCCCATCCTTCACATAAATTTAGCGTTTCCTAGGCTATGTCTTAGCTTATGATAAAAATTAACCTATGTTATTCATTTGCA
The DNA here is from genome assembly GCA_949752735.1 of Lumbricus terrestris. NCBI lineage: Eukaryota > Metazoa > Annelida > Clitellata > Crassiclitellata > Lumbricidae > Lumbricus > Lumbricus terrestris. The sequence continues at coordinate 16,536,568 of OX457053.1, read as the reverse complement.
GGATAACATGTAACAGTTGCATAACTAATCTCTCACATCTGCCATATAATGAGTCTGATATAGACCGACCCTTGCCTGTCCTTAATTATATATCTCTGTGTGTATATATATAAGAACAAATATATGTGTAGGCCTATATAATGTATATATATATATAAATATAAATTTATATATAGTTAACGACCGACATGCATGAACAAGGCCATTCCTATTTGTAGCCTAATCGTAATCTCCAAAATTCTATAGCACCACTCGAAAGCCAAGTGCAGGGCACCAGCTTATTCACGAGCGCTGTGTGTCAAGTCAGAAGGGTTGTCCAAAAGAGTAGTCCGATGGAGGGCGAGTAGTCGGGTTATTATTATTCATTTAAAACAGCCCTGTTATTCACGAGCGCTGTGCGTCAAGTCAGAAGGGTTGTCTAAAATAGTAGTCCGAAGGTTGTCGTAGTCCGGGTATAAAAGAATCAGAGGTGGCAAAGTAACTTGGAGGCCGTTTGTTAAAAAATTGGTGGTCTCACAAAACTTGAAAACATAATTTTATATGCCTTAATGACGCGCGTAAAGTAAAATTAAATAAAAATTAATAGCCTGCTTCTCAGGTAAATCTATAGGCCTATATATATATATATATATATATATATATATATATATATATATATATATATATATATATATATATATATGCCTATTCACTGATAGCATGCTCATTTCTCATTTGTTTGGCTATAATCATGAGTCTTAGCAAGGCCGTAGCTAGGGGTGTTTGGGGTGTTTGAAACACCCCACCCCCCAATGAAATAACGCTACATGGAATAATGCATTTACTAACACAATCCTGCTGTAATGACTAAAGGGATTTTATTTTGAGGCTCTTATTTCTATCCGATATTAAATTTTACAATATATTAAATCATTCTCCACACCTCTTAATCAGTTGATTCGATTGCTTTTCGGATTACTTGAAATCGAGTAACACCCCCCCCCAAGAACTTTCTGGCTACGGCCTAATACAGTAGGCCTATAGCCTACGTTGGATACAATACTTAAAGTGTCACTTTTAAAATAATTCCAAATGCAGCAGACATAATTTAAAAAAACACTGTTCTGAATTTTAGGCCTCTGTAGATTGCAAGGTCTGTAGAGTAGTGCGGCATTTTTTTTAGCTTAGCGGTAAATCCGGTGTTGAACTCTGGCCTCAATAGCGCAAAAAACAAACAGCAAAGACGATTTGCTATCTTCTGAAGTTTTTAACGTGCGCCAGTTACCATGGGCGGAGTTTATCGTGTAAATGGTATATTTTCTCGGGCTTAGCCCCCCCACCCCCCAAGAAGGCTTTAGCCCCTCCACGAACGGAAATCAAACTCCGCCCATGCCAGTTACAGTAGGTCTTAGTCCACCGAAGATTAATCGGCGGAAGTTTAGTACCGCTCGCCAACGAAGTAGGTTCGAATGGAAAAAATATTGTCTGCGCCTTCTGGGCGTCATGTTCACGCGACCAGACATGGAAGCCACACTTCCTTGCAGCATAATGTATCCTACACTTAGAACGAAGTATAAAACGGAAAGTGGAAAGCAATGTATACACTATACAACAGCCAGGTTGAGAGCGGGGGGAGGGCCAGAGAAAAATGTGATAGGTGAGAGCAACTGAAACACTGGCCGATCAAGAAAAAGCGATGATAGAAAAGTAGAGAGGAGAGAAGCCATAGACTATAGCACCCGCGAGCAAAGGATGACGGTGTAACTCGGTAACTCAGTTCTATCAATGTATGTATACATATATACGTATATGACATACATTACATATGATACATATGTATATATGATACATATCATATGTATATATGATATATGCATCCAAGTAATCGAATAATTATATATGTCTCTAATAGTTACACCTACTCTAAAGGCTGCATTAGGAAAAGTAATCGGTTACAGTAGGCTAACTAAATTTTCCAGCCAAGTACATACAGTCACTGTACTGATTACTTTTAAAATTAACTAGCCAACACAGAGACAGACAGACAGACAAACAGAGAGACAGACACAGAGACAGAGATAGGCAGAGAGACAGAGACAGAGAGACAGAGATGGAGAAAGAGCGACACAGAGGGAGGGACGAAGTGATGAGGGAAGAGAGAGAAGGAGAGAGGGACGTAGGGAGGGAGGGAGGCAGAGACAGAGACAGAAAGACAAAGACAGAGAGACAGAGAGAGACACACAGAGAGAGGGAGGGAGGGATGGAGGGAGAGAGGGAGGGAGGGAGAAAGAGAGAGCGACAGACATATGGAGAAAGAAAGACAGAGACATAGACACAGACAGACAGATAGACATAAAGCAACGAGGTTTGCGACTGCCATAGACCCTTATCTCAACAAGAAGCCTATAGGACCATATCTATAGCTGTTGTTGTCCTATTATTTGTCGCATAAATTCACTACCGAACAGATGCGAGACTCGCAAAAAGATATGAAAGTTCGCAGAGGTTACTTTCGCATTTGTAAATCAGCCTCTTGCATTAAATAGGCTAACTGCACGAGAAAATTTGCGATCTCGTTTATTATTTGTATGCATGTGCACTTGTTATAGCGCCCCTTCAATCTCTCCCTACTCAGAGGCGCTCCCGAATGCAGAGCGGACACTGGATCGGAGTTTCACGTCGAAGCGCTGAGCAATTGTGAGTGAAGGACTTGCCCAAGGTCCTTACGCGGCGAGGTGGATTCGAACCCCGAACCTTCCGGCTTCAAGGCAACGACGCCACCACTACACCACCGCGCCCCACAAGGCGCGGTATAGGCCTGTATGTATAATGCTATAATAGACAAATTCTGCACACCGCAAGGCCGGAGCCAGGATTTTATTTAGGGGGGTGGGGGTGTTTGTTCAATTTTCCGCCCGAAAAAATTATGACCTTTTTTAGTCATCCGACCGAATCTTCAGAAATGTCACAAATTTCCCGTTCGTAAAAACTGATGACCTTTATATCACATCTTTATTTCGGGGGATGTTTTCACAATCACGGTTTTATATCATGGTTTCACAGCATGTGCTAGTAAATGCATTCTGTTACTGCTATTTTTTACTTTTTACATTTGCGGGGGTTCAAACACCCAAAACACCCCCTAGCTACGGCCTTGGCAAGCCGTAGCCTACACACATACACGCACTGTGATACTCATGATGCTGAAGCTCTCTCTCTCTCTCTCTCTCTCTCTCTCTCTCTCTCTCTCTCTCTCTCTCTCTCTCTCTCTCGCGCGCTCTCTCTCTCTCTCTCTCTCTCTCTCTCTCTCTCTCTCTCTCTCTCTCTCTCTCTCTCTCTCACTCTCTCTCTCTCACTCTCTCTCTCTCTCTCTCTCTCTCTCTCTCTCTCTCTCTCTCTCTCTCTCTCTCTCTCTCTCTTCTACAGATCCTCTGTTATAGGCTACCCATTGTCAAACATAGGCCTACTAGTCTATAAATACCAAAACTATATCCTGTGTGAAATAGAGTCATCGAACTCTTGCAGGAATTTCCCCATAAATACTACACTAGCTGAGGTATCTAGAATGTGCTTGTTTGTAGTATGGTTATTTTCTCCACGGCTTCAGTTCAAAGTCATATATTAGGTCTATCTGTTGTTTCTGGTATTCTGTTTTGAATTTTCAGGAGAATATTGTGTTTAGCCTAAGGGACGATGGTGTTTTATGCTTGCAGTCGTAGCTAGACGCGCCTCCCTTCCTGCCTGCCTGACCTAGATCCTGAGATGGATTCAAACCTGACCTTACCTGCAGCATCGGTTCTGTTTCACTGAGCTATATGAGACTACCACCATTATGGATTATCCTGAAACTAGTGAGTGTATTCGTAAAGCCCATATTTCTATAGCGCTACTCCGAATCTAAGCACGTGACATTAGTTTATTCATTACTCAGTAAGCAGAATTTCTGGTGTATTGCTGTGGTGTTGGTGGCGGTTTTGTGGTGGTAGTGGTTCTGTGGGAATTTTGCTATGCTGGTGGTAGTGGTCGTAGTGAAGGCGTTTGCGGTGGTGATGTGGTGGTGGTGTTGGCCCTGTGCTGGTGGTTTTTGTGGTGGTAGTGGTTTTATGGTGTTGGTAGTTTTGTTGTTGTTGCTGTTGTTGTTGTTGCTGTTGTTGTTTTGTGGTGATTGTGGTGGTGGTTGTCGTGGTGGTTGTCGTGGAATTGGTGGTGGTTTTGACACCGTTTTGTGGTGGTGATAGCACTGCAGTACCAGCAGAAACAGCAGTACCATGCAGTAATATAACCAGCACCAGAAGAAGTCAAAGGAGTGTGTTCGTATAAACTATAAACAGTCGTGAACAGTGAAAGCCATTTGCTTCGATCCTGTGAGGTCTGTTTTGCGTTTCATGGCAATCTGTTAGGATTGCCAAAGAGACTTCCTCAACATTGCTTATGCTGCATACGACCAAGCTCTCACGTGAGACTACAGCTCATCAGAAGCCATGGCTGCCTGCCTGCCTTCTTATCTTATCTGCTATCATCTGATTCTAATCGTTTCGTACGGTGACCCGTCAAAAGCAGAAGCAAGCAGGACAAAAGCGCGCAGACAAGTGCGCGCTGTTAGAAAAGCGCGCAGACAAATACGTGCAGAAATTACGCGCAACAAGAACAAATAGACACAATTATTTTTTTTATAATTTTTTTTATTTTTATATTATTATCATTATTTTTTAAATTTATTTTATTATTATAATCATTTATTAGACAAAACATGTTTTACAAGGAAAAGCACAAAAGTTCTTTGTTCATGAGTTAGCGACCCTCATCACAGGACATCTTACTATTATTATTATTATTATTATTATTATTATTATTATTATTATTATTATTATTATTATTAATTATTATTATTATTATTATTATTATTATCATTATCATTATCATTATCATTATTATTATTATTATTATTATTATTATTATTATTATTATTATTATTATTATAATAAGGACAATCGAATTTTACTCAAAATTAACTAGATTTGTAAACATTTAGGCACAACAAAACACAAGAATTTTCGAACATTATATAAACTCGAAATTGCCGTGAATGTTCCGAAAGTTCATTAGTATTTTACGCCAAACTGTAGGAACACAAATCACATACTAAGCTTAGACTATAGAAATAAAGTATAATATAATTAAAGTAGGCCATAAATTGTTCTTCTATTTCGTAAAGTTGATAAACTAAGTGAGTGAAGCTAAGACCAATTTATATGCTAACGTTGTGAGCCACTCCGAGCAAGAACTAATCCAACGGAACGGTTCCATATGATGGAACCAACGCCTGCAGACATCGGAGGCTCTGTAATTAGACGCTAATTTGACAATATTCGCGTTTAATTTACATGGTCCTGTTCTACATCGTATTAACATACCCAATAATTTAACCTTAGGCGGTAGGCAGTACGTTATTAATCATTACTATTAGCCAACATTGGACACTTGTCCGGGTAGTTGCGCGCTTTGGTCGGCGCCTTATGTCCACGCCCTTTTGTCGGGGAAGGTGCCTGTTGTGCTCTATGCGCTCTAGAGTCTGCGCGCATTTGTCTGCGCGCATTTGTCTGCGCGCTTTTGTCCTGCGCTGTTTTGTTATGGCGCTGTTTCGTACACTATAGTAGTTTCTTTGTAGCAGCAACTCTACAATGCATCAATAATTTCATTGTTTCAATGAAGTCATTGATACATTTTGCTGCTGCCATAATAGGTCAACTGCCAGAGTAATCAGTCCAAATTCCAAAGAATAACCGGTAGATAAATAGTATTGTTATTATTATTATTATTAGTAGTAACAGTTGTAGTAAATGTTGTTGTTGTCGCAGTAGTAGTAGCAGTAGCAGTAGCAGTAGCAGTAGTAGTAGTAGTAGTAGTAGTAGTAGTAGTAGTAGTAGTAGTAGTAGTAGTAGTAGTAGTAGTAGTAGTAGTAGTAGTAGTAGTAGTAGTAGTAGTAGTAGTAGTAGTAGTAGTAGTAGTAGTAGTAGTAGTAGTAGTAGTAGTAGTAGTAGTAGTAGTAGTAGTAGTAGTAGTAGTAGTAGTAGTAGTAGCAGCAGTAGCAAGAGCAGGAGCACCAGCAGCATTAGTAATATTAATAGTACTAGTAGTAGTAGCAGCAGTAGTAGTATAGTAGTAGTAGTAGTAGTAGTAGCAGCAGCAGCAGCAGCAGCAGCAGCAGCAACAACAGCAGCAGCAGCAGTAGTAGTGGCAGTAATAGCAATCTTGAATTTGTCTACAGTCATAAGCGCCCCTATCAAATGGCCAAGTATCAATCTAGACCTTAATTTCTAGGGCATTGAGCAATTGTGAGTTATCGATTAGCTCAAGGTCCTTATATATGCACAGTATAGACCTGTATGTGTAAGAAGAGGGCCTCGAACCCTTACTCTCCGCCATACATCTTAACCACTGCAGAGATAGTTTGCTTCGACTAAGATCAGAGAAAAAAGATGGCGAAAGTAAGGCGTGCGACGGCGCGAGAGAGAGGCATATAGCTTTCAGGTATACGGTACACTGTCGGTACAGGTCTATAGGCTAAATTAACCTCAGACGCAGTGGTGCATGGCATGGCATGCCTATGCCTATGTAGGCCTTTGGTCTATAAAAACGTTTGAGTTTTGGCTTTACGACTATACGATGATGTTGTCCTACATTTTAAAAATAACACCTGCTTATTGTATTTAGTACCCGGCATTGTATTGTAGGCTATGTGACCAACAGAATGATGAACAATAGGCCTACTAGAGTTTATTATTATTATTATTATTCGGCTAGTTAGTTAATCTTGTAAACAGTTGAAAATTGTATTGGCCACATTCAGTTGTAAATAATTTAATGGGGCTAAGCCGATTTTGAAGTCCTCGTGTATGGAGTACTATATATGGACTAAGACCGTCCTAGCTCAAAATTTAACTTTACTAAACCAGCATCAAAATTAGTAATTCAAAGTATTATTATTATTATTATTGCTGTCTTTATTTTTTATTTTACCATGATTTTTTCAACAAATATTCCAAACAGAACAAAAGCTGTGTCAAACTGTCTCAAACAGTGTCAATTTTAGCGAGTCCAAACACCCTCATCCATGTCAATTAAGGGCTTGATGAAAGAGCCTGTGAAGCCCACAGCGCTATTATTATTATTATTATTATTATTATTATTATTATTATTATTATTATTATTATTATTATTATTATTATTATTATTATTATTATTATTATTATTATTATTATTATCAACATCATCATTATATTTCTCAAAAAACAGAGTACTATGGCCTCGTCGAGCCGAGGCATGCGATGGCGTTGAATCGCTGAACTGTGGCTGATATCTTCTGGAATAGGAAGAAGGTTTCTTGTGGGTCTTCTGTTACGCGTGACAATCGTCGACCGAGTTCTGTGATAAAGGCCAGGCCCTCCGCCTTATTATTATTATTATTATTATTACTACTATTATACGAAACATGTTTTACAAGAAAAATCATAAAAAGTTCTTTGTTCATGAGTTAGCGACCTTCATCACAGGACTATTATTATTATTATTATTATTTTTTTTTTTTTTTTTTTTAAAGCAAATTTGTCTGGAATGGACCCTATTCGTCAAGGTCCCAGTTGGAAAAAGTACCCCTAAAAGCGACATAGTTGAATCGCTGAATCGTTACCGACAGGCGTTGGAACAGATATGACGTTTCGCGGACGTCACCAGTTGCGGTGCTCATGCTTTGTCCCAAAGCAGAAAGGAAAGTCAAGCCCTCGTTGTTGATGGGGCCTAGGGTTTCGAAAGCCAAGGGAATAAACAGGTGAGTTTCTGACAATTGACTGTATTTTGTGTGTTTGAGGGCCGCTGCTCTCTCGGCCGCCGCACCCGCCGCCCGAGAAGTGTCGGAGAGATAAGAAGCGGCTGAGGTGTCGGTCACGGTCGCATCCCAAATAAGGCAGCGACCAGCACGCCACGGTATCAAAGTGAGGCCATCCGGTCTCTTGCCGTCAGCCCTTAACAGGCCAACGGGTTCCTTAGTGGAAGGGAAGCCAGCCCGGGTCAAACCGCGGAAGACTATGTCGTTCAAGGTCGCATGTCTGGATGAACGACCTGGACCCAAAGAGCAGGAGAGCCCGTGTAGGCCGTTAGCGGCAACAGCAGATCCGCATGGGCATCTGTGCGGTTCACAAAGAGGAACCCCCAGCCGAAGACCAACCGCCACTCTGACTGACTCGTCGTCAAGTCTGAGTCCGCACGAGGTTATAGGGAGAGCCAGCAGCCAATCGCCCGCGTGCGGGGCAGAGACAGCTCTGAGACGCGCTTGATGGAGTGGGTCCTGAAGCCCGGTGTACAAGTCAGATATGATCTTATCGGTCAGTGGTTTTTCCCAAGATGTTTGCCTGTGGACAACACTGCTGTCTGGAATTATTATTATTATATTATTATTATTATTATTATCATCATTATTATTATTATTATCATTATCATTATCATTATCATTATCATTATCATTATCATTATTATTATTATTATTATTATTATTATTATTAATATTAATTATTATTATGACTATAAAAAAGTTTGCTTCGACTAGGATCAGAGAAAAAAGATAACTATTATTATGACTATTATTATTATTATTATTATTATTATTATTATTATTTTTTTTTTTTGCCCCGAGGTATTTAGGATCCCTCAGGGACTTCATTACTAACTATTGGTTAAAAACTAGTCCAGAATGACCCTACTCTTCATTGTCTTGATCATCGAAAGTGCCTCGGAATGCGATCGCATATTATTATTATTATTATTATTATTATTATTATTTTTAAATTTATTATTATTTTTTTTTATTTGTATTATTATAACACACATTTATTTTATTATTATTATTATTATTATTATTATTATTATTATTATTACTATTATTATTATTATTACTACTACTACTACTACTACTATTGTTGTTGTTGTTGTTGTTGTTGATGATGATGATGATGATGGTGGTGTTCTGCCCGAAGGCAGGTTCATTGGCTTTACGCCCCTGGGGATGAGATGAGTGAGGTGGTTTCCCGTTGCCTTCCCCACAGACAATGATGGGTAAGCAACTTGTCCAAGGTCGCTCCGCAGGAGCTACTACTACTACTACTACTACTACTACTACTACTACTACTACTACTACTACTACTACTACTACTACTACTACTACTACTACTACTACTACTACTACTACTACTATTATTATTATTCCGAAATTTAGTTGATCTAATAAACAATTTAAATGTTGGTGTAAAGTAATAAGATGTGAACGGCCATTGATTATGTGGTGCCTTATTTAGCAATGCTCTTTTACACTACATACCCAATCCATGAGAAATGGTTTTGCGTTTGCGTAGGAACGGAATCGTACGCCCACGATCGGCAGAGCTGCTCCACTCGTAGGAGAAGCATTCCAAAGTGGCTTAATAATGCGACGCTACAGCCACTGGTATACGACCAGAGACCGTTAGGCTGTGTTGCCATCCACTCTGAGATTAGCCTTCCATACCTTGTTTATCAAATACCGCGTCTCAATTCGATGATCACACTCCAGAAACAATGCAGCCTGCGATAAACACTAGGCCCACGCCTAAAACTAATTACCAGGTATTTCAATCGGATTAAATTACGCTGACATGCGAAATTATTCCTATTTTGTTTAAATTTAGGCCTAAATCATGCTAAAAATTATTAGTCGTGTTGAAATTCTCATCGTGTTAAATTCCGGTCATGTTAAATTCTTATAATGTTAAATCCTTATCATGTTATGTCATTATCGTGTTGAATTAGGTCAACTACTATTTTAGCCTTCAATTGTTGACTGGTTGCCTGACCTGCTGTCAACGCTGATCAGATTTGCATTTGCTGTCCACTTGAACTCGAGGTTTTAAAATCCAGAAAAACAAAAAGACCCCCACCCCTTGCCAAGAGGCCAAGTGCAGACCTTACTCCATTAGCATGCAACCGTAACCTAACTTTTAACTTTACACTGCTTTCGATTACTATGCACTGTTATGTAGGATATGCATTAGTCGCGTATGTCTTACGTATACATGTATGTATGTATGTATGTATGTATGTATGTATGTATGTATGTATGTATGTATGTATGTATGTATGTATGTATGTATGTATGTATGTATGTATGTATGTATGTATGTATGTATGTATGTATGTATGTATGTATGTATGTATGTATGTATGTATGTATGTATGTATGTATGTATGTATGTATGTATGTAGGTATGTATGCATGTATTTATTTATTTATTTATACACGCATGTATGCAGGTACGCATACGCATAAGTGCAATTATTAGTACAGCGCTTTGTAACCGCTGGCCATACGAGCTACATGTACGCTGTAATTCAATGTTTAAAGTTTTTCGCAGCAACTTATGTAAACAAATTATGTAGACATGAGTTGAAATGGCATATAGGGGGCCTGCTCGTCTATCGTAATGAACTTACCCTTGCCAATCGCAGCGGTTCGCTGACGTCAGCCCCACCCTGAAGGCGAAATCCCCAGGGTTGGCTCAGGTCCTGACGTATGATTTGAGCTCGCAATATATCGATTTCCGTCATTGTCCGCTGACGCTCAGGAAGCCAGTTCAGCGAAGCAGAACATAGGAAAAGTTATATCTGTCCGTCTGTCTGTCTGTCTGTCTGAGTCTTTTTCTCTGGCTCTCTTTCTCTTTTGCTCAGAATCGCAACAGAAATGGACGATCTGAAGTTTTTCAAAAACTGCCGATAATCGCGATAGCTGTATCGATTGTAGTTGGGTTCGTTATTGTTGGTCTTCGATCTACGACGATGACGAAAGCGCTTTTGTGTATACGAGTTTCCCTGGTCTGTTTATCGAAATAATCTTGGCGAAAATTGTACACAGTGAAAGCTATCCCCGAGTTGTTATGGACGTCCGCCACATCACACGCACACACATACACACACGGCACACACGCACGCACACACGCACGCACAGTCCTTCCCGGCTTCCTTTGCGATTTCAACGAGCCAAGAAGAGTGCTGAGGCCGCGCTACCAGCTGGAGGGCTTAGGCCAAGCGCTTGAGGCTGCTACCGCTGCTGCTGTAGCTGCAGCAGCAGCAGCTGCAGCAGCAGAATAGGAAGGAGCAGATGCTGAGCATGGCGCCCCTAGGATGGATGCTTATTAACAGCGCTGTTGTCTGATTCCTGGCCAGACGAGATCGGTTGGTTGGATGGTTGGTCGGCGCGACGCGGAACTGTGGCTAAAAATACCAAAGAACAGTTGTTGAGTCTGTTTGGCTTATCAATCGCTAGGCGCCAACCAACGGAGAGATCGTTATAATCGACTCCTTCAGCCCCTCCCTCCCTCCATCCCTGCTATCCCGCTCCCTCCTTCCTCTTTCTCTCTTCCCCTTCTCATCGTCCTCCTACACATCCTGGGTTCCTATATTTGCCGCCGCCGCCGCTGGATTAAGAGTTTATTAATGATCGGCCTCTGGTCAGGCCGAGGAGGCCTCAACGTCCGCTTCCGGTTCTCCTATAGACCTCCGATTAATAGTCCCTCATCTCTGCCGCTGTGCCTCTCCTCCACATCCTCCTCCTCCCCATCCTCCTCTCCGGCTGGTGATGATGGTGATCAGGCGGTTCGTGGAGGTATACGCATTGAAATATAATGTGTGCTGCCAATCTACTTCCTTACAAACTGCTCAATGTTTATGCTCTTTTGTAAAGCACGTTGCAGTAAAACTGTAATCTCCAGAAACCAATGCAAATACGTAGAAGCTTGGATATGTACATTGTACAAACACATATGCGCATACATAATTATATACAATGTCACACGTGCAATACATACATACATACTATGCATACTTTGTATTATGTCATGCAAGTATAAATACATACATGCATGCTCACATACATGCATAGGCCTACATACATACATACATACATACATACATACATACATACATACATACATACATACATACATACATACATACATACATACATACATACATACATACATACATACATACATACATACATACATACATACATACATACATACATACATACATACATACATACATACATACATACATACATACATACATACATACATACATACATACATACATACATACATACATACATACATACATACGTTCATACGTGCATACGTGCATACGTGCATACATGCATACATGCATACATGCATACGTGCATACATGCATACATGCATACATGCATACATGCATACATAGATACATACATACATACATACATACATACATACATACATACATACATACATGCATACATACATACATACATACATACATACATACATACATACATACATACATACATACATACATACATACATACATACATACATACATACATGCATACGTGCATACATGCATACGTACATACGTACATACATGCATGCATGCATACGTACATACATGCATGCATGCATACATGCATACATACACTGTGAGCCATAAAAAACCGGGCCACTTTATGTTTAGCTATATCTCTGTCATTTCTTTATCTATTTTTACACTTTTTGCATTATTTTAAACAGGAATCAATACTCTAAAGAGCAGAAACAAACATTATCGATTTCATCCTACATGTATGTTAAACTTGTCTTGCGAAACTGAAGACACTAAAAAACACGTGAGAATCGATCAATGCTGCATTTTTACTACTTAAATGCAGACAATTTTTCAGTGCCTTTATTTGTTTAAAGTTTGTGTTCAAAATGACTTCCTTTTTCACGTACACGATTTGTCTGGTTGAAAGATGTGTTTTAGGCTTGTCTTCCTGGTTCTGAACCAATTCATTGACAGCGGCGATATTATCTTCAGTTCGCGACGATTTTGGCCGACCACTTCCCGCAGCGCGTTCAACTGAACCGGTAGTTCTCAACTTTCGCAGAAAGTCATCTAATGTTTTTCTTTTCCAATTCTTGTTCGGAAACACCTTAATTAATCGTCTAGAAGAATAATTTTTGCATTCCCGCAGATTTTTAATTAAAATTTTATCCTCAAAGCTCAACATTTTAAAATTTTAACTCAAATTTTCAACCATCAACTTTATTAACATTATGCTGCGAAACGGATAGGACGTCATCGCGCAAGTAAATAAGTAACTCGTAGAGATTTAATTTTTCTTTCAAACGACACAAAAATTATAAAAATTGTTAAAATACCGACCGAGATATAGCTAAAAATAAAGTGGCCCGGTTTTTATGGCTCACAGTGTAGATACATAGATACATACCTATAGAGTCCAATTATAGTTCGATAGTTTTACGGCGGGATCGTGCAGTTGACATTTTTTAGTAGTTCAGGCACTGTTGCTTTGTAGGCTATATATAGGCCTACAGCGAACTGGCGTCCGGTCAATTGTACATGGTTAGCTATTGTAGAGGCTATGATAAGTTACGGGTAGATGAGATGGATGTCAGAGATCAACTCAGATCCGGAAATAGTTTGCTAAACTCCGCCATCAAAATTGAAACCAATATTCAACAACACAAGATTTCATTCTAATTCTACTTACTTGTTCAAGCAGGACTGTCCAGAACCTAGACTCTAGGTCCTGGACAGTCCTGCTTGAACAAGTAAGTAGAATTAGAATGAAATCTTGTGTTGTTGAATCTCTCAAATATCCATTCTACACACCCTTTGGCACAGTCATTCCGAATTAGAGACCTGCTGTAACCAAAGGTACTGCCAGCGGATAAAGGTCTCCCTACCTACCCAGAGCCTTGCACCTACCTACCTCGCTCTGTCTGTCTCCGTCTCTACTTCTCTTTATATCCCTATTTATCTCTTTGTGTCTTTTGTCTGTCTGTCTGTCTGTATGTCTGTCTGTCTGTCTGTCCATATGTCTGTCTGTCCATCTGTCTGTCTGTCTGTCCGTCCATCTGTCTGTCCATCTGTCTGTCTGTCTGTCTGTCTGTCTGTCTGTCTGTCTGTCTGTCCATCTGTCTGTCTGTCTGTACATCTGTCCGTGCGTCCGTCTCTCAGAGACCGCCTTATCATCCGTCTCCGCGCATGATTGATTGTCCACGAGAACAAATAAACCATCTGCTGCTGTGTAGCCACCGTTGCTTACCAGCAGTCACCCCCCACCCCCATCCCCCCCACACCGCTGGCGTTCAATCCCTCAACAACAACAACTCAAACGACCTTTGCGTTTGAGAGGGTCGACTATTATATCTAGCACTGCAACTGCATTCAGCGTCATTCTGAAAAGGTCCAACAAGAGTTGACCTTTCATTTATATAGCGGTCTCTATATACGGTCGATGTACGTTATCGATCCTTGATAAAAGGTCTTGTGATTTAATGAACGATGTTCACTTTAGGTCAACATCCTCCTTATATGTGTGTATGTGTACTTGTTATAGCGCCCCTTCAAGCACTTTACTCATAGGCGCGCCCGACTACATAGCGGACACTGCATCGGAGTTTCACGCCGAAGCGCTGAGCAATTGCGAGTGAAGGACTTGCCTAAGGTCCCTGCGCGGCGACTCAAGGTGGATTCGAACCTCGAAACTTCCGGCTTCAAGGCAACGACGCCACCACTACACCACCGCGCCCCACATATACATATGCAGAGACTAAGAAACTGAAGTTGCCATCACTTAATGACCATGGCATTCAGCTCCACCGCTGGTTGCACTCGTACAGTGCCAGTCCCAAGCCTGGATAAAGGAGGAGGGCGTCGCTAATGATCTTCGTTATCACACACTGACGTTAAACTAAAGCCAATTAACTATAACTATTAATTAATATTAATAAAATATTAATGCCCATGGCTGCCTTAGAGAAAGTTTAGGGGTCTGCTCTTCTCCCTCTTCTCTATCTTCACTGCGCCCTGCGACAATGAAAGCTACACGCATCAAATTGTGTACTTGCTGACATTTATCATCACAATAGGTATAACAACGCAGATTTATCCGACTTTGTACTTAGAACGGCTTTATACAAAATGCTCAAAGGAACAAACCATAACGCACCCAACCACCATACATCCCCCAGAGGCCTATCCTCACAAATGCGCAGTACTCACCCATTGACCCCAGCTTCATCCATACCCACTCCCGCCCATCACCCATCCACCCACACATTGACCCGTGCACCCGTATCAACCACCGTGTTGCGCCTCCACCCCTCCCCCCACCCCCCCCCCCGAACCGAACCGCCCATGGGTCACCCACCAACCACCACCGAATCGAATCCATCCATCCATCCATCCGCTGTTATCAATTCATTTTATTTCTCAGTTCCGCCTAATCGCAATCTCGTCTTACGCCCCATACAGATTTCATCTGCACCCCGCGGTCGACTGTTAACCGGTGGTACGTACCCCCACGCCCCTCCCCAACCCATTCCCCCTCCCCACCCACCACCCAACTCTATCCCCGTTCCAACATCCCATCCGCCTCCCCGCATTAAGCTCTCACCTAGCCGCAGCGTCTCCCTGCAACAACCTTCTCGGCAAACGGTGCAGAGCTTCTGGCAATCCTAGGCGCACGGGAGGCGGTCAGCACATCCAAGCAGGCGGACAGACGGGGGCTGGGAAGAGGACGCTGATGGGGGAAGACCGGGACGGAGCTGCCTGCCCTGCAGGGGCAGTCAACGCCTCCGACCGCCGCCGCCGTTTCCGATCTCGGCCGGGGATTTAGTCCAGAAGTACACAACGCTCCGCCTAGAAATCTCAGGAACACAGGCCGAGCCACACACACACGCACACACACACACGCACACACACACATACACGCACACACACCGACACACACGCACATACACACGCGCGCAGACACAAATACACACGCAGAGACGCACACACACACACACGCTCACAGACACACTCATACCTACAATCGCAGTCTCACACTGCAAGAACATAACTAGGCCTAGGTTCTAAGTTCTGTGAAGATAAAGCGTTCAGGCCAAACGCAAACACATGCAGAAAATTTGGTAAGCTTACAGTTTTTGGCAGATATGATAAACACACAGTGCAGAAAGGATAAATTGGTTTAAATGGAATAGGCAGCTTTGAGTCCCAACTGAACAGAGCTGTTTTTTTATTAGACAAGTGAACAAACATAGGCTACTACTCAACATCTATTTGCAAATCCTAAAGTCCCACAGTAGTACCGGTATATCAGACTGGATTCCTGACTACTCAAGGGGGACTGCACCATCCCTGCATCCCCAACCTAACGAGTCTTAAAATTTTACACTGAGTTTAATGGCCAGTTGAGAAAATGCCATTGAGGACCCACATTGCCCTGGGCCCAACAGCCTTTACAATTCGGCATGGGGAGGGTCATTGATCAATGCAAGTTGCGCTACCCATACAGTCATATACCATTCTTTGGACCGGCATGATGTGTCTGAAGAAATATGGTTACAAGAGTTGCCTACTTTTCACTGTTTCAAACAACTGTAGCAACACTCAGATATAAAAACATAATATTCGTTTGCAGCCGAGATACTTTCAAAGCATTGAAAGCATTGTTACCACCTGACATCCAAATCAGAATCAAACTTGAATTGACTGAATTCAGTTTTATTGCAACTTTCTATTTCCGCCACAGCTAACCAACCTTCTGGTTTCATCGACCCATACGATTGATGAATCCATCTATGGAATTTATATACTAAGCGACCCTTCAAGATAACTTATTCAGAGGTGCTCCCGATTCACGCATAGTCAAAGAGCAGTCTTCTTTTATTGGATTAATATTGCATTTATTATCAATGACTTCATTTATTATTCATTATTATTATTCATTAATATTCAATTATTCATTATTATTATTCATTTATTCATTATTATTATTCATTTATTCATCTTCTCTAATAAATATATACTTGTCATTGGCATCACAACACTTGAAGCTACATAATGCTGTGCAAATCATGGGGCATGGTGGTGTAGTGGGCATGTTCGTTGCCTTGCAGCCGGAGGGTTCCAGGTTCAAAACCACATAAAGTCGCTTCGTAGGGAACTTGGGCAAGTCCTTCACTTGCAATTGCTCAGCACATCAGCGTGAAACTCTGATTCAGTGTTTGTGCTTTAGTCGGGACTCGGGAACGCTTCTAAGTAGTAAATCTTGAAGGGACGCAATAACCAGTGCACAATGCACATACACACACTCATTATAATGGTTCCATAAATCTTAAATAAGATGTTGATTCAAATATATTTTATATGTAAAAAATGTCACCTATAACAGTTACCTCCAACTTGAAAACCACAGACCATCAAGTACTTCAATAACGTACAACTTTTAATAAGTTCAGAAAATGGTAATTACTGAATTAAAACATGACGCAATTTAAAAACACAAATTTACACGTAAGAATTTTTTTAAACATTATTCGTCTACGATAATGGACTGAACTTAAAAGTAAAAACCATTCTTTCCAGATATTCAATATTATTCATCATAAATAACTCTAGAACAATTCTTCTGTGCAGTTTACATTATTCAACGATACTTGTGCAGTGTCAAAGACTCAATAGCTGATGGTGACAATATGCCTCAATTCTGTTGAACAATAACACAAGTCTGACAATCTGACTATTATTACCACACAGCAGAACCAATATCCCATTACACACACATACAGTCATACACAGATACTAACAAACACACATAAACACAGGCAAACATACATAAACACACACAAACGCACATAGACACACACCCACACACAAATATACTCTAGCAAACGCAAACAAACACACACAAACATACATAAACACATGCAAGCACACCCATAAACACATGCAAACGCACACACATACTCACTGGCACCCACGGATTCGTAAAAACTGGCCAGCCAGCTTTGCTGTAAATTTGGCAACTAAACGCTTTGTTGAACAAATTAGACTTTCTTACACACCACCCCATGTAATATGCCTATATAACCAAATTAAACCCAGTTCCCCTTTTCAGGTTCCATTTCGCAGAGGCCCTGGAAGTTGAGGTTGCTAATAGCATCCAACAAGAATCCAAAATCAAACAGATAAACAAGCATCAAAAAGCACTGCAGCTCGTTCACGAAGAACTGGCCAAAAAATGAACTAACCAAGCATTTAGACAAAAGCCAAAACCACCGAATTTTCTGCAATCCTGAGCTGTTCCAACGTTGTTTCCCAACCCTATGTATCTGCACAAAAGGCTTCCTTCCCTTCCCAGCAAGAATTAATGTATTCGTACTTAAAATGATGAGTAGTTCTTTAATTATGCATTTTTGTCAATTGCACTAGTTCTCCAAAAATAATGTAGCCCCATGGCCGACAGACCAGACTCATTAACTGAAGCACAAACAGCAAGTAATCAAACAACTAGACAATATAATTACCTCCTGGGTAATTAATTAGTGAAAAAAAATTACTGAAACAGTCCAAACATAACTAACCAGATAGCAACTAACCAGATGTTACAACAAAGAATCAAACTGTCAGCTAAACATAACAGCCACCAAATGTTGTGAAATCATTCAACAGAAAAGCGCTCTCACCATTAACAAGATTAAAGATAGCAACAAAAGGTCACAGTTCACAACTGTATTTGCAAAGTAACTAATTTATAATATTTTAAAATTTATTGTGGCACAAAATAGCTTCCTTCACATATGAGCCTTCAATTAAAAAACAGTTGACTGTAACTAATTTATAGTATTTTTTAATCTATTGTGGCGCAAAATAGCTTCCTTCACAATGTGAGCCTTCAATTAAAAAACAGTTGACTGTAACTAATTTATAATATTTTAAAATTTATTGTGGCACAAAATAGCTTCCTTCACAAGTGAGTCTTCTATTAAAAAACAATTGACTGTAACTAATTTATAATATTTTTAAATTTATTGTGGCACAAAATAGCTTCCTTTACATATGAGCCTTGAATTAAAAAACCATTTGATCAGCAACCGAAATAGGAATTCCAAAAGTATTCGTCGACGTACGAATATAGTAATAAATCTATGCAGTAATTAAAATCAATCTTCATCATTAAAAACACCGTAACTAATGCTACACAGCGTAGTATGCAACAGTCGCATTAAAATGTTGCTCTGTGGATTCTAGAGCATCGCTACCCACCACACGACAACAACAAAAATTACGACCACAGAATGTCTTCAATCTTTGAAGGAATAAAGGTCACAGATCTGAGAAACTTGTGCCTTAGGTTACAACAGTGGTTTTCAACCTTTCTGTAGTGATGAAACCTGCTCACGAAACCTAGCACATTTCACCTGTTTGGTTTTTCAAGAAAAAAGTTGAATTGTTAATCGTCTTTTCACATGGAGTCATCTCTACCAAATATTGACAGCGGTGAGAAGAATTTAGCTCATTGATTCTGTAAATTCAGTTGGTGCTTTTCATAAATTTTAATTTGAGCTTTAGAAGCGTGGACGATGTCCGCATAACTTAGGCTGTGGGTTCGAATCCACCTCAAGCCGCCGCATAAGCACCCTGAGCAAGTCCTTCGCTCGCAGCTGCTCATGCGCTTTGACGTGAAACTCTGATTCAGTGTCCGCGCTGTAGTCCTCCGAGTAGAATTCTAAAAGGTGTGTTATAGCAATTTCTCATACATACATCATACATTCATATTTACAACTTAAGAGTTCCGTGGTGTAAACCCGGATGAAAAATACTTGGTTGCTAGGTAACCTATTTCATAACAAATAAGCTTGTGACTGAAACGGTAAATAAATTTGTAACTGAGCTGGTAAATAAGTTTGTGCTCTATCAATCAGTCAGCAATATACGAGATGTCTTCAGTTGCCACAGTTCCATGTATGCAAAATTAAAGTACCTGCAGCATACAAGAAACTGTTCGCGTTTCGTCAGGAAGAAAATTGTCCTTCAACAAAACCAAATCCTAAATAAATTTCCATGCAATTCCTCAACTGAACCTAATGGGAACAGCGGCGGCACCAGGATTTCAGCTTTGGGGGGTTGAATCCTCGCGGAGGAAATTTTCCATTTTCATCTGCCAAAATTTCTGACGACCTTTTTTAGGGGGCTTAGCCCCCGGATGGCCATAGCCCCCTTGGCGCCACCACTGAATGGGAAGTTAATCTGTTACAATCAATTCAAACCAACTGTTGCAGTTCCATTAACTGCCACATCCAAGCTGTAAAATACCCAACATTGCCAACGCTTAAAACTCCCAATTTATTCCCAATAAGTACGACAAACAAAACTCTTTTACTCGTCGTTCTTCTGCTTACAGCCGATGGCTCTGGTACAACTTTCTGCATTTACACCATCACTTTCGAAGCAATTCTGAATCATTCAATTGCTTAGCCAGACTTAATCGCACAAGCCATTCCATCAAAAACAAATTGTGTTTCTGATAAATGAAGAAACATCTGGTGCAAGACAAATCCAATGATGCCACTGACGACGGAATAACAGCTTTGCTGTTACATGAAGTTATCCATGAAGTCAAATACAATTTATATTCATCGCTTTCATCACATGCGCCTCTTTAAACAGTTTGACCAACAGAACTTTTCAACTGCAATTAAATTCTGATTGCAATATAATAAAATAACATAATATAGACTGGCAGTGACTGGCAGTAAAGCAAAGGAATCAATCACTCTGATCATCACATCATAGACCGAAAGAGACATAAAGCTCCCAAAATGTACGCAGCAGAATTAGTTCTACGACCCAGATTGGTTCAATTTTTCAAACTCAGTCCCACAAACATTCGAAGACTTAAACACAGAGAAAACTGGACGACTTCATAGATGAATTTGACATCTTGCCAGTTTTCACAGATCAACTTCTGACAATGTTTCGATTTAAGCCCAAACCAAAATTATCTACACCGAAACTAAGCAGAAATTGCACCCGGCTACAAACGCAAAGACAATGAACAGAAACGTTTCCCTTCAATCGAGTCGGGTCACCCTTATCTGGGTTATCAGAGTTGCATTGTCTCCTTAGCAGTGCTAAAATTAACATCGAGCTACACAAGAACTGTCTCAAATCGATCCAGACTGCGTTTACCAGACACACCTCCACCTAGCTTCCACAGTCAATTGGATCGTTGCTGCCTGCTGTGTATTTAGATCTAATCATCGTCAAGGTCAATAGCAGCTCAGTCCGAGTTGGCCCCATTTCAGTGAAGCTGCGGAACAGCCCCATGACAGCTGCCCCTGTCAAATCTATCTGAATGGGCCAGCTGCACGACCTCGACGACCTGTACAGTACATTCCACGGTCCCTACCCCATCAGAGACCCCCCTCAACAAATCGCCGTGAAAGCGGCGCCCTTCGAGATGAGTATATCTCCGTACGGTTCCGTCTGCTCCACGTCGACCGCCTGCGACTTCTTTAGGACTAGCAGCGTGTAGAACTTCGACGCGACGTGCTTGCGATTGCCGTGAGCGATCAAGTCCTTAAAGCCGACGGAGTCGTGACGAGCTAAGACGCGGCTCAGCGAGTGCAGCATCTGCTGCGAACGTTTGTTCCAGCGTCGCTCCTCCGCTTCCTCTTCCGCCTCACCCTCCACCTACAACAAAAACTCTTCTTCACTTAATTGTCCTAACGATTTCTTTCAACCAACATCAATGTGTGAGCAGTGGGAATGCCGAATAGGTGAGCAGTGGAATGTAGAAGAGTTTAATTGGAATGCTTGTGTTTTTCCAGGGTTCCAATGCTTGGTGACAATGGTGAGCATTGGAAAGACAAGCGAAGAATTTAGAGAGCAACGGGCACATTTCCACCCGCTTTGAACCCTTAATATTATTAGACATTCTTAAAATGATCACTTCAAACAAAAGCTGTTAACGACTAAGGGTGAATTAAAGCCCGGTTATAAATCTGCTGAATTCCACGTTGCTGAACTGAAATAAAAGAAGTGGAAGAAACCCATTATATGATTTCCAAGCCAATCATCCGATGTGTTCATGGAACTCAGTCAAACAAGACCAGATACGACTCTTGTATATTCATTCATCCATTCACTCAAATATTTACATAGCACCTCTTCCAGGAAACTTCTCAGAGGTGCTCTCGACTCCAGCACAACCAAAAAGAACAGTTTTCAAGCGCTTATAGAATGCGTTAGAAAATGACCTGGGGATCAGGCACAGCTCACGAGGGAGGCCATTCCATACTGATCAGTTTTGATCGAGAAAAGCGGAAGAATTCACATCACACGTTTCCCAGAACCTTTCCAACAAGATCCGTCCTCACCTGTTCGAGCGGTACATCCTCTTCCTCCTCCTCCGGTTCGGTCGACGCATCCTCATTGTAAAATCCTCCATCATTGTCGTTATCGTCGTCGTCATCATCCGAGTTTCCCCCACCCGGTGGAGGAGGAAGCGGGGGCAGAGACGGGGCGGGTGATGACGGCGGCGTCTGCGATGGTTGGGGTGCGGGAGGCTCCTCGGACGTTGTTGACATTTCGGCGACAACAGATGGCGGAGCCTGCAGCGATTGATTGTTGAAAACAGACGACTCGTCGATTATAGATGGCGCCTCCATAGTAGGCGGCCGGTAAACATCCTGCGTAGCGATGGGCAGCTCTGGCATGTCTCCTGCTGTAAAGTTTTAATTAATGGAGTTTAGTTTAAGCAACGATAATTTATCATCTATGTTATTATCATGCATTTATTAACTTTATCATCTATGTTATTATCCTTTGTTTATTAGCTTTATCATCTATGTTATTATCCTGTGTTTATTAGCTTTATCATCTATGTTGTTATCAAGCATTTATTAGCTTTATCATCTATGTTATTATCATGCAGTTATTAGCTGCCACTATCTTGTGATCAAGTATCAATGTCCCTTCACAGCAAATGTGGGGCACGGCGCTGTAGGGGTATGTTTAGTGCCTTGGAGTCGGAAGGATGCGGGTTTGAATCCACCTCAAGCTGTCAAGTAGGAACTATGAGCAAGTCCTTCACTAGGAATTGCTCATGCGCTTCGGCATGCAACTCCGATTCAGTGTCTGCGCTGTAGTCGGGAGCACCTCTGAGTGGAAATCTCAAAGGTGCGCTATAACAAATGCCCATACATACAAATATCTCAAAGTAGGAGGCTCAAGGCAAGCACTTCAAATGATCAGCTACCATGTTTCACTGGTCAGTAACATTCAAGCAATTGAATATACAAACGAGAAATATCTATTCAGAATTCTCTGCATTCTCACAGTATAGTCGCTGGCATTGGACGATTAAAGAGCCAATACAAGACTTCTGACATAGCGAAACAAACCAACCAAAGCTACAGTATCAGATAAACAAACATAATCAGAATAAAATTAAACTATGTATTCAAAAGCATCGACAGTGGCATGGTAACTCACATCTTTTACACGCATGCTTCAACAGTGTCACATCTCCACATACATTCACACAACGTCACACGCTGAGAGCGCCTCTGAATATATATATACAATACAATACTTTAAGAGCCATCTAAGATACGTTTACAAGTGCCACTTACCTGCACTCATATGGTCATGCACCTCCAACTCCTCCGCTCTGGCACGCTCCAGCTCAAGATCTGGCTGCTCTGCTGGCGGCGGCACTTCCACAATCTCTGACGCCGCCGATTTCGTTATTAGGTTGATGGTAAACAACTGAAATAAACAAGAGAATTTGATTGACAGCTGAAGAACTCCACAAATGCAGAGAAGGTCCATGCCCCATCATTCTTGTCCACAGTTTAGACTCCACAGTTCAGACAAGAAATCCTTCAAACAAGGATGATACCACTTAACAAGATTGCACGTTACACATAAATGGGGTGACTGACTAAATCATAAAAAAGTTATAAATCCACATTAACAAAGATTTGAATTCACAAAACAAAAGACTAAAAATTATTTAAAGTAATTAAATATAAGAATTTACCAAACATTTTATGTGGGAACAAAGAGCACACATTGAAGGGACAGGCCCCACTAGTTAGGAGCCCACTGCACTAGTTGTTGACAGAGTGCCCGTATAAATTGGTTGAATACGAGACAGTAAGGAGCTGGACTGGGCATCATATAATTTAGTACGTGGGCACGAATACATCCTTTAAAGTGAGACAGACATCGTAACGTGCATGATATGCAACCCTAGAACAATAATAAAGCTAAACAATATAACCTCACAGCTGTAAAACTAAACCACAAGAACCTGCACACACAGAAGTTCATATATAAAAACCCAGAAGACTTCAGCAGCCACTGACCTGTGACAGTCGTTTTGACACCAACGCCCTTCCTGGAAAAGCGAACAGTTTCTCCACTCCACCCGTCTCCTTCCAGTGCATCAGTTTCTTAGTAGGCGGAGCGAGGTCAAGGGTCGTGACGATGTCGGTCGTATCGGACAATTGCAACTTCATCGTCTCGCTTGCGATCGCCTTCTGCTCGTCGATCACGAGCTTTCGCTTCTTCTTCACCTTCCGCTCCGTTCCTACGTTACAACAATTCTCATCCATTACAACATTTAAATTATCTGTATTCAGTGCTTAAAGTGTGGAAAAATAAGTGCCTGGACGCCCCTTAATTTCCAAAAGAAGTGCATGGATGCCCCTTACCTTTCCAAAAGAAGTGCCTGGACGCCCTTACCTTTCCAAAAGAAGTGCCTGGACGCCCCTTACCTTTCCAAAAGAAGTGCCTGGACGCCCTTACCTTTCCAAAAGAAGTGCCTGGACGCCCCTTACCTTTCCAAAAGAAGGGGCCTGAACGCCCCTTACCTTTCCAAAAGAAGTGCATGGACGCCCCTTACCTTTCCAAAAGAAGTGCCTGGACGCCCTTACCTTTCCAAAAGAAGTGCCTGGACGCCCCTTACCTTTCCAAAAGAAGTGCCTGGACGCCCCTTACCTTTCCAAAAGAAGTGCTTGGACGCCCCTTACCTTTCCAGACTGTGCTGACCAATAAGTGGCAGGACGGCGTTCAGATTTTAAAATAAGTGCATGGGCGCCGTCCATGACCGTCCAGGCACACTTTAAGCCCTGTCTGTATTATTATCTAAACCCTGCATCAGGATATCTTAGGGTAGCACAAGCCTGTCCCAAGCCAGGATAAAGGAGCAGGGCTCCATGGTGGGCCTGCAGCCTAACCGGGTAAAAAAGTACATGCAACAGACACAACGCAACAAATTCACTCAACAAGTGGAGGAAGTGCGCTGTCCGATTTGCAGACTTGCACGGGAAGGACTAAATACTAAAGATCATTCATTATCTATACCTCAGATTCGCATTTCTGTGTGACTTAGCATGTCAGAAATGCTTAGAAGAAAAAATAATAATAATAACAATAATAGAAATCTGTGCAATTAACATATATGGCAAAAACAGATGTCAAAAGTTGAATGCATAATGAAGAAATTTATGCTTTTCATGTGTTCATACGCTTCAAACTTCCAACACTTTGAGAAATCCTTAAAATAAATGTTCAGATAAATACGTTCCACAATGTTTGAGTACATGGACACGAAGATTGCTTACGGGTCTTTAACATCAGCTATTTCTGCAGTGATTCTGTACATTTTGACGATGGCTTCCCTGCATGTCGTCTAGACCTATGCAATTGTTGGCTTTCTCATGTACAGTCAGTTCCAGGACAAAGGGCTGCGCACACTGTCCACAGCCAGGTATACATCTCAGTGAGGACAAGAAATTGGGGTCTTTGATGGTGGCGTATAGCATTTATATTACTGTTGCATTCTTGTAAAAGTGTCTGGATGACAAGTGAAATCGACACATTGCGTTTATCTCGCATGCCACCGCAAAGTAACATATCTAAATATTTGTAAAACACCTCTCGCAGTATGACAATTCAAAGGCGCTCTCAACGCAGAAGCCTTGAGGAAGTTGGATACCCCAGACATAAGTTTGACCCTAAGAGAATGCACGTGAAAGCAACGAACCGATTGTCGTGATGTCAATTGGTTTGAGGGCAAACGCCTCCGAATCATTCTGGACCATCGTCAGATTGTCGACAAGTGGGGGAGTCTGGTCCGGGGGAAGGTGTCCAATCATATCGTCTAGACTGCTGATGTTCATGTAGCTCGGTCTCGTTGGGACCACTACCTCAGGAGTCGGTGTTGTTGAAACGGGTTGCACAAACGGATCGACAACACCTGTTCAAACAATAGTCAGTGCCATGTTAAAAACAAAACAATAAACAATCATAGAATGTATGTGCATACACCACAATGGAAATTTAAGAGTATGCATCTGTCAGCAAAGTGCAAATAAGTAAGAGCTCTAATGAAACACTGTCAGCTCAGCTAATAGTTAAAAACAGCAAAAAACAATCATGTTTAAAAAAATCATGTTAAAAACAAAAAAACAATCAAGTTAAAAAACAACAACAAAAACAATCATGTTAAAAACAACAAAAAACAATCATGTTAAAAACAACAAAAACCAATCATGTTAAAAACAACAAAAAACAATCATGTTAAAAACAAAACAAAAAACAATCATAGAATGCATACACAACTGTAATGGAAATTTAAGAAATATGCATGTGAGCAAAGTGCAAATAAGTAAGAGCTCTAATGAAACGCTGTCAGCTATAGTTGCATTTCAGATTTCAGCGAAGAAAACTCACAGTCCCTCAACAAACCATGTCCAACCAGCACCAATTTCTATAAAAGCTGATCAATCAAACAGCACAGCAAATACATACAGCAAATACATACTTTGAGACACATTTATTCATTCACTACAAGGATTTATATAGCACCCGTTGGAGGTTACTACTCGGGAGCACTCTCGACCCAACCTCGGCTACAGAGGAAAGTTTTAGTGTCTCATGTATTGTCTTAAAGGTTTAACACAGTTGATTTTCCACAAAGATTGATTGCCAAAAACAGAGTAATATTAATGCATCCTATCAGTTTTTTGCCATGACTGTCTGCTTATCAGCATCTTTCAGATCAATCCTTCATATCAATTCTCTGCATTTTTCAGATCAGTCCTTCAGATCAATCTTTCAGATCCTTCAACCTAAGGATGAACGTCTCCAGTGTTTCAACAATATTTTTAGCCAAGAATGATTTTTCAATAATTTGCAAAAAATGAAGAGAGATACCTGGTTTATTCTGCTGCTGTTGCTGGAGCAGATCCACGGATTCAGATGCGACGGCAGGCTCTGCCATCGGGTCTTCGAACAGACCCGTTCCCTCTCCAACAAACTTCTCTCCTGCAATTTCAGGTGAATTAACTAACACAAAAATTCACGATTGACTGCACTAAACACAAGTTCAGATTCCATCCTCCAGTTGTAACAATTAGCAGCAACGAAAATCTGTGCAGACTGTAACATAAATTAAAAACACATAATATGATTATTTACGAATACCTTTATTACAAACAAACCCTCATCTTTCCTCTTTACTGTCTCTCTAACAACGCTAATCAAAGACAGCAGATCGGTTTATTGCAATTCTAACAGTAGTACCTTATCATATTTGTATTTGAACAGTGCTTCCAAATTTGAATTTTTTTGAGTACATTGCAAATCTTCAGACTACAAAGACATTTTTATCCTCATCCTCATTCTCATCATCATCATGATAATCATGATCATCATCACCATCACTTCCTGATGCCAGCCATTTGACGGCAATGGGTACGAATAAATGATCTCTATTATCCATGGTCATTTGTCATATCCACTGTCCCATTTTTATTCCAAGTGATTTTAGGTTCTTATTTATAGCATTCATCGATACTTTTATAGCTCTGCTTAAATGCAAAGGAACATTATACTGAACAGTTGGTACAAACCAAAGATATCCTCGTGATCCACGCCACCCCCAAAGTCATCTCTGTCCGAATCATCATCATCATCAGCTCCAGCAGGTCCTTCTGCAAGATAAGAATTAAAAGAGCACTTAAAATAAAAGTGAATTTCAAAGAGTTAAAGATCTCCAAGTCTTTGCAAATGCATCGCAAAAAATTATAAAATCTGAACAGACTACTTAGTAGTACCAAATGTACACAGTTACACACACACACACACACACACACATGCATGCACACGCATGCACACCCACACACATAGATAAGAATAAGAGTTCAGAAAAGGTTCTTAGTTTTGGAAGTTGAAGACATTAAGGCCTAAAAATATTTACAATTTTTAAACCAATGGTATTCACTTTAAATTAGTTCCACTTTCACTACAAGTGCTTTTACCAAATTCTGCAGTTGTAATAATTTAGCACAAATTTGATTACAAATTTGGTGGCAAACTGCTAAACAAAATAAAAAACCATTACTACTCAAGCAGACAAAATAGACAATATTTACAAAAGTAAATGCTATTCTGAATGCAAACAAAGTTCAGTTCTGCAAATCTGCATGTAAACAAAAGCTCAATTCTGCTATCATCTAATGTAAGTACACAAAAGGTCTTAACCATAAATAAATCATAAATAAATCATAGATTTTCTTACCATAATCATCATGTATAGGCGACGCAAACGCATCCTCTTCTCTCTGCTGGCTCTCAAAATCGATGTCCATTGGTTGGTCATCGTGGTCCTTTTCGCTGGCACCCTCTAGCAGAAGCGCCGATGGGTCTCCGGGCTTCACGTATAAACTGTCGTCCAGATGATCGTCCTCCATCATGTCACCTTCGAAGCCCATGTCACCTAACAACAACAAAAAACAGATTGAGACTAAAACGTCATCAGTTTATCATAAGACACTTGAAATTCGCCAACGTATCGACTCGTACGTAACATCAGCTGAAACCTGTGGCTTCTATTCCCCTGCTCCTCAAAACAACCAAGCTCAATCACTATCCTTCTCCCTCTCGGGACGCCCTTCTCCCTCCCAGGCCGGCCTGTCACACCCGACGTGAGTTTTAGCTATTTCTTACTTTCCTCTGTTTTCACTGGGCTCAAGTTGCACTCACCCTGTATAGAGATAGAAGCCTCTGGCTGACATGCAACATTATATACAAAGGAAATCAAATAAATTTTCAAGATGCTCCAATGCTAATTATTATTTGATCTTGAAGGATTATATGCTTACCTCGGGTGGAAAATTGCAAAACAGCAATAAATGAAACAAGCAATTCTAACAAAGCAATTAAAATACAAGAAATCAATTCAACCATTTATTTCAAGAATTTGATGAGCACCTTCAAGAAACCTACTCAGAAGTACTCCTGGTACAACAACGGCAAAAAAATCTGATTTAAACAACACGTAAAAGGTATTCACAGTGTTTCCAGACAAGACGCCTATTTTGCAACAAAAGTCAATTCCAAGACTCTGTTGAAATCTGGCAAAAGAATAAAATCTATTCCAGAAGCTTGCAGGAACACAGTGAATGCTTTTCTTGTAAAAGAAACAAATCTCTGGTGCAATAAAATTTGCATTTTAAACATACCCATGCACTGGTAATATCTTGGACCTTACCAAAGCCATCATCTCCAACGAGTGTTATGTTCCCGAGGTCCTCTCTCATCGTTATCTCTTCAGGGCGACTTTGGTTTCCAGTGAAATGTGCCTGGACATCTAAGTCACTAAAATTCAAAAATATATTTGAGCTTAGTTTATGTCTTCAAAAATAAATGTAGTATCATGCATTAATTCAATCATTCAGAGGACAGACCAACACAATGGATAAAAAACACAGGATATCTACTCAGAGGCGCTTCTAACCCAACACCCAACAACTTTCACATGAAAATTCTGTTCCAACACTGTGATCAAAATGGCAGACAGATCTAGGACAAACAGCATTTTGCATGTCAAAATATAAATTTGATTTGAATTGTCTGCACTGTGATAGGTATCGTATCGTATGAGAATCTATAAAGCGCCTATCACAGTAAATGCTATTCAGAGGCATTCTCAGCATGACAGCCCCAAGGAAATAAGAAGGTCTTCAAACAGCGCCGAGATGAAATTGACAATCTCCAACAAAATCTTACTATGGAGAGATGGAGAGAGGTCAATCTACACAAAAATAGCCAACAACGAGGCGCTTTAGAAAGCCTTAACCCTTTAACCACCAGCTACATGTCTTCCATGCATCCTAGCACACATTGGTCATTAAAGGGTTAAATAAATTACAACGTAACTGAAGAAGAGCTTCTCGCAACTAACCTTAGATCGGCCATCGTCGTATCAAACTCATGGAATGCTTCCGGCAGAGTAATCGCCGACATCGCAGCCTCTCGGTTCTCTTCCGGTAAATCGACAACACCCGGGCGAAACGCCATCTTGATCTTGACGAACGCTTCATTGCAGTCGGCCAACAGGTACTT
This sequence comes from Lumbricus terrestris, assembly GCA_949752735.1. Classification (NCBI taxonomy): domain Eukaryota; kingdom Metazoa; phylum Annelida; class Clitellata; order Crassiclitellata; family Lumbricidae; genus Lumbricus; species Lumbricus terrestris. The sequence goes on along the minus strand of OX457053.1, from coordinate 16,506,256 downwards.
GGCTTTGCGCGAATAGATTCGAACGACTCCGAGAAGAAGGTGACCAGAAGTACGCAGCGCCAATTTCACCTGACACCAATTCCATCAATCAATTAGTCGAATGAATCAACAAGGCAATATTCCATAGCTAAAACTTTGTCTAAGAGGCGCAGTGATGCCACAATCATATGGTGGCAGAGCTCTGGAACAGTTGGCAAAAAACTGGCATGAAAGACGCCTGAGCAAAATGGAGGTAAGGATCTGGGATATGACTCTCAAAAACAGTTACGCTAGGAGTTTTCATAGCATCAGTCAGGCATGCCTGAGTGTTTAGAAAAAACTCAGAAATTTAAAAAAGCACAAATTATATAAATTTTTTATTTTCAAATTGTGTAGTCTTAAGGTAAGGCTCTGCATTAGTCTAGAAAAACATTGTTGTCGGGTCATAAATTGAATACGGGCGCGTTTTTGACACCTTGGCTTAGTTCATAACTTGTGTAGCTGACCAACTTCATCCCGTATCTTCTTCGTACGTAACTAGAAACTGTGCCTCAGGCAAACGCCTTCCACGAAGAAGTTACATCTGTGAAAGCTTCTCCTATGTTTAGAACTAACATGTGTCACAGTACTTATCGTTTACTTCTAGCATGTAAGAATTGCTTCTCAAAATGTTGAGTTAAAGCAAAAATTGGGCTCCAAAAGATTCTCAGAATGTCATGCCATTTCTAAGTTACTGGTACAAAGTGGCAATACTTTCTTAGAAGTTAGGAAATTGCTTGCTTAAAACCATCAGTACTTAATAATAACAATTAAATACCTTTGGTTGAATGATGGCCTCAACACTGCCTTCGATATTAGTCTCAAACACATGAGCCTTTGTCAACTTCTTGTCCCAGTGGGCGGCTAGCCATATCCGAGCCAGCGGGCCCTTCTTGCTCAAAACGAAGTGTGCGTAGAACATTGTGCCGGATGTAATCCTACAAAATTGCAAAGATTGATCACGAAAATGAAAATTATTTCTGCAACAATTCAACATTCGATTGGGTTGCACTGGAAAAGTCTGTCCAATCAATTCAGTTCTACATAAAGCTAAAATTAAAGACAATTTACAGGCCGCTAAATATTGATACCTCAATCTCAATCAGTGGACCATTTATTTATTTATTCCTTCATCACCTTCAATGATCAATCTCAACATGTCCGTTTTTGCTAAAATGTTTGCAAGCATAGTTTTGATTTTACACATCATAACGTAATCTGACATTGGAGAAGTTTTAGAAGAGACTAGAACTTTCTCTGACAAATGCCAATTCATCCTGTTACGAGACAAAATTTTACTTTCAATATGAACAAACGTAAGCTAGTCTGTCTGTCCATTAGTACATTCTGTTAGGCTGCTGTTCCTCATTTGTGCATCAATCACAATGTCTGAAGCCTGCTGTTTGAGGCATTTCAAAACATATTAATTATTTAATGTTATCTCAACTTTTAAATGGTCCAAAGATGCACGTTGCATTCCATACCTCAACTAAAGAAAGCAGAATGTCGCATGGGAAACAGTAACAATGCCACAATATCACACTGCTGCCAAAAATTGCTAAACATATATTATTAGTTGACGAAGAGACACATGTATAAAACAACAATATCATGTCTGAACCTGATAAAACTCAGAGCCAGGAATCGCAAATATGCTTATGAGGTTCAGCTGCATTCAACCTGTCACCTGTCTGATGCACTTATCTGCTTAACTGTACAGGTCGAAGCGGAGCAAGGGCAGGCCAAGATGTCAACTGAGTGCGTTACAGTTGGCTCCAATTGAGGTCATATTGCTGCCTGGCTGGGGATGCGATGGACGCTTGGAAGATAGCATTGGACCAACAGCGGCAAACTAAGTACTGCAATTTGTCTGGGACCTGGATATTAAAAGACCTATCAACTTCAGATCACATCAATTCTATCTGCAGGCCCTAATTTTGCCAACAGCATAATTTGTCGCAATCCGTTGTTGTATTAGGCTGCTCTGATGCTGTGTCCTTCCTTCATCATAAAATGACTGGACTCTTGTAGAGCAATCCTAACACAAGTGTCCGAGTTTCAACAGCCATTGGACAGTACATGACTGACCATTGAGAATTTTTATCCTTTTTCAAATATATGCTCCCATAGCCTAGAGCTAATTTCATGCTTTCAAGGTGACCTATAGTAGATGACTTAGCCTCAGAATACAAGTACATAGGGTGTTTCCTATTCATGCCTCAAACCAGTCAGGTCTACAAATAATTAGTTATCTGACTCATGGGGATCAGCACAGAATAGATTTGCAATACTGTACAACAGCATGCCTTCTTCTCTTGCACTGTACTGCTTGTCAATGTCACAGTTAAAATTGCCAACTTTTCAGTCAAAATACTTCACAAGAAACGTATCATCAATGATATACCATCAATGTATTAATGACAAGTGCACTGGCTTCCCAGTCACCTTTTGTGCACGCTCATTTCTCAGGGGTTAAGACACCTTCACATAGCTGTGTATTATGAGGGGAATAGAATGTTGTTGGCCAGCTGTGGAAATGGTACATAGATCTTAAATGCTAATCTAATGTTCAGTGACAATTTCAAAGTTGGAAGCACTGTTCAAAATTTGACTAAGTACTGTTGTTGAACAGCTGGCAAACACACAGTGAGGCAGTCAACCAAAGAACTGCTCTGTGATTCGATACACTGAACATCAGGACTCTTCAGGAGTCTCGCAAATAATCCAATTTGATGGTCAAAGCCATTAACGGCTACAACTTCAGACGTCATGAATGCACTTGTGGCGCCAACCAGTCTGCTGCTCAAAAAAAGCTGCGGAGGCTGGGTCCATCAGCATTCAACAACTTTGACCTGCCATGCAAGATTTCTCATCGTGTTATGAAGGTTGAAGGATTGCAATCTACCATTGTGGGAATGAGCTGATCGAACTTGTGCATCAGATCCATATCAGTCGTGTTCATCACCTCAAGTTCCATTTCTCATAGAATCAAATCACAAAATCTTTGAGAGAGATCAAGCAAAAAGCAGCAAAATTAATGGAAAGAACACAAATAATAACAAGAACCGGAACACAATTAATTATATTAATTGTTAAAATAATCATCGTCAGTAGTGACGGTACTACTCAAACTGTGGTCTGAAGCCCCATACTAGTCTGTTCTGGAGTGAACAGTCTTTGAACTGAAGCATAGCACAATATTCAGCAGTCCAAGAAACATAGTAGGGTCGAAGGGTTTGGCTGACAACAGTGGTTCGGTAATCCAGAAGACTGCGTACCCGTATGCACAACAATATGGTTGCCAACGACTCAGCTAAAATATAGCGCTGCACCTTATCAGCCGTATCCCATTAAACGATGCGCCCAGTAAGTAAGTAATCAATGCTAGATCTAAGTAAAACGGTGAGGTAAATAAAATTATAAATGAGAAAAAATATGCAGTAGATACGAGTAATGATAAAATTCGAAACCTAGGCCGCAGTGCTCTATTTTAGCGATTTCTTGGGCGGCCATACTGTTTACATGGACGGGCACGCAGTCTTCGGGATTACCAGTGGTCCATAGATCTATGCAACTCGTTGCCACCATAGCCACAACATAAGCCCACTAAGTATGCCCAATGATTATAAGCTGCCTATGACAATCAACACAGCCCGGAGAAAAGGTCAGCAACAAATTTCGGATAATGTTGTCCGATTCAAACTAGGGGCGTATTGGTGTTTTGATATATATGTTTTAACAATGTGTTACTCAATGAACGAATATTATGTTTATTCTATTCTACAAGCGATAACTTTCAGAATGCTGATTACGGTGTAAACCATCAACACCATTTGTCTGTCAAAAATTTGCTCATTTCAATAATGCAACAGCAGCGTCAATTTGCGAAGAGAACCCTTCTAGCACAGCACGTAAAGCCGTTCAGGCTATTACAGCGCTAGATAATTGTGTAAATACTGCAATTCCAATCGTTCGGCATGTGGCGTTTTACACCTCATTTTAAATCTATTCAACAAATACTGCAAAAGAAAGACATTACAAAGAAATTTACAGATTTTCTACTTACGCGAAACACTGTCCCTCTATAGGCTCATCGTTTGTTACTCAAGCAATTCAATTTTAAATTTTTAGTAATTATTTCCACAGCAAAATGGCGGACAAGCCAAACATTACGCCGTTTCACTCAGCAGGTACGCGGATTTTAGTCCTAATTAAATAGTCCACAAAACGACCATCGTATATTCAAATATTCCGTAGTTTTAAAGTCAAATAAAGAAACGCTAATTTAAATTTTAGATGCATTAGTAGCACTGCACTAAGATTAGATGATAATTGTGATAATTGTAGGGAATTCAGGTTTTGTAGTTCTGGACTCTGCGGCGCATGGTTTTCAATTGATTCCAGTTGGAATGCTGCCAAGTTTAACGACACGCCAGTGGAATTGATGGATGGGGAAAGAAAGTGAGACAATAGGCCTAGTGTGTAGTGTAGACCGAACGGAAACTCTGTGCCTCATGTCATCGTTAAACTCAATCGTCTACATGGTTGTCTTTTATCAACAGAATGGCTATTCTAAATGTGACCCAAAAATGCATAACAGCGCCTTTCATTGTGACGGTTTTATCAATATTCAATCAATCAGAATTTATATAGCGCCCATTCCGCTATCTACGTAGAGGCGCTCCCGGCCGAGTTAAAGCGAAAAAAAGCAGTTTGTGAAATTGAGAACAGCTTGGGAGGTGTAGCATAGTCAAGAGAACGAACGGCTCTGCATTGTCTCAAGAGCGAGTGAAAGGAACCATATTATAGGCCTAATTGAAGTCACCATGGACATTCATTCATTATGTGCATTTTGTATAGCGCCTCTTCAGGGGACTACTCAGAGGCGCACCCAACCCCAGCGCGGCCAAATGAAACTGTCCTAAGATGAGATAAAGGATCGCATGAGAAGAAGTTCGAGAAAGGAAGCGGAACGTCGAGCCTCAAGGGCAGCTTGTCATTCCAGGTCGCAGGGTTCTAGCACCTATGTCGAGGCTCAGAAAATTAAGTCGCTAACGCTTTATACCCATGTTACATGCCTCAGTGCTAGCACAGCTTAATGGACTGCTTTTCTTATGATAGGGATTCATTGCCTTGTGGCCGTTTGAATAGGCCTACAATAATACGTAACTGGTTCAACACTCACCCACAGATGTCTCCCCACTTAGATATTAAATATGTCAACTTTAATTCATCAAATATGATGCTTTAAATCTACACAGGCAACGTTTAACTTTTTTAAACATAGTTAAATTAAATAAAAGCATTTATTTCGTAAAGAAAATGCGTTAATTTCTTGTTAACTAGATTATCGCTCAAAAGCTAGTCACAAGCTGTAATAATATGAGTAGCTTCCAGTTCTGTGAAATGTATTTGGCTGTGGATAGCCAACGAATGAGGCGCAGTTAGGATAAAATTATTGGATTTCTTATCCGCAAGAAGAGTGCGATCAACGTGACTTTAAAGATTGTCATAAATGTTTTGACCTATTTAACATTAGTTTTAATTAAGTATTTTCTGGTTTAGTTTGAGATAAATACTGGCCTGTTAAATATGGGAGGAAATTTCGAACTTGACGGGAAGGTTTTCAACTTAAAATTAGGAAGAAGTTTCGATACCGATGCTGATGTTGCTTTCCATTCGATTCGATGTTAGTATCCCATATGGTCGCGTGTAATTAAAGTTTAAAATGTGTTGTTATTCTATGCTTGAATTTAATTTACTGTGGATCTTACGGTTCTTTAATGTTATATGTTAATTGTTAAAGTGCTTTAATTTTAGTACAGATGTAAGAACGCGAGATTTCTAATTGAGTTATCAACTGATTATCCTCACTCATTTCAACGGAAATTTGTCGTTTTGACGTTTCCTCTTATTCGCCCATTAGGCCCTATGGCCTATAATTTTATCTTCCATTTTATAAATGAAACTACAGACATACCTTGGTATATCAGTATAATAAGTTAGAAATTATAACAGCGCAGCATGCAATTTATTTGGAATTAGCTCATCACCATCATTCCAATTACGCTAAATTATTATCCAAGTCAGGAAGCAAACTAGCCATGAATCTACAAAGAGGCCTACCAACTTAAGCTTCTTATTCTTTGATGTTTTCAAATAAATGTTGTTTCTGGTTGTTTTATATGCTTATTATTCAAACTTATATTCTGATATGTGATGACTGTTCAGATTGACATTTAAATTAATTTGGGTTTGGAAACGGTTCTGAGTAGATAGTCGTGAAGGATACTATAAAAAATACTCCTAAATAAATGGGATAATTTATGATTTGTGATGCTGAAACAATATGCCGTATTGGTGAATAACTGATGATGCCAAAATGATAGGGGGAGTGGCCATTTCGGTAAGTTTATATAACTACAGAATTGTACCAGTCATTTGTAGCACTTTGGAACATGATTTGTTTCTGCTGCTACTTTTGACCTTGAAAAGACACCATATATTATAACAAACTTGTGTGAAATAGTACCATATTAAAAATGGAATTCTGAATTATAATGTGAATTATGTTGAAATCGAATGCGTAACGATTCAATCCGGGCACAAGTTTTTGTGAAGTTTTCATAAAATTTGTGAGTTGAAAATGACCAGACTAATAATTGGGAGGTAAATTTAAAATAGGAGCAGGGAAATCAAAGGATGACAGAAAATTTATTGCTGGGTTTCTTAAAGTGGTAGGTAGCTTGATTGTCTGTTTTGTAGTCTCAAGTGTTTGTCAAAGCAAAGTAAAAAGAGGTAGTTAACAATTCGTCACATACAGTAGCCAGATGTGCACCCCAATGAATTTCTCCTCCTTACAACTTCTGGGTCTGCCAGTGCTTAGGAACAAAAATACTTGCACTTTTAATATCTTACAATTGCATTCATTAACAAAGTTTGGGCTGGCTGCAATCTTGTGCTTACAGGCATTTTGCTCGGGAATGAGATAAATGAATATTGACTGTTGACTTGTAGACGACTTTAAGCCGGCTTCCATAGACACGTCAAAAAATGCAACCCTTGATGTTGGTGAAGGCAACTCAGTTACGGTGACGGTGCCTCATGTTGAGGTAAGATATATGTAATCCTAATCTAGTTGATTAGCAACGTTTCAGAGCACTACTGTATCAACAGAAAAACTTAATAAACACTTAGATAAGTTATCACTTCTAGCCGCATTACATCATAAATTCAGGGATAAAAAGTAATGACATCAGATTTATTGTAAAATATTTTACAATAATTGTGATATACTTTTATCCCTGAATTTATGATGCATTCCGACTAGAAGTTTGTATGCGCACTTGTTGTAGCACCCTTCAAGCTCTCTACTCGGAGGCGTTCCCGACTACAGCGCGGACACTGCTTCGGAGTTTCACACTAAAGTGCAGAGCAATTACGAGTGAAGGACTTGCCCAAAGTCCCTACGTGGCGACTTGAGGTGGATTCGAACCTGCAACCCTTCGGCTGCAAGGCAACGAACATACTCACTACACCACCGCACCCACAAGAAGTGATAGCACCCCACCATTAATAAGTAAGAAAGTAATTTATGGGCGATGTTCAGTAAAGAAATTGAAATCGAATGAACAGAACTCGTATGCAGGGCTGTTTTTAAGGAATTTTTAGAACTGCACAATCCCTTCTTTTCTTTCTCTTCCTCCATGGTAAATTACTTAAAATCGGAGGACAATGACCTTTTTGCTAGTTTTAACTGTACAGAAGTGCTTCTACAACTGCACAAATCCATTTAGAACTGCATATTTTGTGTACAACTGCACGTTAAAAAAGCCCTGCTCATATGGATTCAGTGGCAGAAGCTATTGGCTAAAAAGAAAGCCGATAGTCATTTCTTCTGAGCTTTGACAGAGCTCTACTAAGTAGAGTTGGTGTCTGTTAATGATTTAGGGTTCTGGACAGTCTCAGACGATTTTCAAAGGCAACAGGAAACCAAGTCAGAAGGAATGCGTCTTAATCATCGACCACATCACAGGCGAAGTAACGCTGGAGAAGTTGACTTACGCGATGCAAGTGAAGAGCACACGGTTGGTGGAAACGCTGATCTATTAGCTCTATTCCCTCAGTTTACTGATGTAAAATATCATTCATGTATGCAGAGATTTTGGAGTAAAATTTTGTCTTTTAAAGAATGGTTAGTTTTGAAGCGAAAGACTTGCCAGTCTACTTTTGCCGTAACGACACCATGGGTGAAAATTAGTAACCCAAATTGTTAATTTTTTTTAATATTTCATCATTAATTAGCAGTATAGACTTTGATTGTTTAACCTCGAGATAAAATATTGGTCTTAAGAAGAAAGATAGATGCAGATAGCGATCCAGAAAGAAGAGTCCCACACAAAGTAAGGGAATTCCACAAGGAGGGACCAATTACGCTAAAGGATCGAGTTTGAACAATAGTGGTCCTGGCTAGTGGGACAAACCATGTATTGCGTTAATTAATCAAATGACTAATGCATTAACTAAATGACTAATGCATTGAGTAAATGACTATTGCATTAAGTAAATGTCTGTTGCATAATTAACTAAATGGCTCCTGATCACCTGGTGCCGTCAGCTCCTGGAGCTCTGGCGACATTCTTGATGTATCCTCTCTAAATGGCTAATACATTAATTAAATGACTTCCAAAGTCAAAATTAAATGACTACCTTTGAAGTCATTTATTTAATTAATTAAATGACTTCCAAAGTCAAAATTAAATGACTACTTTTGGAAGTCATTTATTTATTTATTTAAATGACTTCCAAAGTCAAAATTAAATGACTACTCTTGGAAGTCATTTATTTAATTAATTAAATGACTTCCAAAGTCAAAATTAAATGACTAACTTTGGAAGTCATTTAATTAATTTATGCAGGAAAGTCTGGTCTAGGAAGACATCAGTTGTACGTAGAAATCGTATGTTTTAAGTTACGCTTTCGTCACACGATTGGTCAATACGTATTTCAGAACAAAGGATGCATCTGCTAAACAGAAGCGTAAAATTGCCGCTCTTCCATTATCGCAGTCAACACCCGCTCAACCGGAGAAGACAAAAGCGCCTGCGGTTCTGCCGAGACCTGCCGATGAATCGCTTTCCGAGACGGCAAAGTCATCGCAAGATCGAATATGTAGCAGTCTCTCGGCATCATCTTCGAGTGATAGCGAAATGTCTGAAGACGGAAACAAAGACGAAGTCTCGGAGGAGGAGTCGAAAGAAACGCAGACAAGTCGGTGCTTTTCAGACTCCTCCGTTAATAGGAAGATTCGTTCGTTCGCTCATTTCAAGAATTTATACAGCATGACTTCAGGAAACCTACTCAGGGATACTTCCAGTCCAACCACAGTAATAGGACTTTAGTCTTGAGAAATTTGTTCAACGTAGACCAGGGGTGTGAAGGAGCCAGTCAAAAGACTATACAGTATGAGAATAAAAGTTCAAATTTGCCAATTTTAAGAAATAACGAGTTTTATGTGATATTCATGACTGATAATGAAGATACGATATTATTTAAGGCTTAATTTGACTATGCTGAAAATGCATCATTTAAGATTTAGTTAATTGCAGAAAATTGTCTTAAGATGTGCTCACCATGTCCTGCCAGATACCCACCCCATTTTGGTGAGGAACCTTTGGCACCATGGCCTGCCTGCCGTTTGCTGGAAAATATTGCCACCGACCCACGATTTAAGTAGGTTTGACACTCCTGGTGATAGGCATATCGCCAACGGGCGATCATTCCAGACTGAAGAAGTGGAAAGACCAACAACTGAGATGGATGGAAATACTACTGATAAGTTTGCTGGTGGCAGTTTGAGGGGCTAGCACGGCGGACCAAAAGCTCCCTGCTATAGGCAGAATAGTGTATGGCTTGATACTTTAGTTTGATCGTACAGCTTCAGTTATCAACCCTTTAGCGACCAGCATGTACTGAAATGCATGGACAACATAGTGTAGAGCTCTGGTTGTTAAAGAGTTAATGTTCTGCAAGTTTGTGGTTATTGTGATGTGACATACGGTAACATCTCTATGCTTCATTTTAATAAGACTTTACGCTTGGACTTGTCGCTATCTATTTCCCCGCAGCCAACTTAATTGCCCTTGTGTCTGCGTCATTAGAATATTTTTTATGTACAGGTATGCAAGTTAATTAAAATGTCCTCATGCAGCCCTGCCTACCTGTACAACTGTTGGCACCTGCTTCCTTATCCAATTAATTCTGTTGTGGAGTTGTGCATGTCTGTTGTTGTATGTATTCTGCCATTTCTTACTTAGTGGGTTATATATATATATATGTATGTATCTTTTATATCTACATGTGTATATATATAAATACATGTATATTAGGCTGCAGATTTTAACGATTAATTAATTATTGATCGTTGAAAAATTTAATTGATTAATTTTGGCTGATTTGATTAATTTTCTATTAATTTTGTGCTTATTTCACAATGTCAAGCGGCCATTTTTGGGGCAAACAATGATAATGTGAAGCTTTTGGGTGGATATAAATTAAACAATCATTTTGCGCTTGTGGTTAATGCTGATGAAAAAATCTACAGATGGCCAAAAAAAATAATTTTTTCATTGCCAAAAGATTAATTTTTTCATGGCCAAAAATTAATTTTTTTCATGTAAAAAATTAATTTTTCCATGTAAAAAAATTGCTTTTTTATGACAAAAAAATTAATTTTTTTCATGGCGATGAGCAAAGCTTCGAATTCTTTTTTGTAGGAAGAAATGAGTATTAAATGACTCCGTGCCAACATTTTTTAACAGTTTTCATACTTTAGCACACATACACCAAATTAATTGAATTTGATCGGCTAATCATGATTAAATTTGGGAGATTAATCGATGAAAATTAAATGCAATCAGTACCAGCCTTAATATATATATAGAGCTACTAACGTTGGGCTTCATGTTCTTTGTGATGGTTTAGTTTAACATCTTTTCATTGTTTTACCTAGAAAAATAAATCCTAACCATCCTAACCAAACCCAGTATTGAAAGGTTGCCTACTGAACCTGTTCTTGCAAGAATTTTCCATTTTATTCTACTTATTCTTTGTGTTTGTTAACAGACAAGTTGGCAGAGAAAAAGCCAGTTTACCACAGTGTTCTGAGTAAGTATTTGCCTGCATGTATTACCATATATGCCTGTGATGTATTATGTCAACTGTAGTCGTTGCCATGTTCCAAATGGTCTGTTTAAATGAACATGCACGTGCATATTGCATATATGTATTATTGTCCATATCTGACACTAGTAATACAACTCAGCCATTCCATTTCTCACATGAGTGAGTTGGCTCCATGGGCGGATCCAGGGGGCCAATCTGGCCATAGCCCCCATTTAAAAAGTGCATGGGACGTGGCCCCCATTTGGTTTCAACAAGCCATTAACTCAATGCAGCGGGAGAGAAAAGCAGGATACTAGAGAGGCCATTACTCCGACCAGGATAACTGATGACTAAAAAAGGTCATCAGATTTTTCTGTGACCAAGACGAAATTTTTCTGCTGTCCCAAGACCGAAATTTTAGCCCCCTTTGAAATTTTTTTATCCACCCTTGGTTGGCTCTTCATCGTTTAACATTGCAGCATTTTTTTAACAAGGGAATTTTGTTTTTATGATGCTTTGTAAGACTCCTTTCAGCTGAACGAATGTATGGACAGAGAGAGTCTTTGGAATTTATCTGACTCAATCATGGAATGTCCCTCCCTCCACTAGCTACCAATTGATGTAGGCAAGTAAGCTCCGTGAACTAGAAGTTGAATCTTGTCAAATGCTCTACGCTGACATGCTATTCGTGTCTGACATTCCAGTGAAGAACTGTCCTTTTTATCTATCTGTCTATCTTTGCATGTCTAATTTGAGAGATTTTCAGATATTGTGCAGTTTTCAATCTGCTAGAGACTCCTGTGTAGATAAGACAACTGTCAGCCATTTGTATATTTCTTAACTACTGTATGTTTGTCTAATATTTGCGTTCTGCCATTGTTGTAAATCCTGGGAAAGTTAGGTTGGGAATTCCCTTCTCACTTGGAAAGTTAGGGAAAGCAAACATGAAGGAATTTTAGAATATTGTTTTTCTCATTGATGTGTTAATTTAATCATTTCTATTCCTATATGCAAGAGTGGTGAGTGGTGACGCATGGACTTTTAAGGGAAGAACACCCAGTTAGGGAGGACAGTTTTCCATCAACGCATGTCAAAACAGATTTACGACTCTTCGTACTTCTGATTGTAGCAGCAAAATTTGAAGAATGGCAAATGTAAGAAAAGTCTGGTGTGCAGTTTTGACTAAATTAATAGTTTTCCGTTTATTTGTTTGCTCGCTTACTAAGATTTTTAAGATCTCTATGATTGATGTGGGTTTTTTTCAGGTCAAGACCTTCGACTGAGCGAAAGTGAGAGCGACAGCGACTAGCAACCTTCCACATTTTCCGAACTATTCGAGAGCGCTTGCTTGATAAGACGACATCCCTTAACTGTTACGGCAAAAGATGACTGACTCTGTTAGCTGAGAAATTGAGAGCTGCTAAGATATTTTTACGATGAAACTTCAATTGAGAATGGTAAATACGATAGTTTTTTTGCTTGTTACCTACCTGTCGGAATGTACTGCTCAAAAGGGTTATGAGCGGCATGTGTTGAAGAGATGCCTGCATTAGGAAACAGGGATCAGCGACTGTTTGAATCAAACCCGGGGTTCAAAGATATGGCTTTACAAGTGAACAACGTTTCATTGGTGCAGTGAAAAATTTATCTGCTATTGGAAATGCGTTCACTTATTGTGTTTTGGAAATGCAATTTGACGTGCGTTGACGGTTAACTTTTTTTGATTAAGTAAAGGTGCTACGTAAGTGATTGGATTAAACTGGACATGTGTCAACTTTTGGTCTGTCGGACATTCAAACTGTGCCATAAAATCCAGATGGCCATGTGTTTTCTGGGTACATAGAAGACCCATGTTGCACCATGGACGGTCAGCTGGTTATCCTAGTGCGTTCCAAATGCAAGTTGTAAATCACCGGTCTTTTTGTTGACGTGAGATTTGAATATATCTGAGAAAGAGTTACTGGGTGTACAGCACTGTACATTCCAGTCTGAAGATAAGTAAGTGTAGTGTAGGCATATCTAGCTGAGGCCAACTGGTTAACTATGACCCGTTGCAGCAGTAGTTATTGCAGAAATGTCATTCTAAACTTGTGGTGCAGCTGTAGTCAAGCTAGATAGATTTGCTTTTAGTTCGCAGTGCCATAGAAATGCGTCTAGCTTGTCTCTGACGGCGATATTCAAATGTATTAAGTTTTTTGTGTGGAGATTATGAGCTGTTGTTGTTGCCACTTCTGACCAGGTTCCAACTTTTTTGCATGCACAGCTGTTCGTTCAGTTAAGTTAGATGATTTGTGATAGGCTAGGGGCTCGTTTCCATATATTTCGCATGCAACGAATTTGTATTTCGACCTGTCCTCTGTTTCTACTCATACATTTCGTGCAACCCCCACCCATGCGTACGTGCAAATAAGCTTCTCTGAACCTCTGCCCTACAAAAGTTAGTTAGCTATAGGCATCCATGAAACGTTTATTTTACCATATATGCCAAATTTGTCATTCTGTGAAACAACATATTTTGGGCTAAACTTTGTTGACTGGTATGTACATTTTTTCGAGACACCCTCCCCTGCCGCATGCACCTGTAAGTAAAATCGTCTAAATCCAGTGACCCATCCCTCCCTGCGTGCGTAATATATGGACAAGCCCTGCTGACCAGATGAATTCCTACAATCCGTCTTGAAAACTTTGAGAATCTGTGATGTAAACGATCGTTGTTGTTTTACTGCGTTTGAGTGTTTAATTAAAGTTCTTTCATGACATATAATGGAGTGACGTTGTTGTTGTTGATGTCTTTTTAGTCATTGCTGTTGGTGTTAGCATTCGAGATCTTAAACAATTCTGATGCTGAAAGTTTATGTAGGTCCTTGATTGATGTGAAGTATGTATATATTGTATATATGTAGTTAAACTGACTTCCTTACCCTATAGGCCTAAGCGCACATTGTGCTTTTCAGGGCATGTGCCTTCAACCGTCCATAGTTCTGGAATCGTTCTATTTTGAAGTAAGCATTGTTTTCAGACAGAAACAATTAAGTAAATATTCATGAAAGAAAAAAGTTGAGAGTTGAAACAATAGAGTAGACTACATATTAACAGGTAGCACTCATGACTCCTGTTCAGGACATCGTTTCCTGTGCACCATAGGTCCATGTAGCTATACAACGTTGTAAAGTTAGCAAATGAACCGTTAAGCAACGCAACATTAATAAACTCAACTATAGCAATTGTTCTAATTATTTTGCGTTTTGTTCTAAAGGGGAATTGAATAGTACATCAAAACATATCAGACGACACAGAAATCTTCGATTTTAAGTGCACCAACCTGTGCAACGTAAAAGTCTTCTTAGACGTAGATAAAATATTTAAAAGAACATAGGAATAGGTTGGACTTTTGATCACTAGTTTTTTCTTGACTGGAACGAGCTGCAAGACCTTGCAGCGAAATCAAAAACTGTCCAATTTGTCCTGCAGAACCTTGCAGACAACAAGTTTAACCTACATTTACATATAAACTACAAAGTAACGGTCTTCTGAAACCCAGATAAAATATACAAACACACATAGGTTGGACTTTTGCTCACTTGCTTTTATCTCTCGAGTGCAATGAGCTAAAAGAGACCTTCTTCGCAGGTCTTGAGTCGTAGAAATCAAACAACGTCCCATTTGTCCTGCAGAATCTTGCAGACGTCAACAAGTCTAACGGTGGGATCGAAGTTGTAAAGATCACGTTCGTCTGGCATGCTCTGGTCACTGGAATTCATCGTGTACGGCTGATTTAGGTCATGGAACTCAACGATCAAGTTCGGGTGGAACTCCGTAGAATGCTCTTCCATATCGGACTGAACGAACGACGCGAACTGACAGTGACCACACTTGCGTGGACGCAGAGTGGTATGTCCGTGAACATGCGCGTCGAAGTCGTCCTTAAAGAACGACTCGTAGGAGCAGAAGCCACAGCGCTGAAGGGTCAGCTCTCCCTCACCCATGGGCGGGAGAATTTCGAGGGCGGGGAAACTGGGCGCTGGGGTGTGCGCGCTTTTCAGGTGATCGACGAACAGTGGGAGAAGGGCGTACTTCTTCGGGCAGTTCGGGCAGCAGAACCAGAGCACGGATCCGGACGCTGACGACGACGAATCAAGGTCAAGGGAGTACTGCGATGTGGACGAATCAAAGTCCAGGTCGATGGTCAGCTCGTCGTTGCTGAGAGGAGCAGACGATGACAGCAGCGGCTTCGGAGAGCTGGACTTGCGCGAGTGGAATAAGGCGACCTTCAGACGAGGTACGACGTTGTTCTGGAAGGACTTTCTTGCGGTGCTGCTGTTGGCGGAGTTCGATGAGTGATGATGGCGGAACGCCTGGAGACGGGTGGAGTCGTCGCAGACCTGGTCGGTCGCCACGTCGACCCACTTGACTGGAAGCCGAGGGTGCTTGAGACTGCAGTGGCGACGCAGGCGGAAGCTGAAAGGGTTAAACGACACGTTGCAACGCACACAATCAATACGGAATACTTCATTCATCAAAACATGATCTAAAGTTATAAGCTAGCTCTTACTTAAATTATAATTAATCGACAAAATTAACCAACACAATCAAACAATCGCAAAGTATTTCTCTGTGGCAAAATGCTTTAAACAAAACTTTAAAAATTGAAACAAGTATAACATTGAATACAAAACCATTTAACCAGCAAAGTTGAAGAACATCTAGGCCTACGTTACAACACTGCGTATATAGTGTACCGTTCCCTCAGCTCAATCAATCATTCATTCAATCAGTCAGTCAATCAATCAATCGATCAGCTCAATCAGTCAATCAATCAGTCAATCATTCAATCAATAAATCAGTCAGTCAATCATTCAATCAGTCAATCAATCAATAAATCAGTCAATCAATCATTCAATCAGTCAGTCAATCATTCAGTCAATCAATCAATCAGCCGTTTATTGACTTTACAACAACAGAAATCTCAGCTAAACTCAGAAATGAAACGCAAACAAAAAGTTCGAGATTTATAAATCTGTAGATGTCGTCAACATGACAACCCTCTGTATAATAATCGCCAACAGCCTGCACAAACAGACATGCAGACTAAAAATCAGCATTTAATTAAATACTATGTGTAGGCCTATTGCGAAGAGTAGGCAGTGAACCTAAGCATAAGCGATACCCTATACAAGCACCATGATTGATTGATTGATTGATTGATTGATTGATTGATTGATAGATTAATCGAGGGAGTGGTACAGAAGTTTAGGGCCTATACCCCGCAGTCGATCGATCGAGTCGATCATAACTCGGCCAAGTCGAGTCGATTGAAAAATCGTCGACTCGATCGACTTGCAAGTCGAGTCGATCGTGAGTCTTGCCAAGTCGAGTCGATCGTTGTTTCATCTACTCGACTCGATTTAGAAATATTTTACTTAGGCATACTATTTCCTGAAGTCTCAAAGTGACCTACATGTCATCTGTAGTAGGCCTACATGATATAATGATGTAATTCAGTTTTTGCACACAAGTTCAGCTAACGAACCTTTTGGCAGCTGTCGATTTCGTGTTAGTAGGCCTACATGGAGCGGTGAAAGTTGACTATAGACGTAGGCCTACGTTTTCGATTTGAGTTGAACGAAAACAGGGGCGGATAAAAAAAATTTGGAAGGGGTGGACAAAATTAATTTGTGGTCTTGGCCCGAAAACGTTTTCGCTGGTCTTCCGCCGAAAAGACTTCTAAAAACCCGTGGCGACTGCGGTTATTTAAAATTTGATGGCTTTTCAATGCCTACTTTCTCTCTCAGCTTCCTGTTCCCGCTGCGTTGATTTACAGCCTCATTGAAACCTGATGGAGAGAGGGACCACGTCATTTGAATAAATCTCTGAATGGGGTGGGGCATGGCTGGGTTGCCCCCATGGGCCCCTTCCTTGGATTCGCTCCAGAATGAGCATGATTATATCCTGTATGAAAGTCAGCTAGATGTTAATTTTGAGAATATAAAACGGGACCTTTCATGACGTCACTTCGATTATGATGCAATTCTACAATTAAATAAGTTCACTGAGAAAACGAAATTAGGTCTCCTGTGACGTTACTTCGACCAGGACACAGATCTCATTAATGTTGAGAATACAGAATTAGGCCTATGCCTATTGTAACGTCACTCTGATTATGATACAATTTTACTATTATATTTTAAGTTCACACAGAGAATTAAAAAACAGCGCCTATTGTGACGTCACATCGATTATGATACAAATGTACTAGGCCTATTATGGAAGTGCATTTTTGAAAATATAAACAAGGTCTATTGTGACGTCACTTCGATTATGAGACAAATGTACTATTATAAAAGTGCATATTGAGTATAAAAACAAGGTCTATTGTGACGTCACTTCGATTATTATGCAGATCTGCCAGTATATTATGTTCATTTTGCGAATATAAAACGGAGCCTTTTATGACGTCACTTTTATTATAATACAATTCTACTATTAAATAAGTTCACCGAGAAAACGAAATTAGGTTTATTTTGGCATCATTTCGATTATAATACATATCTTCTGTCATATTATTTCATTTTCATAATACAAAACTGGAACAGTTTAAACGCAACATCGCTCTGATTATGATAAGAAAAACTATTATTATTCTTCCGTTTGAGAAAACTAGGCCCATTGTGACGTCACTTCGATCATGATACAAACCTACTATTAAAGAAGTTCATTTTGAGAATGAAATAGGCCTATTGTGGCTAACTTCGATTATGATAATGATCTGTTATAATAGAAGTTCATCTTGAGAGTATAAACTAGGCCTATTGTGATTAACTTCGATTATTTATTACACAGATCTACCGTAATAATTATTGAGATTCATTTACATAATCTAAAACGAGGTCTATTGTGACGTCACTACGATTACAGTGCAAATCTATGAATTCACTGAGAATAAGAAATTAGGCTTATTGTTACGTCACACAGATTTATGACACAGATCTACTATCGTATAATTTTCTTTTAAGATCATATAACTGCAGATGGTGAGCAAGAGACAAAACTAGGTCAAGTCGACGCGAAGTCGATCGAGTCGATCGTCGGCCGAGCCAAGTCGATCGAGTCGTCGAGAGGTCGGCGAGTCGACGAAGTCGATCGAGTCGATCGTCGGCCGAGCCAAGTCGATCGAGTCGTCGAGAGGTCGGCGAGTCGACGAAGTCGATCGAGTCGATCGCCGCGCGAGCCAAGTCGATCGTAGCCCACGACTCGATCGACTGCGGGGTATAGGGCCTACGACCGTTTGTAAATATTTCTTACGAAAATGAGAATGAATGGAAAACACTTGCATTAGAGGGAACTTGTGGTTGCAGTAGAAGCATTTCCATTTCCGCGGCTTATGGATGACGGAATGCATCTTGTAGTGAGATCGATTGGCCGTCTGATAGTCGCACTGAGGACATCGGTAATATCCATCTCGTCCAGGAACCAGCGCGATATCCAGCTCCACTCCGTCCAGAAGTGCTGGAGCTACAGAAATAAATCATCCAGTGAACTAGAGCAATCATCAGTATAATTATGTCCTCTGTTTCAGTCAAGGTCAATCGAACTCAGATAATAATGCCTGTGTGATGTCATTGTAGGGCGCTGTACAAATGCCCGTACACACACATGCATACATACAATGGACCTTCTTCTCTTTGGCACTAAGCAGCAAGTTATTCCTCGATTTCAGCCGTTGTCTGGTGTTACGCCGTGCCCACTGAAACGCTGCAGTTATTGGATATAAATGCAGCCTATATAATATAGACCCTTTAGGTGTTTATTTAGAGACACTCCAGGCCCAGGCTGGGTGGAAGACAGCATGCTGTCTTAAGGGACTGATAGGACGAAGAGGAGAGACCTATTTGAGCGATAGATGGAAAAGGGAAGAAGCCCGTTCCATGTTGGTCAGGGAAAATGCCCGATGCCATCATGCTTCAAAGCTTTTTAACGTGCAGTTCTGCACAAAATGTGCAGTTGCAAATGAATTTGTCCAGTTGAAAAAACAATCTTTTGCAGTGGAGAACAGTTTTAGAAAGGTCACTGTCATCCAAGTGGGAGTAAAAAGCGAAATGGAAGGAAGGAGTTGTGCAGCAAAGAAAAACCGCTGAAAGGTTAAAAAGGTCATTAGATTTTAAAGCAGAGAAGTTGGCACTTTATTGGAAAATAGTGGGTGAATGACAGAAAAAGGTTACTAGATTAAACATTTCCGGTTGTGCAGCAATACAAATTCCTTTAAAATTTCTGCCATGTTTCATATATTTTAATTCGTTTGTGGCGGATCTACTCACTGCTTAAGTGAAGCGACCAATTTTCGTATGCATATTATGGGGGCCTACCTTGTGGTTGCTTCAGTGGTTTCTTCCCCAACGACGAGAACGCTCCCACTGCCCTTGAAACAGGAGGCGGCGAAGGAGTCGGAAGTGACCGAGGGGGAGATGGAGAGGGAGAGCGAATGCGAGCCACGGACCGATTGGAGAAACCGGCTTCCTGTTTCACCTCTGCGGCAGCCTGAACAGCCTTAGGTCCGGACGCCACCTTGCAGTACTTGAACGCCAGTCCCGGATGACTGGATCGAATGTGCTTTCGAATCCAGCTCGGATAGTGGCTCCGGTGGCTGCAGTAGCCGCACTGTAGACGACATGGTCGATGCTTGACCATGTGAGCCTGCAGCGGGCGGAGACTGGTGCTGCTGTACGAACACTGGAGGCAGCGGTGGATCTTCGGGGCCCGGGACGAACCAAACGACTTCTGACCCTTGCTGTGCGACCCGAAGAAGCCCTGGAAACCGACAAATCGAGAACCACCACCACTGGACGACCCGAACTGAGTCAGACCCGAGCCACCGTGCGCGGATATCGTCTCTGGAGGAGGTAGTTTCTTCGCAAGGAGCTTGAACGGTTCGTTCTTGCGTGTCACCGTGTCTATAGACGGCGGCGGGCTGTCAGTGACGCTGTCCGGATCGTGTCTGGTCACGCACTCCTCGAGCATCTGCTCTACTCGGTTGTCCTCCTGCGCGTCGTGCGTGCACCGGATGTCGATGATCATTCCGCAGTGCTTCGACCGGAAGTGCTTGCCCATCCCGGACCGACTCGGTTCCGTGTAGTTGCAGTAGCCGCAGACGAACGGCTTGTAGTGAATCTCGCGCATCAGATGGTGCTTCATATCCGTACGGATGTGCGTGACCAACCCGCAGAACTTGCACTTGTAGAAGGCCCTTCGCGACGGTTTCCGCATCTTCGGAGTCAGCGGAATCGCCAACAGCTTCCGGAAGCTCTTCACCGGGACCGTGGACTCCGTACCGTCGCGGACGGTCCGGTAGTAGGTACTTCTCACCTGTCGCTCCATTTCCTCGTCGCGGGCGCAGCTGAATTGTGGGTCCATGCCAGGATGTTTCAGCTTGATGTGCTTCGTGATTGGTGAACTCTTCACGGAATGTGCCTGCTCGCAGTAGGGACACCGGTAGGGATGGTAGAGGAGGTGCGACATGACGTGGTGACGCATGACGGTCACTTTGTCCGTGTGGTAGCTGCACAGACGGCATTTGAAGACGAATTCGTCCTCGCGGAAATTTCGACTTGAACCTTTAGAGTGATGCACTACTACAAAATCAAATCACGATGTCGTATTATTTTTGGGGAACGAACTTTGGAGACGCTATTTATTACAACGAGAGGAGAAACAGACCGTGGGCTTATTAGTAATTTGAAAAATGAGTCCACGATCTGCAGCCATAAACTACTTAGCGGGATTCCCTCCCATCTGGGTCTCCATTTGTGTCCTAATTCTGTACTTTAGAGTTCTCTTTAACGCACTCCAGGTTTATGGCTAACTGTTCACACTGGTATCACTCAATCCTATAGCCACTGGGCTTAAATAAGCTCTTCTCAAGGGCGGATCCAGGGGGGGGCCAATCCGGCCATGGCCCCCCCATTTAGAAATTTCTTTATTTTTGACCAGCCATTTTGCTCGGAAAGTAGACGTGGCCCCCCCCTATGAGTGGTTCCGTAGGACTTTGGCCCCCCCTTCGAAAATTTCTGTATCCGCCCTTGGCTCTTCTTAGGCTATAATTATATTCCTGGCGGGTATTCCCAATCTAGGCCAAAGGTTTATATAATTTGCGTTAACTAATTAGTTCTGACCTCGATTATTGCCTGATTAATTTGTGATACTTGTTATGCTTTATGTAACTATTTTCCTGCCTTATATCTTAGTGTGTTTGATACATACGGACCAATAAAAAATTGATTGATTGATAATTGATTGATTGATAATTGATTGATTGATAATTATTACAATAATATTAATTTCATTGCACCTGTGAGATATTGCAGCTGAGTTTAATTTAACTTGACCTTGGATTTGACTTTCCAAAGCTACTGAAGATTTTCGAAAAACCATTGCTGTTATTTGGTTTGCGGACCCACCTCGATGTTTCGCCCACACTTATCTCACGAAGAAAAGATAAGCTTATTAGGCCCCCGCGTGTCTAACATTTGCAAAGCACGTTCAGTTTACAAAGCTACATTCCCAGAATGAAAAAAGACAGCTGGCGTTAAAAATACTTTGATTTTTAACTCACCGCTATCGCCACCCACATCTTCGTCATTGTCGAATGCGTCAGCTTCTTCGTTTATGACTTCACATGGTTCGATCGTCTTTTCCACAAGATTATCAGGAAGCTTACTCGACGCATTCCTCGTCGTATCTTTCCGTATCCTGCTGAGCTCGGAGGAGGATGACAATCCGTCATTGACGACTGGAGATGAAGTGGCCGGCTCCTGCATCAGCTCAAACTCCGGCGGATCATCTGGATGCGACTCACAGAGATGGGCCATCATCTCTTCCATGCTCCACAGAAGGTGATGGCAGTAGTGGCACATGTACATCTCGATCGGAAGTGGCGGAGGTCCTTCAACGGGACTCGGCGACTCTTGACCTTGATGCGGCGGAAGAAGGTCGTTTCCGCCTGGAAGTGGACTCGTCTCATCGTTCTCCTCATCCGTCAACTCCACCTTGATCTGCTTGGCAGAAGCGCGCCACTCTTCCACGCCTGGAGCAGTAGCAGTAGTAGTAGTAATGGTTTCACGGTACTTGACGGGTCTCGTCGGATGCCTTCCGAGGCAGTGGCTCTGGACCCTGGCCGCCAGCGAGTGCTGAAAGCTGCAGTAGAAACACTTGTAGTACTTCTGCGGTTTCTTGAACGACGACGAACTTCCGGAAGGACCCTGACGCCGATCTCTGTCACCACCAGAAGTCCCCGCTGCGGCGTCGTTTGAACCGCTGCTGTTCATCGTTGGAGGACTTCCCCTCAGGAAGTCTCGCCGAACCGGTGGAAAGCGACTTCTCGACGTCGTCGTCTCCACAGTGCTGCCACCTATCTTCCGGATGTTGTCTCGAAGATAGTTCGCGTACTCGTCGAACGTCCGCTGAATCCGGATCTCCTGACCCGGATGCGTGCTGCGGATGTGCCTGGCGACGTAGTTCCGCCCCCACATGTACTTCCGGCAGTAGGGGCAGCTGAACAGACCGAGCTTCAGATGCTGCTTGATCACGTGGTACTTGGTCTTGTCGTGACGCACTTCCTGAAATCCGCACTGCTTGCAGCGGTAGAACGACGTCGAGCAGACGCCTGTGAAGCGCGACTCGTCCGAGGCAGACGTGGACGATGGGCCCCCACCGGGTGCTCTGGGGACGCACTGCTCCTCGGGACCCACTCCAGGTCGGACGAACACGCGCGTCATGTTCCGCGTTAGATAGGGACCCTTTTCGTTGGCGGTGGAGACGGGAGATTTCGGCTGACCCGGATGGAACTTGTCGATGTGTGACGCGACGGCCTGTGCCTTCCACTGGTAGAGGTGGCAATACGGGCAGCTGAATGGTTTGAGTCGCATGTGGTGGCAGAGGATGTGACGCTTCACGTGGTTTGCGCTTCGATTGCGGAACTTGCACAGCTTGCACTTCCACTCGGCGAACTCAACCCCGCTGTTGGCCCCGTACGCCGGGTCAGCTAAGTCGCTGTCATCTGGTGGTTCTTTATCGTTATTCAGGTCACTACTGGCTCCACGAATCTTCACCGAGAGGTCTAGGGGTTGGTCACGATCGTCTTCAAGGCGCGGTCGTTTCTGGTGGGAACTAGAGCTGCTCGATGCACGCGATGCAGTCCGCTTTTCCGCTGCGATCGCCTCGCTCACCTCCAGATGACCTGCGCTGCTCAGTCCCAAATGCCTTCTCAGCTCCACCAGGTCAAGGATCGGAACACCGTCCGGTTTGAGGAATCCAACGGAGACTACGCTGGAGTCCTCCTGGATGGGCATGATGGCGTTGAAGAGCGCCAGCTCGTCCCGCACAAAGATCTGCTTCTGCGGGTGGATCTTGCTGCAGTGGTTCATCACGATGGCGCTACTCTTGCTGCTTCCGTAGCTGCAGTACTGACACGAATAGACGCGCTTCTGCATGTGGACGTGCAGCACGTGCAAGCTGATATCGCGACGGTTCCATTTGGAGACAATGCTGCAGTAGCAGCATTTGAAGAGCTTCTTCGTTCCGCCGACGCCAAGCTCGCCTCCGTCCAGGCTGCTGCTGCCACCGTGGGTCTGACCTTCGTTGAGGTCAACGTCGCTGCCGAACGCGTCGGAGGCGCTCCGTTCGCTCCTCGCTGACGAGCAACGGACGGAGTCGCTTAGAGTGGTGAATGGTGAGTTGCGAGCACTCGAAGGATTGAAAGTACCGTCGTCGATTTCGATTTTTATGCAATCCTGAATAAAAGAAAAGAAAGGAACAAGAAGTTGGTTTAATCTTAAAAACGCACCGGTTTCTACAATATAATTTAATTGCAATCGCACATCTGCATAACGAACGAACTCTGCAGGGTGCCAGAGCGCTTTGTTTATAAATAGGCATACCTTTTTTTCAACGTAAAAACGTGATATAAGAGCCGTAAAGTTTGCACAATGCAGGCTCTTGCGTGCAGACTATTATATACAGCTGAACTCAGCTTAAGCTATTCGTTTACGAACAATAACAAATTTATTATAATTATTTGAGTTTGACGCTTCTCTTTTTTCTTGCTTTCACGTCAAATTCAGGCAATAAACTTATTTTTGGCATATCTCATTGTCAGTCTTGCGTAAGCCTTTGAAAGATTTGTAGGTCCACCGGCACAGTGTTTTGTGTGTCTAATCATTCTAATGGATCAGGGGTTCTCAAACTTTATTTTTATTGTACCCCCAAGTAAAAAAATCGAATTATGGCGTACCCCCATCAAAGTCAAGATCAGAAAAAAAATGCGAAGGCCCTTTGCAGTGACAACTAAAAGCCCATTTAATCATTGGTAACTTCGTTTATTAGAGTTGTATATAGACCTATATAGGGAGCATAATTAAGTTTCTTAAGCAACTTTAAAAGTGAAATTTCTTAAGCAAATATAAAAGTAAAATTGGTCCATAACCTCTCTAAGAAAGCGTAAATCTGCAGTGCTCCGGGCTTGTTTAGACTAGCACAGATTAAAAAAATATCGTTTAATATTCGTAAAATTCAAAATTTACTCCATGTTTGTTTTGATAGCAAGAATATTTTAAAAACCAGTTTCACCCAGATACGACGTGCGGAAAGGAATCGTAAAATTTAAAACTCGACCAGAAATTAATCCTTCAATCAATTCATCTCTCCGTTATTTGAGCTCTGTAGGCCTATACATAGGCTGAGAATTTCTGGCTTTGGTAGGCCTACTTTCAGCCATGTATAGCCTAGTTGTATACATTATTATAATATTATGTTTCAAAATTATAGTAATAGGCCTAAACATAAATATGTTGCATACACTGTATGATAATGTGAGTCTTAAAATAGATGTTGTGAAAGAAACTAATGGCGATACTGTCATACATGTATGTTGCAACGTTAAAATCATTGTTAATCAAAGAAAGATGGACAAAAAGTCCATAAACTCAAAGAAAATTGATATTTCTGGAATATTTCGCGTACCCCTTACCGGCGCCTGGCGTACCCCTGGGGGTACGCGTACCACAGTTTGAGAACCCCTGTAATGGATGATAAACCTATAATTCACACGGTCCCGATTCTGCTTGCACATTACATTTAACAGACGATAACTTCCCTTTTCAATAGCCATGCCATTTGTATTATAGGCCTATTGCACCAAAGAGACAGTCGCTTACCTTATCAACGATGTTGCTAGTTGTAGTACGCCGCTCATCGTTGGCAGGGTGGCCAGCAGATCCAGACACACTACCAGCATCAAACGAATGAGCATTATCCACTGGTGGCTCATCCACCAGACCTATATCCCCATCGTTCTGATGCAGCTTCATATGTCTCACCAAGTTGATGCGAACTCGATTGGAAAACTGGCATTTCGGGCATTTGATCGGCTCCGGATAGATCATTCCAGCCGGTAGGTCCGACTCCATGTAGTCCGCCGCGATGTTTTCCATCGGCCTATTGAGGAGCCGTCTTTGCTCGCGGATCATCCGGCGCGACCTACCGGTGAACGAGTGAGGCGACTCCCAGCTTGCAGACCATCTGTTCGTCTGCTTCTGGGCTCGTTTTTCGCGCGATAAGTCGACCGTCGGTGGTGACTGGACAGCGGCCGCAGCTGCTGCCGCCGCCGCTGCGTGTCGCGACGGTCGCATGAGCTCATCGTCCGACCCAACGTCCACCTCTCGCCCGCCGACGATGCGTACGATCTTGGGGGGCAGATCGCCGTGATATTTCCCGAGATGGAACTTTATGCAGTTCTGTCGATCGTGCAGGAACTGGCAGTAGCCGCATCGGAAGCCCTCCGAAAGGAACTTATTGCGCTCGTGAATGGCCAGGTGGCGTCTGTAGTTCAACGTCTTGTTGCATTCGAATGGACACAGCGGACACGTGAGCTTCATTCGCTTGCGACGCGGAGGTTCTGCCAGAGTACCGTACACGTCTGCCGAGCCCCCACCCCCGCCGAAGACAATATCGTTGGCTGTGGCCGGTATAGGCGATAAGCTGTTGACTCCAAGGTTCTGCACGTCGTCCAGGATATTGCCGTGGCTGGCCATGTGCTCTCGGTATTTGGGGTAATCGTTTATGCTGAACTCACAGATCTCGCAGTGGAATCGCAGGATCATTCCGTCTCGTCCAAAATCCGCGGACTTGTCGCTTGCAGCGGACGCGGCGGGAGTGACTTCGTTTAGTTGATTCACGTAAAGGTCTTTAACGACGACATCTTCTTCTTCTTTCCTCTTCTCTGAAGTCCTGCTTCTCGCCGGGGCGGGAATGAGATCCTTGAACAGATGTCGTGGGACCTTGCAAGACCTCAGGAAAGGCTTCTCTGGAAATGTGGAGTCTAAATAGGAGACGAGATCTTCAAGACGGTGGACGGAGCCGAGGTGATGGAGAAAGTCCTGTTTCCACGTAAATCCACCCTTGCAGACCGGACACAACATCATGTCCTGCAGGTACGTGATCATATCCTGAATGACCTCAAACTTAAACGGTTCGTTAGTGTGGTCGTTCATGACGTGGTCCTCGATAAGATCCATCTGACTGGACTGTTTCGAACAGTAAGGACAGACGTAGAAGCGGACGATGTTTTTGCCCGTGTGATGTGCCACGTGCTTCTGGAGAGCCTCCTTCACGTTCGTGGCCATGTTGCAGCATTTACACGTGAACGCCAGACCCGTCGCCCGATCTTTCGTGTGACATTCGTAGACGTGCATCTTCAGTTGGATGTCCGTGTTGCAGGTGAACGTACATTGCTCACACTTGACGGCCAGACCTTCCTTCGCCTCCACGAGTTCCACATCCACATCAACCAGTTGCTCTGGTGGGCTCTGGACCCTCTGCTTTGGCGAATCGCTCTTCCTCCTCTCTCTATGCACCGCCTCTTTTGTGTCTTTCCCATCGACCCCTTCGGAAGCTACACTCTTCTGTGGAGGTCGTTCTTCGGATTTTTCCGTGGTGGATCTTCCAGGCGATGGCAGGGTTTCGACGGGAGTAGGAGGAGGAGGAGGAGAAGACATCTCCTCTTTGTTCTTTCCTTCGGTGACCAACTTCAGACGACTGTTGTTGACGATCTTGATACAGATGTTTATCTTCTTCGGTTGGCCTTCGTGCGCGGCGGATATGTGCGCCAGCAGCTCGTCCTTATCGTTGAACACCTTCTTACAATACGAGCACTTCATCACGTTGATCAGGTGCGTCTGTATGTGCGACATGACTCCATCGAGCGTCGGAAGACATTCAAAGCAAAAGGAGCATGGGAAACTCCCCAGATGCGGGTGACCGGTCGCAAAGTGCGCCTTCAGCTCGACGACACGGTTGAATGAAACTCCGCAGGTGTCGACTGAACACAGGTAGATGCCCTTCTCGACTGGACTCCCCAGTCCTTGATTGTGCTCGCAGTTGATATGGTCCAGAAGAAGGTCCTCGTCCTCGAAACCCCTCTGGCAGAGGCTGCACGTCAGCGCTGCCATCCCAGGGTGCTTCACCATACAGTGCAGCTTGAAATTAAGGTCCAAGCTGCATGTGAACAGGCAACCGGGTATGCCACATCTATATGACGTTGAGATGTTCGTTTCTGAAGCGGCTTCCGAATCCATTTTG
This sequence comes from Lumbricus terrestris, assembly GCA_949752735.1. Taxonomy (NCBI): domain Eukaryota; kingdom Metazoa; phylum Annelida; class Clitellata; order Crassiclitellata; family Lumbricidae; genus Lumbricus; species Lumbricus terrestris. The sequence goes on along the minus strand of OX457053.1, from coordinate 16,478,449 downwards.
TCCTTCAGTCTCTGGTCGAGTTCCTCTAAAGACATCCGGTTGCGTGGTGTTGCTTTGAACACCAAACATCGGCTGCATCCGATATCGCTATCGTCTGAAGGTACAAACAAATTCTTTGCTGTTATACATTTAATTAAGATAAATGAACAACTAATTCGCAATTAATTATTTTCTTTATTACTCACTCCACTTGCAAACGCACAATGGGACATAAAGCATCGTTATGATATCCTACACATAAGTAATTTTGGTAATAAAAGATGCAAATTTAATCATAAGTTGGATTGAACGATTAACACATTAGCGTCAAACAAGTCATCTAGGCTACACAGTATTCTGGCGATAACACTTTGCGAATAAAACAATCACAACGTGGTATCTCGAGTTTATAGCGATTTAGTCTAGCTGGAATTAAAAAATAATGCCAAGCTTGCCATTCTTCCAAACTCTAATAATATTATGCATTTTGATCAAAATTTTCTTTAAACATTTTCACTAACCAAACATTGCAGCATTTTCTCTTAAATCTCTTTCCTTATAAATGCTTCTCTTTAGCACTTCTTATAACAGTTGCATAAATTTATTAGATAATTTCTTACCTAATAGCTTTCAAGTAAGAGTGAACTCAAGAATGTATAATTAAACAACTTTTTACGTATACCAACTTTTACATGAGAATGAACTCAAGAATTTCATTTATAATTAAAGAGAAGACAGAATTTAATTAACTTGATAAGATCAATTAAAATATCATTACTTTTCTGATCATCCGTAGTGAGCTTCTCCTTCGTGGAGACGGATTCATTTTTGATGGCGGTCGTTTCTTTACTTGCAGTTACACTCTTGCTGCTATTGAGATCATCTCCGAGTTTTCTAATTGTAGGCATCTCTTTGCCTTTGGGATCTTTTACAACTTCACTGCCTCCTCTATCGCCACACAAGTCTTGGGTAGCTGTGCTGCTTGCCACAACAACATCAGATGGCACCAATGAATCGGACGCAGGCTCCATCTTCACTGTTCTCTCTTCTGGGGAAAAGACACCGTCGCTCTGATTGTCACTAGACAATGTCCTCAACAATGCCATTGTCTCCTCAAAAGGACTTTTCTGCGGCAACGCCTGTTTGCAAGTCTCCGCTGTTGGTCTTTCTGTGTCTTTGACAGAAGGGGCTGGCGTTCGCTCTGTGCTGGTCACCGGCTGATCAGCGTCTTTCCTTACCGCTGAAGCTCCGACGACAGCGGTCTTTGACCCGCCGCTGCCTCTCTGGACCGCTGACTCCTGGGTCTCTTTAGCCAGACTGCCCTGCAGTTCCTTCTGTCGTAGGAGTGCCCTCGTGATCTGATCGACGATGAGGCAGTCGTGGGAGAGGTCTGTCCGCTGGCCTCTCTGATTGCACTTACCGCACGGGTTCTTCAGCGCCTGGTGTATGTCGTTGAAAACGTGCTTTCCAAACGACTCGACCTCGGCCGTCATGTATCTACACTGCGCGCACAGTAAGCGCCCATCTTTCGTCAACGAGTACTTGAAGTTCTGACTCAGCGGCTCCTTCCTTTCCGATGGCGCAGCAGCAGCAGCAGGTTGGGGTTTCGCTACAGAAGCTGATGAAGTGGAAACATCTGCAACATCTTCACCATCGTCATCGATGCATATCGGTTCCTTGGCAGAATCACAGCTGCTTCGCTCGGCGGACGTTCTGCTTGCCCGACAGTCCGTGCCTGTGGGTGGTGCCTGTGGGCCAAGCTTACCCATCACCGCCTCAACGCGGCCACTTTCGTTGATGACCAGCTTGACCAGTAGTTGTCGATGGGCAGTGCGGTTGTGTTGCCGCAGTTGGTTTATGGAGTCGACCCCCTCGGCGCAGTGACCGCATTTGTAAGGGTGGGTGAGGAGATGGTGACGGACGTGCTCCCCGAACACCGTTCGGTTGAAGGTCGTCATAGGACAGAGCGAGCAGAGGTACTTTCCGTTGATGTAGGAGAACTTCGTCTCTCCAGATTTAACGCTCGACTTCACCTCGAACTCGCAGTGCGTTCTCAGGTGGAGCACAAGACCGGCCTTCGAGTGGGCCAGGTGGCGACAGCCTTGCGTTTCGCATCGAAGGTCATCGTGGCTGCCCGGGTAGGTATCCGATGAGGCTGCTGATGAAGATGATGTCGATGGTGATGCGGATTGCGGTGGTGATGGAACCTTCAGAACTCCAAACGCTGGTTTCTCCGCAGCAGCAGCAGCAGCAGCAGCAGCAGCAGGGGTTGGGCCATCAGCATCAGCATCATCGTCGTCTATTTCAAATGCCTCTAGGTTGTCAATCGTCTCAGTCACTGTGTCGCTATCGTCATCTAATACCTGTAAGTTTGGCAATGCATCATCCTCTGCCTCTTTCTCTCCGATCTCATCCTGCGCTTCGCCAACTGGAATCGGTGAACCCTCTGCAACGTCTGTCTTATCGTCAGATTCCGACCCCGGTTTACAGCCATCAACGCCCAGCTCATCAGTACCCTGCTCTTCAGCGCCTAGCTCATCAGTACCCAGCTCATCAGTACCCAGCCCATCAGTACCAAGCTTATAAGTGCCCAACTCATCAGTACCCTGCTCATCAGTACCCAGCTCATGAGTGCCCAGCTCATGAGTTCCCAACTCATCAGTACCCAACTCATCAGTACCCTGCTCATCAGTACCCAGCTCATGAGTTCCCAACTCATCAGTACCCAGCTCATGAGTCCCCAACTTATCAGTACCCAGCTCATCAGAATCCAGCTTATGGGCACCTAACTCACCAGTACCCAGCTCATCAGTACCCAATTCATCAGAACACAGCTCACGAGTGACCAACTCATCAGTACCCAGCTCATCAGTACCAAGATCATCAGTACCCAGTTCATGAGTTCCCAACTCATCAGTACCCAGCTCATCAGTACCAAGATCATCAGTACCCAGCTCGTCAGTTCCAAACTCATCAGTTCGGAGGTACTCGTCAGTACCAAGCTCATCAGTATCTAGATCATCAGTATCCAGCTTCTCGGCACAGTCTTCTACGACCCCAGAACTAAGTACCTCTGAGTTGTCGTCGGAACTAACCGTTGGTGAAGACCCAACATCTTGAGTCTTGTCTTCGCTCGTTTTCTGCTCATCGCGTTCCTCGTTAGACAGCGGGGAGGGCGCGTTCTGAGTCGTTGCCTGACCGTCATCACTGGCCGCGATATCGGATAGGAGAATAGGCGCAAAGAACTCGTCTTCAGATTTACTGCCGTTTGGAGATGTGTTTGGAAGATTCATTTCAACGGATAATTATAATCTTGATGTCTTTCACGTCCACATTGACATGCTGTTTCTTGTCGTTGGTAGTGTTGCTTTATGTCATACTTCAGCTAAAATGCTGAAATATATAATTATATAATTGTCAATATAATTTAGTTGCGGAAATCTTTAAAGATATAGGCCTATAGAGTGGCGGCATTTACTGAATGCGTAGATCCATTTTTTATTTTCAAAATTGTTAAGTTGCATTAAAGTTTACGGAATTTAATCTATGATGGAAGAATTTCAATCAGGCAGTCAATCAATCAATCAATCGATCTATCTATCGATCGATCAATCAATCAATAAGTTACATTCGATCTCAGTAGCAGGCTGGTTGTTGTCTTAGAAACTTGCAACAAAAGTCATGTCAGGCAGCAAACATTGTTTCAGCTCTCATTGTTAGCACATTTTTTTAAATTGCAGCTCTTAGCGCGTATACTATAGTGCCGAGCAAAAGAAGGTTTGGGAGGGATGTGCCCTTCCCTATAAGAATTTTTTTTAGATTTCCACATTGCAATGGCAGCCATTCTAGCAAACTTGCTCTATTATTTCAGTGACAATTCTGGAGTGATCTAAGAGTGATCTAAGACTTCAAAAATACACTTACAATAACAATTTCTTTTTGAGTTTCCACATTGTAGGCCAAGGCTAATGGTAGCATTCTAAAATGTCATCTTAGAAAAACTATACTCTATCATTCCAGTGCTGATGAAATCGGTTTATGGTTTCAATAAGTATAATGAAAATTTCAAAAGTGACATCTTTATGTACCAAGTTCAGCGCTTTTAATGTAGGCCAACCTAACACAAACAATTTAACGTCTTCGTTTATCCGCTCATCCCGCGACTTTCGGGCTACTTTTTAACATGATCTCGCGCGTCAAAGAATTTTCGTAATCTGGCAACCCTAGCGTCTTTGGTTTGTTTCCATCGAGGCCATGGATGCTACTACATAAATTTATGACAACATTTAAGAGCAGAAGAGAGTTGCAGTAATCAAGACTGCAGCCAAAGTGGAGTTTAGACCCATAAGAACATAACACTACTAATTTCGTGAATGTCACAAATAACAAACGAGACAATCCGCAAATGGTAGGATACTTAATATGCATTTACTAGTATACTGTTAAAGCATCAACTTAGCTGTCATGCATGGCTGAACATCATCAGTTAACCGTATACGCTTGAGCACCGAAGACGAAGCAAATAGATGTTTTGTGGGCGCGGTGGTGTAGTGGGCATGTTCGTTGCCCTGCAGCCTGCAGGGTTGGAGGTTCGAATCCACCTCAAGCCGCCGCGTAAGGACCTTGGGCAAGTCCTTCACTCGCAATTGCTCGGGCGCTTCGGCGTCGAACTCCGATGCAGTGCCCGCGCTGTTACAGTAGTCGGGGCGCCTCGGAGTGGTGGGCTTGAATGAGCGATATAGAAATAAATAAATAAACAAATAAATTTTTTAAATATTGTTCACGGTTTTTATGGGCCTGCTGCTGACGCACTGTGCAGTGTGCACTAATGCGATGGATCGTGGAAATTGCTACTAACGATAATTATAAATCTGTCCTGCTTTAAAGCGGTCAATTCAGTAGGCCTATAGGCGACTGTTTATCATCACTTGCTATACGTAAGCTTGCAGGTCATTCAAATGCAAATACAGACTAAACAAGTTCATTATAGGATTAGAATCGTATTACATATGATCAATTTACAATTAAGAGCAGAAGTGAGTTGCAGTGATCAAGTCTGCGTGCAAAGTGCGCAGCCCTTAAGAACAGAGCGGCTTCTTCGCGAATGCCACGAATAAGGAACAAGACAATCCACAGATATGCTGATTAATATGCCATTGAAAAACAGAGGAGTCGCCAAATGTTTTGGAATATTAGGAACGATCAATTACTGCAAGCATTTCATCGTTTCAACGCGCTTAAGCTGATCAGAAGCATCAAGTAGCAGGCACTAGAAAGAGATATTAGTTAGATTATATTAAATTATTGAGATCCTTCAAAGACTGGCTTAAAATGTCCGGGTTATCTAAGGAATTTACAGAACTGCACAATCCCTTTTCCTCATCCAAGGTAAATTACTCGCAATCGAATACCAATTATTATTTTGACTGTAGCCTATTTAACTGCACGGAACTATAACCGCACAACACTTGATCAAAATAATTAATATCAAGTAGCTTATTAAACTCGAGGTCGGCCAAGATTCTACATGCAACTACAATAAAACTTTAGAAAGTAGGCCTATACGTTTGACGCTGGACAGGTGACACGAAACGGAGTATCCCCCCTGAAAGCTATCCGGTGGGATGAATTAAACTATCCCCCGGATGGAATTAACCGGTCTATACTATCCGGGGGGATAAACCATTCTATCCCCTTTTTTGAAAAATGAGCATAATACAAAAAATTATGCTGTAATCAAAATTTAAAGTGACTCTAATTGTTTTAAGTGTCCTAAGCAATGCTCAGATAAAGGCAAGTCGAATTTATTTAGTGACTCTGAGTGTTTTTAGGTGTTTTAAAAGTTTTAAGTGCTCTAAAAACAGGGCAAAAGAAATTATATAGTAAGAATAAACATAGGCTACTTGTTAGTGTCATTGTTCAACATAAAGCAGATGAAAATTAATTTGCCCAAAAAATACACGCGGAAGCGGTTTTTTCGACTTTTGTCAATTTGGGGGGATACAATTAATACGGGGGATACTCTATTTCGTGACACCGGCATGCTTGTCACAGCTACAACACCCCCTAATGACTTTGATGATCAGTAGTTACTAGTTAACAATAAAGGTGATATTTCAATACACATTTCCAAAAGACTCATTTGTAAATATCAAGGTGTGGTATTGGTAAGAATTGAAGACTGGACGCATACTGAATAAAACGAGTCTGTCAGAATCAGTCATGTGTATGCATTATATTTTCATTTGAAGGCCTTTTGGCAATACTCTCCTTATCCGTCTGGTCGCCACACCGACAATGTACGGTCTATGTACACATTACCTAAAAGCGCTCGCTATATATAGAGCCAAGTGGAACAGAAAATCTTGGAAGCATTCTGCCCTGGTGGAAATTTGAACCCCGACGTTTGGATTATAGTGCAGCACGTTAACCACTAGATTACTGCACTTCCCCCAATAAGTTAAATGAAAGACTATTTCATTGCTGTTATCGGCATAAAAAAAATGTGTGTAGTTGCAGTTTAACGTCACTGTTTGGGAAGAAAGACCATTAGCGACGCCCTCCTCCTTTATCCAGGCTTGTGACTGCACTGGCACTGGCAGAGTGCAACCAGTGTTGCGAAGTTGGCATAATATGACCATCGCAAAATCACCATCTCTGGAATAACGTAGAATGTACAAGCGGCCACCTATCGAATGACGTTGAACTTAACAGCGCGTCTGGGTGAGTATGGAAACAGCGTTGCCCTCACGAATAACAGACAGTGGTGACATCTAACGAACTCGACCGATGAAACTCATTTGCAACATGAATGCCGACGACAAAGAACTTCCTCCACACCTGCTGCAGCTCCCGACCTCGGAATGTTTACTACGATGAGTCACCGTCTAATAATTATTACGAATGCGTGTGACATTGTGCATGACATCACACCAAGGCTTATCTGACGAATCCCCTTTATGATATTTATTTACATCTATGTATCATTGTATCACCCTACGATATTTACATCTATGTATCATTGTGTCACCCTATGATATTTACATCTATGTATCATTGTATCACTCTGTTGAGATTCTCCGGTCACTGTTCGCGCTCTGACATTGCCAGTCCCAAGCGTTGATAAAGGAGAAGGGCGACACTCATCATCATGAAACAGCAAGTACGCTGTTAAGACAATCCACCTGACCTGGTTAAGTCGACCTGACCTGACCTGACCTGATTGAAAACGGTGCCAGAGAGCACAGACGAAAAGAAATTGCGGAATTCAGTCAAGCGGGAAAAACCTTTTGCTTCTAAAACGCAATCGTGCAACGCCACACATCTGGGCCACGTTGTCTTGTGACAGCCTTATTAAATGCATCCGTCAAAAGCACAAGCAAAATACGACGACGACGAACACCACCACCAGCCCGCTCAGGACAAGGAGGCCGCCTCGATCGGTCGGTCGCCTCCTTGCCTCCAGCCTACAGTCCGCCGCATATCTCTCTGCCAGTCTCTGGTCATCGTCATTGAGTTATTGATCGAGAGCGCAAGAGCGACAAATAAGCTGCTTCACGTCTTCAATCAACTTCCTTCTTTCAGCGCCGAAGAAACGCCTGCTTGCACGATCCGAAAATAATGCTATCACTTCTTGCTTGTAAGACCATCTTGTGGCTTTACACCAACTCAGATCGTATACTGTGATAATGCATAGGAACTGAGATCCCATGCTGACTGCAAAAAATTATGCACGCCGCACACTGGCATTGCATGCTAGCAAGCACACACAACGCCCACTGAGAGCATACACGAACTGTGAGTATTTAAAAAAGAGATAGTAGGTGTACACCAAAATACTGAGGTGACTCACAAACACTGAGCACCTAATAATGTGGTGGTATACCAAATACGAAGGTCACACACAAATTGTGAGTGCTTAGTAATGCGATACTAAACGAAATGAATACGTAGGTCACACAAATTGTGAGTACTTAATGTGATATTTTGACACACACTGCGACAAAATTTCAAGTACTTGATAAAGTAACAGCTCACGAAATACCAAGGTCGCACAAAAACTGTGAGTAGGCTACTCAATAATGTGACAGCATAGCAATAATTAAATACTATGCCACATACTGAGGTGACACATGAACTGTAAGTACTCAATAAAGTGACTGATCACCAGATACCGAGGTCAGAGAAAATGGCAAGTACTTATTAATGTGATAGTACAACAATCGATGCATAATATGATATTATGTCTTATTATTATTATTATTATTATTATTATTATTATTATTATTATTATTATTATTATTATTATTATTATTATTATATAGTATGATATTATGTCACATACTGAGGCTGCACGAGAGCTGCTGATACTTAATAAAGAGAGAGTACACCACATACCAGGATCAGGCATGTGGTGTTCCATCACGGCGAAATACTTTGATAATAATTATAAAGCACAGCTGGCTGTGATAGTGAACATCCTGCGATCAAACATTGTCAGTGTTTACGAAAGAAGAGGAGGCATACAACCACCGAGATGCTACTAGCAGCTGCACAGCTGCAACTTCAGCGTACATGCACGCACGCACGCAAGTACACACACACACACACACTCACATGCAACCGTCGTTCACACACAATAGCACACTCGAACAAAGGTCCCTCGTGACCTCGTCTGGCTCATACGAATATTCAAGCAGATGCTGTAATGGCCACTCACCCATGATACATCCAGTCAGAACTCTGTCGTCGTCGTGTAGATTGTCACGAAGACCACGAACACTGTAAGCGCACTACATGCAGCTGTACATGCACTCCACACAAGACACTGTGGACCAGCAACCTTCTGTCGTTCCCTGTGCTCTTCTTGCTGTGGGCCACTGCGTGTATACTACAGCACACACACCCGCACAAAGGCTCAGCAGTAGATAATTATTGCCTACCACTGCAGAGCATAGTAAGTAGGTTGGTGATGAGATACGAGCCGATATTCTTCGTGGTCAAAGTTCCTGCTCGACTCGACTCGACGTAGCACAGGTCCAAAGGGATCTGTGCGCGCGTGTGCGTTCGTGTGTTGGAAGAGCCGTACAGTTGTGCACGTAGAACGTTGAGACTACCACCAACACCACTACCACCACCACCACCACAGTCCACCACTACCAGCCGTGCTTCGAGTAGTGTGCGAGCGAGGCAAGAGAGGCAAGAGAGGAGGAGAGAGGAGAGCTGAGCTGAGCTGGGGCGTGTGCTTGCCGCAGTGCAGACGTGAAGATCGACGAAGAAGAAAGGAAATCAATAGAGGAGAGAAAGAGAGATACGCGGAGTGAGAGAGAAGGCCGCGCATTGACACACTCCGACGCTGCATGTAGTGCTGGCTGCTGTATCACGGCGTCCTCTGCTATATCACAGACAGACAGACCATGTGCTGCTTGCTGCTGCCCACTGGCTTGTCGGGCGCGTCTGGAGATAAGCCAGGTCTGCCCCAATCCAGAACTCCATACGTCTAGTGCTTTGTACACAGACTGCAGATACTCTTGCAGCCGAGCGAACGAGCGAACGAACGAGCGAGTGAGCGAGCGCCTGTAGGGTATAAGCTTGCCAGCAACACGCAGAGAGAGAGTGAGAGCCAACGTGAGCCAGAGCGAGAGAGAGACGAGAGACCGCGTCAAACGTCTACCCAATACAATATGTGGCTGTGTGTGCACCACACCACACCGCACATCACACAGCGGCCAGCCTGCCATCGACTTGCGCACGCCACTCGAGATGTGTGTGCGTGCGCGTCCCTCGCTCTCCCTGTCCGGTCTCGTGTACGTGTGCTGGTCGGTCGGTGTTTGTGTGGCTGGGAATCTCATTATCTCAGAGAGCTGAGAGCTGCCACAGTTAACATCCGCGAAAATGAGAGATCCAACCAGCAGAGTGAGCGAATGATCGAGAAGCTCTCTAATGGGTTTAGCAATACGATTCGCTCTTACAACACACAGCAGATACACAGCACACACGCATACATACATACAGTCATGCGGGACCAATGATGCACTGCTACATATTGTCCATCCTGGTGTTACAGCTTACAGAAGCCAAAGTACAATGGACGGCTTAAGGACAGAGAAATATTTCCATGACGAAATTCAATAGTCTACACTAAATCTGACTGATCTCCTGTCAAGTAGACCTAATCATTCGTCAACCGGCTATTCTGCTCTCCGCCACTGTCTGTTCTCTGCCAGTCCCAAGTCTGGATAAAGGAGGAGGGCGACACTAATCATCTTTGACATGACATAATGCTATCAACAGCAGCAAGCTGCTCATTGTCATTTCTTGATTGTCCTCTGCATGATTATCTCGAACAACAAAGAGCTGATTAATTTTTTCAACCTCTGTGAGACGTTCGCATAATGCTGATCGGAAAATAAGATTTATTTGGGGTGCGCGTAGTATAAATTCCTGCGCTAAACCTGACCTATATTGCAAAACCTTGCCGAAACAAATCTATCCTAGAGCTCATCCATGTTCCTGCCTTTTAAATCTTTTGTAGCTCATCTATATTCTTGCCGTTTAAATCCTTTAGGCCTATAGCTTGCCTATGTTCTTGTCTTTGGTAAGAACTCGGAATGATAAGAACTGCCTCTCGTAATAACTTGTTAGAATTGGGATAATAATTATTATGCCTATGTGAAGTCTGTAGTGCCCATCATAAGTGATCATAATGATATCTGAAGTACCACATGATTGTGATATGTCAATCCTGAGGTATTTAAGGCTTGTGGTATGAACATTATAATAATTTATGGCAGGTCAGATAAGTTTGTCTTTCGCATCGATCTCCGTTTCTTCCGTAGGCCTATTTATATTTTTTTTTGATTTTGCGAGTCAGTTTACCGTAGCACACGGGATTTGAATCGTGCGGGCACACTTTTGAACCAGGCAGGGTGAGAATTGCAGGATTTGGGGATTTCAACCCCATTCTTTCTTAGAGTCTCATAGCCTAGTAAAGAAAGTCTGCTTTTTACACCAAATTCAAAATGGATCATATATAGCCCCCACTTGCTTTTCAACAATTCTCACACTACAGCCAGGTCAAGGAAACTTTAGAAAGGTTAATGATGTTTTGCCTTTGACTTGCTTTCAAAGTATACTCCACTCATAAAAACACAGCTCTGGACAGAGCCCTAAGAGGTCATCATTGATGTCTTCACTGCGACTGTGAGTCATGGACCGTTAGCCGTTTCTTCATATACATGTATGCCCATACTGTATTAGCCTATCTCTTTGACAGATCACATCGCGTCAACCACGTCAACACACGGGCGGCGTGACTCAAAGCATGAAGCGCAATATTATTATATCACGATTCACGAAAGTATTCCCTGTAGAGAAGACTTACAATGTACGCCATCTGCATGCGGCTCAATAATAATCTGGCTTCGATATTATCTCAAAGGTATTGCTTTTGACTTGCTCTTTCGCATGCATCCAGTCGACAACTCACTGGAAAAAGCCCACGCACTAAACGTCAGACAGCAAGCACGATATATATATATATATATATATATATATATATATATATATACATACACATACAATTATATGTATATATATATTGACAAATTTTGCTCCTCAGGAAGAAATAACGACAGTCTTCAACGCAACTGCAAGCTGTGACATTCTGCAGCAGAACTCAGCATAACGAAACAGTTCGCAGACCTTTTAGACTATTCAACAGCATGTAGTGTTTCACAATAATAGTAGGCCTACACAATATTTACTATTGTCATGATAGACCTGTAAGACTTCGTAATGTCACTAATCCACGTCGACGCTTGGTTTAGGGTGCGACATCGGTTGTGGCCTTGCATATCATTCACCGGCACTATAGAAGTCACTATAGTAATGATGACGATGATGACGATGATGATGTTGATAATAATAATAATAATAATAATAATAATAATAATAATAATAATAATAATAATAATAGTCATAGTAGTAATAATAGTTGTAGTAGTAGTTGTAGACTTGTAGTACTAGTAGCAGCAGCAGCAGCAGCAGTTACAACGACATTAGCAAATCAACAGCAGCAGCAGCAACAACAACAACAGCAATAATAACAACAATCTACGCTTGGTTTTGCGTTTAGGGAAACATCTTCGAATGTAGCCTATTTGCCCAGGTAGGCTTAGTAGACCTACCACAGTGACACTGAAATAAATAATAATGATAATAATAATTTTCTTTAACTCAACGCCTGCTAGCTCACTGCGCCTTACATGTACATTGTACAAGTTATGCAGTAATTTTAATTAACATGAAACTGAACAGACAGCCTGCAATACACGTCGCTATTAGCAGCATACAAAGCATGTCCGCCAAAAGAGGGCTCGAACTCGCTAATCGTAATCTCCTAATTTCTAAAGCGCCACTGGAAATCCAAGCGCGGGGCACCGGCTTATTCACGAGCGCTGCGTTGCGTTAGAAGGGTTGTCCGTGAGAGTAGTCCGTGGTGGTCCGGGTCGAGTTACCATAGGATCAGGATCAAATGCGTTGAGTCAAAAGGGTTGTCCGTAAGAGTAGTCCATGGTGGCCCGGGTCGAGGTACCGTAGGATCAGAGGGGTGGAAGTCACCGTGGAACAACTACGCTACCTCGCTTTCTACGCCAACGTGTTATCCATTACTAATGATTACTCTACTCTACATCCCGCCAAATAAAATCGCCCTCGTCCGTCATTAAACTTGTTCGTCTCAGCAGAATTTCTATCAACGTCGAAACGCTTTTTTGTTGAAGAATCATTTCTCGATGCTGGCTTATTTAAATGATGATGATGATGATGATGATGATGATGATGATGATGATGATGATGATGATGATGATGACGATGAGTTCTCGGCCGGAAGGAAGGCAAGTCCGCTGGCTTTTTATGCCCAGGCTGAGGATGAGGTGAGTGAGGTGGTTTCCTGTTGCCTTCCTCCTCACAGACAATTACGGGTGAGCAACTTGTCCAAGGTCGCTACTCAGTAGGCTACTCAATTGGTTTGAGGTAGATTCAAACCCGCGACCTTCTGGCTACAAGGCACAGAACATGGCCATACACCGCCGCGAATTATTTTTGTAGATTAGCCATATCAGGAGACTCTAACGGGCCGCAGACGGGATCCCTTTCAAATAGTGTTAAAGGATCTATTATAACCTGATAATGCATTAAAAAATTGCACAAGATTGCGACCGCATGTGCTCGCTAGGACTATTATCTAAAATCATGCAGCAGAGCTTTTTTAATGTGCAGTTGTACAAAAAATGTGCAGTTGTAAAAGCACTTCTGTACAGTAAAAACTAGCAAAAGGTCACTGTCCTCCGATTGGAAGTAATTTACCATGGATGATGGAAAAGGAAAAAAGGAGTTGTGCAGTTCTAAAAATTCTTTTAAAACAGCCCTGTCATGCAGGCTACATTTACATCTACAATATTCTCTATACATGGTGCATGAATGATATCGCCTCATGAGTCGAGTGCGCCTTTGGCACGGCTTCTGCTTATGGCACCGTGAGACTTCGATCGTTCCATGCATGCGTTCCTGGCAACAATGAAGCGCAGGCAAAATGACGAGATTCGATAAATCTCTCTTCGTTACCCGTCCGTCTGTGTACACGTGTGTGTGTGTGTGTGTGTGTGGGATGCGCTGTTCCAAGAGTGTACGTACACCCACTTGGCCGATACGCCTTGCTTCTTATGGGGGGGAGGATGGGAGAAGAGAAGAGCATGGAAAATAAGCGGATGAAAAGGAAGAGGTTGGGAAAGGAGAGGTTGGGAGAGCAGAGGAACGGGAAAAAGAGGAGATTTGCGTTAGGTGGTGGTGGAAGAGGAGGTGAACAGTGAACTGCTCAACCGCGCTTGGCAAGCTTCCTCTTTCATGCATAGGACTATTACCGCAATATGCACCATCACTGCGCTTGGCAAGCTTCCTCTTTCGTGTAATGGCCTATTTTCACAACATGCGTGTCATGCCAAGAAGCTGCTGAAGATTGGAAAGCACGTCGTGTGCGTGGAACCTGTTTGTATCCCCCACCACACGACGCACTGACGCACTGGCGCACACATGCACACATGCGCACACAAACATACAGCGCAAATGGCGCACAACAGCGCGTACAGCTTGTTCTTCTGCTCATATTAAGTCGAGAAAGAGGAGGATGGGGCTTCATATGGATGAGCAAGCTGTGTCTATACGAACGACAGATGTCAAATGGTACTGCAGATGCTGCTTCTGCTGCTGCTGCGGACAAGGCGGTTGGATGGCTGCCATGCCTCAGAGGACAGCTGGGGACAGATGATGACGATAATGTTGATTATGATTGTGGTGATGAAGAGGATGATGTTTATGATGGTGGTGGTGGTGGTGATGGTGATGATGATGGTGATGGTGATGATGATGATGATGATGATGATGTTTATGGCGGTGGCGGTGGCGATGATGATGATGATGATGATGATGATGATGATGATGATGATGTTGACGATGATGATGATGATGATGATGATGATGATGATGATGATGATGATGATGATGATGGTAATGATGATGATGAAGGTGATGCTGCTGCTGCTGCTGCTGCTGCTGCTGATGATGATGATGATGATGATGATGATGATGATGATGATGATGATGATGATGATGATGATGATGATGATGAAAGTGACAACGACGTGCGTAAACACAGGAAGGCAAAGAAAGAGAGAGAAAGAGAGAACGAGATGAGAATTAAACAGACAGACAGACAGACAAACAGACAGACAGACAGACAGCGATGGAAAGAGAAGGACAGAAAAGAGAGAACCGGATTGGTTGTCGACTTGTCGTCGTCATCATCATAGCGTCGTCATCATCGTCGTCGTCGTCGTCGTCGTTGTCGTCGTCGTCTTCGTCGTAGAGAGGCGCCACATGCTGTCCATGTTCCACATGGTTCCGTATAACCATGGACTGATCCCTGAGTTCCTTCCATCCATCCATCCATCCTTACCAACATCGCCACTTCCCTTGTGTATCCGCATCGTTCTCAGTGCTGCTGCTGCTGCTGCTGCTGGCATTTTGCCGAATGCTCCTTATGCCCGCGATGTCATTATTGGTGATATGACGTCAGCAGGGCTGTGTTTAAGAAATTTTTAGAACTGCACAATTCATTCTTTCCGTTCCAATTCTCCATGGTAAATTACTTCCAATCGCAGGACAATAGACTGTTTTTACTCGTTTTAACTGTACAGATGTGCTTCTACAACTGCACAAATACATTTAGAACTGCACATTTTGTGTATATACACCTGCACGTTAAAAAAGCCCTGGACGTCAGTGCTGCTTCTGTTGGTGTTGCTTATGCCATTCGTGTTGCTACCGTTGCTCGTATCACTTGTTGGTTGTCATGCATGGTCTTTACCACGAGCGCATCCGAATTGCATAATCAGAGGATCACAGAGAAGAACGCTGACAGACACGTATAGCCTACGCGGCCAAACCACAGCGGGTGAACGACCTTCACAGTCGAAAATATCTCAGGGGTCATGCCCTGCAGGAAGTAAAGACCATTGGGTCTACTACTACGTTATTGTTGTTGTTGTTGTTGTTGCTTCGCTGTGGTTTCTGTTGTTGTCGAGGCTGTTGTGAGTACAGTGAGTTAAATGTGTTGACCTTTAGATATTGACTAAGAGTTCAGCTTATCCAGATCGCAGTTTCCAAAGAAACGTCTGAAGTAATAATATCTAGTAATCTTTAAAGTTTCGACTTTCGACTTTCGAGCAGAAAGGCCAGATTCAGATTCGCAACAAGACCTCAAATAATTGCTCGAGGACATCCGTTCCACTATCGCCCCCTAACGAACTCAACCATAAAACACTGATCATATAGAGTAGAACGCTCTACGTCAGTCTAAACGTTATTTTAAAGTTCATTAACAACATCAGCATCAGAGAAGCAGAACATCTCTCATAATGCTCGGAAACAAATCTGGATAGAATAAAAAGAAACTGAAAAGTATCGGAGGACGAAGAATAGGCCTAGCTGAGGGTGACCTTTAGAGACCTCTGACCTAACCTGACCTGACCTGACCTGACCTAATCTGATTTTGCGTTAAATTACATTACCTCTCCTTACCTGACATTACCTTGTCTGACATCATAATTATGTCTTAGACTCCTAGTGTCTTTTCACAGCACCGGCCCTATTTGCTTTAAGCGTCGCAATGTATAGGCAATGGATAACACTCTGGCGTAGAGTGCGAGAGGTGGCGAGTTCGCCCCACCCCCCCCCCCCCCGTTGGGTGGACACGCTTTGTAGGCTGCTATTAGCGCCGTGTATTGCAGGGCAATGCAGGTTGTCTGTTCTGTTAGTAGTTAAGTTTAATTAAGACTACTGCATAACAGGGCTTGCTTTTAAAAGAATATTTTAATAAATGCACAACCAGGCAGTTTTTTGGTGTGGCTTTGTTTGGCGAAAATTTTCCCCAAGAAATGCCGCAAGTCGGCGACAAAAAAACTGTAGACTGGCTACCTTTTTTAGTCATCAACTTGAAAATTGTTTTATATAGGCCTAACCTTCCTGTCTATATTTTTTAACTGCACTTGTCCTTCTTTTTCCGGGGTAAACCGACCTTCAATTACCTTTTTCTAATGATTTCCACTGCACATAGGCTAACTAGGCCTACTTTTACAACTGCACAAATTCATTTATGCCTACAACTGCTCATTTTGTGCAGAACTGCACGTTAAAAAAGACCTGCTGTTGCATAACTTTTACATGCAAAGCGCAGTGCGTTTGCAGGCGTTAAATTAAAGAAAATTTATTATTTATATTATTATTTATTATGTTGGGGCTCGATACTTGTTTACCATGGATTGCCTGTAAATATTAAGGCGGTCGGTCACACGGTTAAGAGCGTGTGTGTGGTCGGCAAGATCGGTTAGGTGCCTTGCCTAACATAACAGCCCTAACTGATCGCCAATGCCAAGCTTAAGAAATCAATTTTCGTATTTGCTCGCAAGATGGCAGAACGTCGTCTAATATTGTCATAACGACACCGATTCTTTTTCGCCATGGTTAATTTCCAATAAATCGCTAGATGGCCATCTTCAACGCTACGGAATTTAATAAAAACGCACATTTTATAAGCCAACTGATGCTTCGAATGTCTAAATGTAAATAATACTCGAATCTGTATATCATAGCGACAGTTATCCGTGCCTGCATGGGAAGCCAGTGTAGGCTAATTCATGAAGAATCAGTGTTTAATCTACTCCCCTGCTTTAGGGGTTTGGGGGGGGGGCTGTGAAATCGGTTTTTAGGGGGAGGGGCGGCGGCGAGAAAAGTCCATTTTGGATGGACATTTTTGGGCGGACGGCTGGGTCGCCGACGACACTTTCATCGGCACCGGAAAAATTTTCTCACGACCTTTTTAGTCATTTTGTAAAAAATATTCCAAGAAAAAAACTGATTATACCTTTTAAAATAAATGATGACCTTTATAAAACTGTCCTTCTATTTTACCTAAATTTACCAATATGCCCAATTGTCCATGTATGCATGGGCACCAGCCCGGTTGTTTTTTCTTGGGGGGGAGATTCCTACACATTGACTTTCTGGGGGGAATAGAACGTACTTAGGCTACATGTATAGCCTACACCACATCGCGATTTTTCCACGGGTATCCAGTCCTATGGAATTTTGCCCCCTTCCCGTCCGGCGCCCATCGCACGTCTAGATTAAACATCGATGAAGGATGGGAGTGAATCCGAGTGGGCCTAACAAGGCTAACATAATTATATGACAACGCTCAGGAGTTAAGTTTTTGTCTTTTGATCAGTGCATCAATCGTGAGAGGTTGAAGGGCGGACGCAGGAAGGCCATATATAGAACCAGCGGCGCCCGCAGGATTTTTTTGTACGCACAGAAATCTTCGATGGAGGGTCGAAGTGGGAAAAATTTTCGTTAGGGTCGCCGAAAAACTGATGACTTTTTTTTTAGTCATCAACCTAGAATTTCCCAAAAACAAACCTTTTCTATCCGCCGAAAAAACTGATGACCTTTTTTTCTTTTTTTCTTTTTTTCTTTTTTCTTTTTATTTAGTCATCAACCTAGAATTTCCCAAAAACATGCCTTTTTTTATCCGCCGAAAAAACTTATGACCTTTTTTTCTTTTTTTTCTTTTTTTTCTTTTTTCTTTTTATTTAGTCATCAACCTAGAATTTCCCAAAAACATACCTTTTCTATCCGCCGAAAAAACTGATGACTTTTTTTAGTCATCGCACTGTACGCACTTGCGTACGTGCGTACGTCTACGGGCGCCGCTGTATAGAACTGAAGAGCTATAGTAGGCTTAATCAGTTCTGGTCTTCTGGAGACAATGGCGTAGCCAGGAATTTATGATGGGAGGGGGTTTGGGTGTTTTATGGCCTGGCCGGATGTCCTTTCTGACAGACACCAACCCAACAGTATTTATAGAACATAAAAAGGGAATGGAGTAACAAAGGGAATAAAGTAATAAAAACGATTGTTACTACAAGCAATTGTTTTGTTTTTCTTATTTAAGTGGATAAATAACCTTTTAAAAAAACTTGTTTCCTAGGCCAATGGGGGGGGGGGGTTAACCCCCGAAACCTCCCTTGTCTACGCCACTGTCTGGACATGGCAAATTCAGGGCCCGTATGCACATGAGGGTATAACTCGTATATTTGGCTTAAATCTGGCCTATACAGGAATACTGGGTTATTTCCGTATGCACGGCTTGAGATTAGCGAATAAAACTAGGTATAACGTTATTCCAATTCCGAGGAAGGAGTACGCCGGCTACTCCCATTGTGAACAATAGACGGCCGACGTTAGCTGGACAGCGCGAACAATAGGCAGCCGTCGACATTTCCCTGGGGCCCGTCTTTAGGTCTGAACCTGTTTACCCCACGCATATAGGCTAAATATCTTTCACGCATGCGCGCTCAGCTGTAACCTGTTGAATTGGGGGGAAGAGCAAGCGTCATGCATCGTCGGGTGCAAGGAATGTGTAGATTAGTTATTCTCGTTGCTATTTTTTCTCGTGCATAAGGATACATTCCAATGGATATATCGGGAATTGCTAGGTCGAGTTTAGGCACTATATGTGATTACCTTATGCCGTGTCCTGTGCATACCAGCCCAGGGCCCGTATGTACATAAGGGCTTAACTCTTATAGATAGCTTAAATATCGTCTATGCGGGAGAAGTGTGTTAATTCGGTATGCATGGCTCGAGCTTAGCGAGCTGTGCTAGGTATAACGTTATGCCAAACCCGAGGTAGGAGTTGGCCGGCTACTCCCATTGTGAACAATAGACGGCCGACTCTAGCTGGACAGCGCGAACAATAGGCAGCCGTCCGATATTTCCCTACGGGCCGCTTTAGGTCTGATTCTGTTTACCCCCGCTGACAACGATCGCATATAAATATCTTTCACGCATGCGCGCTCAGCTATAACCTATTGAATGGGGGGAAGAGCAAGCGTCATGCATCGTCGGCTACAAGGAATGTGTAGCTTAGTTATTCTGTTTGCAATTTTGTTTCGTGCATACGGATACATTCCAATGGCTATATCGGGAATTACTAAGTCGCGTTTAGGCACTAAACATCGATAGCCTTATGCCATGTCTTGTACATACCGGCCCAGGGTTGTAAGCCTACTCGTCTGCTAAACGATATTTTTCATTGAGGCTTTTCTTTTGACTCTTCTTTTGACGCGCCGCAGCGCCTATGAATAGCCTAAGCTGGTGCTCTGCGCATAGCTTAAGAGTTGCACTTTGCAAGTCTTTCAATGTAGACCTATAGGCCTATAGATAGGGCTTATGGATAACGTCGTTTGTAACTCGGACTACGGCTTGCAAGTTGCAATTGTGACTTGAATTCGATAGGCCTAGGCCTACTTGTTTAGGCCCTACAACAAATCCGCATAAATTATAAGTTAGGTCATGAATCACGTAGGCCTAACGTTCGTCCGACAGCGTAACCAATAAATAACATATAGGCCTATTCCGCAAAATACAATTGCAGCACACGGATCGTAGGCCCTATACCGTAAGTTAAAAATTTCCCAAGGTTTAGGCCTGTAGGCACTTCAATAGCTATAGCGATCCATCCTTCTCTGACTCATCGCCGTTCGGTTTTTAAAGCAACGGCTGTAGCGTCAATAATGCTTTTTTGATCAGACGTACGAATTCTAGGCCATGCCTAATTATAGGCCATGCCTAATTATAGGCTATCTGATATAATAATTATGGATCGATCACTTCACGCTCGTATATATTCCAGGTAAATGACAATGAAAACAGGGTCGCTTAGATTACTGCCTTGATTCTTTTTCTTGTCTATGAATAGCTCATTTCCATTGGCCTATTATCGTCCGATTGTAGGTCAATAGGCCTATAATTATTGTCGTATTTTTGTAATTGTAATTGTAATTGTAATTGTAATCGTACATTTATATAGCGCCACTTCAAGATAACTCCTCAGAGGCGCTCCCGACCTGACACCTAACCACAATCAAAGAGAATGGTTTTCAAACGCTTGCGGAAAAGGGGCAAAGAAATACCAAGAAGTTCATTGCGGAGACTAATAGGTAACTTATTCCAAAGAGACGGACCAACCATAGCAAAGCTACTATGAAGCACTGTGGAAGATCGAGCCCTAGGGACAACCAGGTCGCCATGCGTAGCAGAGCGAAGGAACCTACGGCCTGGGATGGACAGCACAGGTACACAGAGTTCCATAAGATAGATCGGAGCTTGGCCTGCTAGGCAATTGCGCATGAACATTAAAATCTTAAACTCAATACGTTTTTGCATTGGCAACCAGTGCAGTTCTTCCCGTATAAAACTTGATATATGCCCAAACTTTGGTATGCCACCAATCAGGCGGGCCGCAGCATTAAGGACAGATTGCAACTTATTAATGCGTGAAAGTGTTAAGCCCGCATAGATGGCACTACCATAGTCAACTCTCGTGCATATAAATGCACGCATCAGAGTAGTGGCAGCTTTGGTTGTAGGTGAGAGACGTATCTAAGACCGTCGCGAAAATAATGCCAATCGATCCTTGTTGATTTCAATTGGACGTCTTGCTGAAGAATAATCTTCGTGGTTGAAAGTTGATGTCGCTTAATGCGAATGAATGCAAGGGATCGGTGAGCATATTTATAGGCCTATGTATTACAAATATTTGTAAGTTATTGTTTTGTGATATTTGTGCTAGGCCTATTATATAGTCACCATGACTTCTGGCTATCTTTACAAAGGTCTCTCGCTCAAAACTGAAAACGTTGAATATTCCATCAATCCTATCACGATTCCTCGTCTTATTTGGCCTCCATTTTCGTTAAATAACTTCAATTATCGAAGGCTTTAAAAAAACTCAGCTGATCTTGAACTGGTACCCATTTACCTTTCCCGCCTACCGATTCTGTTTTGACTAAGCGCTTGGGAACCAGCTAATTGTTTCCCGCGACTTGGCTCTTTGGACGCAATTAGAAAGCCTATGCGTCTATATCCTCCAGATTACGTTTACCCTGGGACTAATTTCGATATTAGTCCCAGGTTTACCTTGGTGATTAAAAAGACTGGTTGTGTTTAACCGTAGTAGTCTGATAGTCTGAAAATGAAAGTTCCCAAGTCTAGCTTACAGAAAAGATCGACAGATGTCCTACGATGGAAATAATCTCAAGATTAATCGATAGCAACCGTTTTGCGTGCAAAGTATTGCGCCACATAAGCAGCTGAATCATTATTTAACCTACTCCGTATGCAAGAACCAGAACCGACAACGTACTGACCTACTTTGCCAAAATGAGGTAAATGGTGCATTGGCTGCGCTATTTAACATATTATAATGAGATTCGCCAGCTGATAGCGCGTGTAATTGTAGGCGACGATTGTTTGAAGATTATAGGCCATTATGCTCAGAAGGTCTTGGTTCTCGATAATATCTTGATACCTAAGCAAAATATCGATGGATTTGTTATCTTAAATTTCGCGGAAACATTATGAATTTATCGCGTTTTTCTTTTCCATACAGTCTGAGCTCCCTCGCTCATGAATATTTGATGTTATATGCAAATGAAGTAGCCTTAGCTTCTAGGTCATGCATATTCCGATTAGCTGTATGCAAATGAACGGGTGTGCTATGCAAGAAGAACATGGCGGACTTGATACGTTTGGCGTTGTCGGAGGAGTAAAAAGGACAACCTTTGGATCGTCGAATTCTCCCTTAAACTCCCCTTACTTCGCTCGAGTGATCAATTTCTACTAACGATAGAGCTTTCATACGCACAAGGTAAGTCTTTGAGACGTCGGATTTTCTCGAATTTAATGTGTTTTTTGTTCGAAACGTCGCAAAGGCTAAAGGGCACAGCAGGCGGTGCGGTTACAAGCTGTGGCCGCCTACCGTTCGTTAGCTATGTTCGTCGGTCCGATCGCGTTTCGAAGTCAGGACTTTGTGGCGATCGTTCTGCCCTTGTTCGGCGCTGGGGAAAGAGAGATCGGTCGATTGCAAAGGATTCGGCGCAAAAGGCCGTTCGATAGCTATCGATGTTAGTCGAATGATCGACGTGGTAGGGTGCGGCTGTCCTCTGTAAATACGTTATGTGCGAAGAAGGTTCATGTTCAATTTGTTCATACAATTTGAGGTTGAGAACGTTTGCTTCGTTTGTTCAGTTTTAATGCAGTACTACTACTGCAATGAGACATTTTTCTAGCGCTCTACGTGTTGTGTTTCGTATATATACTGGTTGTGGTAATTCTCATTGTTCAGCTATAATAAATTATACATTGTGTTTCGTATTGTGTATGTTTTGCATTGTAGTATAATTTGTAGTTGTGAAATGGTGATGGGAATTAGTTTCCATGAACATATTTTTATAGTAAATTTGATTCTTCAGTTAACGTCAGTGTAAACAATCCCTATCCCAATCTCAATTAAATGCCCTTTGTCACCGCCTCCTCCTTAAATGCTATTTTCATATATACCCAATTTTAGTAAATTCAGTGACAGATAATCCTCCTTATTTGTTCAGAGGTCTGTTCAGCAATTCTTTTCATGCCATTATCTGCTGACACGCCTTAAAACTTTCAACTTCTGTGTTTCACTTCCTCTGTTCAACACATCATGATTTCACTTGCCAAGCCACTGTGCACGAGCATTATATTATAGCATATTTGTGGCTACTGTAACTTTGTAGGCCTACATTGTAAAGGAAGTTGCTCACTGATCATATGTTTGTATTTGCTAAGTATGATCATTGTGTGTAAGTAATATGATCATTTGGCAAGGTTGCAGGAATCCAGGAACTAGACAGACCAGACTTAGAACTTTGGCTAGAAGAGTTTCAATTTCTCTTCGCATTTTGAAACAGAAGGAGTAGAAGGTTAGAGCTGTTACCAGCTAACACAACATTATTTTGCAAGCAATTTCTGCGATTCATTTAAAGCAGGATATAAATCTACATGTGTGATTTTCTAACTATTTAAAACAATCTCATAAACTACTTATGTTACAGTTTTCAGATAGTGGTATTTTTGAACCAATGCAAATTTACCTGCCATTTTCTTTTGCTTGCCATTTATTCATCTTCTGCAGCAATTTCTGCCCTTGCCCAATTGCTCTTACTTGAGGTTTAGTTGGAGTTTGATTTTGATCTATTTAACCTTGAATCGGTTAAACAAATGAGGGATTCATCATGCAATAGCAACTTGATTTGAAAATGCATTTACACTTGCATCAATATCAGCCATTTTGCTGGCACCCATCAAAGAGCCAAATGAGTGTAAAAATGGTTTGGTCTAGATACACAATTATTCATGTGCACGTCTCTTCTGGGGTGAATTTGATTCTTCCAATTAGAATAATCATATGTTTTTGCACTTTGCAACGTGTGACATTTTTTCCCCGGATCAGTATAAATTTTGATATTGTTCTCTGTCAACGTAACGTGTATACGCTCCTGCCTTAAACGTGGCATCTCCATTTTGTTGTACTTTAAGTTGACTGATAGTTGGGTTAATCCCTGACCAGATATCACAAGGTCTGTCATGATAGTTCGTGTTGGTGGCAGGAGAAGTGCAGGTTTTTGAACTCCTATAAATTTACTTTTGGGATTGTGTACGGCCGTCTCACATACATGCGAGAAATATCACATAGACATGCAGGTACAAGACAGCTATACTTTCTTCGCAGCTTTTATGTTTAACTTGAGTCTCGTAAATGCTCTTGCTTTGAATGTGTGCATGCTCCACTCCAGGGGGGGGGGAGTTTGTGAGGACTATTGAGTGGTTGAGACTTGGGCTTATGCACGAATAAACCGGCAATATCTTGCGCTGCAATGATGTTGAATTAGCAGCACGATAAAATGTCTGCTTTTATTTTTATAATTTATTGGGTACTGCGTCTAATGGTGGGAGCTATACTTAGATCCTCCAGGCACAAATGTCAGTCTGACATCTCTTAGGAACGTTGAATTATTGAGGTGATGCTGCAAGGTTCTTCACAAATGCCTGCCTATTATTACTTAGTTAATTAATAATTATAAATAGCATTTGTTTATTTTTGTGTGGCACCAATATCAAATGTGAAGTGTTAGTTCTCTTGGAACTTGGACTTACTTATTTTGTGTGACTAGGCAATTACTCAACCTGCTATTACTTTATAATATTGCTCATAATAGTTAATCCTTAAAAATCTTCAGTTCCAGTGATATTTAGAATTTTGGGAATTGGCGGATGACTTTGACGAGCATTCTTAATTATAAGCAAATACTTGTCAGTATACCAGTAAGAAACTCTAGATGATGGTCCTTGTCTTTACCTTACTGATCATCCCTTCAGTGTGTTTGAGTATCCGCTATCGTAATGTACTATCAAAAATGATGTTTTAACAAATAGGAGTTCTGAAATCTGTGTTCCCATGGTCCAACTGGTAGTTTCATACAAACGAGACTCCTGTTGTGTTAACATCTCTGGTTAAGGATGTCATGTGTTGACGTTACATAGCAATGCATTAAAGAGTGAGTTAAAGATCACCGTAAAGGCACTATATTGCCTAGCCACACAGAATGCACTCTCAAGTATAATGCCAGTTTCTGAAGTGCTTGTTGCTGTTTAATGATACTACAACAAAAAGATGATTAGTGTTGCCCTCCTCCTTTATCCAGGCTTGGGGCTGGCACTGCTAGAGTGTGAACATGGGTGGAGTTTCGTAAGTGCCATCAGCTTTTATTTTATATAGGGGTTAATGTCAACCTGTGCTTGACCTAGTTTAGCTGCCGACAACATTATTTCATGTACTGCACTTACAATTTTTGGAGCTATATAAGTGTGTTTTGATTTATTTGCTCGGGATTCACACATATATTGGATATTGGTTTGAACTCTTTATATCCATCTATCCTAGAAGAGGATAGTGACCAGTGTAAAGTTATTAAATGCTCAGAGTACCCAGGACAATGCAAAAATGGGTAACTTGTTTGCCTGATCCATGTTTCCATATTAGGTGACCCCTCTTCAGAGTGCAGAGCGGATGATCGATAGGATAGCTCTGTGGAATATTCATTCTATATAAACAACAAGGACATTGAAACATTAATCATGGATTATTGCTTTGGTATTCTTAATTGGACAGTATTCATGACATTCATGTTATACTAATTTGCACCATCAGAACTTTGATGACCAGTAAATTAGATACCAGAACCTCAGGTTGCGATATGCCCTTACGATAAACGAATGTTTGTAGACAGTGAAAGTTAATGTGACCAGCACAATAACTGGTTCTATGCCAGGTGGTCAGACACGGTCGATAGTTACCAGAATTGTGGTCTTTAAGGACGTTGGACATGGCTTCTGACTATAGTAACTGTGAATGGTTAGTGGGAACTGGGAAGTGTGTCTAGTGGCGCTCTAGTCATAGCAGTGGTTGCATGTAGTCTTATAGTCACAGACATGATTTGTTAAAGCAGTGCAGACTATGGGATCAGTATATTTAGTTTTTTTATCTGTCTGAGCACTGACTGCACATTTATGCAGTTTGTTTTCTGCAGAACTTTTCTTTGTGGCCTTTGGTGTATTGGAACACGATGAGAGGCTGATCACAGGCAGGGCAGGATTGCATTACTCTTCCCATCTCAAGTCAGCACGTTGTTGGCTTGTGCTACCAAAAGGGAGATCCTTTCAACACTTGGCTGATTGTCTGTGTAGTGTTGCAGCTTGGTAAGATTCTCCAGTTTCGTTGTTCCATTCTGCTTTCACCATGGACTCATATATTAGCCTGGACCTTATGTATATATATATAATATATATGATGTATATTTATATATGTGTCTATATATTTATATTGTGTATGTATACACACAAATTAGCCTAATATAAGAGTTTATGGCCTTCGTGAAGGTCCTCTGCCAATGCAGTGGATGTAAGGTGTTCATGGGTTTTAGGTAATGCTTTGTCTCATATACAGGGTGGCTAAATAAAAATGTACCACCGGATAAAATCAGATATCTTCATAACCGATTGAATATTTTCTGTGAAATATTTCCAATTTGCAGGGAAATGAATTTCCAACAATCCCTGAAAGTTTCATTTGAAACTTTTCATGTTTGAAAAATTTGCAGCTGTTTAAACTTTCAATTTCGTTTTTTCAAATATCCGGAGAATCATGCTCCAAAACATGTGATTTCATTAAGATTTTTTGCAAATTACAACAAACATGTATTGTATTGTGCCTATAAATTTATATAGCGTCTCGTGCAGTACACACTAATCAGAGGTGCTCCCGGGCGTGAGACCAAGAAAGAAAAAAGTGGTGTTGTGACAACGAAAGGTTGCTCTTGGCCCACCAGTTACTAAGGAGGAACGTGTTGAAGGAGGCAGCTGGGTGTTCATGGAACTTATATTTTTATGTATTGAATTTTATTTTACATGCCTGAAGGTTTGGTACAAGAGCATTTATATTATCAGTCATTGATCAATTTCATCAGATTTATTCCTATCCTACTGAGATAAAATTAGGTCAATGAGATTTTAAATGTTTTTCAGTTTGGCTGTGGTGATATTGGCTGGTGTTATAATGTCAACTAGGCTGTGCTTCATCTTATTACTGTAGTTTAGTATGCTGTTTAGTATGCTGTGACAGGAAGACCTTAGGCCATGAATTGGATTTGGTTGAGTTAACTTTGACATGCAAGACTGAACACAGAACAGTGCACACCATGTATGTAATGAATAAGTATGGAATAGTCTGACCAAAAAGAATTCAACATTCAGCACTGCTGTGGCTTTTCTGTACAAGGATTGCTGCTTTTGTAATATGAGGCTTCTTGTTTTCATTGTTTTTTTCACTATGCAAAAGGCAGTACAGGTTAGGCATTGTTAAGGAGATAGCTGATTTGGCTGTGTGCCCTAAACTGAAAGAAATGTAGAATTTCTATTGCAGCACTGTTTGAATGGTTCGGTTTGTTTACATCAAGAATACCTGACCTATGCGCTTTGTTATTGGAGAGGACAAAGCTTAGGAGCTTAGTTTGATCTGTGATATTAGCACAAAAGAGTGGGCCAGGTTCGGAGAGAATAACTAGAATAATCTTGAGCAAGGTAACATTATTAATTTATTATTAATTGTTCTATGCCATGCAAGCCCTAACAATGACCTGCCTAATCATATACAGGACATGTTACGGCAGGTTATTATGGTAATACAGTTATTGTGGAAATAGTTAACAAATGTATATTGGCAGTAAATGCTAAATTCCCGCAAATTCGAGTTCTTGTTGCTGAACTTGTCTTTTTTTCGTGCTGAGAATATGCTCTGATTTAGAGTAACACATCCACGACAATACAGAGCTGTACAATACAACTATAATTTGATAATGCCCTCCTTACAATAGAAAGTTCAGAAGTTCTGTAAGAGAGTCCCAGGCACAGTCTTGCTGCCTGATGTGCCACCAGTTTAAGGTTACAGACAATAATATATACCAAAGAGTAGAGCTGGGGGAAAAATTGTTGACACTGCACAACTAGGCAAAGTCTTGCCCTGGGCTGACTGGCACATCTTGACACTTAAGCTGGTGGCACATCTCCAAGAAGCACTGTCCTGTTTAGCTTCTGCTCAGATGTGAGGCCCTTCTTAGTTGAGTGTTTTAGTGATGGCTAAAAATCATCAAAGACGTGTTCAAAATGACAGATTGAGTAGGAACTTCATATGTTATTATAAGCACTAAATGTCAGACTGTTTTAGTATAGCCGTTGAATTGATTTTGTGGTTTTCGTGTTTAACTGGCACTGTTTATGGTAAATGGTCATACATAAGCTGGCTGCCTTGACAAGATTTGGTTGTTAGGAGTTAGGCAAAATGGTGAATGGTTGTAATAGAACAAAACTTTTAATCAGCACAATATATATTTAATCAAAATATAGATGGAAAGTTATATGGTCACAGACATGTGACTTGATATTGAGCTGATTTCATCGTGTGCATTAAACTGCTTGATGCTCACTGACCTATAGTTATTAACTGATGGATGACAATAAAAGTGGTTATCCTGTTGTTAAATTAGAGCTCTGTGACTTTCTGTGCTTCTGTTGCTTGTACCCCTCATGGACTTCTTTTGCTATCTGGAATGGACATTTTGGGGCTTTTTGCTTTGTACTCAGTGCCCTTGCCACCACGTTGTATACCCACCTTAGGACTATTTTCTTTGGTCAATGTTCAGTCCTTCGTATATTACCATGAAGGGGTGCTATATAAATGAAGGGGTACTATATAAATCTAGTTTCTGGAACGACGCTTCAAGGAATTATCAACCCGAAAATGCTACAAATTGGGGGTTCGCTTATTAAATTTGTATCAGGGCTATACACAATTTGAATCGAGTTATGCTTTTGTGACTAAGATTCTTAAGGCCTGTAATAAGTTGTTTTGTTTTTAGACACAATATGTCTGCTTGTATTTATCTATATACTCTTTTTTACAGATATATAAATGTAGTGTTTTCCTTTGTGGAATTTGCTACACTTGAACTGTTGTACAGCTTTAATGGAACTGAGCCTGTATTTACTCCTGTTGCATGAGAAGAGGCATATATCCAATATGTGACCGTGCATGAGAAAACCCTCCCAAAGTTGGTAATTCCATAAAATGAGTTTAAGTTTGTTTTAAATAGTACAGATATAGTTGATCAAATTGGTGAAAACCGTATATTTGCATCTTTTGAAATGAAATTTTTATGATTTTTTAGCGTCTTGAGAAATCGTTTTAGGGAGAAATCGCCAGTTGAAAATTACATCCATTACATGAACCACACAAAAGTCAATAGATTTTTCATCAGAATTTAGTAATATGTTCTAAACTTAAAATTTTCTGCTCTGTGTCAACGGTTTTTCTTGGAAAATTAAATTGAAGGAATGGCACAGATTTAAATAGGAGTCTCCGCACAGTAGCGTGCATTTCGTTGAGAACTGGGTGCAGACCTTTCCGCTCGATTTACTCGGTTTCAATATTAGCGACTTTGGCCGGGTTTTCTCATGCACGGTCACATATATCTGGGTCAATCATGTAGACATATCAAATGTTGAAACTGAGCATTTCTTTTTCTCGATTGTCAATTACTGAGAAAAGCTGTTCATTGCGAGTATTTATGATATTGATCTGAAGACCATTTTTTCCTCGCTAAGACTTGAGCCTATGGGAAATAACTGCCATGTCATCTGCTTTAAAATCAGTAATATCTTGACAATGCATGTGCTAATTGGAGTGATTAACATCTACCAGCTATTGCTTAAAGTCATGTCATTGTACAATTTCATGTTCTTTGGAATTGTATACAAAGTATACTTGAAATGGATACTGTGGGTTTTGTGTTCAGTTAAACTTCCTGAAAATCGAGTCCATTTATCATTGAGTTGAAGTTTCACTCTTCATATTTTGTTTTCAGTACAAACTGCACCCAGTGCTTGATGGTTCCTCTCTAATTTTCTACTGGTCACTTCCACTTCACTTGGCCCAAAGGATGATGGCAACTTGGCTTCAGGCTCAAAGAATTGCTATATGGCAGCTTTGCTTCTAAGGTCTTGGGGAATTTGCTGAAGCCACTTTGTTTGCATTTACCTACGGCATGAATTATTGTGAATGCGCTGATTCATTAGGATGGAATGTGTTGCCGGCGAACATTTGTTCCTTGCCAGACTTAAACTACTTGAGAAACAGGTGCAAAAGACTAACACCTATAATACTTGACTGCTAATTTTGTATGTATGCTATGCTGAACTCTATTCTTGATGGATTCTTGTCCAGCTCTGTTTGATTAGTTTGAGTTGTATATGGCACTGTCTTTTCATGGGCCATCCATCTGGAATGACCTCCCTTCAAAGCTGCATTTATTACATCTGACCAGTCAAACTTTGCTTCATAAATCTCTCAAGTCTTTTTTCTTTCCCCGTGGCTGGGCTTGGAGCGCCCCTGAGTAGTTTCTTGAAGGCGTGCTATGCAAATCCATAGAATGAATGAATGAATGAATGAATGAATGAATAATGTGACTGGGCAACGACAATCTAAATCGGACTCTGATTTAGGGTCTTGCTCCATGCTTTAGCTTTTAAAGTACCTTCTCTAAGGCACTATAGTCCAAGTAGCCCTTGATTCAACATGTGGCCATTCAATTCGTCAAAGGCTTTCCGGTGGTAAAAACCCTGTTCCAAGTTAATTTCCAGGCAGATTTGATGTTTGCGCTTTAACTCCATCCCCTTAGTATATGATGCGATATACGATTTTTACAGCATTCTGTTGTAAAATGGATTGAAACTTTGAAGAAAGGCAGTCAATCAATCAATCAATCAATTCTAATTTATATAGGTACCTACTCAGAGGCGCTCAGTCCTTTAAGCTATGTCTAAGACAGAGGGCAGCTATGGGCATGAAGTCGTAGGGTCATCATTTTTGTGTGTCTGTTATATGAGCTGAACTCCCTAGCTGAGTTGTCTAAGGAACCCAGGTATGGCAGAAACTTCTCAGCATGGTTGGGATTTAACCCCCACCCAACCCCAGGGCTGGCAGTCCAGTACTAGACTATCCTGAATGCAAGGGGTTAATTAAGTACCAACCGATCTGTGTTATATGTGCTGTGGCTGTCTTTCATCCATGGTCATGATTAACCTTCTGACTACTCAAAGGGTTTGTGGTTAATTGTTAAAGATTAACCACTTAAGTCGTTTGAGTCTGCTGCTAATGAATGAGGTTTGTGCTTTCGTAGGACATGTATGCAGCTAGTTTGTGTGTTCATAGGGTCAGAGCATGCTGGTGAACTGCAGTGTAGGTAAGAAGATCCAGATGTGACCGTTGTGACTGGGGCCTTCTTATCTCCTCCACTGCCTTGCACTGTCGTCTGTCTGTCTATCTGTCTGTCTGTCTCTGTCTGTCTGTCTGCCTGTCTGTGTGTCTGTCTGTGGGGGCAAAAGAACCTGGAGAACCTGGAGGCTACAGTTGGGGCTGCTGCAGCTTTTGTGGTATACATATCTTCTGCTGGTGGATCCTATTATGAGGTTGACTGACAGGTCTGATCCTTTATTCATCAGCTGTTCTGTAAAACATGTACAGTAAATCAATTTATGCTGTCAATGCTCCGTGTGAATTCAGCCAATGACTGCTGGTCTCTGCTGGTGGATAATATGTGTTTTCAGAGGTAGAATGCAATGTTAGAACAGTTTAGTTGGTTAGAACAGTTCAGTTGGTTGGAACGGTTCATTTAGTTCAGATTGGAGACAAAGAATTACATCCTAGATCAAGTGTTTTGTGATCTTCAAACATTGTAGTGGTATCATCATCATCATCATCATCATCATCATCGTGGATATGACTGATGATGGTGATGATCTGTGGTTTGATTTGGCTAATAGGTCGGAATCTGGAATCTGTGACAAACCAGTTTAAGATAATTACCATCTCGGTGTTGTCAGACACGGCTATGCAGCAACAGCTTAATTTTGGGGGAACCCGTAAAGTTTAGGCTGCTGGGACAGCAAACTCATGATTATTATTATTATCATTATTATTATTATTATTGTGTAAATTTCTTACGTGCGATATGATGTTTCTTAGCAAGACCCCGTTTGTATTTAGTGCAAGCTGTGAAATGTGAAGTTTTGTGCAATTTGTTGCTGTTGTTATTTATAAGCTACTGAGTGAATTGGCTTTGCAGAAGATACAACCTTATATGCATCAGAATCAGGCGATTTCTATGGTTAGCAGCAAATAATGCAAGCACGTAGATACCTTTGTAGGTATTATGCAGTTACTTTTAGACCTTATGTTTCTTTTGTTGCTCTAGTATGTCCTAATGAATAGCCTCAGTATATGTTTTTGCAGGTCTTCAGCTGACATTTGTGATTAAAAATTATGTCCTTAAAAATAGCCCGAAATAACCGACAACAGGATTTTGGGTTAAAACAAATGCCTGTGAGAATATATAGTCTGTAATTACTAGTAAGACATTTCCTTTGTGAAGATCACGTGATTTTCCTGTGAGAACATCCTTGAGATGCAGCAGATTTATAATTCTAACCAACAGTTAAGTTTTTCAGTGGTAAGCCTTTCTAAAATACATTTTTTGAACTACAGCTAAGAGGACAATGTGCACTGGTATGCCTTTAAATATTAATTCTATGCACTGACTAAGAAGGAAAGAATATTTTCGAATTGTGGCTGAATGCTATCTCTATTGTTTTAGAGCCTTATTAAAAGCCACAAGTGCATAAAAAATTGATTGTAGTTTCCTTCGTAATCTATTGTTTTAGAACAAACCACATGTAATCAGGGAAATCACATGTACAGTATGCAAATAGGGTCAGGAAACAAAGGCAAGGATTATGCGACAATTCTACTTCCCAGAATCTTGCTATTGTCATTTGCATGCAGGGGCTTCTTTTGTGCTGGACTCCTGTCAGATGTAGATTGGGTGCTACAATTGATCAGCTATAGCCAACAGTGAATTCATAGAATTCCGTGGCATAGCTTTTCAAGGATGCCATGATAAATCAAATGGGTCATTCCGTGTCAAATCAACCAATTTTTTAACATTTTCCCACCTTCAACTTTAGATTTTGCTGAAAATTTTATCATTTGTTTGCCCACCAATTCTGAGCACAAATACAAAATTTTATCAAGATATTTCAAAATTTGACCAAGATATGTCGTTCTAAAGTGAGGTGGGGTAGGCGAAAATTTGCGTTCGAATTCGCGACATGTTCTCTGCGGCTATATTCAACATGAAATATCTCGAGAAGTAGTACAGGTAGAGGCATGAGGTTTTCACTGTTGTATTCAGCAAGTTGGTGGTGTCACAATGAGCTTATAATACTGGCTGTGTCTTGTGTAGGGACTCTACACGACAGCTGCCAATATGCCATCTCAGGACTCGCAAACTGCATTTTCTTGAATTTGCCTGACCCATATGAGAAAATATTGGTGCAAGAAATATATAATCTGTCCATATTCTGATTTAGCTAGTAATTGGCTTCTACTGGATGTACTTTGTTGTTGTATTTGATTGCAAATTTTTTCATACTGACATGCCAATCTTGGTCGAACTGACGAACGGGGGTCAACTTCACCAGGCGATATTGGAAAAATGGACAACTGGAATTTATCCTAGCTTCATATTTATGAAAAGTGCATGCCATAAGTATTCTGGTGATATAAAAATTGTAGTGGTGCTCAGAAGCATTCAGGAGTATTACCTTGTTGAATAATACGAAAATTTGCATCCGATTTCGCGAAATGTTCTCTGCGGCTATATTCAGCATGAAATATCTCGAGAAGTAGTGCGGGTAGAGGGATGAGGTTTTCACTGTTGTATTCAGCAAGTTGGTGGTGACACAATGAGCTTATAATACTGACTGTGTCTTGTGTAGTGACTCTACAGGACAGCTGCCAATATGTCATCTCAGAACCCGCAAGCCGAATTTTCTTGAATTTTCATGACCGATATGAGAAAATGTAGGTGCAAGAAATACGTTATCTGTCCATATTCTGATTCAGCTAGTAACTGGCTTCTACTGGATGTACTTTGTTGTGGTATTTGATTGCAAATTTTTTCATATTGACATGCCAATCTTTGTCGAACTGACGAACGGGGGTCAACTTCACACGGCAATATTGGAAAAATGGACAACTGGAATTTATCTTAACTTCATATTTATGAAAAGTGCACGCCACAAGCATTCTGGTGATATAAAAATCATCTTGGTGCTCAGAAGCATTCCGGAGTATTGCCTTGTTGAATTTGGCTATAATTTACATGTCGCGACTAACCAGAATGAGTGTCTATTTAAAGTTAGGGTGAGGTGACCTAATTCCCTAGCTCCATTTCAAATTGCATCCTGGCTCCAGACATCCTGTCTGTATTGCCCATGGATTTTACAGATGAAGACAAAGAAATGAAGCTTTCAAGAAATGATGTTCCATGGCAAAAGTTGAACACTGTTTGTCAAAGCAGGCTAATGCTAAAGGGGAAGGATCAGATTCTGAAAAAGAGTTGCGTACTTAAGAAACAAATATCTCAGAAGATCAACAAGCACTGTAAAGTATGACAGAAGCCAAACGAGACTGTGAACAGAGCCTTTGACATAACAGTCCCACAGATGTGAAAACTCTCCCAAAAAAGTAATTTAAATGATGACCCAAAACAACCCCAAAATATTATATTCCTTCCATATATATTTCAGTTCTCAAAATTACTGTAATTGTCAATTTTAAAAGTAACCGGATTTGTTCAACAAATTATGATCCCATTAAGCATAATGTTTAAATGAACTGACTGACCATAAATTATGTCCTATCTTAAAAACCATAGATATAAACTCACAGCGAAGCAGAAAATATTAAACCAAGAACTGCACAAAACATCTTGAGCAGATCACTGAATAAATTATAAAACAAATATGCTAGCCAATATCATTGCCCACTTTGATTTTAAAACCTTTCCCAATATAAATAAATAGCAAATTTTATATAGCTGCTCCTAACAGTGAAAAGTGATTGGTCACAAAAGCAATCACCAACAAAAAGACACACATTCTGGTTAGTCGCGACATGTAAATTATAGCCAAATTCAACAAGGCAATACTCCAGAATGCTTCTGAGCACCAAGATGATTTTTATATCACCAGAATGCTTGTGGCGTGCACTTTTCATAAATATGAAGTTAAGATAAATTCCAGTTGTCCATTTTTCCAATATTGCCGTGTGAAGTTGACCCCCGTTCGTCAGTTCGACAAAGATTGGCATGTCAATATGAAAAAATTTGCAATCAAATACCACAACAAAGTACATCCAGTAGAAGCCAGTTACTAGCTGAATCAGAATATGGACAGATAACGTATTTCTTGCACCTACATTTTCTCATATCGGTCATGAAAATTCAAGAAAATTCGGCTTGCGGGTTCTGAGATGACATATTGGCAGCTGTCCTGTAGAGTCACTACACAAGACACAGTCAGTATTATAAGCTCATTGTGTCACCACCAACTTGCTGAATACAACAGTGAAAACCTCATCCCTCTACCCGCACTACTTCTCGAGATATTTCATGCTGAATATAGCCGCAGAGAACATTTCGCGAAATCGGATGCAAATTTTCGTATTATTCAACAAGGTAATACTCCTGAATGCTTCTGAGCACCACTACAATTTTTATATCACCAGAATACTTATGGCATGCACTTTTCATAAATATGAAGCTAGGATAAATTCCAGTTGTCCATTTTTCCAATATCGCCTGGTGAAGTTGACCCCCGTTCGTCAGTTCGACCAAGATTGGCATGTCAGTATGAAAAAATTTGCAATCAAATACAACAACAAAGTACATCCAGTAGAAGCCAATTACTAGCTAAATCAGAATATGGACAGATTATATATTTCTTGCACCAATATTTTCTCATATGGGTCAGGCAAATTCAAGAAAATGCAGTTTGCGAGTCCTGAGATGGCATATTGGCAGCTGTCGTGTAGAGTCCCTACACAAGACACAGCCAGTAATATAAGCTCATTGTGTCACCACCAACTTGCTGAATACAACAGTGAAAACCTCATGCCTCTACCTGTACTACTTCTCGAGATATTTCATGTTGAATATAGCCGCAGAGAACATGTCGCGAATTCGAACGCAAATTTTCGCCTACCCCACCTCACTTTAGAACGACATATCTCGGTCAAATTTTGAAATATCTTGATAAAATTTTGTATTTGTGCTCAGAATTGGTGGGCAAACAAATGATAAAATTTTCAGCAAAATCTAAAGTTGAAGGTGGGAAGGTCTGGTTGATCTGACATGGATTGACCCAAATATGAAACCAGTTACTAGGGTTATCTGTGGACTAATCAGTCAGAAAACTTGTAGACTCTTCTTGCAATGACTTGATAACCTCTATCGATTTTTTTGTTCCGACAGACATGGCTATCATTAATCTTTTATTTCAAGCAGCGATTTTCAAAAGAGGATTGGCTGAGACCGAATAACGACAAAACTATTTCGTTTTAGAACAACTGTGTAATGGTGTATATTGTGTTTCTTTCTGTTACTTTGAAAATGGAAGTTTTGGTTTGTAGATGAGCACTGAGTTTGACTATTGATTCACTTCAAAGAAAGGAGGTTATTTATAAACTGCCATGATGATGACAATTGACGATGACAATTATACATTAATGATGGAATCAGCATACTACAGACCTTAAACTAATCTATCTAATCTCATCAAATTTAATCGAATATAACACTTGTAAAGCGCTTCCCACTGCAGAGTTATTAAGAAGCACTCTCAGCGTGACTTGCTCGTGAAATGAGAAAAGTCTATAAGCAGCGAAAAGATGCAGGTGAATTCCCCCAACAGAATCCTGCTATGAATTCCAGAGAAAGGTCATTCCCCACAATAGCAAAAGCCCAATGCTGCATGGGTTAATGAGGTTTGTGACTGAGGTACAAATAGATTAAGACAGTCAACAGAACGAAAACGAAGAGGGCGTGAAGATCTTGCAGAGAGCGGTTTGTACATGAAGTGACTGAGTTATATTTATGCACTAAGCCCTGCAGGGACTTAGTAACTCAGAATAGGTATGGGATCTTTTTACACTTTAATGATAAGTTGCATTTGTTTTTCATGCAGTTTCTCTTAGTAAACGCTTGTCATTAAAGTGCTAAGTGCACAAAATATTTAGTCTTGCAGTGAATGGAAGTTGCTTGAGGGATGAATGGTGGTTTGGTGGCAGTTTGCCAATATGCATTTTGAGTCTCAACTCTGCATCCATTGTTAGATAATAATAATAATAATAATAATTATAATAATAATATTCTTTTATTGAACAATCCGGTTGACAATCTGCAACCAGTTACAGCGTACAATTATGCAGTTTAAACAATTCACAAGAACGGAGATTACAGAATACCGGTGCACAAATCTTAATTATACTAACTGAACGGATAGCCTGCAATAATGAGTCCTTCCTAATATTCAGTCCTCCTGACAGGAACATTTAGCCATCGTCATGCTAATAATAATTTTATTATTTATTCAATGTGAGGGAGGGGTTGGTGTCAACTGTCAAGAAGAACTGATCGACCCAAATGTACTTGGTTCAGAGCCAACATATGTGATGTGATTATCTAAATATGCAATTAGCATTGATTGCCTGTATGTATAATATCATATGCCTAAGTGTGTTAGCTAGCTGTCCGTGTGTAAGCTTACATGTGGGGATTTCGTTTCTTGTCGAGGTTTGGTCTGATCTTCAAGCTATGATTTTGATGTTTACTCTCACCAACTAAGTGGTACAGTGTGAGACATACATGTGGATTCTGCTGTCTTGTCATTTCTTGGACCTTTTGTTCCTGTGTGTTACACTAGCTTGATAAGAAGTTTATAGGCTCTCACTGCAATTGAATTTCATTAACCCTTTCCTTTACCGACGACAGTGTAGTAAATGGTATGGAAATCCTTTACCCTTGGTTGGCAAAGGGTTAAAAGTTGGATCTCTGTCTGTCTCTCTCTGTCTGCCTCTCTCTGTCTCTGTCTGTCTGTCTGTCTCTCTCTCTCTCTCTATCTCTCTGTCTCTCTCTATCTCTCTGTCTCTCTCTCTCTCTCTCTCTGTAGTAATACTTGTACGAAAGCCATTTGCTTTAGAGCTAAAAATTATTTGAATCCAGCATGAACATCCGTTTCCGGATGGTTTTGTACAAGATTTCACGTGACGCTATGTTTGCCAAAGTTGTGTTTGTACTGTATTTTAAATTGCAACAGTTTGTTCAATGCCAATGATGATGTCCAGAATGTTGAGTATCGAGCATGGGGTCATATGCAAATGCAAAATATAATTAAATATAATGAGCAGCAGATTATAAACCACTTTAAGCTTTTCATAGAGATCAGCAGCCACTGTATGAACATTGGCAATTTTATGGCATGCTCTAGTTTCTTATCATGAACATAAGAGAGTGGATGACCTAATTATGCCTAAGTATTGTATTGTATCTGGGCATTTATAAGGCACAGTTATAGCTGCAATAGCTATTCAGAAGTATTCCCAGCATGAGCACTCTGAGGAAACCGAACAGTTTCAAGTAATATAGCATGTAAAAATCTCAGCCAGAGTTTGTGGTTGAAAAAGGTCGTGCAGTTGCAAAGGCGTGACATTGAGCGGTGACTGACCTGGTCAGGGCGGAACAGGCCAGATTTATCTCTACAGCCATGGGACCTGGAGGAGGGAGCAGAGGCCAGTTTATGGAGATCACAAAGGTGCTTTGAAGCCTGGTCATGGTGACCTCCTATAGAGACCAAAAGGATTATATCTGAAATTGGATCAGAGCCTTAATATAGAAGCCATGGCAATCTCGGTAATGAACTCCTTGGTCTTTCTTTGCCCCTTTTCCCCCAAGCATTTGAAAACCATTCTCTTTGATTGTGGTTTGGTGTTGTCAGGTCAGGATGTCCTCATGATTATCAGGAAGGTCTAGATGCCAGAGAAACGTGGGAGGTGCTTAAGCAGTGCATTATCTTTCTTGCTTAATGTGATGCACTCCTTTTATAGATGGGGTCATTAGAGAGAAAAAACATGAGTTGTTATATATGTTCTGTGACAGACCAGAATGCTGACCATGTAAAGTGGAGAAGACTTAATTAAATGGATCCTATTTTAGAATGTTTTTGCTTTGCTTTTGTTATGTACTATAGATAGCATTTGGATGTTTATATGGCTCTAGTCAAAGAAAGTTATC
Source organism: Lumbricus terrestris (assembly GCA_949752735.1). NCBI lineage: Eukaryota > Metazoa > Annelida > Clitellata > Crassiclitellata > Lumbricidae > Lumbricus > Lumbricus terrestris. The sequence continues at coordinate 16,439,174 of OX457053.1, read as the reverse complement.
GCCTAGCTTTCGCTGATATAAATACAGATTCGATGTAGAAATTTAACGGCGTAGGGTGCCAAATTGTGAATTCTGGCTGACATGTGCCGCTGTGCATGTATGTGGAGCACCAGAACTGTACTTGCGGCCTGATGAGATGCACTGTATCGGGTTTTGATTGATTGTACATTGTGACAAAAAGTGCTGCTTCATTTTTGGCTCCTGCTGTGCTTGAAGCTGTACGTACCATTACTTATTAGATGCTTATCTTGTTTGCTTTGATTTCACCAGTGCACTTTTGTCGGTTTGAAGTACCATCCACCCATGCTTTAATATGGGCCTCAAAAGTTCAAGTACTTCACATGTGTTCATACTTGGTTCTGTCATCAAGGCTTCGGTCGTGTCTTATGGAATTCAGTGTTGGATACGACTGGCATGAACAAGTCTCTAGCGTCTAAATAAATGACTGAACAAGTCTCTAGAGTCTAAATAAATGACTGAACAAGTCTCTAGAGTCTAAATAAATGACTGAACAGGTCTCTAGAGTCTAAATAAATGACTGACCTGAATAATTAGCGATCTAAACTTGTCCAGTCCGTCCTCTCAATCGGTGGCGTGTCAAGCAGAAATCAGTCACTTCCCATGCAGAATGTTGGCGCTTCTGTTGACACAGATCTGTTTCGCAGCAGATTCAGGTGATTTCAATGTAATCAGACATGGTACCAGTTGAAGGGAATTCTGCAGCTGTGCTGCAGCTACCAATGGGCACAAAACTACAACGTTTTCTGCCATCATGGGAATGTGGGTAGGGCAGGCAAAAAACTGTCTTCGGTTACATCAGTTACAATCGGCCATTGGAGCGAGTAGTGATGTAGCTTTTCCGGAAAAGTATTTTGACGGAAAGTTTCCGGAAACTTTCCGGAAACTTTCCGGAAACTTTCTGAAGAACCGGAAAACACATTAAAATCAGAAAATATCAGAATTTCACTCTCAGAAATTTTTATTATAGTTTAAACTCCTTTTATTTACAGTACTTTTGTCGATGCAAACAATGTTGAACTTAAAAATAATTAATATGAGCAATAAACACTGTTCATTAGCATTTCAGACTAGAGTAGCCTATTGAAAACTAGCTGCTTGCATGTCTGCAGTCATCTCTGTTCCAGGAAATGTGTAAAAAAACTGATATAGGCATAAAATAATACAGCATCAATTTCTGTTTCTGTCTTATATTTTCATAACTCACAAATATGAAGGTGACTGAATGATACAAAATATTTTCTCTAAATATACAGCAAAGTTTAATTGCATTTAATTCCTAAATGTACCGGTATTTTTGGGCTGTGTGAACAATTATCACTAGCAGTGCCTAGGGCATAGCCGGGTGCCGTTTTTCAACCGGGTACCGGGTCCGGGTAGTTTGAATAAAATCTGCCGGGTCCGGGTACCGGGTATTAAAAATCGTTAATCTCTAAACTGAAAAGTATGTCCCCACTTTGAATGCTGTCAAACAAACATCACTCAGTTTGTTAGCTACCTTTGGTGGAATTGAGTAAATCTCTTCTGTGTCAGTTTGATTACGGTTGAGTTCTGCCAGGGGTTATTGATTGAGAGGTGACAGTATTACCTAGTAATATCTGTTCATGAACTGTGTTGATAAAATCATTCTATAGCATAGAAATGCTGTTCTGTCCAGTCAGCCAAGAGGAGGTTCTGTGGTGTATGCAGTCCAACTGCATGTAGACATAATTCAAAGTGTACCATCCCTTAATCTGTGAGATGTATACATGGTGGTCTTAGAGAGGGGGGCTATTAAGCTTGGCTGCAGAATCATATAACAGGTACCCTTCTGACAAGTACTAGTCTCTCTGACTTGAATGAGGGAGGAGTGACAGACCAAACAGGCTTTACAGATAAGGGATTAATGACAGATGACCACTGGCCGACCTATATAGCTATGATCAGTGAGCAGCACTTGCATATGTGTGTGTGTATATATATATATATACACACACACATATATGCTCTTTCCCTCTTCCTATACTCCCTAACCTTCTACCACTGTTCCTCCCCTCCTCCTTCATCATCTCCTTTCTCTCCCCTGTTAAATGTTTCAAACAGCCAAGCAGCAAGAGGAAGGGGAATACTAGAAGAGAAAGAGAAGGAAGGAAGAAGAGAAAGCATCAAAGAGGTTGCCACTCTTATACTTAAATATATATATATTTATTCAGCCACCAGGTCACACATATAATTATATATATATATATATATATATATATATATATATATACTATTTACTCCCCCTCTTCTCCTTCATTGTCTACCACTGTTCCTCTCAGGAAGGGGTAGTAGAAGAGAGAGAGAGGAGGAGGAAGGAGGAGAGACAGCATGGAAAAGGGTGATACAAACTCTACCCTTCACCTCCTCTTTCCTCTTCCTCTTGCTGGGTGGGCTGTTTGAAATAGGATAGTCTAATATAAAGCAGTCATCAGCAGGCGGTCTGTTCTGTGATTGTCTGTTCATTGTACTATAAGGCAATTGAGAGATTTTGCCCGTTAGCTGCTAAGTCCTTTGATGTGTGGTATGCTATTCATAATTACCACCCGGCCCGGAAGACCTTTCATCACCGGGTCCGGTTATCTGCCGGGTGTCAAATACCCGGCATATCCGGGTCAGCACCCGGCTATGCCCTAGCAGTGCCATCTATTGAATAAACTATTACTTATAACCACCTAAGACTGCTTATAGTGATGGATGTATTTAGTAACATTACATTGAAAGAAAATTCGGACTCCTTAGAGTTGAGTATGTATTTAATAATATTTTATTGGTGGAAAATATGTCGGAAAGTTTCCAGAAATATATGAAACTTTCCGGACAATTTTTCCACCTCACAACACTAACTTCTGATAGTGATTGATGTATTTAGTAACATTATATTGAAAGAAAATTTCGGACTCGTTAGAATTGAGTATGTATTTAATAATATTTTATTGGTGGAAAAATATGTCGGAAAGTTTCCGGAAAGATTCGTCGGAAACTTTCCGAAACTTTCCGGAAAGATATGAAACTTTCCGAGGAAAGTTTCCGCCTCACAACACTAGGAGCGAGTCACGCTGTCATGGGTCGTTGCTATGACAACTGTGAGAAAGCGCAGGTGGTTTTTGATTGCAGGCTGGCTGTCCCCATATCATGTTGTTGTTGTTGTTATTGCTATGATGACCAGTGTGCATGCAGATTAAGGATACATTAAAAAGGTTGAATTATTGTATTATTATAGCTTGCTTACACAGTCAGTGTATTGCTACATCAATGCAGCTTAATATGGCTTTGGATTAGGAGAGGCTTTTGTCATGTGTTTAGTCACATGTGTTTCTTTATTGGACCGCAATGTGTTCTGTCTCTTGGTCCTCCAGGGCTAACTAGTGTGTTCCATTTCAAAGCCATGTGCAGAGCAGACACGTGTGAAACAGGACGGTGCTGAAACTGGTGGTCTAGCAAAAAAATTTCTACGCTCTGGTATATTTACCAACGAGCAGTTCTAAATGCTTATAATTGATTTAGCCACATGAAAGATTTATTCCGTGCAGCCTGTGATCTAATTAAATTTTTAGGTAAATAATTAAATTGATAGCTGATAGTAAAATTTATCAATTGATATTAATGTAATAATTGTAAACACACAGCAGAATGTGTTGACAATTTATTTGCATGGACAATGCGTGATCTTGCACATGATTCAACAGTAGTAATTTCTGTACATGTATAGCTGTACATGTAATTGTAAATTTATTTAACCCCACTTGAGGGGAACTTGTCAGAAATACTCAACAACATCCATAGAGTTTAGCAAATCAAGTGACTCACATCAGGCATAGGTTAGGTTAGAATCTTCTAGTTCAGCTAATGGTTGTTAAAGTTCGATGACATTTTTGTTTCCATGTCTTAAATAAATCCGTTCACTGGCCAAAATGTAGTAAATGGTAAGGGAAATCCTGTACCATTGGTCAGTAAAGGGCTAAGTTTCCTTGTAAAAATCAGTTGCTCTGCTCGAGTTTTAAGGTTTGCACAGTTTACCAAAAGGCCATGGATGGCTGAGCCATACCAACCAGCAGTAGATCTTAGTGCAGCAATTGGTTGTTGTTTTTTGTGTATCTGCCACGATGCTGCACAGAATTTCGCATTTGTCATCTCTCCAGCCTATCATCCAAACTTGCATTCTTACAATTCATTGTTGCTTTGTTTTGCTTTTGTCAGACCCTGTAGAATCGACCAGGCTGCAATAACCAAGATCTATAGAATTAGAAACGTTGGCTTGCATTTCATATCTATGTGCCAGTTGCCATTTGCCAATCTATAGCAGCTACTTTTCCCTAATGTAGAAATGGCTCACTTTAATTAACATAGCATGTTGAGTTAATAGCTTTGGGGGACATGATGCCCTTCATGCTATGAGTCAGATACTGATACTTGTATTCCCAAGTCCACTATGTATGTCAATCTTTGATGCCCTTGTTTTGACATGAATCACATCCATAGGCAAGCTCTTGCTTAACCAGATTCGACAAGGTGATGATCACTTGCAGAAGAGGACTGTCACTATGGTTAATATGTCTGAATATCTGTGATTTCCAAGTACATTGCGGGACCCTGGATGCATAATTACTTGGATGTGACAGTAACAAGAAGCTTAATTGCCATAGGGAGGTGAAGGTAGTTAAACAACAACAGCTGGTATTAAGAATGTTTTAGAAACTTGGCTGATAATCTTGATTAAATAGATCTATCTGTCTTTGACATGTGGTCTTGTGAAAATTGCATAAATAATTCCTACATATATTCGTGTTTATTTTTACTCCAGACTGCACGTGTAATTGCAAGTCATAGTTTGAACGGATGATCAGTAGTTTAATGGGAGTTGAATTTAATGGTATGGCAGCCATGCAAGACTCCCGTCTGTCCTACTGTTCATTTTATCAATGCAACTGAGTGAATGGAAGGCTGAGTGGACCTTTGGGAGGGTAGCAGAATAGATCCTCTGTCTATGCTGATCTCCTAGACTCTTCTAAGTGCCAGAGTGTCATCATTCGTGTGGTCCATCCTTTTCAACAATGAAACGAAGTGTAATTTTTGTTCAGAATATTTTAAATTACCATGAGCTTAGACAGAATTTTACGCTGTTATTATTGCAACAATCTGCTAAATACTTACTGGACCAATTTTTGCTGTTTAATGACACTGCCAAAGTCTGCCATTTAAAAGATTGTTAGTGTCGTCCTATGCTTTATCCAGGCTTGGGACTGGCACTGGCAGAGTGCAACCAGTGGCAGAGTTTTAACTTGCTGGGCCGGACTGTGAAGTACTTATTGGGGGTTTGTGTTGTTCTTTACAGATCTTTCGGTTTGTTAAGAGCCACTCTTGCTGTGCTTATTGCTGACTTACTTAAGGTTGCTGTGATTCTGCTTGCTTGATTTTCATTTTGGATATGATCCAAGGATGCAAATTGGCGCATTTCGTACTGTTTGGATCCATGTCCTACTTCCAGTTTTATTTTACTGACCAGTATTTACGAGGTCATTATAACTGACACTGAGACGCTTGCTTGTTTTTTGCTCTGACTGCCTATGCAGGTTGGTGCGTATAAACTAGCATGTTTTTTTTGTGTGTGTGTGTTTGTGTGCAGGTGGTTGGAGGTTGATTGGAAACAACACTTTAAAGCTGAGATGACCAGACAGCCAAGTAATGTCCAATGAAGCCACACCTCCAGCTGATCAGGGAAGAAAGAAAGACAAAGGGAAACTCCAGCAAGTGTGAGTATTCCTGTAGAATACAGGGTTTGCTGCTGCTGCTGTGCTTGCTATACATGGCGTGAACCTTAGCTTAAGGGTGTTGTGCTTCTGCGTGTTTATTATTTTTATTAGTTAGCTGCACGGTTCGGTTATGAATTAGAAGTGCTGACAAGGCTTGCTTTACTGTTGGTTTCCAGTTTGATTTGGTATTCATTTATGACTGTGATGCAGTAGATCAGCGTTTCCCAAACTTTTAGGACCATGGAAACCTTTGCATCCTAATATTTTCTTGCGGAACGCCGATCTTAAACCTGACGCTTTAAAGCATTTATAGCACCTGAGAAGCATATTTAACACTCATTATTTTAAAGTTAATTTTTCTTGTAGGAAAAATTAAATCACTCTGTTTTGAAAACCACGACTTGTGGATCACAATACTGGGACTAGGTCTATGGTACTACATGAAATTAGAGTGCATACAGCGCTTTTGCTTCTCGTGGAAATGTGGATAAACCAAGGAAGACATGCTATGAGCCTATCAGCACCTCTGAGTAGAGATCTTGAAGAGGTGCTATAGCAAATTTATGCGAGAAATAAATAAATAAATAAATAAATTGAGGTCTTACTGGATGGGAGAGGCATACCTTATGGAAAACAACCCACAGGTGCGAGTTGCAGTAGTCCACACGAGAGCTGATGAAAGCATGCACAACAGTAGAAAAGGCCATTAGTGGTGGCGGCAACAGATCACAATGGCTCTCACTTGCCTCAAGTGAAACTGCAGGACAGAGTGAAGATCTAAATGTGCTCATTAAGAGTTGCGGAGGAGTCGAGAGCGAAAGTAAATAAGAAAGGGAAACTTGTCAGTCAGCAGTGGAAGGTCAAGTTTAAGTAACTGTTGCTTCATCCAAAACCAATTCCTCTGGGTATTAGCTGACAAAGTTGGTTTGACGACATGGTAAAATGTAAGTCATGGCATTAGAGCGCATCAGTGGCGCAGACCAAATACGAGTTGACCTGCTGCTGGTGATTGTGTCTAGTCTCTGCACAGTCAATTGATGTCATCGTCTGCTGTTCATGATGCTCCTTTATGTGACGCACGTTGCACGTCTGACGTTTAATAGTTTAATCGATTTTTAGCCGTCTGCTGATCTTGTGAGTGGATGACGAGCTGTTGCATCAGTTTGAGATGTTGCTGTATAAGCCAATTTATTGTTGTTGTAGGGAAACACTAACATCTAACATCTGCTGTTAAACTGACAGTGTGGGCTTTCGTGTGTTCTGCCATAGATCCGTTTTCTTATATATCCATTTTGATTGAATAAGCAAATGTTGATCAGTACTTTGAGAGGTGGCCATGGGTGTGGAGTGTTAGCGACTTCATTTTCTCGGTCTTGGTATATGATAGCGGGTGACCAGTCTTCTCTCTCTCATCATCCCATCTTCCTCTGAGACAGTGTGTAGTCGGTGTACTCATTGTCGCTGAGTTGGCTGGAGCACACAGGTGGAGCTGAAATCTCAAACCAAATTACAACCCCGCTGTTGAACTTCTGACCTCTCGATTGATTGTCTAGTTACTCTAGTATGCTAACCGCTGCACTATATCCTGCACCTGACATCAGTGACATGTACTTTAACTTTTGTCTGAGAAAGATGACGACTAGATTATTTCGAAATAAGGTGCAAGCGTTGTCTAAATCCTTGCAAATGGATTCTTGCTTGCTGTGTAGCACATCTTAAAGAATCTGTAGTTTTAGAATATATGTTGTTTTTCCTGAAGTATCCTGTGCTCAAGGGTAGTCATTTGGATAGCATATGGTGAGGGAACTAGGGATGCTGTTGGAATGTAAACATCATGGGCATCGTTACTATTTGTAAATGAACTTTTTCGTGCATGTCTAATGTCTATGCAGCAACTGATTATCTTATGGTTTAAGAATGACTGAAGCACAACTATGACTGCAGCAAGCTATCGGACCCTCCCAACCCTCCCAATGTGTAGTGGTACTTACTCATTTACATACCCCAGTCGGATGGCAGACTGAGTGGCCATATACAAGCATTCACTCATTCATAGTATGCTTAGCTTACACTCTTGGCAGTGCTTCATTCATTCCAATAATTTATATAGTGCTTCTTGAAGGAGCCTATACTCAGAAGCTGAAGCGGCTGACAAAGTCTGTACCAGACAATAATGCAGAAGCTAGACATCAATTTATACCTTGTTTAACTCTTTTGGGTATTATATTTATTGTTTACATTAGAGACTATCTATAATAGTCTAGGTTGGACATGTGCATATAAATATTCTTATGTGTCATGATCTTGATAGTCTAGTGTGCTGTAAGAGAAACTATTAAAATTTGAGGTGCCACGGAATGTGTTGCCCATGGATGGCTAATGACCCTTGATGGCTAATGGCCCTTGATGGCTTGCTGTCTGACTGGGCTTGAGTTGAAATTTACCATGGTTGGATAGGACAGTAGTGTCGTGTTCAGAGGATTAGACATCATGTTAAAGATCTTCATGTTAAACATCTTCATGTTAAACATCTTCATGTTAAAGATCTTCAACGTCAGAGATCAGTGATTAGCAATGTGATCTGTAAATTGCTTAAATATATTGCTCTGTCTGCTTGTATGACTTGTCACTCCTATGCTGGACAGCCTGCAGCCAAAACAGAGAAAACCTGAAACCGAATGATTTTGCCATATTCTAGTTCCATCCACATGGAATGGCCTTCCCCCTCTTCCACGGTGTGGGCTCTTCCCTGCATCTCGCACTGTCAAGGCATTCCGCCCCCTCCCCCACCGCGGGGCTTCTGTACTGAAAGCGCCTCTGAATAGTCAAAGGTGTGAGAGGCAGTCTATACATTTTTAAATATGATTCTACGGCCTGTCTATTTTTCTCAGTCTTTGTGTGGTTAGCCCATCTCAATGGTTACTTACTATTTGGCCAATCATGCTTTGTGTGCTAGTTTTGTTTATCCTTGAGTTTATTTCTTGAAGGTTGGGCTGATCTTGATAGTCTAGTGCGCTGAATTATTGTCAGCCTAAAGATCATGGTTCACATCCCTGCTAGGACAGAGACCATGCGGGAACAGAGAGATTTGTTACACCTTCACGAATTTATTGTAAGGCACTATATAAATGTTTCATTATGTTTGTATACATACGTACACACAATATATACTTAGTACATACATACATACATACATACATATTACATACATACATACATACATACATACATACATACATACATACATACATACATACATACATACATACATACATACATACATACATACATACATACATACATATTGCAATCTCTATACCGCTGGGACACTAGTTCGACTGGCTGGCAAGTGTTTTCTGTTTTGATTGGATGATTGTAGACTGAAGCACCAACCACTTGCCCTTGTTTGTCAAGGCTGAGGAAATGAAATAGCAGCAGCACTGCTCTCTGCTTGTCCATGGTTACCTGTCTTTACTGTTCTCAATGATTCCTTGTTCTACAGGAAACCATTAGCGGCAGCAGCAGCGGTCTTTTCCTAACGGTTCTGCATCCTGTTCTTTGTCTGGTGGGAGTGTACGCTTGCCAGTGGTGGTTGTGTTGTGATGTTTACCTGAATTTATGGATGTCTTGCCTGGATGCTGTGCCTGTGCAGTAGCAACCAGCAGCTGTCGGTTGCTCTCTGTGAACTCCTTGAAGGCGGTCTTTTTGCTTTTTGGTTTTGTCTCTCTTTTCTGAATTGTGTCCCCATGTGTTGCTCTACCACCTGACCAGTTTTTAGGCTAGGTTTCTTCAAACTGGGTGCTGCTGTTTTTATTATCCCCTTTACCTATGCTGACTTGAATGCTAGGTTGAGCAACTACTATAGATGCTGGACAATGCGCATCTATCATTTCAGATGTTGGTGTAGGTCTACTTCTTTGTTAGTGGCTGGCCTGTTTGCAATGATGTGAGGTTTTGTTAAAGGATTTATAATAAAGTCGACTCAAACTGGGTTCCCACTTCACTATTACAGATTTGACATTTTGACTGGCATGCAGATTATATGAAAACTTTATGAAGGCCTGCAGAGTTTCATGCTTTATTACTTTTCATGTAGAAAAGAAGTTCATGATATACAAGGCTTACATGCTACATGGAGTAGCCGGATTTATCATGGCTATAGCTAATTACTTTTTTGCATAATTTCCAAATCACTACATTGTTAATTTATTTTTTGCATTCCTAGTCATTCTATTTAGAATATTGAATTTTGCAGGATTTGTGTGTGTTGTTGCATGCTTGGCACACTGTATATAATTATGTGACTATGTTAGATAGAGCTGAGCATTTTCAACTCCTGATACTAGAAACTGTGTGGAAATCCTATGCCTGTATGATTCTTGCTGATGTGAACTAGCAACAGAAATACTGTGACTTCAAAAATGTAAAATAAATATTATATGGTGTTGATGTTATTTGCCTTTGCATAGATTGTAGGTGTTGCCCCAGGTGTGTTGTAAGCCTTGTATCTCAGACACCATAGGTATTGACATGGAAAACTTTGCGGAGATGATACCCATTTGTCTATAATATACTGGCCAAATTTATCATAATCTGAGATGATTAGATAGGAGCTTTCCCAAAACTGGTTGAGTAAACATGACATGACACTACGACGTGTTGCTTTCCCAGATTTATTTGCAGTCTATGATTGATATCGACAGTGTTGAACATCTGCTACTTTATATTACATAGGTGGCTGAACATAGGGTTTGGTATAATATATGTACATATTATGTACACTTCTGTGCATCATAGTTATGTTTAGTGACTGACAGTGAGTAAGTACATTGCTAAAGTTAAATCCACCATTGGCAATTGTTAGTAGTTATTAGTAGCGCCATTTATACTTACTTACTCAATCTTGCTTTTTTAATCTTGCCCATCTGGATGCAAAGATGTTATAATCGCCATTTGGTGGCAGGGTTTAAAGTGGGTGGGAACTGCTTTCCACACTGCTCTGGAAATTCGTTTTTGCATTTCCATTGCACACCATGCATGGAGCCCTGTAAGCACATGCGTTGCAATAAACTATTCTTCAGAGTTCCCGCTGCTCACCCATTTGGCGTTCCCATTGCTCACCCATTCGGTGTTCCCGCTACTCAGCCATTTGGTGACTGCTCACCCATTCGGTGTTCCCATTGCTCAACCATTTGGTGTTCCTGCTGCTCACCCATTCGGTGTTCCCATTGCTCAACCATTTGGTGTTCCTGCTGCTCACCCATTCGGTGTTCTTGCTGCTCACCCATTCGGCATTCCCATTGCTCACCCATTCGGTGTTCCCACTGCTCACACAAACCACTTCAACCACTGCATAGCAGTCTGTGTTGTTTTGTTTGTTGTGTGTTGGATATCCCGCTTATTGGTTCTTTTTTCAACTTCCTGACCTTTTTATACTTTAATAGTGATCATCATTGTTCCTTGAAGTCGGTCATTGACTTTAAAAGCCTATTCTACTACATGGACCATAAATTATCACCTCTCTCTGGCTGTGGCTAGTGACGATGAACATGCACAAGTTCATATTCCGCTTTCAGTTTTTACAACTGTGTATTAATCAATCACTGATATTTCTCTTACATCACAATGTATTCGCCTGTTGATAATATATGGCTTGTAAAATGCGAAGGTTGCATGTTACTGGCGCAAACACGAACTTCTTTCAAAGGCTAGGCTGACTTTTCCAAGGACTGCCCTTTGTCTGCCTATCAGGCAGTTAGAGTTAGCCGGCTTGCAAGCTGTGCCGCTGTGCTGCGTTTGAAGTGGCCTAGGCCACAGCCAATATGTTACCCAGCAGAGATGGCCAGGCAGGGCAGGCTTACAGCAGTTCGGATGTTCAAGACATCATATCATGCCAAGGTTCTTAGAATTGATATCATGCACCACTGGCAGAGGCTCATGTGTTGATACCCCTCTGGCCTAGGGGTGGGGGATCTTTTCAGTCAACTCTTCTATGCTAAAGAATGGTACTGGCTAGTGGAACATCCATTTAGTCTTCTGCCTGCATGATCTGCTTAGGGAACTCCGCCGCTGGTTGCACTCTGCCAGTGCCAGGCCCAAGCCTGGATAAATGTGGAGGGCGAGACTAATCATTTTGATATGGTAGTGTCCTTAAACATGTAGCATGCTAATCTGCTTAGGGAAAAGTTGAACTCATGTCTCTTCTCTGCTCCACTGGCCTTTGGTCAGTAGTACACAATATATAATGTAATGCAAATCTTTGAGAATTTCTCATCGCCCACAAAAACCATGTCAGGGAGACCAGCTTATTCACTGGCGGTATATCAAATCAAGTCCACAATAGCCAGAGCTGCTCTTTTCGTTTCGGTGCCGGGTCAAAATCTGGGGAAGTCATGCCGAGCATATCTTAAAAGCTTGTGCTTAAAAGCTTTTTGACTTGCCTTGGTTCAAATTATGGTCTGTGGATTTCTCAAAGACCATGTATTGCCTGTAAGACAATCTGTAGAAAATCTAACATTAAGGGGATATATTGTATTGCTCTATATACCTTATGGATCCGTGGTTTGCGAATTTATGTATTTATGATTACATATTATTTGCCAGTATTATTTCAGTCTTTACCTAAAATTGTGCTCTGTCATGTTCTGCGTAATTTGCACTCTATTTTCCATTGCTTTTGTATGCGTTTTAATCATTAGTGACATTGCTATTTCAGTGTCAGTCGTACGCACTTTTAGTGGGTGAAAGTAAAAGCTGTGATTAGGAATGTGTGTAGTTGCTGAACGTATTTTTCAATGTGCTTATTATTGCTAGAATATGTGACTGTTTTGTGTTGTTTGACTACTACCGCCATTAGTTACTATGAATAATTACAGCCAGTTTATCTTAATTAGGTTCCTATGGTGGCATGGACAGTTTAGAAAAATGTTCAGTGTTAGAGGATATTAGCACCGTGCTAGGCTTCTCATTTCAGTTGTAAATGTTTATCATAGCTCTGTTTGGCATCTCATGTTTCTTTATTATGGCATGGACATTTGACTATGGACATTAGGCATTACACTATGCAGTGTGCTTAAAGCATGCAGTTGCAAGTAGGTGTGTATAATGAGTGTGATTATACAAATCCACGCATATGTTTTGCCACAAATCATGTGTAATGAGTGATTATATAAATCCATGCATATATTGTGCCACATAAACATTTAAACAGTTATACCAAGGGCACTTACCTGTACTTCATGAAGCAGTTGCCAGCTTCATATATATGTGCCTGTTTGTTCCTGATCCAATGATCTTGCAACCACTAACCTGATTACCTTTGCTTGGCCTACACAACAATGGGTCCTACACAACAATGGGTGACAGATGGGACTTCTGTGGACGTTAATATTAAATACCTAAGGGAGTTTTAAAGAACCCAGGAGAACATTGATGCCTAATCAGTGATGGTTATGGATGTGAACCTGTGCTGCAATTGATGTGGTTTCAACTAATCAAAACGTGCTCAGAAAAGCAGTCTTGGCCACTTTATGCAATTCATTCTATCCGATCTGTCAAGCCGCCTGCCAGTGCATAAATGTCTCGGGTGCATAAATGCCTGCCAGTGCATAAATGTCTGTGGTGCATAAATGTCTCTGGTGCATAAATGTCTCTGGAAACTATGGGCCTTGTCTGTGGTTTCGGCCAGCTGGCTTTATATTGGGAAGGGCGTGTGAGAATATATAGGAGGGAAGGAGATTGTTGTTGTGAGTTCATTATTCTCCTCTGCTTGTCCGGAAATTGTCTCTATTTTTGGCAGCTCTCATCATCTGGTTTCGGTGATGATTCCCCCACCCCCTCGGAGTTGTCCCCCCCACACCCTTCGGAGTTGTCCACCTCCTCCTCGCCATTGGGAATGGTTTCGGTGTAATGCACCCGGTCTGGATAGATAGAGTCCCCGTGTGATGCATGATAGGCATCAGGTTTTAGCTGATTATGGTGGGAGGTGGGAAGAAGGGGTGGGGGCGGGGTCCTTTCTCAGGTAATTTCTATGGGTGCTTCTTCCTCCACTTTGCCCTGTAACTCCAGACGAAATTGAACATCTGATATCCGATTAAAAAATTTCAATTTAGGAGTCGGGTGTTAAGTATTATTGTCGCTAGAGACTAAGATTCGGAAATGAAACTTTGAAAATAAACTGTTTTAGAATCGGAGAGAAGTCTGTCTCGTGCGATATTGGTTTCGCTTAGAATGAGGGTCTCTTCACAGTCTGCTCTATATCGGCTTTCAGTTTTGAATCTCAATTTATTGAAATGTTGCGGGATAAGATGGACAATGATAATGTTTATAACTTTAGTTCCACTTTTTTCTTATTTGACCATGAACTAAGGCCCAGTTCTTCTGTGTCTACGTCAGACGAAAGTGAGCAGTGGTTGTTGTAAAGCGTTAATGATGCAAATGCCTTGTGTCGGTGAGGAGTTATTGTGTGAGTGCTACTAGCAGTTAATAAGTAAGAAAGACAGCATGGATGTATAACGTAGTGACTGTATTTCGCTTAGAAGCAAGCCAATGGTTGTGGAATGTCATATTAGGTTGATAGTTGGATACAACTAGCAGTTGCTAGAACCTAAACAAGAAAGACAGCTTGCATGTGTAACTTTGTATCCAATGATTGTGGAATGTCATATTAGGTTGATAGTTGGGTACAACTAGGTGCAACTAGGAGTTGCTAGAACCTAAGTAAGAAAGATAGAGCTGTGCATGTGTAACTTAGTATCCAATGGTTGTGGAATGTCATATTAGGCTGATATTTTCTATTGAATTTTTATGTTAATCCTACAAATATTGAGAAATTCAATATGCAAAACGTACAGTTGAGGTTAATGCTGAAAATTGGTGGAGCTTATCAAGATAGGCCTCGCGAGTTTCTCTTGAAGTGGTGCTACATAAATTTTATGCAATTACGATGTCAATTATGTAATTAGCCTCACCTTGTTTTGTGCTGAGACTATGGCTAAACAAAGCAAATGGCAACCACCACATGCAAGGATGGAATTAATGTTGATTGCCCAATTACTAATTCAGTTCCTGTGTTGCTGTTTTGATATTAGCTTTAGAGTTTGTGCAGCCCCTTACAATTGTTATTGATCATTGTATTGTGGCGTGTGCTGGTGACTGGTAAAGGAACATGGCATTTTGAAGCTCACAGTATGCAAGGCTGTCTGACAAAAAAACAATCACCCAGTCAATAACACTGTCATGGCACATGGAGGCAAATGTGGATTTTAACAATTGTCTTTTACTTTACTACCAAACTAATTTTCCAGTTATAGACCACAATGGTTGTGTATGCCATTGTCTGTGATGCATGTGATCACATTATTGGCGCTTCATATAATATATTGTCTTCAGTTACTGAACATTGCTTTTCAGGTTGAGCTGAGTATGATGTATTATTTGAAATGGGAGGTGCTAGCCGTTGAGTGGAATGGGGGGGAGAGGGTATGGTGCCTAATATGAATGCTCCTCCTTGTTGTTACAGTGGACAAAGCATTGATTTTTCTCAGTGGCATCATGCTAGACTGGTGATTGAGTCCAGCTGAATACTCTGAATGCTGCTGCTGGCATTGCTCTTCTGATTACATCAATCAAATGTAAATGCAAATACTGTTTTCTATAGGGACGACGACCAATGTTTGGTCTCAACTTTTTCATGCTCATTT
This sequence comes from Lumbricus terrestris, assembly GCA_949752735.1. Lineage (NCBI taxonomy): Eukaryota > Metazoa > Annelida > Clitellata > Crassiclitellata > Lumbricidae > Lumbricus > Lumbricus terrestris. The sequence goes on along the minus strand of OX457053.1, from coordinate 16,423,684 downwards.
TTCAATGAATTGAGGAGGTACTTCACTACCACTGATGCCCAGTTGAATGCGTCCTTCAACACCATGGCCCTGTTTTTCATTGAATTCATGCTTGTAATGTAAGTCTTTTATAAAACTTATCCTGGGCTAAGTGGGCGTCTAAGGGTAGTCACAGTCTCAAGTGGCTTATAATAGGCTCGTTGAGAATGGGCAATTTATAAAGGCTACACCGCTACAGCATCTCTCTCTCTCTCCAAGTGGCTTATAATGGAGTTTTCCATGCCGGTAAGCTGCTCATCTTGATTGCCATCAAGCATGGAATTAGCCAGGACTCTCTACTGGATAGGAAATAAAAAATGAGGACAGACGTCACTTGGACTAGCACTAAGAGGAGTCCTCAGCGAACTTGAAGTATGACCAAGGACATTAGGGATCATTTATTTGTACCCAACGCTGCCAACAGGAACTGTTGATGATGATGATGACGATGATGATGAGGGTGGTAGTGGTTGGGGGGATTTTAGTTGTGGTTGTGGTGATGATCATGATGGAATTTAGCCAAAGGCTTGCAAAGCTTGGGTAAAGAGCTGACAGACTGAATGGCAGATCTGTACGTGTCTCGGGCTATTGCTTGGGCATTTTGTTGTTTCCATTTATGCGGAGTCGACAAGTTCGAATGTGGCAGAGGGGGACAGTGCGTGAGAAGTCTATGAATATTCATCGTGCATGTTTGACATAGTAATGCCAACTTGATCCATGCATTGATCAGTATGTAGGATTCTGTAACGATTTATGATGAATCTATGCATGGTAATACATATCTAGGTGGAATCATGATGAAGTTGAATTCTGACACGATAATTGTTGCCTGCAAACGTCATAAATCATGACAGTATTACAGTGCCATGTTGCTAGCTTGTTGATCAGTAGGCCTATAGGTAAACAGAATTTTTCTGTACATGTAAAAACCTACGAATAACCCGTGTTTATATTTTAGGTTTGTTGCAGACAAAAAACCAACAGTTTTCACAATTTTATAATTTCACAACAGAATTCACGTAAAATTATGAATGGGTCAGAGTATTCCAGTCCCATTGCCATTAAAATACCAGCATTTTTGCGATTGTATGCCACTTCTATTGTATAACTATGGTGTCTGGGTTGACTGCTGCCTGCTGCACCTTATAAAATTTATAAGTCAATTATCATGTAGATGTTGCCAGGGTTTTTCGTTTTTTCCCAACTGCTGTTGAATTCAGTATTAGAGTGGGCAGCTGAGCAAAAGAGCAGCATGTAATTATGAACAAGCGCCAACAGGAACCCTTTGTCTGGCCCGCACCGCCCGGCCGAGGGCTTTGCATTTTGCATGAATCGGGTGGGGTGGGGATGGGGGGTGGGGGAGGTATGATGTTTTCTGATTGTGTCATTTGTTGTGACAGTACATTGCGTGGATGTGACTGAACACTAATCATTACTTGTTTTCACTTCTGTTGTGATGTCACTGTGTTTCTTCTACCATCTGCTGTGCGGTTTTATGGCTTTTTCCCCGAGCAGCTAGCTGCTTTTGATGTGGTGCCGAGAGCAATTTAAGCCTATCTTGCAAATGGGTCATAGATGCATCTGTTTTGAGCTGTGGTGTTTTAACTTCTTTTGACTTTTTTGTGACGTCGGACAGTCTGTACATTTGTTTGTCAAGTTTTAAGAAGGGCTTGTTGGTGTTTAAGCAGTTTAGCAACACTGTCATATCAAGGATGATTAGTGTTGCCCTCCACTTTTCTCCAGGCATGGGACTGGCACCTCCAAGTTATGAGCAGTGGCGGAGTTTTCTAAGAAGGGTTGGGTAGAGATAATTTTCTGGTCCGACGCTCTTGTTGCACTTCTGAGGGAATATTGAAGCATTTAGTTAGCATTGCAGAATGACAAATTTTGTGCTAGTTGCTGAGCAATTGGCATGAAGATGAGGATTCAACGAAGATAAAGGTGTTGTAAGACTATCATGTGGATTGGACACTGACATATTGTGGGGCGTGGTGGTGTAGTGGTGGCGTCATTGCCTTGAAGCCGGAAGGTTCGAGGTTCGAATCCACCTCGCCGCATAGGGACCTTGGGCAAGTCCTTCACTCGCAATTGCTCAGCGCTTCGGCGTGAAACTCCGATGCAGTGGAAGAATTATTTTACGAGAGAAAGATATATTTATTAGGTCACCTAATTAATATCAGAGATGATTGAAAACTCTGCCTGACGTCCCTGCTGGTATTGATTTCATATTCTTCGAAAACTGGAATAAGTCATTTGTATGAACACTACTATGTCATTTGTATGAACACTGCTAAGTCATTTGTATGAACACAGCTAAGTCATTTGTATGAACAGTTGAACACTGCTTGCTGTTCTGTTGGCCTGCTACTGCTAAATAGGTGAAACCATTGAGAGCCAACTTCATCCGGCTCCAAATTACTAAAAGCCACAGTGCAAGTTTCACCTTTGCTCAGCATTTTGAGGTCATAAAACGGGTCGTAAAATGAAACAGGTCCTAACTTTCAGGTGGCCTAATAATATCTCAGAAGCTGTCCTGTGTAAATATAAATTGCAAATTGCAAAAACATTGGTTTATTTATTGGTCTCGTTTGTCCAGAAGACCATTATTTATTTATTTTATTTATTTATCTGTTTATTGCCCCATTATAAGTCATTCATAAATTTATATATAGCACCTCTTCAAGGGGACTTCTTATAGATGCAATGGCAGTGGGCAGTTTAATAGCCTTGAGTGTGATGCCACAACAACTCTGAGCCTGGGGCCACTTGTGGAAGGTTTTCCATTTTTGCTCATTTGGGTATGAACTGGGTTAAGAATTTTGTAATGTATGGTAATATGTATATTAAATATACTGGACCATGTACCTATATGGAACTCGTTTCCTAATCATATTCAGGCTAAATTCAGCAAGCCTCCAGTTTACAAAGGGCAAAAACACTACTGCGCAACTACTTGATTAATGACTGCAAAGATATTTAACCTTGTAGGCACTGATTTTGATTTTGATTTTGATTTTTTAAATTTGTGTGTGTGTGTTTGTTTTGCGTTCTTTAGTTAAGTTTTCTACATTAATTGTCATCTCATGCTGTTCTTTTAGCCTATTGTTCAATTCATGATGTCAACCGTCTAGCCATCTGTTAAAATTAGGTGTCCATGTTAGCGGGATATTCATCCCTTAGGGCCTTCCTTGTTGCCATCCGATTATGTGAAGCATGTTATACTATGTCTATTGTTGATGGTTGATGGTTGCAATAAATGAATTGAATTGAATTGGTAATGCAGTCCTGATTCTTCTTGTCAGGTTGTTCAATTTATTTATGTTGCAGCTATGCATGAGCCTTGAAAATGCTTAACTGTTGTTCGGTTTATTTGTCAAATGTTTCAGTTAGATTTAATTTGGTGGGTTTTGCTAATCTTAGTGTTTCGGCCTCCCAATGTCACATAGCGGCGATCAAGTTGTTCTGTGTCAATGCTAGTGGTTAATCAGTTACGATGCAGTGGTGATTGTGATGTGTTATGCCACACAGCAGCAATGCATTGTTGCAGTTCAGTAGCTGCGAGTACTGCATCCTAAATTAGTGGACTTTTGTTCATTGGAAACGGCCTAATAATAACAATAACTCTAGCCCAGTGATCCTATTGTATTGGTAATTTGGTTCATGGAGCATAACCAGCAATTATGGCATGCTGATATTGGTGATTGATCAAAGCCTGTTGTGTTGTGTATGAGGTTCATGTATTGTTAATGACGATGGTCATAATGCATTGTAATATGGCATGGTAAACATTGGAACATGAATAAATTATTGTGTTTTTTCTGATCACATTGTACAGATGAATGCATCGACCATAACCTTTTGACTACATGTTATGAATTAATTATATGGAATTATTAGATCATTTCATATGCGGCAAGAGGCTTGTGAATTGTATAGTTACGTTGTTGTTTTTGACTATAATATATGTTATTAATTAATTACATGGAATTATTAGATCATTTCATATGCAACAAGAGACTTGTGAATTGTATAGTTACGTTTATAGGCTGCTATATGTTATTAATTAATTACATGGAATTATTAGACCATTTCATATGCAACAATTGTATAGTTACGTTGTTGTTTTTGACTATGTCATTAATTAATTATATGGAATTATTAGATCATTTCATATGCAGCAAGAGTCTTGTGAATTGTATAGTTGCGTTGTTGTTTTTGACTATGTCATTAATTAATTATTTGGAATTATTAGATCATTTTGTATGCAGCAAGAGGCTTGTGAATTGTATAGTTACGTTGCGGTTTTTGACTATATTATTAATTAATTACATGGAATTATTAGATCATTTCATATGGAACTTGCGAATTGTATAGTTACGTTGTTGTTTTTGACTGTTCAGAAACAAATGCCTGAATGAGAAGAAGAGACGCGAGCAGGAGAACCTGTATATGGAAGAGCTTGCCGAATTCCTTACGACGAAGCTAAGCGACATCAAAAGCTATTCAATGATAAAGCCGGACAAGTGTGCGATACTGCAGGAAACCGTCACGCAGATACGGCGCATCAAGGACGAAGGTATGGACCCATCTCCTAAATCTCATCTCTTTCATTGATCTGTGTTTGTGTTTTTCCACTCGATTCCAGACTGAATTGTCCGTGCAATTATGAATTTACTTCAGCCAAGACAATTGCCATAAACCATGTGGCCATTGGCGTAAGCAAAGTCAATTAGCATAAGTCATGACAATTTGGGCGGGCCCCAGTGGCACATTGGATAACACAGTGGCATGGAGATCGATTCCCGACGCCCCTCTCCCTCGTAGGATAGACGATTAGACGTGGGATCGACTTGCTTTGTAGGCTGTTGTTAGCACCCTTGTTTTGCAGGCCGTCTGTTCCGTTAGTAGTTGTGATTTGTGTTCTTGTGAATCGTTTCAGTTGCATAACTGTATACGCTGCAACCGGTTGCGGTCTGTCAACCGGATTGTTCAATAAAGGAAATTATTATTATAAGCCATGGTGTTAAATTGGCATTAGCCATGGTAATTGGCTTGATCCAAGGCAATTGGCTTAAGCCAAGGCAGTTGACGTAAGGGTATGGATTCACACAGCTGAGGGTTGCTGAGTTTGGGGATAGAAAATTCCAGACATCTTGTTTATAGACAATCCTCATTGAAAATTCTTGTGCATGGCCACTTATTTTGTGATACTGTCATCTGCCCAATTGCCCGATGATATCCTAGACCATGCTCCCTATTGATTGCTGCCAGTTAAATTTCAAACTGTGTTTGGCAATACAGTGCTCAGTCATGTGATAGAATATCACCTGCTGGGTTTTTCATGGCTGCTTATTAATATAACAAAAGTGGTTGTATAATTTATTTTAAATTTATTAGAAAATTTTAAATTTATTTAATTGTTTAAATTTATTTAATTTTTATAATTTGAATTTTAGAACTTGCCTTTGACCTTTTAACAACAAGCGTGTACAAAGATACATAGTAGACCAATACAACTCGTGATTTATAAAAAAAAATGTAGAATCTGCCTTTGTGGTCAATAATTTATGCACAATTTATTTATAAGATTTCTACCTTTATTGCTGGTCATTAATTAAATCGTTGGTAAGATAAGATGTGAATATTTTTTCTTTAATAGACCACTTGCTAGATCCACATATTTGGTGTACAGACAATCAGACATGGTGTAGTAAATTTACATCGTCTACTCAAATTGTTTAAAATAGCATTCAAAATCCTAAATCCAATTTATAAATATCTTTTTGTTATTTATACTGCACTTTGAAGATTTAAATATTTTTGTGGCGATGGTACAGATAGGTTAAGTTACTGTTGCCAAAGTCTTCAGGACTACCATAAAAATTACCTGCCTCATTTATCTTCTGCATCCATGCATGCATGAACTCTCTGTAGTCTGTCTGGCTTCTAAAGCAGTGATCTGGTGCAGATGTTTTGGTTAGTGACCTAGTTACGCGTTGATTTCAGTGTGGCCTAGGTTGGTGCCTTGTGCATTAGACACCGGTGCGTGCAATGGAGGTTAATTATTTTTAATGAGAGTTTATTATGATGCTGTTGCAGTCTGTTTGTATTTTTTTAACTCAAGTGGCGAGCAGTCATGATCTACTTACTTTGCCAATCACTTCAGTTTTCATTGATCAGATAGTCGAAGTGAGTAATTATGATAAAAAGTAATCAGTGTATTGTCTTTAGTTTGTCAGACAATGATTGTAGCTTTCCCTGATATCTAAGAGACGTATTGCAGGTTCTTATTACAAGGGGCGACAGATCTTGCAATTTCTGAGCAGAGCTTAACACAATGGTTGCTGCTATAATATGAAATCAGAATGTATAGCTGCAATTGGAGTGCATTTGGATGTGCAAATGTGCTTTCCTGTGGTACAAACCATTTTTTTTATATACTTGTCTGGGTTTTGATGTTTCCATGTAGTTGCATGTGGTTTTGAATGACTTTTAAATGGAGTGTATGACAGGTATAAAGCACATTGATGAAGAAGACTGTGTGTGTATGTGTGTGCACGCACGCACGCACCCAAGCGTTTGCAAGTTATCATGCATCTGATATAAACAGCCTTCTATTGAGCAAAAACACAATGACTATTCTTACAGATATAGACTGCCTTGTATGGGCTAAATGATTTCTTTTACAATCTGCTCCTAATCGTACTAAGGCTAAGATTATTCTAAGCGTACGTGTATCGTAAATGTACACAGACTATGCATGTATTCTATGTACTAGTTTACCTGTTTATCAATTGATGCGTGTATAACTGTATATTGTATCAGGTGTTTTTATGAGTCAGTATATGCATTTAAATGCGCATAATATCTATCTGTATGACATTCACACTGTGCGCGTTTCTAATTTGTATTCATTCTATATCTAGTTTGAGCCAGTAAGTTGAGTTGTGACCTGTGAAGTGCGTGTTATTAACAATATTTGCTCTGTGTGCAATGTGCATGTGTGAAGAATTTGTACACTTAATTCTTTGTACCATTTATAAATTAAGCAGCTCATTGTGTATGATATATTGTCTTTTATCATGCCAAAATAGGAGTGACATGCCCCTGATAGGTTTATCGCTTTTAATCATAAGGTGCTTAGGGACAGATCGGTGCTTAGGGAAGATTATAGCCAGACAGATGGAGATGTACAGCCATATTAAACTATGCAATGTAAAGGTAGCATTGATGTAGTGTTTGGTAGGTTTTATGTTCTCTTCATGTTCTCATTTTTGTTTGTGTGTGTGTGTGGATGTGTTGCAATTTGAACACTGGGAATTCAATTACATTGGGCTTCTTTTGGGATATGGCTAAATTCGAGGGAAGGTTTCTTCTCTGTGTTTCATCATATTTGTCCAGTGGCAAGTGTTCATTGCAGGGGAAACATCTCAGCATGTGCACCACTTTTTGAGAGCATAGCGCGTTTCTTGACAGGACCAGTGACGCAGTGCGCCATTTTGGCGAAGTTTTCCAGTGTTAAGACTGCTGGTGCCACCTCTCTGCATTGTAATTCCAGGCACGATGTTAAGACTTTTTCCAGTGATAGAGACACTCCCAGAGAACAAGCCTCCTCCCGGGACTACTGGGCTAAATCATTGCAGAGCCGGATGTTCCCTCCATTTATCCGATCGTGCAGCGGTTTCACACTTTTCGCAGTTGAGTTGAAGGCCCATGATGCCACGCTGATGCTCTGTCTCCCTCACGTCATGTGCTACCACGGCCGCTGAGCACTCCTCGCAATGTTGGGTCATCCAGTAAAACCAGCGCATGATCAGGTGACAGGTTCTGTAGCATTGGCAGCATTGGTAGGCAGAACAGCAATGGTCTGAGTGGGTTGCCCTGTTGTGGACCAACTTACGAGAGCAGTGTGTATGCACCAAACGGCAATACTGTGGCTTCTATGACTTTCCAAAAACCTCGTTGAGACTTAAGAAGATGGAGGACGGACTGAATTTACAGATGATGGAAGAAATGGCAGAGGATAGTGAAAGGATGAATTTGGACGGTTGTATGGCTTTTACGATCTTTAAAAATACTTTGAGGTCAAGTTGTTCCGATGCGTAACTCATTGCTTCTACCTGTCGTTCTCATAATATATAGGTTAATGAGATGCATTTATTGGATTGACCGATTTTTTGGCTTGACCTGTTGCTTTTGCGAACCTAACAATTTGAGGAAAACCTTTGCAAAAGTTTCGCTCCCACTCACACCCAGATGTCTCGCTCCCACGTATATATCACTTTAAAAAGAGATATAATTACAGTGCTCGATAAAAGAGAAACCTGCATACAGTAAACCCATCTGACAGGATCATCAATGAACAGAAAAACTATGAATAATAATAATAATAATAATAGTAATAATAATAATAATAATAGTAATAATAATAATAATAATAATAATAATAATAATAATAGTAATAATAATAATAGTAATAATAATAGTAATAACAATCATAATCATTATCATAATCATTTTCATTTATTGAACAATCCGGTTGACAGACCGCAACCGGTTACAGCGTTTACAGTTATGCAATTGAAGCAATGCACAGGAACACAGATCACACACCAGTGTCTTCGAAGCTTTCAATATGGTTGTGGCACCTCTTTCCTAACGTGTTTACCAATTCAGTGACCAGTTCATTGAATACTTGAGAAAACAGCAGTGGTTGCATAATTATGATGTTGTGCGGGAGATATAGCTAGCTCCAAGAAATAAATGTATGAGGCTATTTCAAAAGAGTATAAAAACAAGTCTGTGTGTGATGCCAATGAAATGCAGGGTGAATCTTCTGGAAGGGAGTTAGCAGGGGGTGTGTGGTTTGTCATTATCCCAGCCTGACACTAAGTGGTGTAAAGAAGCATATATGTAGACACTGTTATGCAAGGGTTTCATTAAAAAGTGGAAAACCACTTAGTTGTTTTTCCCTTGACAGTATTGCATGACTTTAAACATACAGTGTTAAGGCCCAGTTTCTTTTGGTGTGACAGTAAATTGCCAGTTTGCATGATTGTATGAATGCATTGGAGGGAGAGTCATTACCTGGCTTTAATGTGTCTGAATCATAGTTGTAAAAAACGTTTTTTTCCGTTTTTTATTCTCTCCCAAAAAACGTCGTTTTTTTCGTTTTTTATTTTTCCCATCGTTTTTTATCGTTTTTTATTTTTTCTTTAACTTTATTTATTCATTTACTTTCTGTTATTATTTTCCTTAATTTTAATTTTTCTGATATTCCATATGTTTTCAGCCAATACTCTCAAGGATTCAGCTAACTAAAGTCATTATTTCATCGTTTAACATCATCATTTAAGAGATGTAGTAGGTTCCTAATCAATGTTTTCAAGGTTAAAATGCGGTTTTAGTTGTAGCAAAGTCAAATTATTTACCGTTTCCGTTTTTTATCGTTTTTTTGTCGTTTTTTATTATTTCGAAAAAAACGACGTTTTTTACCGTTTTTTATTCCGTTTCCATCGTTTTTTACATCTATGGTCTGAATATGTCTTGCTTAAGGAGAGATAATAGGAGTCTAGACGTCAGCCTAGCATTTAATGTTTAATGAAGCATTAGAACTTGACTGGTCATTGATTGATGATTGATGGGCATATTTAATGAAGCAGTCTAAGAAATAATTGACCTACTGTAACTGATCATAGACCTAAGACTTTCCTCTTTATGCTCCATGATATTATGTTTGCCATGCACCATGACTTTTGATGGGTTGTCCTTCTGCCCTTACATGACCAGGGAATGCTACATGTCTTATCTTCAACCAGGTGCCTACTTGAGTAAAGGTGTAACCTGTGCATCTTTGGGATTATCCACACAGTGTCATGTTGTGAATATCTTGGGGTTAATGTATGAATGGTTTGTGGGCTAGCTGTCATAACTCTTCTATGCCTCCTACGCTTCACATATATGGCTTCGAAAATACTGCATGCCTTTTCAAAGGCTCACACATTTACTCTGTGAGTTTTCACAGGCAGAAATAATGCCTTGCGGAATTCCAGAGCCCTGGGATAAATACAGATGTGGGTAATGGGAATAAGAAAAATATCTGTCTGATGGAACAACTTTTTAAAAATAATAATAATAATAATATATTCAGTTAATTCAATTCAGACCGATGTACATGTATGTAGTAGGAACACGTGATAACAAGAGCAAAGAGTTGATTTCATGACCGTATGGCAGTCTGTTAAGTGCTATTCCATCATACTGTGGAGCATGGTGGTGTAGTGGGTATGTTCGTCGCCTTGCAGCCAGAGGGTTGCAGGTTCGAATCTCCTCAAGCCGCCATGTAGAGACCTCTGGCAAGTCCTTCACTTGCAATTGCTCAGCGCTTTGGCGTGGAACTCCGATTCAGTGTCCGTGCTGTAGTCGGGAGTGCTTCTGAGTAGATATCTTGAAGAGATGCTATAACAAATGCATATGCATACTGTTGATTTTGCCATTGCCATGAGGAGTGATAAGCTGAATTGCTAACCTTGGGGGGGGGGGGGGGGGGTTGCGAGTGTTGAACCAGTGTCATGTTATTTTTTGAGCCTGTAAATTACCAGTTTAACTATCCCTGCACACTTTGACTGCAGCAGCTGTGGTTGTTTTGCTGTTTTTGAATCGTGACTGGTCAAACTGTAGGAGTCTCCTTGACACGTCTTATATGAAATGAAGTGCTTCGATATCATTTGGTCTCTGCTGGCAGGCTGTTGTTAACATTAATGTGCTATTGTTAACTTTGTTGTGCTGTTGTTGACATTGATGTGCTATTGTTAACATTGTTGTGCTGTTGTTAACATTGTTGTGCTGTTGCAGTGTTGTTAACATTGATGTGCTGTTGTTAACATTGTTGTGCTGTTGTTAACATTAATGTGCTGTTGTTAACATTAATGTGCTATTGTTAACTTTGTTGTGCTGTTGTTGACATTGATGTGCTATTGTTAACATTGTTGTGCTGTTGTTAACATTGTTGTGCTGTTGCAGTGTTGTTAACATTGATGTGTTGTTGTTAACATTGATGTTCTGTTGTTAACATTGATGTGCTGTTGTTAACATCGATGTGCTGTTGTTAACATCGATGTGCTGTTGTTAACATTGATGTGCCTGTCTGAACAAATTCCAATCTGACATCTATTTAGAAGTGAAACATAACCTAAGCTGAAGTCGGCCTAAATCTTATTTGTTGTGGTCAGGATTTTGTTATTCTGTGATTCAAGGTCATCTGGACGTTTCTTACTGTTTCGTGTGCTTGGTATTTGTTGTGTAAAATGTTCTAGAATCACTACATTTGCCGTAAGTACACATATTTGCAACTGAGACTAAATGTCTGTAAAACTAAATGTTGTCCTGCACATGGACCCTAACCAAAGGACTCTCAAATGTGTTGATGGGACTGTCCTTGATAAATAATGATGCTGTTGATGAATGTTTTTAAAGAGGACAGATTTTTTAGTTAGTATTTTATCCATTTTGTCTGTTCTTTATATATATATAAATATATATATATTTATATTTATATAGCACCCCTTCAAGATAACTACTGTTTATAAGCTGCTCAAGACTTTTCTCTTTGGTTGTGCCAGGGTCGGGAGCACATCTGAGTTGTTATCTTGAAGTGGCGCTATATAAATATAAATTGTTTAAATAGATAGGTATGTATGTGTGTGTATATATATATATATGTGCATGTATATTTAATATGTTAGTATATATATATATATATATATATATATATATATATCAGAGGTTCCCAACCTTTTTTGACTCGAGGGCCACTTTTTCTAAGTTGGAGGACAGGAGGGCCACTTTTTCGTAGTTGAAGTACATTAGGGGGCCACAAGGTTAAAATCGTATTACGGTAACTAAAAGCACATAAAATTGTTATAATTGATTTAAAATATAATGTTTTATGCTATTTATATAAAATATTATTTACATAAAATAATTTGTAATAGAAAATAATAATGTGTTCTATCATGTCCAAATTGTAAATTTTTCATATATTTTTGATAATTCTTTGAGAGATGAGGGCCATTTTCTGAGGCTGCGGGCCATTTTCTGAGGCCTGGCGGGCCACTTTTGGCCCGCGGGCCACGGGTTGGGAACCGCTGATATATATATATAATATATATATATAATATATATATATATATATATATATATATTGGTTCAAATAGGTCAAGTTACTCTGTTATAGCAAATCATAGATGTGTATAAGTATATTGTCTGTATTAGTATCAGTTGTGTGTATATATGTATATATATATGACTGATATTTATTTGCGAGTTTTTATTTGGAAGGGAAAGTGAGTGTGGTGATAAACGGCATTGGACTGCGATGTATATTGTTCTGTCCCACTCTAAAGTTGAAGCTGAGAGGCCGACTTCTTACAATGCCTTTTGTTGCCCTTCAGATCCAATGTCAGACTATTTGAAGACGTTCTTCTAGAGGCTGTATGTCACAGTGCCCTTTGTATTCAGATAATGCCTCAGACTTTAGATTGATACATGCTGTATGTATGTATGTATGTATGTATGTATGTATGTATGTATGCACGTATGTATGTATGTATGCATTATGTATGTATGTGTGTATGTATGTATGTATGTATGTATGTATGTATGTATGTATGTATGTATGTATGTATGTATGTATGTATGTATGTATGTATGTATGTATGCGTGTATGTATGTATGTATGCATGCATGTATATATGTATGTATGTATGTATGTGTATGTATGTATGTGTGTATGTATGTATGTATGTATGTATGTATGTATGGCTACCAAGCGAATCTAAACAGATGCACTTTAAGACAAACATGTTGCATGTGGCCCTTTTGAATGCTGGTAACAGAGTCCATTGATGTTATTGCCAAATCTAATCTTATCTAATCCATTCAAATCTTATCTAGAGACTTATTATAGTCTCGGACTGCCACAGCTCAGCACCATGCCTATGCCTCTGTTGGCTCTTTGCTATGGAATGACCTTGCTGGTGTAACTCCTGCTGAGATCTTATCTAGGGACACTGCTGTTTTTGCCCACTGTCTTAACCCTTTACCAACCAGAGTGTAGTAAATGGTATAGGAAATCATTATACCCTTGAGTCTAGATGGTTAAGACCTTTCTAATGGTTCTTCACACAGAGAGTCAGGGCTTTTTTAACGTGCAGTTGTACACAAAATGTGCAGTTCTAAATGTTTTTGTGCAGTTGCAGAAGCACTTATGTACAGTGAAAACTAGCAAAAAAGGTCATTTTCCTTTGATTGGAAGTAATTTACCATGGAGAATGGGAAGGGAAAGAAGAACTTGTGCAGTTCTAAAATTCCCTTAAAAACAGCCCTGCGGGGAGTGCCTCTGATTAGGTTGTACTGTGAGTGGTACTTTATAAATGCCGAAATAGAATTGAATAGCATCACCATCACAACACATGCAGTGCATCAGACTCTAGCCAATTTAAAATAAAATGACAATCTATTTCAGTCTGAATTGATTGCTGTCTGAGTGACATAATGGTGGCAATAAACTTGATGTAGAGTATACAATATTCTGTTCTATCCACAGGATATTCCGGTTAATTTCATATATTGTATGTTGTAATCATGCCAGTGCATCAAAAATTACTCCAGAAACTCTTATTAGCTGCGAAAAATTGACTATTTTTAAAACTGCCGCACAGAAGTAAACTATGCCAGTGGATATGTACTCAACGTTAATTCAGGGCAAAAACGACTTGGTTTCAGGACTAATGGACTCGAGTTCAGGGCAAAATTAAGTTGATTTCAGGGCATAAAACAACTTGACTTCAGGGCAATGGGATTTGTTTTCAAGGCAAAACGGTTTAAAAGGAGTCGACTGTAAGGTAAGAGCATGCATGTAAAAAACGATGGAAACGGAATAAAAAGCGAAACAATGTCTCAACAAGGACTCAAAATCAAGGCATAAAGGACTTGACTTCTGAGCAAAAATGACTTAGGTCTAGATGCAGTTGAATTCATGTAAAAAAAAGGACTCAGCATCAGGACAAAAATTACGTGACTTTTGGGAGAAGGGAGCTTGTTTCTGTAGAAGACAATGACTATACTTCATTAGATCATGACAATTACTGGACATTGTAATCATAACAGTTTCTACTACAGCAAGCAGATCTATTCTTTAAGAGTGTAGTTGGACAAAGTTAAACAACACACACCCTGTCATCTTTTTCCCTTGCAGCCACGATTGATTGTTGGACCTACATTTAGTTCACATTAGTGGATAGCAATGGCACATTGTGGGCCTAACATGACTCAAGGAATGTGGCACACTAGTAGATGCACTATGCAGCACTGTGATTCTAGAGACCTCTAGAGACTAAAGAAATTTGTTATTTGATGCATCTCACTGATCCATAACTCTTGATTGCAGCCCAGTAACTCCCACACTCTTGCTCTGCAGATTGTTTAGTAAGTCATGAGCCCATGTCTAATTAGGCAACCTGCTGTAATTAAGTAATGGTTATATAAATGCTTATTTGGCTTGGTTTCATGTGTACAATTCATGTCCTAAGTGCCACCACCATTGGTTTGTTTGTATGTGCACTTGTTATAGCACCCCTTCAAGCTCTCTCTACTCAGAGGCGCTCCCGAATGCAGAGCGGACACTGCATCGGAGTTTCACGCCGAAGCGCTGAGCAATTGTGAGTGAAGGACTTGCCCAAGGTCCTTACGCGGCGAGGTGGATTCGAACCTCGAACCTTCCGGCTTCAAGGCAACGACGCCACCACTACACCACCGTGCCCCTGGGGCTTCAGGAGGGGAGGGAGGGAGTAATGCTGACTAGAGTACTTTTTCATAGCCCCAGTTGAAGAAAGGTGTCTTATGTCTACAGACTAATGCATTAGAGGATCATTATTATTATATAAATTTTACAATGATGGTCGTATGTCAACGAAGATGATGGCCGTGCAGTACAATGTATCTATTTTTCGTGTTCTTCTGTTGCACTGCTATCCAACGGCAAGGCATTTATCAAAGGCACAGGATGTGTCTAAGGTTCCTAGCCAGTGAACAACGCCAGTGGTTGCGCTCAAATATCACACTCTGCCTTACAATGACAGCACTCCGCCAGCCGTCACCTTGCAGCAGCGGTTATGGACGACCCATTGTGGGCGACCCATTGTGTACATATATTAGTAAAGCAGACCTATTGAAAGACGAAAGCTTTTAGAAATGTCAACAGAAGGGAGATGCACAGATCACAGGTGACTGCACAGCAAATGGATTGCAGAGGATTAGACTGAATGTTGTCTGGCTGAGAAAGGATCATCTCTGGTTGGTTGGTGATATATGTAAAAATATCGAAGTTAAATAATTACATAAGAGATCTATATATGGCAGATGCTGGAAAGACTGAATTTGTTTTGAGATGAACAGTTTATTACAGAGCTGTTTCGGTCTTTTTGTAAAAGTTTATGCTGTCTGACTTTTTTTGCAATGCTACCATCGGTGCCTTGAAACAGTTTTTTAGTGTGTTTAACTTTGTGGATAATGATATCTTGGCCTATTCCATTTTTGTTTTCTTTGATGATCTTTATTTGACTGATTCTTTGGAATATGAATTAGCATATTTCCCTCAGCCTATATATACATCATCATCTGTTGTGCTGCTCGTTATTTCAACTTCTTCTAAGTACTATCCTTGAGATTCTTGATGTTTTGGAATTTTTGTGTGAAAAGCTTACCATTCATATCGTATTTAATATATCTTTCTACATTTTAAGTTAATGCATGGCTGTCACAGCATTAGTGACGAAACTAACAGTTACGTGGTTGACGACATCTGCAGATTGATGTCGAAGTTTCTGTTTCATTTCTAAGTGTACTTGAGAGGTCTATTGTTGTTAAGTCAATAAACGTCTGATTGATTGATTGATTGATTGGATGATGCATTCTTATTATTATTATGCTAATATTGTTTGGGTATGTGTCTACAGGCATAAAAACGAGCATTTTATACAAGCCTGAGCACTTCAGTTGTCCAATTGTGTAAATATAGCAAGATATATAAATGCTTGATGACATTAAGATGACCTTAGTTTCTAGTTTATTTTGCTTGCATTAATCACTATTAATATAGTTACTTGGGTTGAACCTTGGCTTCACACGCACGCGCGAACACGCACACACTTATATATGCATGTGACATATATAACAGTTGAAGATGATTAGTAAAGTTGCCAATCGTTTAGAATTGGAATTAGCTACCGAAATTTGCTAACAGATCAGAATTAGAATTAGCAAAACGTCTTGTACATAGTTAATCAATTAGAATCTATTACCCATTCCAGATATATGCATATATATATATATATATGATATTATATATATAAAAAATTATATATATATATTATAATTATATATATATATTACATATCTATTATATATATATATACATTTATATATATATATATTCCTTCTTTGAACTGTGTAGTTTGAATGCCAATGTAGAGTGGTGAATTCTTTGGTAAGTCATGTCTCTATGATAGATTTAATAAATAATATATATGTCTTCCGTATAATATGTCATGCTTTGTATTAGTAACCTGACTGTCGTGTATTTATAACTGCCAAATATCACTCGCCATTTCCATTAGATGCATTTCTGGCTCGGTTTAATAAAGCAGCCAGGAGAAGAAGCTCTTAGTACATTTCCCTCCACTGTGTGCGTTGCTGCGTGTGTGTGTATGTGTTTGTGTGTGTATGCGTGTGTGTGTGGGTGTGGGTGTGTGTGCGTGCATGCCTGCATGTGGCCAGTTTAGTGCCATTGACTTATTACAGCTGTGTGAGGTTTCTGTTGCATCCAGTGTAGATCTACTTCTGTTAGTTTTAGTAAATGATTAATTTGGACATTTATATGCTGCCATCTTGAAAGTTATTCCTCGGCATCATTAACATGTAACAACACTGTCAATTCAGCCAGTTTGCTTCTCAAATAGTTCTAAGCAGCTACCTACACTAGAAGACGAGTAAGTTAGTAATGAAGCTCTGCATAAATTTGCATATATTAATGTGACCGACGAGCCTGAGAGTAATCAGCCTCACAGCACGAAACCTCTTATAATATGCTTAAGACTTTGAACTGTCAAGGGCGATATAATTAGGTTCAGATGTTCTTTCTTATTAAGGTTCTTTGTTAGGTTAGAACTTTCTGCTGTATTCCATAAGTAAGTATAGGTGTATATTCGCTTAGTGAGCAAAAACAGGTGGCAAAACGCAACCTGGTACATTGAGACGGACAAAAATTACATTGAAATAAAAATATTAAAGGAAGTAATCAGTTATTGGAATTAAATTGAATCGATTGTTAGACTATGCTTTAATAATATGTTTGAAAAAAACTGGAGACAAAGTTCCAGTCATCTTTGCTCGGAAGTTCAAAATTTTGCATACGGGCCCTGAGACCTGGATGGCGGTATAATAATAATAATAATAATAATAATAATAATAATAATAATAATAATAATAATAATAATAATAATAATAATAATAATAATAACAATAATAATAATAATAATAATAATAATAATAATATAATAATAACAATAAGTCAGCAAGTAGGCATATACTTTATGAATTCAGCTACATTACTGAACTTTGGTTTACATGAAGTTTTAAGCATCATACAGCATTCTTGTTAAAATCGTTTTTCATTTAAGTTGCCTTCCCGTGGGACAATTCGGTCATGTGGTCTGGGACGCATGGAATAGGGGAGTGTCCTCATCGGAGGGGGGAGCGAGTTTAGAAAAAGAAGGCCCAGGTCCGTCAAGATGGTGGATTGGATACAGGAGATTTACCTACTTGCTTCGCATAGGCTGTGTGAGCCTTTAATAGTCTAGAGTTGTTACTGGAGTTGAATTCGAAGGTCTATTGCCCAAGCATTTGATGTTGGTTTTGTATCGGTATCAGGAGATACGCCCGTTACCTAGGGTTTATTCTTCAGTGTTTTACAGGCTCCTTAGAACCTTTTTGTATCACCGTGCCTGGACTGGGAGAACCTCTGAATGAGGTTCTTGATCGGGCGCTATATAAATTCTTGAAATTAATGATTGAATCAATCAATTAATCAATTGTGTTTGTTCAGACATTATTTTAAAACGTGATGCGCCTTTGATAGTAGTCCTCTTTTATGATCATGATTTAAACACGATCATGATTTAAACATGATCATGATTTGTATGTTTTGATCAATTGCGTTATGCTTCATTTTCAGAAACTGGAATTGAAGGCAGTGGTGGCACTGGCGGAGCAAGCAGTGGCAGTGGCAGTGGCGGCGCTGCCAGCAGCAGCGGCAGCAGCGGCGGCAGTGGCAGCGGCGGTGGCAGCAGCGATGTGGTTCAACAAAGTCAGGTGTCCTCCAGCAAGCCCAGTCCAAATATATTGGCCAGTGACGTCATTGGACCGCTTCTGCTTGAGGTATGGGTCTATCTGCTGCCTCCCTGGTTTTGTTGTAGCTCTGCTGTTGCAGATGTAGTGTCGCTGTTTACTTGTTAACTGTGGCCTAGAATTATTGTGTTTACCTGTGTACGCTTGTATTTGTTTGATTGTTGCTGATTAAAAAACAGGTAAAGGTGGCGTGGGTGTTTATGTGGTGACGTGGGTGTTTATGTGGTGACGTGGGTGTTTATGTGGTGACGTGGGTGTTTATGTGGTGACGTGGGTGTTTATGTGGTGACGTGGGTGTTCATTTGGTGACGTGAGTGTTTATGTGGTGACATGGGTGTTATGTGGTGACGTGGGTGCTTATGTGGTGACATGGGTGCGTATGTGGTGACGTCGGTGTTTGCGTGGTGACGTGGGTGTTTATGTGGTGACGTGGGTGTTTATGTGGTGACGTGGGTGCTCATGTGGTGACATGGGTGTCTATGTGGTGACGTGGGTGTTTATTTGGTGACGTGGGTGCTCATGTGGTGACATGGGTGTCTATGTGGTGACGTGGGTGTTTATGTGGCGACGTGAGTGCTTATGTGGTGACGTGAGTGCTTATGTGGTGACTTGGGTGTCTATGTGGTGACATGGGTGTCTATGTGCTGACGTGAGTGCTTATGTGGTGACTTGGGTGTCTATGTGGTGACATGGGTGTCTATGTGCTGACGTGAGTGCTTATGTGGTGACATGGGTGTCTATGTGGTGAATGGGTGTTTATGTGGTGACGTGGGTGTTTATGTGGCGACGTGAGTGCTTATGTGGTGACGTGAGTGCTTATGTGGTGACATGGGTGTCTATGTGGTGACATGGGTGTCTATGTGGTGAATGGGTGTTTATGTGGTGACGTGGGTGTTTATGTGGTGATGTGGGTGTCTATGTGGTGACGTGGGTGTTTATGTGGTGACATGGGTGTCTATGTGCTGACGTGAGTGCTTATGTGGTGACTTGGGTGTCTATGTGGTGAATGGGTGTTTATGTGGTGGCGACGTGGGTGTTATGTGGTGGCGTAGGTGTTTATGTAGTGCTGTAGTAACATGCTATGTATTGAATGTTCTGACACGCATACATAAATTTATTTTTTTGCCTGTAGAAGCGCATTGCTATTGCCTTCATGGTTCCAGGTCATCGTTTCTTGGCAATGCTCAGTTGAGTGGTAGTTGTAGTACAGGGCACCACCACCAGTACGATAGTGTATGATGGATCTATGCCTTAGTGTGGATTAAAAGCTCAGAGACACTTTAAAGCATTTTATTTGAAGGCAGTCCAAATGCCTGGGGCATCTTGAATGGTGGCCTGCTGCCAGACGAGTTTGTGCGATCGCTTTGAATGCCACATTGCTTGCCTAAGTATAAATATGAGTAGAATGATGCCAATGGTGTGGTTTTTCGTGTGACATTAAAACACCTACTTTTCCAGATATTATTTTAAATTGTGAGATGGCCTTAATAGTAGTCTGCCATAGGGATATCCATATTATCCATTCCTACCCAACTCGGGCTCTAATTGCTGGGACAGCAGTTAATTAATTAAGCTCTTGTCATTGTGGACTGCTCTGGCCATCGCACGTGAGAGGACAAATACCATAATTGTTTGCGGAGTGGATACTTGTGACTGTATGTAAGGAGCAGATCATAATGGCGACATTTCCTTTGTTGCCACCGAAAGCCAGAACAGAGAAGATCGATGACGAAGCCAGTGCTGCCTGTGTATTGATTTTAACAAGGATTCTACTGTTTATCTCTATGCAACAAGTTCCTGTTTCGAGTGTTTACTGTTGTGCCCCATGCATCCTCTAAGTAGGCTGTGAGAAAATGTATATACATATGGCTAAGCAGATTCACGCAATGAAATTGATGCATTAATGGGTCATGCGTGAAACAGGGCAGCACTGTAGAAGTATGTATGCGTATTGTATTGTATTGTATCTGACCATTTATAAAGCGCTTCTCGCAGCAAGAGCCTTTCAGAAGCGCTCCCAGGGCGTTCAACCCTGAGAAAAAACGCACTGGTGTGTGCACATGATAAACGCAGCGCACCCTAGTGTGTGTATGTATTAGGTACTTGTTCTAGGAATAGTATCACATTTAGACGTGAAAATCTGTAGACTTCAAGTGAGTACTGCAATGCTTTCTAAGTCTTCGAAGTCAGTACTGTATGCGGATGGAAACTTGTTGACTGAAGTTGTGACGAAATGTGTCTTGTATGGTCAGATGTTGATGTATTGTTAATGACAAACAACATGGTAGATTAGTAGCAATTACTGTTAATTAAATGAATTGCTGTTCGTCAGTTCCACCTTCTGACCTGGTTTTGTAGTCACTTGCTGTTATTATTAGACCGCCATTGCTTTGTGTTGCACAAGATATGGAGGAGAAAAGAGAGAGAGACAGAGAGAGACAGAGAGACACAGACAGAGACAGACAGGGACAGACAGACAGACAGAGAGAGGGAGAGACAGAGCAATCAGAGAGAGACAGAGAGAGGGAGAGACAGAGCAATCACTGTTGTCCAGAATTCCTTTCTGTTGGATTAGGGGATTAGTCAGAGGTACATGCTGCTGCTGTCTGGTATCTTGAAGACCTGAGGAACTCAGCACACAATCATTTCTGCTGTTGTTCTAAATATTTAGAAAGGTAAAATGGCTGATATCTTCTTGACTGCCATTAGGAGGAAGGTCCAGTGCACAGCCATATATCTTGTCCATGATTGCTTCAGTGTTTATACAATGCTGCCAGATGAAAGTTTAAAGAGTAGGGCTATCTGGCCAGCCCCCTGACTACAGCCCATTTTCATCAGATGTTTGTGTGGCTTGGGTAATGAAGAAATGATGAATACATGGATGGCATGTAATACAGGATTGATCATTTCGTGATCTGGCCTAAGATATATTTTCAGCACAATCGTTAGTTCCACCTTGTATGCAACAGCCTTCTTCAGTCTGCTCAAAGGTTTCAAAGAGATGCAGTAGATGTGCTGTGCTGCAATATGTGGCTTTATTGACCATGGTCCAGATCTACAACATTCAGGCTAATTAAGTAAAAAAAAGACATTTGAGTTATCATGATGGGTCAGAATTATTGTGTTTTGAATGTCACAATTTGTGAACGGCATGATGCCGTGAGGAGATTGCACCACCATAAACATGGACTGTTGTTGCCTGTTCTCATCTCTTCTTTTCTACTGAACAAGTAGCTGTTGCATGTTGAAAAAACAAATTCTCTAACAAGTATAATAGCAATGATGATGATGGTGATTTTGTTGATGATGATGATGATGATGATGGTGGTGGTGGTGATGATGATGATGATATTGGTGGTGATGGTGATAGTGGTGGTGGTGGTGATGGTGGTGATTTTGCTGTTGATGATTATGGTGGTGGTGATGGTGATTTTGTTGCGGTGGTGGTTGTGGTGGTGATAGTGATGATGGTGATGATTTTGTTGTTGATGATGGTGGTGGTGGTGGTAGTTGTTTTGGTTCCCAATGAATCGTAAATAATTACGATGCTACCTACAGAGCTGTATTGATCGAAGTCACGTTGACCTGGTATTAATGGCTGGCTATGCTTCTGATGGTTATATATATATATATATATGTGTATGTAATGTATTATATGTTATAGGCTCTCGATGGTTTTCTATTCATGGTGACTGGAGACGGACGGTTGGGATTCGTGTCACAGAATGTGAACCAATACCTCAGGTATACGCAGGTGAGTTGATTTAACGCCTTGATCATCATCTTTACACAGGCAGGTGTATTGCGTGTTGTTGTTGTCAGGGTATTGTTACACATGAAATACCTGTGTTGAATGTGGAGACCCTGTGAAAGCCGGGTTTCTTCCCAGTAAGGCCTTACAAGCCTAGGTACATTGTGAATGTATGCATGCAGACATACACTGTCTGCTCTGCATACATGTGGCTTGATAACCTGTTTGTAGGTGGACTATGTGGGCTAGGGGTTCCGATCCTGAGCAGTAGTATGAACTTGAGAGACAGAGAGAAGAGAGAGAGAGAGAGAGAGAGAGAGAGAGAGAGAGAGAGAGAGAGAGAGAGAGAGAGAGAGAGAGAGAGAGAGAGAGAGAGAGAGACAGAGACAGAGACAGAGACAGAGACAGAGACAGAGACAGAGAGAGACAGAGAGAGACAGAGAGACAGACAGAGAGACAGACAGAGAGACAGACAGAGAGACAGACAGAGAGACAGACAGAGAGACAGACAGAGAGACAGAGAGAGAGACAGAGAGAGAGACAGAGAGAGAGACAGAGAGAGAGACAGAGAGAGAGACAGAGAGAGAGACAGAGAGAGAGACAGAGAGAGAGACAGAGAGAGAGACAGAGAGAGAGACAGAGAGAGAGACAGAGAGAGAGAGACAGAGACAGAGACAGAGACAGAGACAGAGACAGAGAGAGAGAGAGAGAGAGAGAGAGAGAGAGAGAGAGAGAGAGAGAGAGAGAGGGTCATTGAATGGAAATGATGTTGAGCACACTGTGGTGCGATGTAACTTTCTATGTAAAGGAATTATATGCTTATTGTCATGATGTGGCATGCGATGTCATTTTGCTATTGTGTTTCTTTAAAAGTTCTGCTCTTGATTGAAAGTTGAAAGGGAACTGCTTTAAACTAGACACAACAATGGGACAAAACCAGTTAAGGGTTCGCTGGCAAATGTATTAACAATCTGCAATGATGACAACATTTTGTATATACATGCAGTAATCAGGTGGGGTGTAGTGGTGGCGTCGTTGCCTTGAAGCCGGAAGGTTCGAGGTTCGAATCCACCTCACGTCACCGCGTAGGGACCTTTGGCAAGTCCTTCACTCACAATTGCTCAGCGCTTTGGCGTGAAACTCCGAAGCAGTGTCCGCTCTTCAGTCGGGAGCGCCTTTGAGTAGCGAGAGCTTGAAGGGGCGCTGCAATAAGAGCACATACTAATTATGTAAGTGTTTAGTTTGAAATGTGCCTCAGTGCATTCAGTGATACGATGCTGACACTGGTGTTTTGTTGAGTACATCGACCGTACACTGTTGGTGGTCAGATGATACGGTGAGGGAGAGGACTGGCCACCCGCCCTCACTCATATGCCAAGGCTGAGAAAATGAAGTCGCTAACACTTCATGTCCATGGCTGCGTCAGGGCCTAGCTAGAGGGACTGCTTGTCTGCGTTTCTTCGTTTGAGATATGCACCTGAGTGTGTTCAGTTGTATGATGTTGATGTTGGTGTTGTTTCTTAGGATGACCTTGTGGGCAAGAGCATATTCAGCATTGTGGATCAGGCGGACCACGCCACCTTCCGCAAATGCCTTGAGCCGATCCTCGCGAGGTCCAACGCGACGACGACATCTAGCGACGCACAGGGCAATCGAAGCCAAACGTTCGAGTGCAACATGATAATCAAAACGAGTGGTGAGTATAGTGCACGAGTGCAACATGATAATCAAAACGAGTGGTGAGTGTAGTGCACGAGTGCAACATGATAATCAAAACGAGTGGTGAGTGTAGTGCACGAGTGCAACATGATAATCAAAACAAGTGGTGAGTGTAGTGCACGAGTGCAACATGATAATCAAAACGAGTGGTGAGTGTAGTGCACGAGTGCAACATGATAATCAAAACAAGTGGTGAGTATAGTGCACGAGTGCAACATGATAATCAAAACAAGTGGTGAGTATAGTGCACGAGTGCAACATGATAATCAAAACAAGTGGTGAGTATAGTGCACGAGTGCAACATGATAATCAAAACAAGTGGTGAGTATAGTGCACGAGTGCAACATGATAATCAAAACAAGTGGTGAGTATAGTGCACGAGTGCAACATGACAATCAAAACAAGTGGTGAGTATAGTGCACGACTTGCAATGCAACCAGTCTCTGTCTCTTTCTCAAAAGAGATCCTGTTTCTTGCTTGTGTTTCTGCCTTTTACTGCAGCATTTGGAACTGTCCGTATGAAGTGGTGGTGTATTTTGTATGTAATGTATGTATATGGATATTTATACAACGCCTTACATTGACCTCACAAATGCACTTAACGTAGCTACCCGATAGTTCTGAACAAGTGCAATAATGGCGACAATAGGCCATGTGCACACATGTGAAAGCAGGATGAGAAAAGAATTGCTTCAGCAGAAATGAGTTCGCTTGCAGAAGATTGCACGGATTTCAAGATATCTTGCGAGAGATAAGAAACGACGATATTAGACAATCGTTAGGCGTTCAAAGAACTCTGCTAGGCATTGTTGTTCAGTGATGAGACTCCAATTGTTTGGACATGTAGCATGTAGTGCATTGTTTGGACATGTAGCATGTAGTGCATTGTTTGAACATGTAGCATGTAGTACATTTTTTGGACATGTAGCATGTGGTGCTTTGTTTCGACATGTAGAGTAGTTGACTGATCCCACACAGCGCACCACATACAAGCTTCGAAGGACAAAGAAACAACGGGAGACCAGTGTATGTGGGATGGATGTTATAAATAGATGTAGCATCACTTGAACAGTTTGCGCTAAGTGTAGCAATGGATTTGACAAATGACCGAGTACAATGAGATCATTTATTTGTACCCATCGCCTCAAAATGACTGTCATCAGGAACTGATAATGATGATGATGATAATGATGATGATGATGATACATCCATGCAGAATGCGGCCTGTGGCAGAACGTAAGCCAGCTAATAGACGTATGTATGTACGATGGAGGATGCATTCATGGATGTGTTGTGGATATCACTCAGGACGTTTATGACTGACAAACGGTGTCACCAAATTCCCTTTTATTAGATGCTTCTCATATCGTGCGTCTGTATACCACTACCCTGGTCATTTGTGTGTTGGCCTAACAGTTGGCCTAACAGTTGACCTAACAGTTGGCCTAGCAGTTGGCCCAACAGTTGGCCTAACAGTTGACCTAACAGTTGACCTAACAGTTGGCCTAACAGTTGACCTAACAGTTGACCTAACAGTTGGCCTAACAGTTGACCCAACAGTCGGCCTAACAGTGTATCAGTGTAATATCCAGTCGTCAGTCAGAAGTCTTGAGCTTTTAAGTCAAAAGAATCTCACGTGATAGATAGGCAGCCAACTGAGTTCATAACTGAATCACTGCCATCATGGTAGGTTGTCATTTGATGTTCATTTGCGATGATCGATGATCGGCCGTACTTCAAAGAAAACCTATGAGAGGGCAATTAGCGATGTCCCCCCTATTGTGACAGATGGAAACTTGCCTCCGTATCTTCTCATCGTATTCATCAGAGATGGTGATGAAATATTAATGGGAAGTATAAATGTAAATGGCCTGTACCCACCCTGCATATTTTTCGATGAATTTATCAATTTGCGACAGTAGGTTGTGAGGTCTCCATGAAAAGTCTACCTTTTTGAAGTTAGTTATGATTATAATTGTAGACATTGTGACGAGAATTCATAAGATGGTATTTACTGCATATTAACTGTATTTATGAGCCTAATGCAAGATATATATATTTCAAATGTGACATGGTAGTCATGGTGTTTGTGTATGATTAAACTGTACATGCGCACTGGTGAATGGGGTGGGGTAGATTGAATGGGGGAGTAGATTGAATGGGGGGGGGGGGGTAGATTCTTGTGTATGGTATATTTCCATCTTGCAAATTGATTGCGTTATGAGCAACTTGCCTGTTGACATACCTAGCGATCTATCTGTAAGTTTGTGATTAGACTGTACATATAAATAACGATGTGGAAGACACTGACCATTGTTTGGTATTGGTTGAAGGATGTAGCGAATGATGACGTGTCATTGTTTTCAGATGATGAGACAGAAGAGGCGAGCATCAGTTCTCTGCACGGTTCTCGCATGGAGCGAATGCAGATTCTCGCGATATGGCAGCAGTATCCACAGGATCGCGAGGCTGACACGAGTTCGTTGGACAGCGGTTCGTTTCATTCACTAAACTCTTGTACTCGATGCTATATAGATGCCATGAATTTTAGAGCATCTGCTGCGTGCACATGTTTTGATATAATTAGAATTTATGTAGCGCTATGGTAAGGTAAGTGCTGCTCGTGTCAGTTGGTTTACCCATTGTGAAAATGAATTCAAGAAATGCCAAGACGTTCGTGCATGGAGAATTTTGGATGTCTCTTAATTGTAAAGGTAAGTTGAGCCACTGTTTTTGATACATGCTATATGACTGAATAGAACTTAGGTCAGAAACCAACATGTGATGGTTTTGCGCCCCTGTGCCACATTGTGGAGCGTAGTGGTGTAGCAGTGGGTTCAGTGCCTTGGAGCAAAATAATAATAATAATAACTGTAAATGAAGCTGTTGTAACTGGAAACCAGGTTCGAATCCACCTCAAGCTACCATGTCCTTCACGCACAATTGCTCATGCGCTTCGGCATGAAACCTTGATGGAGTGTCCATGCTGTAGTCGGGAGTGCCTCTGAACAGAGAGCGTGAAGGGTTGCTGTAGGCAATTCGAGAAATAAATATATGACTGTCAGCAGCGAAACTGTCGTCTCTTGAGGAGTAATGACTGAATGCTCTGCTCTCAACAAACCATCACCAAAAAAGGCTCCAAAAACATTCAACTGTTCGATCCGAGAACGTTTCTTGTTTGCGTTGCGATGAAATTAATTTAAATCTAATCTGGAAGGTTCTGCTCCAACCGTTTATCACAATACCAATGCATCAACCGATGATGATGAGTCCTGTTTCCAATGCCGCATCTCATTTCAAAATTGCTAAATCCACTGCAGAGAGCCGTGCAGTGAAGATTCATGAGGCCTCTGCGACTGAAAGATGGATTATGTTCCAACAACAATTTGTGTAGCCAATGAAGTCATGCAATACAATGCAATGCAATACAATGCAATACAATGCGATACAATTGTCATATGATGATGGCATCCTTTTAAAGTTCAGTGTAATGCAATGAAACCAGGCAAATATATACATAGAATTATATGTATTATTATTTTATGGTCTGAGGTACTTCATTCCTCAGGAACCTGGAGATTTTATGGAACAGTGCATTGTTAAGGTTCAGCTTAATAGCCACAGCGTTGAATTGTTGTACCATAATCTTTTTATTAAGTCCCATCGTTTTCTTAACCAGTAGGGTGTTTATTATTATTATTATTTTATGCCCCGTGGTACCGTATTTAGGTCCCTCAGGGACTTCATTGTTAACTATTGTTTTAAAAACTAGTCCGGAATTGTCAGGCCTTGTCTTCAGGGTTTGAAGAGAACGTTCCTTTAAAATGCTCAACCAATTATTATTATTATTATTTTTATGATTATTATTATTATTAAATAAATAAAGGCTATGTAGACTAGGAGAGGTTGGTTTGAGTTTACAGTGAAAGACAGTCTCAGTGACAGAATTGCAGGCATGAGAAGGTACATAGGCGGAGACCTGGGTCGAGAATTTGGGGGGTCGGAAAGACGCGAAATTTTCCGGAAAATTTCTGAAGACCGGCGAAATCTCGAAAAAAAAATTATTTTCGCCGCCAAAAAAAGTTGATGACCTTTTTTTTAGTCATCTGGCCAAATCTCGACAAAATTTTCAATTTTGGCCGCCAAAAAAGTCTTGACGCTCAAAGATTTGGGGGGGACAAATGCATGGGCCGTCCCCCCAACACTTTCATTGGGGGGACCGTCCCCCCCCAGGTCTCCGCCCCTAAGAAGGTAGAGAGTTCCAGATGGGTGACCAGCAACTGTGAATGCACACCAGTCAAGGGAAAAACATGCGCCAGAAAAAACCTCCTCTTCAGCAGATACTGATCGAATTAAGTAATTGCCTTCAACAGAGCTACAGGGTGTAACCATGGAAGATCAGTAGGATGGCAAATGATTTACACGTGCTCTGTACGTGAGCCGTGTCGACTTGAAGTTGATACGCTTACTTACAGGGGACCAGCGAAAAAATGAAAACAGGTGTGACATGGTCTCGGTACGAGAGTCCAAGACACAGTCTGACAGTTTTTTGCTTTACTCTAGTTAGAGTGCGTTTTCATGAAGCTCGTGACAGGATGAAAACATCATTTAAACATAGTGCTTACTAAGATTATAGGAAATCTTTCATTTGTTCAGATATGAGTTGCCAGACTTACTAATTGAAGCTGTTGTTTACCATGAATTTGAGCCCGTTTTTAAACGTTCCTATAGTGTCTGAGTTCAAAAAGAGACCGAATCAGAGCTGGTTGTATTGAAAAAGCTAGGATTGACTTGTGAAGCTAAATCTAATTTGCATTTTATTAGACGTTTCGAGCAGATTCACGTTCAGTTGTGCTGCGTTATTATGTAACGACGATCATGTCGTCTGCTGTATTAATTAATAACGTGTCTGTGACGGTTGGTTTTGTACACAGAGTGCCAGTCGTATCTTGCTTGCATCGCGAGACGAATGGGATTTGCAGAGAAGACCGTCAGCGCGCTTGGTCTTGAACAGTTCACAACAAAGCAGGACTTGAATGGCAAGATTTTAGACTGTGATACAAGGTTAGAGCATCTTCCTTCTGTCTGTTAGGGTTGGTTTGCTCTCTGCTCCCTTTCCTAACACTCCTGCAATAGTTCTCTCCGTGAGGCTGTGCTTCCCGAGTCACAGAAACGGTCAATCGTTGTTCCAGTGCCTAAGAGTGAAAGTTCGGATATGAAATAAATAAATACCCTACTGTGACAGTTGTCGCACTGTGTATATCGGTGTCGCTGTAGGCAGATTATTAGCTGATTTAGATGATTAAAACCAAGTAATGTAGAGTTCACAGATGATAGATTCATGATTTATCTAAATGCTGTGCTATGCTAGATGTTCTACTGATTTTGATACAAAGTAATTGTCAGAAGGTGTAGTGATGGTTGAATGGTAATATGCAGGCAATGAAGAACATCAAGGCGTGGGTTCGATACCCGCTTGTTCCCCATAGCATTGAATCTGCCTTCCACTCTCTAGGGGGCATTGGTAAAATGAGCAGTGCAGTAAGACCAATCAGTGACGAACAGACTGCCATAGAGTTTTAAAATTGACTTTTGTTTAACTTCCTGCTATATCGCATGTGAGCACCTCTGAGTAGTTTCTTGAAGGGTCACTATATAACTGCTCTGAATGAATGAATGAATGAATGAATGAATGGATCTAGTACTGTGGTTTCCTGTTTATATTGAACAAAAGGGAATATTATTAAATTGTTACTGCTTTTTACCCGTGAATGTTGTTGGTTACCGAAGAGCAGTTACTTTGTTATATCCAATCAGCAGATTTAATGTGTTCGCCATATGTGCTGCATCTTTGTATTGTTTATTTAATTGTCTTTGTCGTTATTGTTGTTGTTCGTCTGCCTGTCTGTCGTCTCTTTGTCTTGTCTGCATTATTATTATTGTCTTCGCCTTTGTCTGCTGCAGTGCTACAATTCAAGGAGAACCACTTTGTCGAGAGTTTGTCGATACGAACATCCTGGATTTCTGTCATCCGAACGACAAGGAACGACTGAAGAAGCATCACGATGAAGGTAGCGTGAACGATCTTGCTCCTCGGTTTTGTGGCCGAAATGACATAAAACGACAAAAATATTTTAGTTATTCCTATACGGCTGAACAGTCTGACGGCTGTAGATTAGAGATGAGCATGTGACTGAAATGCGTTGCCGAGCAACTCTGATTCGTAGGTCGGGCCGTGTCAAGCCACAATTTTTGTTGGTTGGGCTGAGCTGGACCGGGCCCAGCTTGACGCGGTCCTAGCCGTGATTTTCTGCCCATGCTCATCTCTACCATTGATGCTTTGACTTCTCCAATGAATAGTATTTTCCTCTGTGTGTACATGCAAATAACTGCACACACGCACGCGCACACACACACACACACACACACGTATTTCTCGTGCATTTATCTGTGCAATGCACCAACTCGGTGCAGATATATTCAGACTAGTGTGCATATGTGCACTGAAAGACGTACATTGTCAGTGTACGTTAATATTAATTCATGGACTTCTTGTTTTCGAGCGCCCCCTTGAGGGTGTTGTGTATGGTGCGTGACTTAGCATTGTGTTCCATGCAGCCACAATTGAGATACCATCTTTGACTCTGGGATATTGATGAGATTCTGCAGACAAAGTAATTGTTTATGATCTGTAGAGATTCTGTCTCAAATATGGTGCGTGACATACATACATAGATATGCATGTATAGCATATATGTTAATCGGACTCCATATGATTGATTGGATGATCTTTATGCATGGTCTGATTTCTTCATTTCTTGTATGCTGATTCCTTTGTTCTGTGGTTTTTGTCTTGAAGTACTGAAGCAGGGTTCGAACACAAGTGGAATCTATCGGTTTCGGATGCAGAATCGTTTTGTCTTCGTTCAGACAAAGAGCAAGCTCTTCAAGAACCCGACGACAAACCATCCGGAGTTCATAATGTCCACTCACTCAATTGTTCGGTAATATATAATTTTTTGTGTGTATGCTTGTTTCTGTTCAGAATCTTTCGATCAGATTTTGCTGGCAAGGTCATTATCAAGCTAAAGCATACATTTTGAATCCTCTGAATCCAATCCCACATCACAACCCAATGAGGGACACTCTCTGAATCAAACCCCACATCACAACCCAATAAGGGACACCCTCTGAATCCAATCCCACATCACAACCCAATGAGGGACACCCTCTGAATCCAACCCCACATCACAGCCCAATGAGGGACACTCTCTGACCGCCAACCCCACATCAAAATCCAATGAGGAATATATCAGGAACCAGCCTGAACATAATGCTTGAATGAATTATTATTATTTTGTTTTTACATTTGTACAATCAGCCGAGGATAATTAGAACTTTCGGGAACGGTAAAAAGTAAAAGCAATTCGAATTACCAAAAAATTTGAATTATCAGAGCAAGAGAAATTTGTTTGTTACAGAGAATTATTTGATGATGCAATCAGAAATCTTTTTCCATTTGTGAAAAATATAATTACTTATAAAGCACATACTGGCCCTCTAGATTTCATGTCCCCTAAGGCATACACTGCCTGTAAAAGTAACTCAGGATCTAGACAATAACTTCAGATTTTAGGTTTTGTCGTGAGCAAATGACTCTGATCAGTTTGTTACTGAAGTCCACTTTGTTCCCGATGACTCTTGCATCTTATTATTATCCGTGATGAATGATCTAATAGAGACTGTTCTGGTCAAGCACTTTGCTTCCTTGCATTGTTAAGCAGCTTGGTTGTTAGGATTGCCTTCTTCTTGGTCTCTCCTTCATCAGGCATTGTACGCCAATGATGACGCCTCAAAATGCTGTCTCCAACTTGCTCTGTCCCTGAGTTTGTCCACCGCGTCCCTCATATCCGTGCTCTGCACCATTAGATCTTCTTTTGTTAGGATTGTATGCTTGGTAGTGAATGGACAAGAACATTTATATGAATTGTTTTTGCCAGTAATTAAAACTAAAACGGTTGATTGAGCCTTTTTGGTCAATGGTCCATGTTCTTAAAACAATCGTCCTGCACTTATTCAGAAAGCCAAACATCTTTCTGTTTTCAAAATATTGTTAAAATCACTTCTTACATATAAAAATAATTCATAGCATAGCATTTGTGCTCACTGTAAACAGTTTTGTGAAGCATCCTAGATGTTGTTTGCTATAGAAATGGTTGTAATTACAATTTCAGATTTAGTTTACTCATCTTTTGCTTGTTTGAATGTGGGGCAGAACTTGTATTGTATTGGATTGTATCTAAAAATTTATAAAGTGCCTGCCACAGTGTGCACACCAATCAGAGACTCAATGCCAGGTTCTCAAAGTACTCAGTAACAGTGCCAAGTATGTAAGACTGTTTCTCAGTGCAAAAGACCGAGAGAAAAGAGAGTAGAACTTTAGAACTGCATTAGATGTGAAGATTGTGTGTGTTTATTTTCTGTTCACTGTTCTTTGCTTGTTCAGTGTTGTAACTCGGTGACTGTCACTGAGTCATTATTTTTAGCTGACATAAGCATTAAGCATTTTAGTTGTGCATTTAATTGTGCAGGCTTGTTGCTCATGTGGTGAATGTTTCTTCACGTACGCTGTCGTACAGAGTCAGCTGTTATTTGAACTGGTACTTAACTGACTATTCTTATGATAGTTTTTAGCAATTGTTGGGTATATATGGTTTGACTAAGATTAGATTGAAATTTTTGCGATGATTAGATTAGATTGCGATGACTGTTCATGATTTTCAGGGACTGTGAAGGTCCAACTGAATTGAAAGGGTCATTACAAGCCAGCCTGATGCAAGCCATTATTGGTGGCCAGTCTGCAGCTAACAGTACCAGGTATGTAAGATTATGTTATGCTAACTATGCATGTTTTATAGAGAGATGGAGTCCTTTGAAGATATTCTATGGGATTTTCCTTATGATGTTGCAAAACAGACCAAATCCGCTAGATGTATTCAGACTTGAAATTATGTGACTCCAAGTTGCATGTATATCTAATTGTGAGAACTTCTTGGGTCTCGTTTTGGGCACAAACTGACCTGACCAATGACCTTGCAAGTTTTTGCCAGTGATAGATTCTGTTTTTGGAATGGTCAACCTTAAAATCATGTAGCACTAAGCCTTGAATTTATGATTATACATTGGATAGCGCAGCTGGTCAGAATGGAAACCCTATAAATTATTTCGCTCTGCTATGCAACTCCGAGTTTTATGAGCTGGAGCTTTCTCGGTTGTAGAGCCATCCATCTGGAATGACCTCCATCCTTTAAAGTTGCATTTATTACATAAGATCAATCAAAATTTGTTTAGTGAATCTCTGAAGTCTTTTTCTTTTGCCGTGTCTGCACTGAGTGCGCTCCTGAGCAGGTTTCTTGAAGCGGTGCTATAAAAGTCCATAGAATGAATTGATGATTGAATTAAAAAAACTTTATTTGCTGTTTGGTCGTACGGCCTACAACATGTTCAACATCAAGTTTTACCATTTTTAAAAAGACGTTGTATCTAATCAGACACAAACGACTTCCATCCGATTTGCATTCCGCGCTGTTTTCCATTTTCCAGGGATCTGCAGCGCGGTTGTCACGGCAACCGGCTCGGTCGAGTGTCGTCGGTGAGCAGCCTGAGTCAGATGCTGTTGTCGGACGACGACATGCCTAACGACGCGTTCAGCATGAACGAACTCGTCGGAATGATGTCGTCGGGCAATCCGATGCCGGAGAATGCCGCCGGGCTCGGCGGAATCGGCAACTCATCCATTTTCCAGCAGCAGAACAACGACGGAATGTCGCACCCGAAGCTGAACAGCCTGTGGGGAATGCAGTTTCACGGGGCGTCCGATTTCCCCGGCCAGCAGCACGTCGGCAGCAGTCAGATGCTCGCCCAGCCCCGACGGGGCATGAAGCGAAGGGCGACGAGCCCGGCGTCTGCCTCTGCCCTGCGTAGTCCTGGCAGTTCGCAGCGAAGTCCCGGATATTTTTCAAGTCCTGTGAACAAGAGACTGATGACTCCATCGCCTCTCGCGAATTTTGGACAGCAGCAGGGTTATGGAGGAGGCGGTGAGTACATGACACTAGAGTGTATGAATCTTCTGGTATAGATCTAATGTGTTGCAATGATCATGTTTCGTGTAATAATTGTGATTGTCGTGCAATGGTTTTGTTTACATTCAACTTGACATTTATAAGCATGTTGATCATAACATATTGTTTTTTAGCCATCTCTAATTGCAGGAATCAAAAGGGACGGCTCTGCATTAGTGGATTTTCTTATCCTTTGGGGTTGTCCTGTTGATTGCATAATGCAGATTATCTAAAACTTTCTGTTTCTCTTTCATTTCTGGTTTACCTGAGATTTCTGTTGTTGTTAAGTCAACGAACAATTTCTAGTTTACCTGAGCTTTCTGTTGTTGTTAAGTCAACAAACGGCTGATTTATTGAATAGCTGTCAGTTGTTGTTAAAGGCTTCTGTCCTGTATGTTTGTCTGCACCTGGCTACTTGTGTAGAGCGTTGTTTAAGAACTTTACAATCGTGCATAACATGGTAATCTAAAAAGCTGTTTCTGGAGGTGACTTGTGAAAATTTTTCTTGAGCTGCATGTGATGATACAGTTGTTAAGTTTAATGAAGGACTCTTCCAGAAGGATGTAACCAGTTTCTGATGAGCAAAAAAAACCAGTTTGTGAGTAAGTGAAATGATAATGTAAAATACCTGGCTTCATTCTATCACAGACCCCAAACTCGCAGCAATTTAACCTTTGAAGTTAAAATGCTTTGAATCTCCTAATCTGCCACATAAGAAATTGGAAGCACAGTTTTTGATTTTGGTTCTCGCTGAGTTGATATTTGTGATGAAATTTCGTTCTAGGCAAGAATTCATCTTACTTATTCCCTGACGAACCAGACCTGAGTTCACTGTTGGATTCGGTGCAGGATGAAGGACTGTGTCAACTAGATGACCACCATCTGGATGGTACGAGAGCCATCCGAACATCCATGACGTCACGACCGATGAGTCAGGGTAAATGATCGCACTTCCAGTTTCATTCAAATGTCGTTTAAAATTAAGTTACGTGCTGTATGCCATAAAGATGTTTTTCGTCTATGCTCTTGTAGATTTTTACTCCTGTATTTATCTGGCATTGAAACATGGGCTGCTGTGTGTCTAATCTACTTTTCAAAATCCTCAAATATTTATGTTTTTAAAAAACTCTTTGATGATTGCATTGAGCAGAACGCTTTTGCGAGATTCACCGAAAGGGCCATTCAAATGTTTGTTTGAACCAATTGTACATCAGAAAGGATGTTGAAATGTTACTGTACTTATAATTCTATGAGCCCTGCATCTTATGATCAACTCAGAAAAGTTTTTGCGATGAAAGGCGTTAACTTAAAGCCTCTTAAATTTATCTCGACATGCAGCAATTTGCTGAATTCTTGCATTTCACGACTGTGTTCTTTGGTGTGAAATTTACTGTGTGCTGCTGATTTATCAAGTCCATGATGCAGCAATGGACGTCGGTAAAGACCATAAAAGCCAAGGGAGGCAGCCTGGAAAAGGGACACGGCAGATGAAGTCAGAATGATGATCTTCAATAAATCAAACGGAGCAATCAAGCAGACCCCGGTTCAACCCACCCCACCCCATAAAATTTGTGGCTTGGCACGGCCCGAACCATGAATGCTTGGGCAGCACGTTTCAGCAAGGTGCTCATCTGCAAAGATAATCTGCGGCAGTTAAAATTTTTCTGCCATAGAATTATATTGAGTTGATTAGAAAAGGACGTGTGGAGGTAATGGAACTGGTGATCAGACATTGCGTTAACACTTGCGATTCTTTGAAAGTCACGGTTTTATGCGGTTATTATGCTGTCTTTGGGTGCGTCGTTTTTGTATAAATTGACTTATGTTCTTGACAGCATGGAGTAAAATCTGAACTGTAGATAAGATAGTTTTTAGCGGCTACAGATGAGTCAATGATGATATCAATCAATCATGCTATACTTATTTTGTTAGTGTTTCAATGAGATGGGTGTTGATTCATCCTAGCTAGCAGTGCTCCTATAAAACGCGGAAGACATTTCTTGTGTAGGCATGAGTTTGAAGAATTTTCTTTAAATATGTCAAGCCATTCAAATTGAAGGACTTCAAATTAGACTGGACCATATGTAGAAATGATATTTGGGTAGTTTTGTGGTGGTGTGTTTAAAAAACTTGTTTGTATGCTAGACTGTCAGTTCTTAGGTCAGAGATGAAATCTCTGTCAAGGCATAGATTTGCGTTGAGATTTCTGCTGCACTTAGCCACTTTGACTATGAAAAGTACACTGATTGTATGAGCTGTCAATGGGAGGATGAGATGGCACGGGACAATGCTGGCCACCCACCTTTGTATCATGACAAGGTTAAGAGAAAGGAAGTTGCTTGCCACTATCCACTAACCACTCTATCTTATATCACGACTGTCCCAGAGACCACTCCCCTTCTTTTCTTTTTCTCTTCTGTTGTCCTTAAACTCGTAGATGATCGGATGTAAAGGCAAGGAAAAGCTATCTTCGTTGAAGCGCCTAGATTCATGCAGCATGAAATTTTGAAGGGCAGTACGTTAGTAATTACAGTTTAACGACAATGTATGATAACAATGGTCATTAGCATAGCCCTCCTCTTTTATCCACGCTTTGGACTGGCACTGTGCATTGCTAACATCTGCACATATATTTCTCTACAGGATCCGGATTTGATTGGGACAGCGTTAGTCCTCCTGTCCTGCCACCGCTGCAGGCCTTGCAGCAGCTCCAGGTCAACTCGATCAGCACCTTCAAGGACGACATCCACGTCTTTCAGCACAAACAGCGCCGCAACAAGCGCGACCAGAACGGCAGCACGAGCAGCGCCGCCAGTTTATCGGGTGGCACAACCGCAGCCAGCTGCTTATCCCGCAGCAACAGTCGGCCGTTCCAGGACCTGCGACTGCGCGAACTGCTCATCAATGACGACGACACAGAGAGCCTGAGCGGCTCGAGCACCGGCGCCAGCGACTCCAAGAAGAGAGACTCGAAGGTCCTTTCGGGATCGACGAGCGCCGGATCGAAGAAATCGCAGCGCGGTGCCGACCCGGAGAGCACGAAGTCGCCGCAGTGGCTGATGAATCCGAGCCCGCAGCAACCGCAGAGCACGACGTTTATGGACGACCATCCAGACTCGTCGTCCAACAAGGACAGTTTGGCCAACGGTCAGCAGTCACCCTCGGCCAAGAACAAGATTCTGAAGCAGTTGCTGAGTCAGGAGGACGACGATGACGAGGATGGTGAGGCTGACCCGGGGTCGTCGTCCGCGTCGTTTGGGCCGGGGAGGGCCCAGACGCCGGGCGGCGCCATGCCGGTTCTGCGAGTGCTTGCTAAACTGGATGGAGGTCAGAACGGGCCGCAGCCCGTCGTTTCCTCGCTGCCGGACACGAGCGCGTCTCCGACGAGGGAGCAGGAAAGGGAGGTGGAGCCGACGAGTAACTCGGGAGCGGGCAGCAGCAACAACTTACTGAAGGTCTGTTTACTCACTGTCAGCCGTGGTACTAGTACTGTCTATTCGGTCCTTTTCTTTCATTTTATTTATGTCTTGTTTTCTATAGCGCCCCTTCAATCTCGCTACTCAGAGGCGCTCTCGACTTCAGTGCGGACACTGCACCAGAGTTTCATGCTGACGCGCCCAAGCAATTGTGAGTGAAGGACTTGCTCAAGGTCCCTACGTGGCATCTTGAAGTGGATTTGAACCTTGAACCCTCCAGCTCCAGGGCACCGACGCCACCACTACACCACTGCGTCCACAGTGCACCGTATGAGATCCAGAGGTCACCAAGTGCAGAACAGAGGATATTTTGGGAAGGTCGTTAATGCATATCAAGAATAATAGGGGACCTAATATTCAGCCTTGGGGTACTGCAGATTTAATTTATTTTCCACTTTGATGTTATGTCTTTGCATTTGATTTGTTGACTTGGAGGATATCCCAACAATACCTTGCACTGGACTGACTTGCAACAGTCCTTCATTTTGTATTTGACTTTATTATAACTTGTTCAGTGCGGTCGCAATCGACCAGAATTTATATAGCACCCTTTCAAGATTTCAAGATCCCCACTCAGTGTGTGGATAAACTGTATAGATTTTCTTATCACAGTTTACCTGCTTTTCGTTGATCCAGTCAGTTATATGGTCACCCCATGATAAAGCTCTCTCGCTGGTGTAAACCAATATAGTTCAATTTGACGGTGTGTGTGATTGCACCGGAGCATGCCTTGATTCTGCTGAGCATTTAATGCCAGGATCTTCTAATGAACTGGCCTATCAAGGATTATAGTCTGCCCACAGAGGATTGGGTACCTACCTCTGTGTGTCAATCCCACTGTGGACTCGAAAGGTTTGCTGTGGTTTGCTTGTTGAATTAATAACGCATTTGTTTTTGTGTTTCTTCCGTGTCATGATGCGGCCATTATTTGATTTGGTAATTATACTTTCCGCACAGAGCGCAGTGCATTGGTAATTGTCTCTATTAGCACAATAAAATTTATGATTCTCCTGATGGCTAAAGCCTGATTTGGCCTTGATTGTCCTGTCCCAAACAAGCCATTAACCAGTTTTATGTCTTTCGTGCATTATATGAAGAAATCTACCTTGCGGCTGCACAATGTGCACTTGACGACATTCTGTAAACGCCAATCATCCATTTTACCTGAATGTTGGTTGATTGTGTTACGGCTGGTAACAGGTTGTCTTCCAATATATAGCGATGTGTCTCCATGAGAAATGCACTCATCTGCCTTTGACACTGCTGGCTCCACCTGGTGACCTCTGTGCGTTATTTATATCCATTGTATTTATATCCATTGGTGGATGCAGTGGCCATTGTTTTCGCTTTTGTTGTGTGTGGCCGTTCTGAATCTATCGCCTTAGTTATTTGTCAGAGTGAATTTATTCATTCATTGACATTTATAAGCTTAATCTGTTTGTCGCTGATACGTTTGTTTTTATTGAAGAATTGTTGAGATCTTTAATAGGTACTTTAGATGATTAGTGTTTGACACTTGTGATTGTATTTTCTGACATAAAAGGAAGTAAATGGTGTCTGTTGTGGTGGCTGCCTGTGCGTGAGAAATTTGCTGCCAGTGTGTTTTTTTAAGTCTAATGTAATGGCTTCAACAGCAAAACAGTATGAAAATGCGCGAAGCAGATTCTGGTGGTTTTTAGATTTTTTTAAAATTCTTGGTAAATGTCTTTAAGGGGAAACTAATAGCTGACATATTCTGTGTTTCTGCTTACCGGCTAACAGTTGTTAATTTGACTTAAGATGTGGCTAAAATGATTTCCTCTGTTATTGCAATACAGGAATTTTTTCCCCCATAAATGTAGTCTAAAATCGATGCTTTCAACATGAAATTCCGAATTTGGCCGAAGAAAGGAGGATCAATTTAATTAACCAACGTGTTTTAGAAGAGCGGCTTTCTTTTGTATTTGTGTGAATATTTTGTTGTTGTTGTTCTTGCAGAAACTGTTGAACTCTACAGATGAACTGTGCAAGAATGATGGAAAAACTACAAAGCATACAGAGCTGCTGCAGAAGCTGCTGTCTGACAACTCGGATGATGTGTCTGAATCCAACACTGCTCCTATTGTTGTAAGTTTTTACGCAGTCAGTTTCATTGTTAGGTTTTCTTCTTGGCAGGAGAACTGTGTTTACTTCTGTCCACTTCCACTATGAGCAAGGTCAAGAGCAAGGTCAAGACTTAACGATCGTCATACAGAAAAGATGTTAATTTACCTTTAAAATTTTCATGTGCAGTAGTTCTGTAATACAAAATTAGCCTCCGAACTTATACTACTGGTCAGTTAGGGCCCCCAGAAATTCGCGATCTTGCGCAGCGCAAATTTTGCGCAAATTTCCAGGTTTAGCGCAAAAGCGCAAAAATTGGCAATCTGCGCGATTTTAGCGCAAATTTCGACAAAATCTTGCTAATTTATCTAAATTTGGCTTTGATTGACTTAAAAATCGTGACAGTTCAACATAGCACCGACGACCGATGTGCGATGATCAAAATGGCGGCCGCCGAATGGAATGAAATTATGGAGGAATTTTTAGCTGAGGATCATTATTTTTAGTAGTAATGCACAAACTTAAAGTATACAAAATTCCAGAACTTCATGGCCACACAATAAAATGTGTTAGACGAAGTTTCTCAAAGCGGTCGCACAGGAGCGTCGCGTGTTGTCTCGGCTTATGACAGAACGAACGCATTTAGTCTATAGGCATCAGGCGTGCACACAAAGACAGAAGGCTAGTTCTCAGCGCATTGTGTAACTTGGTGAATTAATTATAGACCTAACATAGGCATATATAATACTATTTTGAAGTTATATTTGCAATGAGCGTGGATTTCGGTGGGCGCAAATTTTGCAAAATTAAAATCATTTGCGATCGTCTGAATACATTAATCTCATGGTTATAGGAACTTTATAACTGCATTTTTGGCTTGATTGTCTAATTTCTAGAACGGCAAAGCGTTGCACTAAATGACAAAAACACTAATAGATACTTTGGTACACTGATTATATGAAAAAATAACGAACATAATCAATTTTTAACTTGCGCAAAATTGGCGCAAATTTATCCTTTTTGGTGCGCAATTTTTTCAATTTTCGGGCGCAAATTTCTGGGGGGCCTAGTCAGTGAATAAGATGATATGGAAACGGAAACTATTTGATTTAATGATTTTGATTTCTAACTTGACCTGACCGGTTGAGCTGTAAAATTCTGCGAGATCAACACAACGTTATAGTAAATAAATGATGAACTGTTAGAATAAATATAATCACCTTACAAGTAAGGAGTGATGAAGATGGTGATT
The DNA here is from genome assembly GCA_949752735.1 of Lumbricus terrestris. Lineage (NCBI taxonomy): Eukaryota > Metazoa > Annelida > Clitellata > Crassiclitellata > Lumbricidae > Lumbricus > Lumbricus terrestris. The sequence continues at coordinate 16,382,800 of OX457053.1, read as the reverse complement.
TTTCATTAAAGTGATTTTCTACAGTCGTTGATTCCTCCGAGTTTTCCGATATGTTTTGGATATCTAGCGGTGAATCATCATCGACCCTGTTTTGCGACTGAAAATTTTTCTTGTGCTTTCGATCTCACCGACCCTTTCCTCTTTCTTACAGGAAAGCACATCGAGCGTTGAGATGGAGGCAGACAACAACAAAGCCACCAGCAGCAGCAGCAGCAACAGCTCTCACTCCTCCTCTTCATCCGACACGTCGCCGGTCGTCTCCGAAGAGAAATCCCAGTTCCGTCGACAGAACGATCCGAAGGGAGAGAAGCTGAAACTGATGCTGAAGTCGCTGTGGGAGAACGACGGCAGCTGTGTGAAGACACGCGCAGCCACCTCGACCATCTCTTTCAAGAGTCCAAAGACTTCCTCAGTGGACGAAGCAGTGGCCGACAGCACCGACTTCGACGCAGACGCCATCGCGCCACCACAGTCGTCGTCGTCGTCATCGTCATCAAGTGCAGGCACCAGCACGACACCACAGCCAACGGTCGGTTCGGGCAACGACAACAAGAACAAACTGCTGTTGAAGCTGTTGCAGGGCGGCCAGCCGGCCGTCATCCCGGTCCTGAACACAGGCAGCATAAGCGCCGTTGCTACGGTTACGCCGCAGACGCTGATGGCTAAGAAAGCTGAGTTGATGGCGTCCGCTGGTGGAGCCGCAAGAAACGCCGATTCCAGGCTCGTCAAGGATCACTCGTCAAGCGAGACCGATCTGGTCAGCCTGGAGCTGCAGGCGGGGAAGGCGAGGTCTTTGTCGTCTTCAGCCTCCGTGGCATCACCCGCGGTTGGTAGACAGCCGGACGTCAATTGGTTGACGGAGAAGGCTAAAGCCGCAGCCGAGAAGCTGCGTCCGGCGCCGTCGTCGGCGCCAAACGTGTCGATCATCGAGAAACTTCTCGTTGAGTCTGAGATGAACAACGAAGACAATCAGTCGCTGCAGGATTACTTCAACGGAAATAGTTTGCTGGATGGTCTGATGAATAACGCGGATCTCGAGCAGATACTTGATGAGGTGAGGAGGAGGCCGTGTTTCTTGTCCACTTCAATGTTTACAACAGACCTCTGCTTTGGCACTGCTTAACCGATGTGATCGCTTGGTTTTAAGTCGTATGATGGGCAGGCGATGATTTTCTACCGTCGTTTGTTTGTATGTGCACTTGTTATAGCGCCCCTTCAAGCTCCCTACTCAGAGGCGTTCCCGACTACAGAGCGGACATTGCATCGGAGTTTCACGCCGAAGCGCTGAGCAATTGCGAGTGAAGGATTTGCCCAAGGTCCCTACGTGGCGACTTGAGGTGGATTCGAACCTTCAACCCTTCGGCTGCAAGGCGACGAGCATACCCACTACACCACCGCGCCCGACAATCATATATGTTGTAATCTATTGCACGTGCACACACAGTCACACACGCACACATACGCACGCGCACACACAGTGTCACACACACATACGCGCGCACACACACACCTGTTCTTGCAAACACATTGTCGTGGGCTTATGTGTCTATATCAATGTATATCTGTGACCAATAAACAAAACAAACAACTAACTATCTGTATGTATGGATGAATATTGTGCATGCGTGCATCAGTACACTTGCTTACGGTAACTGCCTTATAAACATTGCCACACCCTGCATGACCTGTGCCATATACAATTGTTCTGTTTTCATACGAAATGCCATTTTAACTATGGATTTTTTTTATCTCTGCAGGTGACTTCAGACGCAGCCCCTTCTGACGCGCTCGTCAACCTGGACGACAACCTCCTTCTGTCTACAATCGAGCAGTACATCATGGCGTCTAGTATGTCGATTCTCGAGGTGGACAGCCTGCTTCAGATTGGCGGCGGCGGCAAGGGTCCGGATGCAGACCCCAACGAAGAAGTTGCTATCGGAGAGATCCAGCAGCAGCTGATGAGCATGGAGACGATTCAGTCGTCTGCCCTCTCCGGCGCAAAGTCCGGAGGAGGAGGAGGCGGAGGAGGAGGAGTAGTGTCTTCCGTGCAGTCGCAGTTTGTCGCGATGTCTGACCAAAATATGATGGGCAATGCTTCCAGGTCGCAGGCCATGGACGTTCACACTCCAGTGAACAAGGCGAGCACCATCAGCAACCTGATGAAGGAATTCCAGATGCTCGAGTCGCAGGAGGGTGCCGGACTGAACCAGACAATTGCCCAACAGCAGCAGCAGCAACAACAGCAGATGCAGAAACAATCGGGAGGACAGAATAGACACGTGATGAATCAACTGCAGAGGATTCTCACGTCTAGGAATCAAGGTCAGCCTGTGTTTCTGTTGTTGTTGTTTTTGTTGTTGTTGTTGTTGTTGTTGTTGTTGTTGACCATGTTTGTCCGGTCTAGAGTTTAGCCAATCAATCAATCAATCAATTAATCAATAAATCAATCAATCAGTCTGCTTGTTGCTGTTGGCAACACTTTCATACCAAGAATGATTAGTGTCGCCCCTTTTCTCCAGGCTTGGGACTGGCATTGCCAAAGTACAAGCAGTGGTAGAGTTAAATCAATCAATCAATCTATCAATCAAAGCTTGTATGGCGCCCTTTCAGGATCTCTACTCAGAGGTGCTCCCAGCCCGGGTCCAGAGGAAAAGGTGCCCCATCAGTGGATGCCACACCACTACCTGATGAATGATGAGATACAGTTTTCCATCTAATGTAAAATGGAGATTCGTCCAGTGCTTCATTAAACAGTCATCATCATAATCCTTTGTAAAGAGCCATTTGATATCCAAGAGTCCTAAGGATGCTGTCCATTGTCTTAGTTTTAACTTGCAAGTAAGTAAGTAAGTATATTCTTTATTTAAGCAATTTTATATTTGCACTGTGGTGTACAACACGCGTTAATAACAATCAACTGTCAATATGATAACAATGTATATTCTTGGTATGAATTTCTTGTGCTGTAAATTATCTGCAGTGGTCATACAATCGTGATCGCAGACTATATTGATGTGGCTTCTTGGTGGCTGTAATGTGCTGCAGATTACTTAAAGGTCTGAACTTTAGGATATATGCAAATGCGTAGACTGGATGTTTGTTGTGTTGTGGAGGGTGTATCCTATTAATAGAGTATTGTAATTGTCAAATAAGAAAGGATGGTTACTTATTGTATTGTTGTATTGTATTTTCAGACAAGAGCACCGTGCCACAGCAGCGTAAGCACATGTCTACATTTGTTATTTTTTTTTACATATATATATATCAAAGTATCTGACTGTGTATCTGACTGTGCATGGTCAATTATGTTGGTTGTAAATGCTCAGAGTTATTCTTCATTTTTATAATATATATATCTGCCTTTCTTCAGCTGAATATTCTTTGGAATAAACAGACGATGAATTTGGAGACTGACATGCGCCGGATGCAATAGGCATTTAGTTTTTTGCTTGGATAGAGAGTTTACGATTGCTTGGAGTGATAGTGAGCACAGGGCAGCAGCTGGGACTGTTCTTTTATGCATATGTGTATTTAGACAGTGTAGGTGTGTTTGGGCAGTTTTATGCAGTGCAGTCAGATTTCATACGCTTCAAAGGCAGATCCGTGTTGACCTGCATCAGTAAATCAAGTAAAAACTAACGAGGAGTCTTATGTGCTGTTCTGGATTTAAGGAGGCAACCGGTACATGTACTGTGATGAAGCCCGTGATGAAAAGAGTTCAGAAATATGATGTGGTCAGAGCATTATAAAGACTTCAAAGTGTCTAATATAATGCTCGAGTCACTTCATAACCTTGCCTGAAAATGGCATAATTTTAACTATCATTATTAACAGGCCTTTCATCAAAGTATCTAACCATGGGAAGACATAGCCATCATAGGAAAGAAAGACTTGAGATCATGATTTAATGCCACGAGGCGAACACTATATAATTGGGCAGTGCCAAACAGTTATGCTAGATTGTACATATATTTATGTTGAATGTTATGTCCAGAAATGGGGCTCGGAAGTACAAACCCGAGACTACTTGGAACTACGAATGCACTGAATCAGCCTAGTCTGAAGTCACCATCCTCTCAGCCAAACAAGACTGGATTCACACTGGTTAGAATATTTTATATGAGTTTCAGTCATTTTCAATTTACTTCACTTGATCAAGTAATTTACATCATCATTTATCATCATCATCAGTTCCTGATGCCATCCATCAGATATACGCCCTTCAAACGAATTGTTTTTATTGTGCTCCTTTATGTCTCAAGTTCAGTGCTAGTCCAAGGCTGTGGGTGCTTGATAGCATAGTGGTTAGCTTTCTAGACTGTCAGTTGAGAGGTTGGGGCTTCAAATCCGATCATCAGGGCAGAAATTTGGCTTTGAGATTTGTACTGCTCATATATATGCCAAGGCTTGGAAACTGAAGTTGATAACATTTAATACCCATGGCCATCTTCTAAGGGCTAACTTAACCCTTTGAACCCGGCTGGCCGGTTTTCCGGCCCGTTATCCATAACATTACGGGAGCTCTGGGTTCAAAGGGTTAAGGACACGGCTCTTCTTCTTTAGGTCTTGCCTTGTTCTATTTCTGTTGTCATTTATACTTTCTGACCAAGGCACAGTGTTGGTCTACCTTGGTTTTTTCTGTGATCAGATTTAACCCTTTACCGACCGAGGGTATAGGATTTCCCATGCCATTTCCTGCACTTTGGTCGGTAAAGGGTTTAATGCCTTCTTCGTTAAATGTCGCATGTTCTCTAAGAATCCTTTTTTGTAAGGTTGCAATTTATTATCTTACTCCTTTCTAAAATGGTTTCCTGCCAAACCTGTAATGCCGCATGCAGCTCAATGAGTCAGTCAATATTTGTTTACATTTACAATACAGTCAATATTTTTGATCTTATGCGCTTTAATTGAGATTTTCGATTTGTTGTTTTGTAGATGGAAACATCTTCTAATGATGCCGGACTTGTAGCAAATCTGAGTGAAATGATGAATGTCACTCATGCGCCGAATGTCGTTGCTCCTGTAAGTCGCTGTTCTTGCATGTACCATTGTACCAGTGATCTATTGTTTTAGTTCTGCTGTCTCAAGTTGTCTGCCTAAGGTTGATGTCACTGCAATAATATCGATTTTCGTGTTTATTGGCAAATTCGCTGACAGACCGCAGTAAGTGACATTGAAACTTGACAGTACAGATTTCATTATCCCATTGAACACACGTGAATATGATGGATAGCGTCAATTACAATGGATATGATTCTGATAAGTTACAAAGAAGTGTAATTAATCTAGACGTTTTGCTATGTCATGTCATTCCGCCATCGTCGCTCTGCGACGGTTGGTTGCACGAATGGATGAGCATTTTCCACAGTTGTCTATCTCCTGCCATGTTCATTAGCCTCCTCCCCGAAAGTCCAGTCCATTTCAAGTTTTGCTATAGCTTACAGAAAAACAAAGCCATTGTGTTTCCCTGTTTGTTTTTCTCTAACTAAATGCTTATTTCATTTACTTGTTTTTAAATGCAGCCAACTTTTGAGAGGTATATCAAAGTGCTATATAAGTGTGAGATACATGTAACCATATTTGTTACTTAAGCAGTGTCCTATTGTCTTTGCTCAATCTTATCTGTTGAGCTGTGCAACATCACTGACAGAAACTATAAATTTTTAACGTTGGACCTTGTCTTCATTTTCAGCCTTCTGGTTTCCGTGGCAGCAACGTTCAACCGCGTCTTATGTCTCAGTCGTCCGTGGAAGGAAATCTTGGCCAGGGTCAGTCGGGTTCAGATCTCCAGCGGGCGCTCACTTCACAGTATCAGTGGAATCAGAGAGGTGTCAGCATCATGGCTGGAGGGGCTCTTGTACAGGTTGGCATTGTTATTCAGTAAATAGACAATACGATTCACTGGGCAAGTCTGCACGTAAAGTTAGACAGATATACATGTATTCAGGCAGCAGCAAAGTAGATTGGAGATGTTAATCATCACTTTGCAAGTTTTACCTTCTCGAAGCCACTTTACCAGTCAGTCAGTCAGTTCTTCGTTCTTAGTAAAACATACGAGATCTACTTACAGGACTAGGTAAGCCCAGCCAATGGAATGGAGATATGAGGTATCGGCATTGTGACACATCCGTGGTGTGGCAGTGCTTGTCAGGCTGGGCACCCTCTTACCTACAGTGTGAGTTTTCTCACCCCCTTTCTGCTTGCACGGGCTTATCGCAGCTACACGATAGAACTCAGTTTCAGCAACTGTTGAAAGACCGCATTTTTACTGCGCCTGGGTTGGGAGTGCCTCTGATTTGTCTGGCACACTACCACACCTGTGAGGAGAATTGTTGATTGTAGTTTTTAAAATCGAGTGATTGAGGCGTTCTAGTTACTTCACCTACCGCAGATGAGATGCGATTAGGGTTACACTGTACACTGCTTGCGTTCCAGACAAACCAGTCCGGCCTGCTGTCCGGTTCTCGTGCAGGAACTGCTGTCATGTCTTCCATGGACGACATGACGCTCATCGGAGGAAGTCTTCATGGCAGCGAATCAGGTGATGTCATCGATGAACTGCTCGCTTCTGTGCTGTCCTCTCCAAGGTTGGCTTCACAACAGCAGCAACAACAGCAACAGCAGTTGCAGATGAGAATGATGCAGAATCAACAGCTGCAGCAGCAGTTGCAGCAGCAACAGCAGGGAGCTGTTTCAGGTTAGAATTTGTTGAGAGTGTTTGACTCTAAACAATGCTAGTGATTATTAGTTAGGGGAAAATATCGGTGAGATTTTAGGGAAAATATTAGCTGGATTTTGAAAAGTTCATTGTGGTATTTCTGCATTTGTCTTTCAAATATATGCTGGTCGCAAGAAGCGCAATCTTTTGTTAAGATTGCGTTTAGATGCAAGTCGGACAACATTGCAGCATCGGGACAACTTTGCTTGTAAGTTGCGTAGCTTAAGTGGCCAGTTGTGAATTTGGTATTTAGCATGGTTGTATCCAGTGCTCATTTCATTGCTATATGCATTAATTTTCATTCTGTCTGTGTATTTGTGTTCTGCCTCTTCCAGAGACCTGCTCAGAGGGAATATTGGATGGGTGTTACTGATCTATTTTAGCACGTCTCTTTGACAAGTCATTGTGATTAATAACAATATTGAAGCCTGGATAAGCTGTCTCATATTCTCCTTCCCATGAATCAATTCCTACCTGAGACATGACGGTGAAACTTCCAGATTAACACCATAAGCTTTTCGGCATGTTGTAAAAATTATGTTTGTACACATTCGATTACTTGCTTGTATAACCTAGCTACATTAAAGTCTAAAAGTTAAAGTCTGTTCATGTGCACATGAGCTTGACCGATTCAAATAAACTTTAAGAATGCATTGCAGTAAAAATGCATTGTTGTTTGACCTCATGATAGTTGAGGCTATACTGCAAGTATAACGACCTTCTTGACAGGTGGTGCCTTGTCCGAACAACTTGGTGGAGCATTGCCATCAAATCGATTCAGGGATCCTCTTATCGGCCGCGGTGCGATGAAGCTGTCCAGCGGTGGTGGTTGTAGCGTCGCTGCTGGCACACCGCTTCAGTCTCCCATGAACAATTCACCAAGGAACAACACCGTGAGTCCGATGATGTCACCATCCATTGGGAGCATGTCCAGTGGAATGATCTCGCCGATGCTGGATGCCGCCAACAGCCTGCTGTCACCTTCGCTTGGCGCTAACGTGCCGGGCGGGTCGCCATTCAGCAGCGGAATGATGTCACCGTCGATTGGAATGAACAGCGTCTTCAGCAGCGGTGGTCACAAGACGCTGGGAAGCTACGTGTACAGTGATTCGCTTGTCGATTCTAAAGGAAGCTCGTTTGGCACGATTAACCTTGACAGGTCAGTTACTAGGTATGCTTTCGCCTAATTATTATTAGTATTTTGGAGGCTTTACCTAGTTAGGTTAGGCTACTCAGAAGCACTCCTGGCCCATGTTGAATAGTCTGTTTTGCTATTCTTTAGGAACATAGTGGAGTTGCATTTGGGCGCTATGCGCAGTGTAACAGGGAAGCCATTCCAGGTTGTTGGTCTGTTGTAATGATTGTTTATCAGTCGGTGCTTGTGAAATCTTTAGTATCTTAGGTAGGCTCTTTGGTTTTTGGTGGCATAGTGTGGTTAGCGGGAGGTTTACATAACCGATGGTCACTTCTGAGTGTGAAAGCAATTGTCGGTGGAGCTCAAAGCAAAAATCATGGTGAGCATTGTAGGTAAGGAAGTTTGCTCATATATTGCGAACTGGAATGGACTTATCTTTCTGCCAGCAGAGAACTGATTTCCACCCTACAATGAACAGTATTGGTATTGTATCAAATCTATAAATTTAGTTAGCCCCTCTCACAGTGCACACCAATCGGAGGCACTCCCATTGTGTGAGACCAAGAGAGAAAACTGGTCTTGAGACAACAAAAATGGCACTTTGCCCACCAGTTAATAAGTGTTTCTTTACATGTTAATTTTACAAGTGCAGATCTGGGTTTCAGATTCTGTCCCTGAATTAAAAGCTGCTCTGTTACAGTGCTTATAGCATATGTCTCTTACGCTGTTTATGCTGCAGGCAAAACTCGAATCGTGGAAACCTTTCCGCGCCGATGATCGCAGGCATCCTTCACCGCGATCAGGGAAAGCACGACCTTACGCAGGCGTCGAAAGTGGTTGGTTCGGGAACATCGAAGGATACGAAGCAGGCACTGAAGCTGTCGATACAGTCTCGCACATCTGGCAGTCAGATTTTGCAACAGCAGTTGCAACAGCAGCAACAGCAACAACGCTCACCTGTCAGTGCCGGAATTACGTCGACATCTAAGACGGAACGGATTTCTCAGTATTACTTACAGACAGGTTTGTGTTTGTAAATAATTTATCTTTTCTTATTGGGGATTGATCATGTTTGCAAGATTACCAGAGAGGTGTGTGAACCTGAGTGCCCCAATAATAATATGAACGAAGAAACTGACATTGTTGTTGTTGTTGTTGTTGTTGTTGTTGTTATATACGCCTCATTACCAGTTAGAAAATTATGGATATATTTAATTTGAAGTCGGACAATGTAAGGTTTTTAATTTATCATCATTGTTATTATTATTCATATTATTTTTTTGGCCCATGGTACAAAACTCCCTTAAAGGGTCGAAGAAACTAAAAAGAGATGTGCGGTCAAGCTTGTAGTATATGGTCCTCGTCCCTGGGTATGGCGTAAAGGTTCCTCTGAAAGAAACGGTGTTTAAACACTGCTTGAAAATTGAAATCCTCTGGAAGAGGTGAGCTATCTCCCTTGGATCGTCCAAAACAGTGCAACTACAGCGGCCTATTATTGCTGCACTTTTATTAAGTGTCTACTATATAATAACCAAACAATTGATGGTATTGAGGAATTGTGAGCAAACGAATTTACAAGTAATTTAGTACTCGTACCAATCAACCACCATGTCTGGTGTTGTGTTTATTGGGCTGATATTTGGTTTCGTATGATTACAATAGTCTGATTATTTTCATGTTATAAATACAGGTAGTCGCACCCATCAAATGTTGGGTCTTGGATGAGCTATCAAGGTGCATAAGCAGCTGAGCCCTTTCCTGACCGAGGGTATAGGATTTCCCATGCCATTTACTATACTTTGGTCAGTAAAGAGTTAAAAAATCACACAAGTCGAACTGCTCGGGTGCTTAGGACCGCTGTATATTGTCGCTAACCGAGATGTCTATTGCGTAAAGATTTAATGTGTAATCCAGATACTATTTAAGTTGTAAAATGATACTATCTAAGATATTATACAGATACTATTTAAGATGTGTAAAATTGTAAATGGGTGCTCATGGATTTCTGTTGACTATAGGAAGTGAATTGCTGGAGAGCCAGGACGATTGTTCTGGTCTGGCAGACTGCTTCTCGCCGCTGAGCGACAGTTATGTCAGCCAACAACAGCACAATGCATCATCGAGTGGAGGAACAATGACCCCTGACAGTCTGCTGGACATGCTTGGTCCACGATCGCAACAACAGCAACAGCTGCAGCAGCAGCCGAGAGAGATGGCGTTGCAGTATAAAAGACAGGGAAGCGTGACAACCGATCAGCGACTGCTGGCGTCGAAGAAACTGCAAGAGGTTCAGGGAATGGGAGCGAAGCAAGGCGCCCAGATGTCGTCGCATGGAATGAATCCGCACCTCGATCAGGTGCTGGGCGTCCAGCAGCAGCATCTGCAGCAGCAGCAGTTGTCTGATGGCGATGCACAGCTGCAGCAGTTAATGATGCAAGCGCCAGACATGAACCAGTCGCAGTCGAGACACATGATGATGGGCTTTCGTCAGCAGCAGCAGCAGCAGCCGCAGGTGACGGGTGCTAAGCAGCAGGTGACTTCCGTCAACCAGATCCAGCATCTTGGAACGCTGCAACCGGGAGGACAGCACCAGCAGCTGACATTGCTGCAGCAGCCGACCCAGCATCTGCAGCTTGGAATGATGCAGCAGTCAGGGCAGCAGCAGCAGCAGCAGCAGCTGGTCGCTTTGCAGCAGCAGCAGCAGCAACACCAGCAGCTCGGAATGATTCAGCAGCTGGGGCATCATCAGCAGCTGACTGCAATGCAACAGCCAGGCCAGCATCAGCAGTTGCCTGTGGTCCAGCAGCAGCAGGGACAACAGCAGTTAGCGGCACTGCAACAGCAGCAAGGGCAACACCAGCAGTTAGCCGTATTGCAGCAGCAGGGACAGCAGCAGTTAGCAGTGCTGCAGCAACAGCAGGGGCAACAGCAGCAGCAGCAGCAGCAGCAGCAGATGGCATTGTTACAGCAGCAGGGACAATTGCAGGGACAACACCAGCAGTTGGCTGGGCTGGGTCAGCAGTCTAGCCAGAGCCAGCAGTTGGCGATGATGAGACAACAGCAGATCCAGCGCCTGAGACAAGCAGGAGGCAGCGTGTCTGACATGCAGCAGCTGCAGCAGCAACTAGGAGGAGGAGGAGGAGGAGGTCAGCAGAGACTCGTATCGCAGGGAATGTCCACTCAGAGTATCAGTCAGTGGGGCAGCAGCAACATGCAGCGTCAACAGCAGACACTTCAGGTCTCGCCACCCGGCCACCCGGATCCGGGTCTGTCATCGTCGCACTTGTCCGCACAGATGGACATGCAGAAGGTGCCGCAGTCGCCGTCGGAGGTGAGCGAACGCAAGGCGGAGATCCTACAGCAGCTGATGGCTGGGATACAGCAGCAGCAGCAGCAGCAGCTGCAACCTGTCGGAGGTAACGGCGCCATCCAGGATGCCACGAGCAGGGTGAGCAGCCGGACGAGCGCGCTGCAGAGCGGCGGAGGGACCCTTCAGGAGTCGGGCGACTTCGGGGTCTACCTGCAGAACCAAATACAGGTGATGAGCGGCGGTGGTGGTGCTTCGCAGTGCAACTTTCAGCTGATGACTTCTGGATACGACACCATGCAGACCACCGGTGCTGTTGGAACGACGGGACAACAGCATCACTTCCTTCTTCAACAGCAGCAGCAGCAGCAGCAAGTACAGCCCCAGCAGGACACAGGAACAGGTGGATTAAATGGAGGTCTACTGGCGGACGATGTTAGGAGGCGACGGGAGGAAGCAATGCTCTACCCGAGCGCAAATGAAAGTCTTAAGAAAGGACGCGGTTAGTCAGACTTTTCGTGTCACATCGTTTCCGAATGCGTGTGTTGTGTGTGTCTTTTTTTTAAGGTGTAAGGTTATCTGACCTCTTCTGGCAGTCGATATATGCCATCGTAATCACTTGAGTCTCTTATCTTTATCTTGTGGTTGCACTGGGATTGCTCCTGACTAGGTTTCTTTAAGAGGTGCTATATAATTCCCATGAATAAATGTATGTGTGAGCAGTTTTGAGCACTTGTTGTATATAAGCACTTCTTCAGGATTTATGAGTGAGTCTATCTTGTCTTTCGTTTCTTAATGCATTGATAATATTGCCCAATACCTGTTACCGTGGAGACTTATTTGCAATAGGCAACTGCATGATCGGGTCTCTGACTTTTGCCGGGCGTCATAGAATCTTTGTTGAAGCATTTACTTTGCAGTTCATTATCAGGCTTTTATTCAGCAATTTATTTGCTCACTCGTTGGTACTCACCCATTAGTGCTTCAATTAATACTTTTCTGTCTCCAGGTTCTGAGTTCATCATGCACGGCACATCTTTGGTTGTTGAAAGGCTGGTTGATGTTGCATTTATGCTGAAAACCACCTGACTACGATAGTTGCGACTATTTTACTTTTAAGGCGTGGAACAACCGGAACCTTTCGGTTGCTAATCTTGTATTGAATTTCTTGTACTTTCGTCTTATGCATACTTCTAAAAAAAACTTTGGCCTCTGTGGTTAGGCACCTTGAATTTGAATGTCTTGCATTCAATATGAACTAGCGAAGAAATTTATTGATAAAAATATCTTGTCCACTCCTACAATATTTATTTATAGGCATAGTGAACGACATTTCTGATTTATAATGAATTTCACTCTTCTTGAATGAAGCGGTGGAGACCGATGATATTACAAGCGGTGAAGACTGAGGATATCTATTACAAATCTCCCATCACAATACATTAAAAAGTGTGTGTTAAGACAAGATATTTTTTTAAATAGATTTCTTCTCTAGTTCATATTGAATGCAAGACATTCAAATTAAAGTTAAGTGTATGGAGTTGTACACTGTAACAATGATTGAGCACACTTCAGTGCCTGCGGAAGTTATTTGAAAACCATTATTTTATAGATTGACCGACCGACTGATTTGATGCATGCATACAATACGGATTTTGCCAAATCTCATGATTGAAAAAATGCTGAAATAGTCGTTGATGATTTGATTGAAATAGTCGTTGATGGTTTGATTGAAATATTCGTTGATGGTTTGATTGAAATAGTCGTTGACGGTTTGATTGAAATAGTCGTTGACGGTTTGATTGAAATAGTCGTTGATGGTTTGATTGAAATAGTTGTTGACGGTTTGATTGAAATAGTCGTTGACGGTTTGATTGAAATAGTCGTTGACGGTTTGATTGAAATAGTCGTTGATGGTTTGATTGAAATAGTCGTTGACGGTTTGATTGAAATAGTCGTTGATGGTTTGATTGAAATAGTCGTTGATGGTTTGATTGAAATAGTCGTTGATTGTTTGATTGACAGACGACGGACGCTCGCAGAACGACGATTTCTTCCGTGTGGGTCTGCAGAAGCTCATCAACGAACACGTTCATAAAGACGCGACCACAGCTCGGATGCGAGGAGGAGCGGGGGGCAACATGGCCCTGCCAGCGTCTGGCGCCTCGAACGTCCGGAAGAGCAATCCCAGCTTCCTTGGAAGTGCGCTGTCGCTGGAATCTGCGTCATCTGGACTCGACTCAAAACCGGCAGATTCCCTTCGATCGCCGCCCGGCCAGTCACCGGCGCTCGTGGCTGGTTCCCGGCTGTCTTTGGACGAACAGCAACTCCAGGGAATGCCGCAGACGCCCACCGGGGTGCCACGACCCGGCAGAACGGCGCTGCTGGAGAAACTTCTTTCCGACGATTCGGGTTAAACCGGGAAAACGATTTTTTTACCCGATCGTCGGTTTGTTGGTGGGATTGTCCGTTGCAACGCCCGTCAGGAGAGCTGTAGTTGTTTTGCTAGCAGGCATTACGCACTTATACCTTCGTCGTCGGTTATGTTGTTATATCCGACAAACACAAACGTAATAGGTAACCGAATTTGCTCTACTTTGTTCTAGTTGTTGAACTGTACCTTAAACAAACTCCTGGCATGGAAATGTTGAGCGTGGGAGGCTGCAGACATGTCGGTCCGGCCTACCGTTGAAAGCATTCGTATGTCTAAGACTGTTCGTTTTTGAGAGTCGCCGCATTCGACCAGAGACGTGCGAGGTTTGAAAGCATCTGACGGAAGTGCTTTGTCCGTGCCGTCTTTCACTCGAATGTACGTGACGGGGTTTTTACGACAGTCATTGTCAAGATCTTGTTCACGCGTGTTGTTCAGTGAATTGCTAAATGTGATGGCTGGATGTTTTTTAACGCACGGTCTCGAGATGAGATGCCTAAAACTGGAAATACCTCCGTGTCGTGTTGAAAAGTTCTCAGGTTACCCGTCTGCACAAGAGATTAGAAGCGAGTTTCAGGTGACCAGACAGTTCTGGCAAAGATATCTATTGTATTTGCTGTCTGGGTTCAGATCTGGTTACTCAGACTGTTTTGCTGCACACGAAGATAACGCTGCTAACCCGAGCTAATCTCTTCGGGACGGTTTCTCGCGTTAATGATTAGCTTGCGAGCGCTGCAGAGATTACAGGAAATGTTCGGTTAACGGTTAAATCAGGTGTTTTTGAGACCTATCTGTTTGGTTAGTTTGGAACCAGCAACTTGGCTGACATTATTTATGGACTTGATGAACAATGTCTTGTTCATTGACTCTGGTAAGGCATTTTTTCCGATGATGTTACCGACTGAAGAGACTGATGAAGCGGTTGAGATGCCTGTCGGGAGCCGACGTAATAAAGCCTGCACTGACGAGTGCGAAGAAGTTGCTCGAGGCGACGTTTGCCAGTAATCTGTATAGCTTATGACGTGTGCTGTTCTATTAATTAATAAATGCGAATAATGAAAGTAACAATGAGTAGTATATATCTGTGTTATTATTATTATTATTATCTTGTGCTGTAGAACATCTGTGTGGTGATGATGATGTGTATAACTTTTGTTTCTGTCCTTGCTGTTTGACTTGTTTTCCAGGCTGCCTATCGACGTAAGCAATGGCCAGATACGTTTCTGTTTATCAGCTAGACTGGATCTTAAAGCGCCGAGTGTGAGGTGCCAACGCTTCTTACTGCACCGGCGCACGCGTCTCTTAGAGCAAATTCTGGAGCAGCTCTCTATGCTCTGAAAAGCACTTCTGAGATGGAGTGACATTTTCATAGGGAAAGAGTTTCCAGGGTATATAGGTTTCACTGAGGTAGTACTTCAATGCTTCAGTAGTCACACTAGGCAGCACAGTGATATGCTGCAGAATTTAAAGCAAGTCGAGTGTACAAGTGTGTACGCAAAAACATCATGTACTGCGGAAATCTTTGCGCTATCCATAACAATCGGTGGATCTGTTATTTACATTCGAGTGTGGTCGGTTTGATTTTTTCTTTTGCAAGGGCAGAATACAACATCAATGGGTGATTGTCTGGTTTAACAGATCCACTATGGCTGCTGCTGCTGCTGCTGCTGCTGCTGCTGCTGCTGCTGCTGCCGGATACCAAAAGTGCTAGAACTTGGGATCCTCTCAGTTAATTCGCAAACGACGTGCGTGTAGGCGTGAATGGTTAAAGTTGAGGTGTCGGCTTTTTCTGTTCACTGTCTATTCGCAGCAAATCGCAGTTTATTTGCTGGAGTGATAGGGTCCCATCTGCTCAAATACGATATGCACTTAGGTCGTTTAGACAGAAACCAGTGTTGAAACGGTGTCTTGGTTAGCATTTAGCGCATAGGGTATTTTAACCAGGTGCACTGGATGCACCGCCAACTTGCAGGAGTTCAACGGGCATATTATAGCGTTTGTAGATTGTAAAATGTGCTTGTTTTCATGATTTAATAATTACCTGTAGGATTGGGCTAAGGATTTTTCTATTGTTGTATGCTGTGGGGGAATTCGACATCCTCTGCATGTTATATTGATGTCAATTTGCTATGAGGACAATGAATATTCATATTACGAGATGCTAATGAATATTCATAATTGGGAGACGCTAATGAATATTCATATTGAGAGACACTAATGAATATTCATAGACGGTAATGAATTGTTGTGAACTTGAGTTTGTACTTCTCGTGTTTTCCGGTCATTTCTGCATTAAGACATCTTCTTCTGCCTAAGTGAAGCATGCTTCAAGAGACGGTCGTGAAATTGGATGAGACGGGAATTGACGATGGAATATAATTGTTGACAGCATGTTCTTCAACGGGTCTGCTCTGTGAAAAACTGGCTTTTGTTGACGGCATCTTGGTGTTGCCAACGTTTTACATCTCTGCCTCGAAGATTTTTGTGCACATTTGTTGTGTTTTATCATTTGTGATTGTACAGCAGTGTGATAACATGTTCTTCAAAATCGTAAGTCTTCTCCAGATGTTTTTCTCGGCCCAGGTTTCCTTGAATATCCTGCTTCATTGAACTGCATTTCATCACACATGCAGACACACACACACGCAGACACACACACGCAGACACAACACAGACGCAGGCAGACACACGCAGACACACACGCAGACACACCCACACACGCAGACACAACACACACGCAGACACAACACACATGCAGTCACACACACGCGCGCAGACACACACACAGACACAACACACACACACGAATCCAGCTGTAGAAAATAGTAGTATTCAAGTTAGAGGCAAATTCTTTGTTTGTTTGCGCTTTGCATAAGCTGCGTGGGCTATAGAACCATGAGCAGAGTTATTGACCAACATGCTGATGTCAGCTTTGTTAAATTATCCCATAATATCGAGGTATAATTTATCGAACATTGCGCTAAATTACGATTTAACATGAATTATGACTTCTACATTGCGCTGCTGATTTTAACATTGGTTTGGCTGCTAACGTAGTTGCCTTTCGGCTAAGCAATTTAAGGGTTCAAGTCCTGGTAGGCTGAAAAATTGTCAGTTTGTAACTTATAAGAGAAACGATTGTTCAATTATCAGATTGTCTTTGTAAATTCTTGCTTCGGCTGAAGTATGGCTTGGCCCCCGGATGGTGCTTTGACGGACTGATGTAGATAGATGTATGTACTGTACTAAATGAGTGTTTTACCTCACCTCTTTGATTTGCTTTTGGGAATCGAAAGACTAATCTAGTATTTGATGTTGAAACGCATAACTTTCTTTTGAGAACCGACTGTCGAGCCAGATTTCTGCAATTCTATTTGTGTGTGTGTGTTTGATAAACCGATCTTGAATATATTGGTTATGTTTTTTGTTTGTTTGTTTGTTATGTAAAGCGTTTTCTTAAATAAATGTAGTCTGATGAAGCATTTTTGTATCGGGGGACATTGCTGAGGTATTTTTTTGTCACAAAAGCATTAAAGAGTATGACTTCCTGCTGCTATGGGAGTCATTTGTGAGTAATTATTATTGTTCAAGAGCTCGGTTCCATGATCGGCTAGAAATGTAGGTTGAACAGAGTTTTGGATCTACCAATGACGATGTAAGTGATCCGCATGGATGAAGCCAGGATTGCAAGGCAGGACAACTGGACTCCGGAGGGAAGACGTGGAAGAGGAAAACCAAGGAAAACTGGCTGGAAACCATTAGAGTAGACTTGATATGCATGGACATGACGTGGGACAAGGCCATAGGCGCAACCACCCTATGGGACCCACGGGACGCGTCCCCCCAACTTTTGAGTGGTCCCATTGAATTTATCATTATGGTCCCCCCCACTTTTAGGACGTGATTCATTTGGTCCCCCCAACTTTTAGGACATGATTGCGCCTATGGGCGAGGCTATACAACTGGTGGTGGACAGGGAAAATTGAGGAGCTGCATTGCTATTCTGTTTATCAGGCTTCTCAGTTGCGAATAGATTGGTGTTCTTGGATGGCAGAAAGCAGCTGTGTATATATGTATGCGCCAATTTGCACGCTCTTCATTGTTGGGGATGCTTAGAGACTTGGTTTGTGTGGACAAAGAAGAAACAGTTTGCTGACAGTTTAAAGCTTCACCTTTCCTCAACTGATTTAGAATTATTGTTGAGCTCATTTCCATAAGATTCCCAT
Organism: Lumbricus terrestris; assembly: GCA_949752735.1. Lineage (NCBI taxonomy): Eukaryota > Metazoa > Annelida > Clitellata > Crassiclitellata > Lumbricidae > Lumbricus > Lumbricus terrestris. Next base: position 16,364,983 of record OX457053.1, on the reverse strand, counting down.
GTTTTTCTTACTGATGTGCAGATCAGTGCTTTTTCTCCACTCTGTTAAGTATAAATCCGAAATAAACTCGTGTAAGTAATACAATGAGTTGCTTTTGCAGTTCTATCTTCTACGAAGTGTGAGATTTTGGTTTGAATTTCTGACGGTGGCTTTTTTCTGTGTGCGCGCATGGCTTTGGTTTCCTGCTCCTGGTGTTTTTGTATTACGCCCTGTAAGATTTCTGCGTCTGTGTTGTCCCATTCAACAAAAACTGCTTGTCTTCGGCTTTTACCACACCCTGTGACTTTCTGTTGTGACTTGTGACAACATCTGTTTGTTAATGTTTAAACGGTGGCTGAATTTAGTTGGTGTCAGTTTAATCCGGTTTGTGGTTTGTTTTTGTTTTTCTTTACCTAACGCAAAACTGTTGCTTTTGTTCAGAGAGTGAGAGCGAGAGAGAGAGAAAGCGAGAGGCAAGCGTGATGGTTGTTTATTTGTCTCGGTCGAGAGATGTCTTAGCTTTTGTCGATGATTTTCATTTGTCAATTCTGTTTCGGAGCGCCAGACCTAAGCAAACTTTGTTTTCACTTTTATTTCAGTATCTTCGTCTCTTATAATAATAATACGAATGACTGAATTTTTATTATGCTTTGATTACGATATAATTTGAATGTTTTTGTTACATATATTATATATATCTATGTATTCTTTTCTGGTTGCTTTTGTGAAATTGGTCCTTTTTATATGAGGGCCACTTAATATTACACACCGCCATTCTACTCGCATGATTCGTCGCTTGGTATTGACTTGTCATTTGGGTATGTGCTCGATCAGGACTTTGTTTTGTGGTGTGCGACATCTACGAACTGGTCAGTTAGTAATACGTGCCGACTGTACTGGTGTTTGGTCTCGTGCATTTCATCTAATTTGATCACTTGATCGCGTGTGTTATTCCAGTTTGGCATCCGTGCATGCCATAGCGCAGCGGGTCAGTTGCTGCTGTAGCTTACCAACTGATTTATCGACGGTTTTTGGTATTTGAGATGTGCTCTCTTTTGATGCCTTTCCAGGCCTGTGCTCTAATTACCTCTGTAGAAATGAAATGCTTTGGATATGAAGAACATTTAGCATCCAATATTTGAGCTGAACCAACGTGGACTGGTTTGAATTTACTAATTGCTCCGAATCATGAGTTGATCGTAAATTGGTCGTAAATGAAGCCAGGACACTTGATTTATTATTAGCGCTGTTTGCCCTCTGCAACTGTAACCAGTGTGTGCATGTGTGTGTGCGAATGATGATGTTCAGATGTTTATGATAATCCGCTGCTCTTGCTCACTGGAGTTCTTAGCAGCGCTTGCGTTAAATGCTGTGCTCTGTTGGTTAACAGAACGTGTAACTGGCTTGACAACTGACTTGTCGATTATTCATAAAGATTGGCCTCATTTCACTCACCTAATGCTTTTTCCACACATAGAAATATATGCAAACAAGGCCGTAGCCAGGATTTTGTTTCGGGGGGTGTTTACTCGACCTTGAGCCAACCGAATCAACTGACTAAGGGATTTGGAGGATGAATTAATCTATTATAAAATGTCATATAGAAATAAGAGCTTCAAAATGAAATCCCCTTAGTCCTTACATGGTGATTTTATAAGTACGTGCATTATTTCATGGTAGCATTATTTCGTTTCGGTAGTTGTTCAAACACCCCTAGCTACTGCCTTGTATGCAAATCAGCCTAAAGCAGCTTAGCATTACACACATACATACACACACAACACACCCTCCCCCCCCACACACAACATAACGGCACCAATACATACAACCATTTGTGTATTACTAACAGAGGTAGAAATGATCTAAAAGTTTAAAAAATGTGTGGAGACAATAAAAAATTCATCTGAAAGTCTAGATAAAAGTATAGTTTTATTATATTTAACTTGAAGCATATCTGATCGGTCAGGATTAGGCCTACATAAATTGTTCTTGAGTTTGAATCAAGTACAAACCAGTGTACTTTAAAGCATGTGCTTAACACAAACCATAATGAGTTCTAAGTATATCTTTTGACCAAAACAAACCATGAGAATAGCAACAATTTCAGCATGTAGCACGTAGGAAATTTTTAAAATTCTAGCTTCAGATCTGATAATTTTAGTTTATATTCTACTTTTAATTTTCCCATTGCAACAGTTCAGTTTAATTTAAATTTAGTTTCCAAGTCATTTTAGGTTTAGTTCTGCTGTACTAATTAAGTAAATTTTAGCTTTAATTCTAGTTTCAGTTCGACATCAAATGTTTAAAAAAAGCTAAAGAGCTTAAATCCAAGGATTTATTGTGCAATATAGAATCCTCTTAAAACAAAGTGCTTGAAAAATGATGTATGTTGTCGATCATCGCAACGAAAGATACTTTGCGGTTTGTCACTCTGGTTCAAATAAATGCCTTGTAGGGACCTTGGCAAGTCCTTCACTTGCAATTGCTCAGCACTTTGGCGTGAAACTCCAATTCAGTGTCCGCACTGTAGGCCTACTCGGGAGCGCTTCTGAGTAAAAATCCTAAAGGGGTGCTATAACAAGTGCACATACATACAAACAAAGATCTACGGTATATATTTAGGTGACTGATTTTTTCATAGTTCAGGTGGCATCGAAATTTTGCCAATGCACCCACAACAACATCGTGAATTCAAATTCAAATAATGCAACGCGATTTGTAGGTTATAGAACCATCATTCTTACAAATAAGGTCAAGCTACATAATATAAAAATAATAAATTTCAAGGATGAAAGATAATCACAGGACAGTACTATACTTGAAACCATGGACAAAGCACACATTTCCAGGCTGAATGTACAACCCTGTAATATCATGAAACTTTTACCCAGAGGCAAAGATTATGTGATCCTTTGCCCAGGTATAAAAATACTCCAAAGTGACTTAATTATGAGCTGTGACAAGTCAACTGATGAGGATATCAAACATACTATAACTAGGGTTACCATAAGTGCTCAGGTGAAAAAGAGGACACTCAAAATGTTCGTCAGCTCCTCAGTCATAACGACCTGCACGAAAACCTTTGTATTGGGCTTTCAGGGCGGCTCTGTAAATGATCACTTACGTTTCGGCATTTTTGTCAAATTTTCCCGTGAAATTGAAAAATTTATTATTTTATCTACAATTATCATTATTTAATTAGCGTTATAGTTATGCGTTTGGTTTACAAAAACCGCATCAGGAACCAAAAGTCCGATGGCAACCATATCTATTGAGCTAAATACTGCTGGAACGCGTGTTTAGTTCACGGAAAGGAAGAGTATATAACACGGAAAAGTAATTAGGCCCTAAAATCGATTGATCGGGGACGGACGGAGAAAACCCGGACAAAATCCGTATTTCTGGAAAGCCGCCCGGACGCCCGGACAGGGGCCAAAAAAGAGGACGTGTCCGGGGAAACCCGGACGAATGGTAACCCTAACTATAACCAGTTACAAAGTGGAATGTCTTTTTTGAGGCAACCTCTGTTTGGACGCTGGACGTTTTCTAAGCACACGCCTATAACTTTATAGATACAGTAAAATTTATAAATAATACAATGCACAAAGATAATGAAAAAAGCGTGCATGCGGCTAAAATGGTCGCCCATGGATTCACGGGTTCAAAAACGGCAATGTTTTATCTAAATTTTGAGTCTATCGTGATTCATAATTTGTCCTTATAATACTTGTGGCGAATTCGTCCGATTTAAAATAAATTTATGGAAGGATTGGCGCTACAGAAATAACTAGTACTTGCGTCCGTATTGCGTCATATAAACTTGAGAGTCGAGACTCGAGAAGTTCTTCCGGTTGGCAGAGAACCTTCAGACGCCAGGAATTTGTTGCAGTTATCAGATTCACAATAAAAGACCGATAAAAGTCGAATTTCTGCAACAGCGTGGCATTGTCCATAATGTTCAGGTTTGCGCTGTCTGTGCATTGTGCAAAGAATCATCCGATGATTTTGTCACAGACCGATCACCAGGATCGATGGAGATGCCGTCAAGGTAACCAGCAACCGACTTTTCCACCTCTGGCAAAACCCTTTGTAACTTTCGCGCTAAACAGCATCCATTCTGTCTACCAATACAAATGGATGTTGTAAAGTGAGCAACTCAGGGTGAAACTGCAGTATCGAGGACCGAAGCATACACAATATTTTATTTTGGGGCGCGGTGGTCTAGTGGTGGCGTCGTTGCCTTGAAGCCGGAAGGTTCGAGGTTCGAATCCACCTCGCCGCGTAAGGACCTTGGGCAAGTCCTTCACTCGCAATTGCTCAGCGCTTCGGCGTGAAACTCCGATGCAGTGTCCGCTCTGCATTCGGGAGCGCCTCGGAGTAGAGAGAGCTTGAAGGGGCGCTATAACAAGTGCACATACAAACATACAAGTATAGTATATAGTATCTAATGACGACACTAAGCCTAACACTAACCGACCCTCACGACGCTTAACCTGATCCAAACCGACCCTCACGACGCATAACCTGACCCTAACCGACCCTCACGACGCCTGACCTGACCCTAACCGTCACATACGGTCCCCGATACTGCAGTTTCGCCCAACTCAGTTCTGTAATAAATGCAGACGGATCCATGTATAATTATATACTTTGTTGCAGGATACAATTAGCTAACATTGTTACAAGTGGTATACAAACCAAGCAAGGACTTGACTACCAATATTGGAAAGCCATGTAGTAATGATGTTTTAATAAGCATTCAAAAAACAAACAATTTAAAACTATAGTTTTAAATTTTAAATATAACACTGAAGAGAAGCCATTTGGGTGTAAAAATAGCATTACTTAAATTATACTCATTATAATGTGATACTTATAAAATATTATATAATTTATAGTAAATAATGTCGTTATATTGTATATAATATCAGGGTATATTATAAAGGTTGATATGATACAATCACGTAAATGGTAACTGAGAAATTATCATTTTGTATAATTTTTCTGGAGAAAAGTGAATTCTGAGGAACGTATACAACCCCCTAGAGCAGCGGTTCCCAACCCGTGGCCTGCGGGCCAAAAGTGGTCCGCCAGGTCTAAGAAAAATGGACCACATCTCTCAAAGAATCAACAAAAATATATGAAAAATTGGCAATTTGGACAGGACAAATTATTCTATTTTGGCATCTATACATAACATCAAACATTCTATTTTGAATCAATTACAACAATTCTGTATGCTTTTAGCTAGTTAAATTTTAGCCTTGTGGCCCCCTAATGTCCTTCAACTAAGAAAAAGTGGCCCTCGTGTCCTCCAACTTGGAAAAAGTGGCCCTAAAGGCAAAAAAGGCTGGGAACCACTGCCATAGAGGATTAAACACTGTTCATTTCCTGTTTGTCTAAAAAGATGATGAGCATATCTTTCTGTGATTGTGAGCTAGAAATAGAAAAGGAAGCAGTAATTGATTGAAATAACTACCTTTGAGAACCTGCGTGAAATAGATGCAAGCATGTTCACACACTGGAAGAATCACGTTACCCCGTTAATGTGTATTTGGTGTAATCTGTTGTAAGAAAAGTGATTGTTTCATGTTTACAGTTTCAGATAGAACAGTGGCGACACTGATGCCCAGAATTGCAGTAAACATCTGCACACAACATTAATGTCGGATAAATGGCGTGAATGCAACACAATGGGAACACTTCCTGGCATCACACAGCAAGAAGTCAATCACACCCTGAACATTGTCAGTCCAAACACAGAAGCCAGTACACAAAGAATTGAGAGGTCATGGAAGGCAGCATAGGAACGCAGCAAACATCTTAATGGAATGCACGTCACATGATTGATTCGTACATGTGCGAATATAAGTGGCGGAATCGAATGAACAGTTTGTCAGCTGAACGCTTTCAATGTTGAACAGGGTACCATGATTTTTACAAGCCCTTCTTTTCGGCTGCCTGCATTATTCGACCGTTATCATGCCAAAATGGCCCATGTACACTCAAATCACCTGATTGTCAACACAGACACTGTCAGTAATCTATAATCGTTGGTTAAGTTTCCACTGGTCGTCGTCATTTACAAACTCCAGCGTAAATGGAGTGGAGCTTGTTAATACAACATTTTGCAAACGGCTTGCGAATATTTTAGAATTTCAGATGAGTGCAGTCTTCACAGTACGTTTTCGTGATATGTAAGCTCTACAATTTGTCACGTCACAGGAGCCTCCGCGCCGAAGTTCCTTTCCCACTTACAGTCGTTGCCTTCTGGAAGTTCTGGTACTCTTGTCAAGAGATGTCGAAAGCAACTCCAAAGTCCAGCTCTACACACAGTCCTGTCAATATACTAACAACGAGACTAAAGTCGATCAACTTGAACAGTAGTTCTAACATTCAATCTGTTGATCTGTGATCATACACAACCTGATCAGAGATGAACATCTAGACATCCAAGCACTGTGTGAAAAATGGATTTGCGCCGAAACACTTGACTACATCAAGAGAGACAGTATTGCTCCAGATGATTTTTCTGTTTTCCAGTTCAACGCCGTGGAACCTCCAGTTGCTCCATAGCTGGTGGTAGCCTCAGTATCATCTATATTTCCTCAAGGTACATCTTCAAACAGAATCATTTTGTTTTCCTCCTGTACAGTTCAACTTGCTCGAGTTGGAAGTTCGTCATCATTTATCACAGTTGCCAACATCTACGGTCCTCCAGGCCCAGTTGGTGAATTCTACAATGACCTTGCAAATCTAATATCGTCCATCTACATCGAAGCTGGCGAAAGACTGCTCTTGTGTGGTGATGTGAACTGCTCTGGGTCTGATGGTCATATCAGCAATGACCTAGCTGATGTCTTCACCATCTACCACCTCCGTCAGCTCATCGTTTTACCGACTCGAGGAGATAATCTTCTTGATGTCTTTGCTTCTTACTACCGTATATGTTCACCATATACAGGTTAGTGCAGTATGGGAATTGTGGAAAATAACAGGGGAAGGGGTAGATGTTGAATTATGTGGAGTGGGTGTGCAATGACGACCTACTGTAGGGCCTCAAGAAAGACTAGGGGTTGAACCTCCAACCTCCCAGTAATTTTCACTCTGAGTCAGTGACCCTGGTCATGTGTCTAATCATAGGGCAGGCTACTACAGTACTACTGTGGGAAGAAAGACCCTCCCGCAATATTCAATCTGTGTTCTAGCTTTGGTGCATTTAAAAAAATGAGATTAATGGTCTAAAACTATGTAAAATTTCTAGATGCACTGCTAATTTAGCAGGGAATGACCTGCGGCTTGACTGACTTTTCTGCATCAACCGTTATTAACCTACCACCTGTCACCTACTTCAAAATCAATAATCTACTCATGGGAATGGTCCATAAATCATCTTCAATGAATGTCATACCTACGCCAAAGATATTTTACTTCTGAAAATAATTCATAATTCAGTTTTAATACAGTTCTGGGGTCCTTGAGCTTTACTTGATGATATTCGTTTAATTCAAAGCATGACAAATCCAGGTGACAAACCGCACCAGGTTACAGGTCAGAAATGTAAAATAATACACAGAAGTAATAATAAAGATTAGTAATTAATAATGTAATAAAATTGCGGCAGCCATGATCTGGCACTCAACCGTTACGTTGTTGATGTTAAAATGCAGTTGATGTTGAATTAGGCTACTGTCATTGAATCAGGATTAGCCAAAAACGGCCCGTCAGTTATTAGCAGCTACTATATGAGCGCTACTGACGCTCGCTTCACGATGGTGATGTGTACGAAGAATCGCCAGTTCATTGGTAGGTCTAGCCGATGCTACAGTCTATCCATTCGAAGTGCCCGATAAAACTGTAGTCGTGATTTGACAGAATTGTTGATAGTCTATCTTTATAGTCCACTTCTGATGGCTTGCGGGAGAAGTGCGTAAAATTCGGATCCGGACAATTCGTTTTTAGTTCTTACTGACCCACGTGACGTGATGCGGAGATGATTGGTAGATTCGTAGCTGGTACAAAATCGTCGATTATTAACATAATAATTCCACGCAATAGTCCAGTCAAACATTACAGAAGCGGATTAGGACACTTTATACACTCAAAAAGACGAAACATTTGCAATCACAGCTTCTGGTTCTAATTTTACTTATCCTATAATTTTACTTTTAATTCATATGTTAATTCTCAAATAATTTTACCTCTTTTTAGTTTTCAAAATACGTTTTAATTTCAGTGCAATAACAAGTATTTTAACATTACTAATAATCATTGTTAAATTTCAAGAACACTCGTTTCCATATATTTCTTCATACAATTTCTTTGTCCTTGAGTCAGGATTCCACATACTGAAACATTTTTTCCACAATACACACAAAGCAAACTAATATTTATGCTAAAACCACATGATAATTGCTTAAAACGCACTCGTTTTTGAGGCAATGCTGTCCAACCTGCGGGCTGTATGCGACCCGCAAGCTGATTTTAAGCGGCCCGCCTAAACTAGTGAAATATTTTCACATTGTTTTGAAAATGAAGAAAAACGAATAGCAGACCAACTAATGTTATAAGTTCGTTAGTTATTGTGTTATTTGACAATGTGAATACAAATCAAGTTCCCACGATACATCCGTCATGATTATTCCATAATAAATTTTAATGCAGCTTCAACAATTTACATTAGATCATAGTTGTTGCCTTTGAGTTCACTGGGGTGGCCCTCGGCCCGTGGTGTCAAAAAGGTTGGGCAGTGCTCACTGTTTTGAGGTAAGCTTGTTGCCTTTCATAATATACAGCCAGTTCACAATTTAGCAATTCCCTCAAGATTATTGTAAAATGTTCATCAACTTTTCATTTTGTCTTAAACTCCTCAATGTTTGAGATGCATAGACGTGTTGCATTGTCTTTCCTTGTCCGTTTTGTTCCCTTCTGTTGACCGACCATCTGATGACTGCTTGGCCGTGACCAACACCTACAAAGGATTGAACACCAATGCGCTAATCTCTTGCAGTTATCCAGCTAATGACAGTGCCTAAAGTGTGGAAAAATAAGTGCCTGGACGCCCCTTACCTCTCCAAAAGAAGTGCCTGGACGCCCCTTACCTTTCCAGTCTGTGCTCGCCAATAAGTGGCTGGACGGTGTTCAGATTTTAAAACAAGTGCATGGACGCCGTCCATGACCGTCCAGGCACACTTTAAGCCCTGGCTAATGATCCAAGTTACCAACAAACATCAATTGTTCAGTTCATATATTAGTTATGTTATGAGAATTGGTACTAAGAAAAATGATGACTAGACTAAGATCAAGATAAGATGGACTCTTTAAAGGTGCTGTTTAAAGAAGGGCACATTTTTTGTCTAAAAATGAGAGAACAAATCTCTTCCCTCATTCCTCAGTAAATCACAATGCATATTGAACCACAGAAGCATTGTGAGTTTTATGCAACCACACTGGCAATATTTCTTTATATTAAGGTTACGATAGTCTAGTAGTGGTTACTGCTGGACTGTCAACTGAAAGACTGGGAGTTCAAATCTGCATCACTTTGCCCAACCAACTCGGATGTAATTAGTAGATGGGAAATACATAATAGTTAAGTCATTTGATTATATTATTATTTAATAGTAGATTTGAAGTCAACATTCTACCCAGGTTGTCAGATAGTCAACAAACTTAACCCTTTAATGACCAGCTGCATTGGTTTCCCATACATTGTAGTACACACTCATCATTACAGGGTTAATGAAATTGCAAGGATTTTATCTGATATTTTGCATCTAAAGAATGAGCACTTAGTGCCACCAGAGTTATGCTGTTGCAATTTTGCAAAGAATCCTCATAAGTTATAACTTAGTGAATTTTTATGGCTAGACTGCTCAGTCAGTGCAACGCCAGCAATGCCATACCAATCTTGCAAAGAATGCTCATAACTTACTGAATTTTTATGGCTAGGCTGCTCACAGTCAGTACAAAGCCAGCAATGCCATACCAATCTTGCAAAGAATCCTCATAACTTACTGAATTTTTATGGCTAGGCTGCTCACAGTCAGTACAAAGCCAGCAATGCAATAGCAATTTTGCAAAGAATCCTCAACTTACTGAATTTTTATGGCTAGGCTGCTCAGAGTCAGTGCAAAGCCAGCAACGCAATAGCAATTTTGCAAAGAATCCTCATAACTTACTGAATTTTTATGGCTAGGCTGCTCAGTCAGTACAAAGCCAGCAACGCAATAGCAATTTTGCAAAGAATCCTCAACTTACTGAATTTTTATGGCTAGGCTGCTCAGAGTCAGTACAAAGCCAGCAACGCAATAGCAATTTTGCAAAGAATCCTCATAACTTACTGAATTTTTATGGCTAGGCTGCTCAGTACAAAGCCAGCAATGCAATAGCAATTTTGCAAAGAATCCTCATAACTTACTGAATTTTTATTGCTAGGCTGCTCAGTCAGTACAAAGCCAGCAACGCAATAGCAATTTTGCAAAGAATCCTCATAACTTACTGAATTTTTATGGCTAGGCTGCTCAGTACAAAGCCAGCAATGCAATAGCAATTTTGCAAAGAATCCTCATAACTTACTGAATTTTTATGGCTAGGCTGCTCACTCAGTACAAAGCCAGCAACGCAATAGCAATTTTGCAAAGAATCCTCATAACTTACTGAATTTTTATGGCTAGGCTGCTCACAGTCAGTACAAAGCCAGCAACGCAATAGCAATTTTGCAAAGAATCCTCATAACTTACTAAATTTTTATGGCTAGGCTGCTCACTCAGTACAAAGCCAGCAACGCAATAGCAATTTTGCAAAGAATCCTCATAACTTACTGACTTTTTATGGCTAGGCTGCTCACTCAGTACAAAGCCAGCAACGCAATAGCAATTTTGCAAAGAATCCTCATAACTTACTGAATTTTTATGGCTAGGCTGCTCACAGTCAGTACAAAGCCAGCAACGCAATAGCAATTTTGCAAAGAATCCTCATAACTTACTGAATTTTTATGGCTAGGCTGCTCACAGTCAGTACAAAGCCAGCAATGCCGCAGTTGCTTTCCATGCCCAGTTGAACATCATAGCCCAACTGAAGCCTTGTGCGGAGCTGATCAAATCTTTTTTTCTGCCATATTATTCTGCACTGGAATATTATGAGCATTAAGGCGGCAGTGTGATACAGTAACAGATTGGTACATGTAATAGTTTTACTTTTGAACCGTATGTACTCCATAAAGTGCCTTATTACACTGCCCTCACATAGGAAACCACAATGCTTTCATGGAATCCTGTAGAAGAGTCCAGAGAGAGATTCTATTAAGGACAAGGAAGCTCATTAAATATTATTACCAGCAGTTTTAAGATGGTCAAGAAGGAAATTGGTGCACCTAGTTTTTGAACTAAATTTCATTTTGAGACCAGACAGCACAAAAAAGTATATACTGAATGAAGAAAGTGAATGATACATACCTGCGTAGTGCGATGCCTAAACCGGTAGAGTTGTTGAAGAATTTCCTCCCAGTAGACATGCACATGATCTGAAAGGGTTGCATCAGCAGGACGCTTTTCGTCAGTGAGAGTTTGAACCTGTAACGTAAAGCAATCAGCATAACCAACAGATTTACTTTGCAGATCTTGGACAATTGGAGGTTGCTTAATTGAAAACCTCTCAATTCCTCTTGCACAAAAACCTGAACATGGAAGTAGAAGACATGATGTTCAGTAATGTCATATTGTTTGCTGTAGAATCGGTGGCCTTATTTGGTGTTCATGGAGGGGAAATTTGCATAAAAACACGAAGACAGATATATTCTACGGATTTTTAAGCTGAACTTGACTTACCAATGAGAACATTGTTTTTCTTTCTCAGTGGTCGAACAAGATTAAAACAAAAACCCTTCTTTACCAATGATCCAGAGATTAGTAAGGACTACAAAATGCTGTAAATAAAACATCTCTGAAAACAACATACGAGGGGGACACAGAGGAAGTGGACTGGTTGCATAATGATGAGAAGAAATTGATCTACAGATCTATCATGGGGGAAGAATGGAGAGTAAGACAATGAAAGGAAGCCTCAACGGAGGTTGTTGACTATCCAGGATGATGACGGATGTATACAAGGCACTCAAGGAAGAAGCCCACCATTGAGAGGTGCTGCACATTGGATGATTGAACCTGCCAAATGGCAGAGACATTGAAGAGCAACGCATCCTAGCAGCCACACAATTGAAAACTGGTTGTGATGCATCACAACACTACTCTGACACTAGTTGTTTGAACTTCCCTTCCATCATTTTCTGAATATTGTCCAAATTGTACTTTTTCATAAAAGCTTCTACTGCATGGGTCAGCTCATCCATCCTAAGCAGTTTCACACAGTTCATAATGTCACTCAGAGTATTTAAACTTAAGCAACTGAATACAGTTTAATCAATTAGATACACAATGGTATTCCACAACCTGGGATATTGATTGCTATTTCTCAGTGGACCTTAGTAGTTTGTTATTGCCATGAAAATTCTGCTGAAATATGTCAACCTATTTCTGACTTCTTCAATCCTAATACACCACTCTGCTGTCCATGGTGACTTAATAGTTCTTTCACATGCTCTGCGACAACACATCGTTCATTCTCTGTGGTTGGATCAACAACGTGGAACAGGCTTCCCTTGACTATGCAACACCTCCCAAACTGTTCTCATTTTCACAAACTGTTGAAGATTGTTTCTCCCGCTTGATCTCGGCAGTGAGCACCTCTGAGTAGGTATCTTGAAGGGGCGCTATATAAATTCTGATTGGTCTATTGATCAACAGACAAATTTTATTCTTACAGTGCTTCATACTGCAATGCACTGAAATTCATTGCACAGTTCAATACCTGTGCAGGCTGTGCATTACAATAACAGAAGTCAATTTATTAGTAGATTATGAAAGTCAATATTCTACCAAGGTTGTCAAGAAGTCACCAAACTTAACCCTTTAAGGGCAAGCTGCACTGGTTTCACCTACATTGTTGTACATGGTCATCATGACAGCTTATGAAATTGCAAAGATTTTATCAGAAGTTATGATGTTGCAACTTGGCAAAGAATTCTCATAACTTACGAGAACTTTGTGGCCAGGCTGCTTACAGTCAGTGCAAAGCAGCAATGCCATAGTTGCTCTGCATGCCGAGTTCAACATTGTAGCCCAACTGTAGTTCTGTCCGGAGTTGGTCAAACGATTTTTCAGACATATCATTCTGCATTGGAATATTACAAGCATTAAGACGGCAGTGTGACACAGCAACACATCGTTAAACTACAGTACCGGTACTTAGCAAGTATGTACAATATGCATGTGTACACCTACACAAGCAGCTTATTAGTTACCTTTTTAGCAGCATTTCTAGAAAGTGAATATGTGATTGACTTAAAACATCTTTGCAGTACACAAAACAATGTCTTCCAAGAACGATTACCTGAATGATCAGCTTTCTCTGTCTTGGATTTGGCATCAGGTAGTCGCTTCCGCATTTCTTAATATCAGCCAACTTCAGCGTCTTTAGTTCGGCCAGCCGAAGAACAATTGAATTATGTAATTGAAAGTGCATTGCAATTGTGATTGCAATTGCACTGTAACTGCAATTGTATTGTAATTGCAGTGGCCACTCTAATTGTAAACAAAAAGCATGTCTCTTGTATTTACGAACTTCTAAAGTGCCTTTGGCAGTGCAGCCTAATCACAGGCGATGCCTGTTGCTGTTCTTCACTCTCAATACCACTCGGCCAAAGGATTCTAAATGCATTAAACTGTTTACATTGAACGAGAATCTGCTGCCTGGGCTTTGTTTTGGCGTTGGAGTTTGCCAATGGTGACTATTCTGTTTCAGACTGCGTTTGCTTGCGTACGAATTTTCTGTTGTGATGGCTTTAACATCATGAGCTAAAGTTGATATGGGATGGGTGACGATGCACGATTTTTCGTCTTTGCGTGCTAAGATCATACATTGCATCAGAGTGCAGATCAGCAACTGGTATGATAAAGAGTATACTAACTTACTTACTGGTATGTGCTCCATAAAGTGTATAACAACATTGCCCCCACATTAGGGTGGCCTGGAAATTTTTTTGCTATATTTTTAATCGCACACCCTCTTGTTTTGTGAGGTTTGACATAAAGATTACTCAGTAAAATTTTTACGTCAATCTAATAAGAGGAAGTGGTCTCCCAAAGCCCATTTTGAAATGCATGGGAGCCGTTTTAGCAAAAATATCGACTTTCTTGTAAGGTTCATAAAATATTTTGTATCCAACAGATATTGTTCAAATTTACACCAGTATAACAATACTACAATGCACTGCCATTGAAAGGATTCCTTTGAACAGAGTCAAACACATCTCATTCTGTGAATAACAACGACAGCATTACCTTCACATCATTCGGAAACGTGTCCGTTCCAGCCGCCGACCCTGTCGACCCCTTTGCCGACCCTGTTTTTGGACCTGCTTTCCACTTTTTCACCCTCTCTTTGCTGTTAGGCTAAATGAACAAATTTTTACACCATTAACACTTCAAAACCGTGTTACTCAACTACATACAAGATTGCAACAATCGCCTAGTAATCTACAGCTGTCACACGCAATTTTACTAAACAAGATAACTCCCGGCTTCTGCATAAAATAATATTAACAAAATTCAGCATGAAAATAAAAGCCGTTTTCCAATGTCAAGCCGTTCAAACCTGGCCTAGAGCAGATGCCTTCACCAAAAGAAGTTTTATTATGATAATGCTGTATTACTTTGCATAAATAGTACATAGGGAACCACAAAGCTTTTGTGTGACCCTGTAGAAGAGTCCAGAGAGAGGTTTTATTAAGGACAAGCAAGCTCGTTTAATATTATTTTCAGCAGTTTTACGAAAGTCGGGAATGAAATTGGTGCACCTAGTTTTTGAACTTTTCATTTTTCCAACAAGCACAAAAGTATCTGCTGATTGAAGAGAGTGAATGATTTAAATACCTGGGTAGTGCAATGCTGAAACCTGTACAGTTGCTGTACAATTTCATCCCAGTGGAAATGAACGTTGTCTCCGATCGCCGCATCTTCACCACTTTTATCTTCGGTCACAGTTTCAACCTGTAACATAAAGCAATCAACATAACCAGCAGATTTACTTGGCAGGTAGATCTTGGACAATTGTAGGTTGCTTAATTGAAAACTTCTCAATTCCTTTTGCAGAAAAAAACATGAGGTAGAAATAGAATACACAACCGTAGCATCATATTGTTTGCTGTAGAATCGGTGGCCTTCTTTGGTGTTCAAACTGTTCATGGAGGGAAAGGTTGCATAAAAACACAAAGACAGACATATTCTATGGAATTTTAAACTGAACTTGATTTACCAATGAGAATATTGTTTTTCTCTCTCAGTGGTCAAACAAGATTAAGACAACAAGCCCTTCTTTATCAAACGATCCAGATATTTGCAATGGACTACACAAAGGCTGTAAATAAAACATCTCTGAAAGCAACATAAGAGAGACACAGAGGAAGTGGATTGATGAGAATGATGATAAGAAATTGATCTAAGACAATGAGAGGAAGACTTCGTAGGAGGTTGCCGAATATCCAGGATGATGACGGATGTATACAAGGCACTCAAGGAAGAAGCCCACCATTGAGAAGTGCTGCATCACTGGACGATTGAACCTGCCAAATGGCAGAACCACGAAGAGGGGAGATTGCTTAGTAAAACATCCAATCAGCCACACAATTGAAAACCAGTTGTGATGCATCACAACACTACTCACCAACTGTTTGAGCGTTGATGCAGTCATCTTCTGAACATTTGCGACATTGTACTTTATAATAAAAGTTTCCACTGCATGAGTCAGCTCGTCCATCCTAAGCAGTTTCACACAGTAAATAACGTCACTCAAAGTACTCACACTTAAGCAACTGAATGTACAGCTTAATCACTTAGATACACAACAACAGTATTTCCTAACCGAGGGTTATTGATTGCCAATTCACATACCTTAGTGGTTTGGTATTGCCATGCAGATTGAACCTATAGATTTCTGACTTCTTCAATCCCTAGTATAAATAATTAATGTGATCAACAGACAAATTTTATTCTTACAGTGCTTCATAAAATGATGCGCTGAAATTCATTTCACAGTTCAATGCCTGTGCATTACAACAACAGAAGTCACTTTATTAGTTAATTGTAGATTGTGAAGTCAACATTCTAACCGGCCAGCTGCATTGGTCTTCCATGCATTGTAGTACACGCTCATCACTACAGGGTTAATGAAATTTGAAGGATTTTATGAGATAATGTGCATCTAAAAAATAACAGTAAATAACGTCACTCAAAGTGCCACCAGAGTTATGATGCTGAAACTTTGCAAAGAATTCTCATAACTTACGCGAACTTTGTGGCCAGGCTGCTCAGACTCAACGAAAATCCCGATACGCCGTAATTGTCTTCCATGGCCAACCCAACATCGTAACCTAACTGAAGTTCTGTCCTCAGCTGGTCAAAACTTTTTTCCTCCATGTCACGCTGCATTTGAATACCAAGAACGTTATGGTGGCAGTATGACACAGTAACAGATTGGTAAATATAATAGTTTTAATAGTAATGCAAATTTATATCAGGACGTAGCTCAGCCAAGGCTGAAAAGGGCACCATACAAAAGTTTAAAAATCAATTACTGCTCAGGGTCTAGCTGGCCTCAAGCTCTAGGAAGTGGTGTGAGCTATTATGCTGGCACGTCTGCTTTATGCACCTCCTGCATGGTGGGGATATGCTGGACAAAAGGAAAAGGGTAGGCTCCAAGCCCTGATGAATAGGCTTATTCGTTAGTGATATCTTCCTGGTGATATTCCAACATTTGAAGAACTGTGTCGCCATGCTGATACTCGTTTGTTTTCGGCGGCGGTTCTGACAAGACCAGGCCATGTCCTCCACAAGCTGCTCTCCAGCAACGCAAACGGGTCATAACTTGCACCCAGACACCATGACCGAGTCAACCCAGAGCAGATAATCAGATGAGGAAAACATTTGTAACTAGAATGCTGTATATATTACATACCAATTACTTTGTTTAGCCTTGATAGTTTTTGATGGCTTATGTAAATTTTATATGTGATACTTGTTCACCAGAGTACTGTTTTACAGCTGGTTATATTAAAGAATATACTTACTTACTTACTTACTTACTTACTTACATATGACACATGATTTTAAAAAGATACATATGCAGGCCTTGAACCCTGCATCTACATTTCAAATCCTAGTGACCATGTTCTTCAGAAAGCAGCTTAATGCATTGAGTGTCCGGTTGTTGGACTCCCATTGTGTTTCCTGTTGGACTCCTATGTTGCATTGGCAGACTGCAGAAATCCAATCCTAATCTAATCCTATAAAAATTATTAGATAACCCAGTAGATAAGCAAGACAAGACCTAGTATTCTACATGATTAAACATTAATGCACAACATATTATTGTAAAATGTTACAACTTGAATAAGAACAAACTAATATAATTAATCGAAAGTAAAGTTACTTTGAGCAAGTCCAAAATGCACAATGTGCTCACTACCATTCTGTAGTATGGTCCACATGCACATCTAAGCTTTGGAAGGAGGGCAAAATAATACTAAAAACACCTGTGTTATATTGCATTAATGGCTCTAAAAAATAAAAATGCTAAGTCAGGATCAGTTTGGAATGGAGCTAATAAATCTAACGATTGTGTTATAAATGATTTACCATGATTATTTCGGCGACAAGATCAGCCCGTACTTCGGATAGACCCAGTTGAGTAAATATTGTCAGAGTAGAGTTGTTGTCCTTCGGATTTTGATTAACCATTTGTTGGGTTGCAGTGCCATACGGAAGCTTTGTCAGCAATATCTGGCAACAGATAAAAACACCAAAAATACTTTGTATTAATATAATTAAGGTGGAGTGCAAGATTTTTCTCAGCAGCCTGTTGAATTCACTGCCTGCATCGGATCATCATACAAGTTCTCGACTATTGGTCGGTCTGGAGTTATCCATAGTTTTCTGCTTGCAAGACAGGGTTTGAAGTCTATTGTGGATCAGAGAAACTTACTTGCTCTTTCCTCTTGAAATCTATATATTTTTGCACAAACCCAATAATTGAATGAATTCCCAGATGCCTAGCAGTACAATAATGGCACTATAGAATTAGCATGTAACTGACGATGCTTATAATTATGAACTCTCATAATTACATTGCCTTACAACTTTCAGATATCAGCACATGACACAAAATAATAAAATCTACTTTCCTTGTCTCTAGTCTGAAAGTGGTGGAAGACCATACTGTTTGACTGTGGTCTTATACAATTACATCAGAAGAATTGAGTTTTGCTGAAGAGGTGCTATATAACTTAAGCAATTGCAACAGACAGTTGAAGCCAACTAAGTCAATTATTAATGCATCCATTATAGACAGAGCAAGTCAGTGAACATTATCAAAAGCATCAATATATCATCCAAATAAGCCAATCTGAGATCAATCACTTAGTCATCAATAATAATAATTGACTCACCTGGGCAAGGGTATCGAGGTTGTCTGGAGGTTTCACAATTAGCTTAGTTGTAAGATAATTGGGGAGTTCCACAGCCTCCTAATCAAAAATAAACACGGTCACTTTAATTAATCTTAGTAGACTGACCTACTGGATGTTGACCTGATTATGGCTTGGACCTTATTTGTTAAAACTATCATGATTATCAATGATTTTAAACTCATACAAGGAAATGTCCTTTTCTTTGGCCCTATCTGCACAATGACGCTGTATAAATCATCATTCTACTATAATTAGTTTATTAATAACTATAATTATTTTAATAATAAATAAGGATGTTATTCTGCTGTTAAGGAAAGAACAATCAATGATGGACAGATAAAACAGATTTTGGGAACAAATGTTTCAACTCTAGAAAGATGTTATGAATGCGCTAGTATTGAAACACTTGTCTGAATTGTTAAATTATTACTAATAATCTTTATCAGTTAAAAACTTACCAGTTCACATCATCTGACAAAGCCTAGCTACTACTAGAGTATATGCAGTGTAATCATTATACTTACTAGCACTTTATGAATCTTTATATGGTAATAATAGTAACTAGATACAACAGAGAAACTACATTTCTGTATGAGTTTGTATCTATTGCCATCCAATGCTTCAACGCAATCACTTTTCACAGCTCTATTGGCACTCAGCCTGACATTGGCAAAGACAAGTCACCTCAAATATAAGATAACCCTAATTTTTTTAAATCCTGAAAGATAGTGTGTACATAAGCTCAAAATAATAATACGAAGAAGAACATATTAAGTTCCTTACATCACTGGTCACATTTCCTTCTATCAATCCCTCTATATGCATCTGCTGATAAAGCCGCTTTGCAAAATCAACCAGATACTCTTTGGTGATTTTTTGCAGTTCTTCTTGCTTCTGTAAAACTGTGTACTGCTTTGTCATCAGCAAAGACTTCTTCATATCTCTGTAAGAAGAACAGTTTTAAGTTTTATTGCAAATCTCTTTTTAATTGATCAATTATTAATAAAGGAAACTTTGTCAACAAGATCTGGCAACAGATAAAAAATGCCAAAAATACTTTGTATAATAATCAAGGTGGAGTGCAAGATTTTTTCTCAGTAGCCTGTTGAATTCACTGCCTGCATCCGATTATCATACAAGTTCTCGACTATTGGTCGGTCTGGAGTTATCCATATTTTTCTGCTTGCAAGACAGGGTTTGAAGTCTATTGTGGGTCAGAGAAACTGACTTGCTCTTTCCCCTTGAAATCTCAAACCAGTTCTGCATATATTTTTGCACAAACCCAATAATTGAATGAATTCTTAGATTCCCAGTAGTATAATAACGGCACAACAGTAGTAGCATGTAACTGACGATGCTATATGAATTCTCATAATTACAAAAGTTACAACTTTCAGATATCGGCACGTGACACAAAATAATAAAAGCTTCTACTTTCTTGCCTCTAGTCTGAAAGTGGTTGATGACCATTCTGTTTGACCATGGCCTTATGTGATTAGGTCAGGAGAAGCTCTGAAGAGTTTTGCTGAAGAGGCGCTATAAAATTAAGCAATTGCAACAGACAGTTGAAGCCAACTAAGTCAATTGTTAATGCATTCATTATAGACAGACTATGTCAGTGAACATTATCAAAAGCAACAATATCTCATCCACATAAGCCAACCTCACTTAGCAATAATAGACTCACCTGAGACAGTGCATCATGGTCGTCTGGAGGTCGGATGTTCAGTTTAGATACTAGATAATCGCTGAGTTGCACAGCCTTCTAATCCAAAATAAACAAGGTCACTTTAATTTATCCGAGTGGACTGACCAACTGAATATTGATCTGATTATGGCTTATTGGTTTTAGTCAAGAATGCACATCTCTGTAGAGATTCAAATACTAGATCACAATGTATAGATCTGTTTAAGGCATTATACGATCACCAATGATTTTAAAACTCATGTACAGTGCCCTTCTCTTTGGCTTTGTCTGTGTTATAATGCTATATATCTCTTTGGGTTTGTCGGTGTTATAATGCTATATAAGTAATTGTTCTACTATTATTATGTTATTATTAACTAAAGATGCTATATAACAGGCAGCATACTATTGACGGATATATTCGGCACTCATGGTAGCGAAAGGGTTAAATTACTACTAATGATCTTCATCAATTTAAAAAAATTACCAGTTCACATCATTTGACAAAGCCTAGCTATTACTAGCATATATGCAGTGTAGTTAGTTATACTAACTAGATCAAAATAGTAATGATAATAATAATAATTAGATGATGAAGAAGATGAAGCTTAAGTTTCCTACACCACTTGTAATGTTCCCTTGAATCAGACCTTCAACGAACATTCGTTGATAGAAGCTGGTTGTGAAAGTAACCAGCTGATCTTTGCTGATGCTTTTCAGACACTCCTGCTTCTGAGAAACCGTCACTTGTTTTGTTATCAATAACGCTTTCTTTGAATCCCTGCAGGAAGAACAGTAAAAAAATTTAACAAATCTCTTTAATTTACCAATTATTACTAAAACAATATGCTATATTTTACTATATTCATATTAATGATTGTGTTTTAGTTTTGGCTGTCCTGATCAGATGAACATTTGTAACAATACATTCTGTGATACTCTCAGCACTTCAGGTTTTAGGATTAACCATTCTACCAAGTCCCTAATGCTTTGCCTACTTCTGTATATAGCACCATAAGCTGGGCACAGCTCATACTTCTGAATCTATCTGACCAGACATCAGGTCAAAATAAAATTAATAATAAAATAATAAAACAGTTGTACAGTAACGAAGTAACAGTAAAATTTGTGATGGAAACTTTTACTTCTACTTAAGTACATTTCCCTGATACTTTCAACAACATGTATGAGTAACTCAACAATCATATATTGACATCTGAATGGGTGCTACTCTGAATAGGTTATCTTGGAGAGGTGCTATACAAGTCCTCTGAATACTGAATAAACATTGTTTTTACATCAAATTAATGGCAGGAATTGATGTATTAAAGGATGTTCCTACTTCTTACTTATATATAACAATATTCTCAGTGAATATTGCTGCTGAATGAATGGCAGGGATGACTACCGTAGATAATAGGCCAGCTGTCAGATTCTTTCCCTTGTAAAAAGTCGATTCAATCAGTTTCAAGCTTGTAAGTTCAGGTAATCAGGTACCATATTCTTTAATTATGATGTTTAATATTTTCTCTGCCATTGTTGCATTCCAGTATGTTTGTGCAGAAACAAACCGATGAATGGTCATGAATTCGATAAAAACTCATTGCTTATAAGATGCTTATACTGAGTTCGTCTGAGTATGGAAAGCAAAACAATTACTCCTTCAGTTTTTCTGGCTTCAACGACGTGTTGGTGTAAAATTCGTCCAGATTCTGCACCGCCATGCTGAGCAACTCATCATTGATATCCAGTGCAGATATCTGATCAGCAACAGCCGTGAACAGCACCTGCAATCATAAATAGCAACAATTAACAGCAATAAATGAAGACCCCACAAAAACATAAAATTAAACTCCAAGACATCTCACAGCAGGTACACATCGCATGTCAGCAATCATAAGTGCGCTCAGTGCTCATGATACAAGCTGGTGCTTGGTGCCTAGCTCAGACACAGCTTTTGAAAGTCAGGAAGTACTCTAATTCTCCATTCAATCGATTTTGAGGCAGCTACTGTATATTGTTTACACAGTGAGCCTGAGGTTCTAAACTATTATCCAAGACAGATGGGCATAATGCACAGACCTACGATATTTTAAATTAAACCTCACCGACAGCTTGTCGTTGAAGCCATGCAGATGAAGAATCAGTCCCTTGTCGTGTATTTGAATGGAAACGCTGAATCAAATCACAATTTTCAAAATTACGCTGGGATTTTGCACAAAAAGTGCGCACGTGTCAATTTTTGTGCTGTTGCACGATACTTGAATTTTTGCATGAAAATTGCATAGCACAAAATTGCACATTTCTGGAGAGTCTAACTATATGCTGAAGGTGCCTTACTGGCTCCATATTGGTCAGCATATTGAGTTCAGGGTAGCTGCTCCGACATGGCAATGTCGTCAGGGCCTTGCCACAATTTCTCTCCAAGAGCTCTGCTGCCTCACGTTCTGTATCCAAAGACATCCTATACACTCTTCTGAAAATGAAGTCCCCTTAGTTCCTTTATCTTGTACTGCAACTAAAAAAAATTGATCTGTCTCTATGGTTGGCCAAGTGATCTGGAATGGCCTTCCTTTAGAGCTATGCCTACACCATGGGACTCTACCAAAATCCTTCCTTAGCTAAACTTAACACTTCTTTTAGGGCTTGCTGGAGTTGGGAGCATCTCTTAGTAGCTTCCTTGAAGGGGTGCTATATAAATTTTCAAATGAATGAATGAACATACTCTTACATCGTTATACATAATAATGAGACCGATTTCTCAAGACCCGACAAAAATATGACACAGATTTGCATAACAAAGAGTAGTGTCTTCATGTAGACTCACAGGGCAGGAGATCGATCCACTTCAGCACTCTTGAGGTAGAAGCAGACAAAAGCTGTAATTAAAAAAAATTAAATCAACAATTTTATTTAAGCATAAAGCTGGACATCTTTCAATTGAAGTCAATGGCAACAAATGAAGCAACAGATCTAACAGAATAATCTACGTTACGGTCAAAGTCTTACCAGCAATTTTACTGTTGTTACTGACACGTTGATTCACAGAACCTCAATTCATAAAACCCCTCACCATATCTAACATTATTAAATTAAATTATTAAGTATTAAATCAACTTTTGGATCGTCTCTTGTCGTATCCAAATAGTTCAAAAGATCATCAACTTAAGAGGTGAATCTCACAACAAATACCAGTAAGGGATGATATATTAGCCAGAAAAACAAGTTTATCTTACCCCGCCGTACATGGAACAGGCGATCCGGCTCATACCAGAGGCGAGCAGAATCTGTGGAAGACAGAGGTTCTTCAATCTGCACAGAATAAAAGTTTGTCATGAATGTATAGCAACTGGAAATTCTGAATCAAATTCTAACTTTATTCTGAGGCCGCTCTATAGGGGCATCTATCAAACACCTCATCCCTAAAATAGGTCTCTTAAAATCTTTAATGAACAACAAACAATGATTAAAATGTTAACCTCCAGACATAGGGGAGACTGGGGTTGCTTGTTACAGGGGCTGTTTGTTACAGTACCGATTACTCTGGAATAATCGCGACTGTTTACTAAACGATTATTCTGCACATACGCCCATTCGGCCTTGACCTTTCAGCGAAATATCGAGTCGTTCGGTGAAATATTGTTAATTCTAGATTAAAAAAAGGTTTTACGACACCTTCGAGTAACTTTTGGTAAGTTTGCAGTTTGTTTTCTAGCGGTACTAATATCACAGCTTCTTCCGAGCTATATAATTTTATACATTCTAGGGTAACATGCCTGCATTATCAGGGCATTATAATTCGTAATAGAGAGTGCGTATCGTTGTGGTATGATGTTTATTTCTGGAAATGGCGACGGGGTTGGATGTTACAGAGATGTAACAAACAACCCCGTCATGTGATGGCATGAAATTATGAGTTTTGTTATAGGGCCTAATCTCTGTTCTGAAAAGAGATTTGTGCAGTGTTCTACCTTTTCTTTACCTATTTCACATGTCCAAATAACATGATCTAAATAGGCTCATTTTTCCTTATCCTTTGTTATTCTTTGTAACCATTGATATGGTCTGTCGTCGTGGAATTTCAAATAAACGAAGATATATATAGGCCTATATATTTTTCAACCAGTAAAATTATGTTAATTTTTTTGTTTAAGAAGCAGTAGGCCTAATGAGGACATACAACAAGAGAAAAACAGAACGAATATCTGTATCGTCGGAGGACTTGGTATCCGCTGCAGAAGTTGTTCGAGAGACGGGACGATCGGTTCGGGATGTTGCAGCAGAATTTCGAATGAACTTCATGAAACTGTATCGATTCTGCAGAGCTGGAGCTTCATCTGCCGTACCACCAGTCATCCGACAGCAGCATAACCACCAAATTTTCAGTCGTGTCCAAGAAAATGAACTTGTTGAATATTTAGAGACTGCCGCGGAACTTTATCATGGTTTAGCACCCAAAGAAGTGGGAAAGCTGGCTTATCAATATGCAACTAGGAACGACATCAAATGTCCCACAACTTGGAATGATGTTCAACAGACAGGAGTGGACTGGTTTAATGCGTTCATGAAACGAAACCGTGCATTGTCCACCCGGAAACCTGAAGCAACCAGCCTTAGTCGTGCAACAAGTTTCAACCGCACAAACATTTCCATGTTTTTCGACAACCTAGCTGCAGTTCTTGATCACCATAAGTTTGAACCGCAGGATATATATAACATTGATGTTATTATGACAGACTATTATGTCTGTCATAATTGTGAAGATGACTGACAGTAGGGCCTAAGCCTAAAATTCTATGACACCGCAATGTTCAGAGGCAGACACCATTTAGTTTAATTCAGAAATTAAAATTTGGTTTTATTTCCATCATTAAATTAGTAATTTTTATCATTGTATGACTTGTTGAAAACAATAGGGCATCATGTTTTATATACATTTTGTGATTAAGATCACTAAGTGGCTTGCTATGAAGTCTGTCCAATATTTTTGTATTGTAACATTTCAACCCCAGTGTCTGTAACAAGCAACCCCGATATCGGGGTTGCTTGTTACAGTTGAGGGGGCCCCGTAAAACCATAATTTTCTTAAAACTTTCAGATATTCACTAGCACCACTAGTGCACATTCATTCATGACATACTGGTTTATATATGTCCAAAATTTGGTGTTTATTGACAGCATATCCATCGCTGTAGAACATAAAAAGACAAAATTGTAACAAGCAACCCCAGTCTCCCCTAAATGTAAAAAATCATGCCTACCCTAGATCGGATTTGTAACAAAGCAGAATATTCTATTCTGTTCTATCAATGGCAGTCTGGCCAACATAATTATGTTAAAAGGCAGCACAAATTAATTAGATTTCTTATCCCATCCAGACTTTTTACAGCGATCTCTGAAATTAAAGGTCCCTGCATTAATAATTGCTGAAACTCAATTTGTTTAGAGGACCGGTGATAATGATGATCACATTCGTGCAATAGCGAAGTAATCAGAAAGATGATCAATCAGGCACAAAAATCTACCATTAAATAACAATTCTATGATTGAACAAGACATTCTCCCACTCTGAAACATTTGACATGACTTGTGAGACCTCAGCCATGTAAAGAATTAAGGCTGATGAAACTACACGCAATATCCAATATAACTGCTAGTAAGTTGTTGAGCAATAATTTTTTTAACATAGTCCAAACTGTAACTCACACTGACGGACAGGTCCATTGTCTTCAGCGTGAAGTCGGAGGCTACAAATGAAGCAAAAGATCTAACAGAGTTCAGTCACCCCTAGTTCTCATAAATTTTACACGCATCTGGTGGGTCCGTCCAAAGAATGAGCAATGAGTGTTGGTTGATTTAACATTTTAACGCTAAGAGCATACTAAAAGCAACTGGGAAAGTAATGCAGCCTGTCACTAAAGTGTCACACAGCCCAAGAATATACATTATAAAAGAAATCATTATAAATGACATCGCATAATATCCAATAATATCCGTTTTTGGCTAATCCTGATTCAATGACAGTAATTCAACATCAACTGTCTTTTTTAAACATCAACGACATGACTTTGGGTGCCAACTCATTGCTGCCGAAACTTTATTACAATATTATTACTCAACTTTATTATTACTTCGGGGTATTATTTTTAAATTTCTGACCTGTAGCCTGGTGCGGTTTGTCACATGGATTTGTCATACTTTGAATTAAACGAATATCATCAATATCAACTATGCAGTGACTGTTTAACTCATTTACCCAAATAGGCCAGCCTTGGGGTCAAGACTCACTTTTACAGCCATATTATCATCCGATATTGGCATTAGCATCACTGAAAAGAACATGAGCACCTCTCCTCCACTTCCTATTGAAGACTAGCACATTAGTTCTTGAGGTTGGAAGGTTCAACCCCTAACTCTTCTTTTGCTTCCATATATTACATACGCAAAAATTGTATTTTCGACCACTTCCCTGTTGCAATTCATACATTTTGTGGAATCTCTCCCACGCATACGTACAAATATTAAAGCTTCTCTACCCCAACCCCATGCAAAGTTAATTAGCTATTTAAAGTCGTCTATAAAACATTTATTTTACTGTTCCCCTCACGATACGAACCTGTACGCAAATCGCCTAAATCCTGTGATTCCCTCGTATGTTATATATGGATAGCGCCGCCCCCCCCCCCTCCCCCAAAAAAAACCTTAGCTAGATAACTGAGAGAATGCTGGGGTCAGGAAACGAAAATATCCGATAAGTCATCGGTTGTTTTCATGAACTATGTTAACATTAGATTTTAACTTTTATCTTTGTTTGTATCGGTGATTGCAACAAGCTGCTTGTCATTGACGTTTTAAACATGCCTGTTTCTTAAGAACTGTACTGCTTTTTGTCCATGTCAGTGATTTTTCAGATTTTGTGTAAGAAGAACGAAGTTAAGTTTGCTTATAAACTCCCCTGTATGAAACTTTCAACAAACCTTTAATGTTGTGATTGCAACCACTGACTCGTTATTAATATGTTTTAAATATTCTTGTTTCCTAAGAACTGTTCTGCTTTTGGTCAATATCGGTGGTTTTTCAAGTTTGTGTAAGAAGAATGGATTTCAGTTTTCTTATAAATCCCTTTTATTTTAATAAGACAATATGCCCTATGATATATTACTGTATTCACATATTATGTGACTTTATGAGTTTTGGCTGATGGATATGTTCTGATTGTCTTTATCACATAACTATGTTGTGAGACTATATTGTAACTGAAACAATTGTTAGCTATTGATCTATTAAAGCATATTACTACTTACTTACTCATATGTAACAATTCTTATTGATCTCATTGAATATTACTGTTGAACAAATGGCAGGAAGGAATGTATAGTGTATAAACTGTCAGCTTCTTCTCTGTTCATTCATTTTCAAAGCTTGTAAGTTGAGGCCGAGACTAATATCGAAGGAATATGAAGCCGATGAAAATTAGGTAATTGAAAGAGAATTTGGTTGTGTATATGCATCCAGGCTTTTTCTGGGGAAGCTTCACCCAGCCATTCCATTTGTTTCGTTGACGACTGTTGTAGTGAAAAACGGATTAAATTTAATGATAAAGAGAACTTGCGAAATAAATAAAATGTGTTCTAAAGAAGATCTTTGTGATTGGAGTTATATTGATTGGAGTTATATAAATTTAGACGAACTTTTGGGCAATTACGACTGGAACTATGGTGTCGAGATTATAGGATGATGCCTAAAAACATCAGAACGATGTGACTCAGTTTAAAATAACCCTGCTGTTTACCTGGATAGTCACATACATCGCCCGTGACCCATAAGAAAATATGATCTCTGATTGGCTGAGAGGTTGCGGTTTTATATCCATTCGATATTAGTTCCAGGTTGGGGCACTACATGTATTCTCTTATTAAGTTGTTTAATACAGATTTGCTATTGTTGCAATCTAGTCTGTGTCATTGTAAACCAATGATTTGTCATGCATTTTATTAAAACTCATTGCATATAAGATGCTTATGCTGAGTAATTGAGTATAGAATAACAAAACAACTACCGTAAAACGGGGTGACTTTGGCCCGCGGGGTGACTTTGGCCCAAATTGAAAAATTAGTTTGCACACCTCCGGGCTTCCGTAGTTATCACGTGATTTTGAATTGCTTTACAGCTGATGATATGTCATTATATCGCGAATATTTTTATAAAAATTGATTGATTTTATTGTAATATTTGTTGGAATTTTCCGGATTTGTTTGTAAGCCTTAAAAATGTGAAAATTGTAAGATGTGCAAAATTATATTTCTGTAAAATATACCGTTAATAATACCGTGGGTAATCATTAAGCTTTTCAATGTACATTATGATGGCATATGTATGGCGCACCGTTTGTTCCGCGATGACGCTAGTAAGTAAGTTAAAAATGCAAGAACATTTTTTGGGGTGACTTTGGCCCAAATTTGGGGTGACTTTGGCCCATATTCTAAATTACTGTTGACGATGTATATATTATGTTTCTGTCAAAATTAATAAATGCATTTGCTTAAACTTCACTTTCTATGATATTTTGACTGGTTTTTGGTTGAGCATACCGTACCAATTTCTTGAAAGGTGACTTTGTATAGGGCCTAGTCACATGTACGAAGATGAACAATTCCCTGGTATGGTCAAAGCACTAAATAAACGAAGAACTCAAATCAGCTGTTTAGCTGGAAGTGAAATGAACTGGAACTGACCTGCAGATGTGGATAAGAAATATTCTACCATACAGCAGCAGTTTTGAAAATTCCAGAACCAAAGAAAACATCTGCACGAGAATTGCTCCAAGTCCATTCATTGGAAAGTAAATGGAATTTGTGGACATGTCATTAGTCAGTTCAGTTGATTTTTCTTTAATCTTTTACAAGTCTTTTATAAGTACCAGTAACATAGATCATTTTTTGTGTTAGCTTGAAGTGTTGTTCAAAGTGATTCACTGAGATTGAGAAGTAAATGGAGTTCACGAACATTTCAATTGTCGTATGACTTCGCAGTAGTCCTTTACACGTCTTTTACAAGTACCAGTACCAGTGTCATTTTTGTGTTAATTATAAGTTATATATCTTTTAAAACACATTCCTTGGGCCAAAGTCACCCCAGCAATAGGTCTACTTTGTCCAATAACGGCAAAACCATTGTGGGCCAAAGTCACCCCACCTGATGGGGTGACTTTGGCCCACCCCAAAAGTTAAAAAATAAAGGTTCAACTTTTTTCAAACAATTTTTTTTATTGTACACTTCTACCCTCTAACCCTACGCACTGCTAATGAAATTGCTAGATCAGCCATATTTAGTCACATTATTGTTTTATTATAAAAACAAGTAGAAAATGGGCCAAAGTGACCCCGTTTTACGGTACTGAATCAATTCTTCTGGCTTCAATGACATGTTGAGGTAATAGGCTGATTAGCCAGATTCTGCACCACCATGGATGGATGGATCCGATTTGACCAGGGTCTATGACAACAGAGGCCGTCACCCTGGACAGAAATTTGCTCGGTGTATTACAGCACTTAAGAGTGCATTGCTTAACAGCTCATCAATGATATCCAATGCAGATATATTTATGATCAACAACAGCCTCGAACAGCACCTGAAAACATAAATAGCTACAATTAACAACCCCACAAAAGCATAGAATGAAACTCAAGACATCTCACAGCAGGCATGCCTCACACTTCAGTGATCACTCACCACTCGTGACATAAGCTGGTGCTGTGTGCCTAGCTTAGAGCAGTTATCAAAATTTGAAGTATAAGATTACGATCGCATCAATTATCCAATCTATCAGAGTTTGAAGCAATTACCTATTGTTTACATGGCATTAAACCGGTAGCATTATTATGGTCTAAGAATACGTGTTCAAGATACAGTAACCAAACACCACCACCACCACTTCAGACTGTATAGTGAAATCACTAAATGAGGTCAGAAATTTACACATAGATTAAATTACAGCATAGGCCTAGTAGAAGCAGGGATGGCAACTTTATAGGGGACTAGAGGAGACAGTACCCTGAATTTGAGATAGAAATGGAGTTACTTTAATCCCCCATATTTAAGAAAGTTTTCATATTATAAATTTCCACAATATATTCCATATTTGCCCTTTTGCTGCTAGTGTAAGGTATTTGACATACATTTAAATTGTAGGCTTTCCGATAATCACCTTTCCATAGTCCATACACTAGTACAATATATCAGATACCGCAATTTCAATCAAATATGTAAGTGCACTTGTTATAGGGCCCCTTCAATATTTCTACGCAGAGGCGCTCCCAACTACAACGCGGACACTGAATCAGAGTTTCACGCCGTAGCGCCGAGCAATTGTGAGTGAAGGATGCAAAGTGGTGGCACTGGGGCATAACTATAGTATCGGGGACCGACGTGTCGGTTAGGATCAGGTTAGGCATCGTGAGGGTAGGTTAGGATCATGTTAGGCGTCGTGAGGGTCAGTTAGGATTAGGATTAATGTCGTCATTCGGTCCCCGATACTATAGTTACGCCGGCAAATGCTGACAAAACGTACACTTGGACGCAGCTGTCACATATAATCTGCAAAAAGTCATGCTTACCGATTACACGATACTGTTTCATAAGTTTCTCAATTAAACTGACACACGTCTTAGCACGTTGAAGCCAAGGTTGACGTCGTGGAGAAAGAGCAGGAAACAAGATTATGGGAGAATCTTTGGAAGAAGGTATGGATCAAAGATTTTAACAGGTAGGAAGATGGACTACTTAAAGGATATTGGCTGGCCGCAGTGCAAATGAGGTCACGCAAGGTTTTCTGGTCAATTCATAGGCTCTGACTCGCAGCGAATTTTAGCCGCTGACTTTATTGGATAGTCGGGTTCCGGAAGCTTCAGACCCGGAAAATTAGCAACAAGCTGGAAATAGAACATAATTAAAGATAAGATAATGATATATCCAAAAAATGGTCTCCAGCCCTCATATCTTAAGGGAATTAATTTTATTAGATAAATTTGAAGGCATGAAATCGCAATGCTATTTTAGCGCTGTAACTCGGACATTTTTGTTTCCAATCACTTATTGATAAACAAGTTAGGTTGCGGAGCCCTGAAAAATCGACAATAAGCTGATTTTTCTGTTTTCCCATTACCCTCTGTCTTCCTCACATGTGTCGATGCAGAGACGCTGTTGGCTCAAATAGTCTTAAACCTACCAATTTCATCCTAATCACCAAGAGCATAACTCGATCTTCCAAGGTCCCGACGCGTCAACTTCATTCATTCGGACATTTATATAGCGCTCCTTCAAGAAAAACTACTCAGAAGCGCTCCCAACTCCAGCGCGCACAAAAAGAACAGTTTTAAGTTTAGTAAGGAAGGATCCTGGTAGAGTTCCAGGGTGTAGGCGTAGCTCAAAAGGAAGGCCATTCCAGACCACTGGTCCAACCACAGAAAAGGCTCGATCCTTCATGGTAGTAGTACGAGCAAAAGGAACTAAGAGGACTCCCCTATCAGCAGAGCGTAGCTGACGACGTCCTTGGATACCCAATGTAGAGCTGCATATGGATTCGAACCTGCAAACCTTCGGCTGCATACCCACTACACCACCGTGCATCACAAAGAAAACAATTACTTATGATAAGTAAGCTAAGACTAAATTCAAGTGGCTGCATGACCCCCAAAGCGTCTAATCCGTCTACTCTTAATCTGAATGACCTAAACTTGAAGCGGCTCACCTCTGAAAAGAGGCTCTTCAACAGGGCCGTGTTTAACATAGGTCCATTCAGTACGAATGCCCCCGAGTTGAGTTTTGTTGCCATTGGCCAAATGTCTTTTGCGAGTCTCCGTGTTATTTAAACCTTTTGTAAAATCAGTAGCCTAAGTGTAAGAAAACATTACTTTCACTAAGTTCACAGACGTTGCGTGTTTGCTTACTGACCCACCACAGCCGACAAACCACGTATTGTATTGTATATAAGCATTTATGAAGCGCCTCTTACAGACTATATCTAAGCAGAGGCGCTGTCAGCGTGACAGTCCCAAAGAAAAAAAAGACCAAGTAGCGAAGAGCTGAAGATGATACCCCCAATAAGAACTTACTACGGATAGTGGGAGGGATGGCATTCCACCTTAGAAGGGCCTACAATGGCAAAGGTACGGTGTTGGGCCATGGCAGTCCTTGCCCTTGGAACCAAGAGATCTAGTCGATCAGCAGACCGGAGAGACTGCGGAGAGGGGTTTATGCATCACGTCACAAAGGTATTTAGGAGCTTGTCCAGTTTGCCTATTGAACAGCGGATTTTTGTAAATGGCTAATCTTGTAAGACTGCCGAACGGCACTTTGTCTAAGCTGTAACACTTTGCACCGACACTCAACCGCATGTCTCAAATGAGCAGAAAAATGCAATCTCAAAATAAATTAGACTTTTGAGATGGTGATGAGATCATTTAGATGACAGAGGGGCTTGCAGTGCTTGACAATAGATGAATACACACACATCAACCAATTAGCACCAAGTATTGATTAATGCCGTGACCATTATTAAGTACTATGATGTCGACAAAGTTCTTGGCATACCATTTTTATTAACATATAAAATGGCATACACTCGACAAATCATTCTTTCTTAAATCATCAACAATTGACAGTGAATCAATATATATTATACAGGTGTAATTTGTAGCCAAAGTTCAGTAAATAGGTAACAGTTTATAAACTTATATATGTTTACAGATAGTTACACAATTGAGATATTTCATTGTTCTTGCTATACTTGCAAATACTTGCAATGAAAAAATCAACTTATATCATATAGTCACACAATAAATTTCATTGATCTTGCTACACTGGCAAATACTTGCAATGAAAAAATCAGCTTATATCATCCACTTTGAAATAGTTACATATAGTCACACAATAAATTTCATTGATCTTGCTACACTGGCAAATACTTGCAATTAAATCAACTAATATCATTCATTTTGAAATATTTACAGATAGTCACACAATAACTTTCGTTGGACTTGCTACACTGGCAAATACTTGCAATGAAAAAATCAACTTATATCATCCACTTTGAAATATATACAGATAGTCACACACAATAACTTTCGTTGGTCTTGCTACACTGGCAAATACTTGCAATTAAATCAACTAATATCATCCACTTTGAAATAGTTACAGATAATTACATGTGCAGTATTTTTTTCATCTTTCTTGTTGTGCTACACTGGCGAACACTTGTATTGTTTGTTGCTTTGCTTGGTCGTAAAAGCTTTCTGTTAGCAAACTTCACAGAATAAAATAGTCTCATTACGATATAAAGTTTTGTCAGCTTCTCTGATATGTATAGAGCATGTTCTGGATGCCGAATGAACAAAAACTGGAAATTGCATTGAGGGTGAATTATTTTAAATAGTGTTGATGCAATGTTTGGCTGTGAAAACAGATGGTTAAAGTGCAAGCGGAACAGCTGCTCCATTACATGCACAGCTTGAAAAAGCTCATCAGAAGGTTCAACCAGCCCAGTAGAGGATGCACCGGAATATCGTTTTTCTTTAATAAAGAGATCATTTGGACGACAACAGTAGGAGTGTTCACCTAATGGTTTACTCAGAACATCCTGACACTGAGAACATATTCCACATTTACGAGCAAGCCACCCAGACAAATAACTGACTAGTGATTCCTCTGCTTCAGTAAAAATTTCAACAATACTCTGGTCATAACAAATGTCACTGTTTAGAATTTCATTTGACGTTTCACACCAAATATCATCACCAGAAGAAAACAACTCATTATTAATATCTGAAGATGCGAATGGAACAGGTAACGAGATTACACAAGAAGCCAATGTCTCATCACTAATACCCGAAGATGTACTTGGAACAGGCTCTGAGTTCACAGAAGAAGAAAATGTAAAATCAGAATGTTGTAGAAGGACAAAGTCATCATCATTAATGCAATTTTTGCCACTTGTGCAACTGTCTAAACTAGACAGAACTACAGAACTTCTAAAAGCGGTTAAAAATTGCACCGGTGTAGGATTTTCATTCCAGCCATTTTTACCCCTGAGACCAGCAAAAAAATTTTCAAGGCAATCTTGATTAAAACGACTAGTGCAAATGTAGTTAAAACCCTGGTCAAGGAGCTCACAGGAAAGGGAGTATATACTGCTAATCGACATTTGCAAGCCTTTCTGGCATTTAATTTGTGATTTAGCACGAGCTCCCAAAAAATTCCATCTACCAACCCATTCCTTAAAGACAAGAAGCTGTTTCAAATTTTCATTTCTTTTACATAGGGCCCATCGGGCTGGCTTGTCACCACGTCTTTTACGTGAATTAAGAATATCGAAGAGGGTATCCATTTTTTCAACAAAGGCAGCAGTTTGAACAGCATCAGGAATCAACTCCTTTGTTAAAACACGCACATGTAAACCAGCTGCAACGGAATGGCTTAACACCTGAGATGCAAGGCTCACACGCATCTTTAAAACTCTTGATACATCAATATGGCGCTCTGTCAACTTTGGTGCAAGACGTATGGGGTATGTTTGATCAATGCGATAAAATTCCTCTATGTGTTTCCAGCTAGCATGGGAACCATCAATTTCAATGTCATGCTTCATAAGGTTGTTGCGAACATTTTTTAACAAATGTGGGACATCAAAAACAACATGTACAACATGTTGAATATGGTTAACAGAGAAATATGGTAATTCCACTGTACTGCCAAGATTTTTTACAGCTGCTACATTGGTTGGACCTTGATCGCACACAATACATCGAACAAATAAACCAATGTCATGAACTTTGGTAATGCATTCTTTAATTAATTCTGACAGTTTTGAACTTGCAACTGTGTTATGTGTAAAGAAAAAGGCAATTGCTTGCTTCCATTTACTACACAGACCTCTAATCATGAACACTAATGCATGTGTAGCTATTGCTCCATTTTCTGAGTATCCCATGACTCGGTCTAAGTTTTTATCATATGTTAGTTGCGATTTCAATGAAACTTCATCAAAAACAAGTGCACACTGACGTTCGCATAATGGCAAATTCGTAATGCGTAACTTCAAAACATTAATCATAACAGATGTAAACCCACATTCAATCCTGCCAATAGCTGCACTTACAAACCTTCGTAATGTTGAAACCGATGGTAAAGTCAAATGGTGTGACACAAATTTATATGCTGCAGCACTCTTGTAATGGAACTGCAGACAAAATAATTTTTCCTTAATTGACCATCTGTAACCTTTTCCCTTCTTCTGACTAGACAACATCTGAGAATGAAACAATGCAAGCTGCAGAGGTGTTAAAAATTGTTTTGCTAAATTTACAACAACATCAACTGCAGCAGAAGGCATTGCAGGCTCTATTTTGGAAGATATTTTCAGTTTTAATTGTTCAACTTTTTTCTCCAGTCGCCAGCGTTTACCCTGCAGTTGCTGTACTTTCTGCTTTAGCCGCTTTTTCAAAGGAGTGTCTGGTTGTTTACATTTATAACTGTTTACCGGCTTAGAATTGTTACTTTTTACAACGCATGTAGATACTACTGATAACCCTACATTATCTTGAGCAGAAAAAGATATTGATGGTGTCATTTCAAGCGTCTTCGGTGTTTCATCTGATGGCCAATATTTAAAACTGTTTACCGGCTTAGAATTGTTACTTTTTACAGCGCATGTAGATACTGATAACCCTACATTATCTTGAGCAGAAAAAGATATTGATGGTGTCATTTCAAGCGTCTTTGGTGTTTCATCTGATGGCCAATATTTAAAACTGTTTACCGGCTTAGAATAATTGTTACTTTTTACAACGCATGTAGATACTGATAACCCTACATTATCTTGAGCAGAAAAAGATGTTGATGGAGTCATTTCAGGCGTCTTCGGTGTTTCGTCTGATGGCCAATATTTAAAACTGTTTACCGGCTTAGAATTGTTACTTTTTACAGCGCATGTAGATACTGATAACCCTACATTATCTTGAGCAGAAAAAGATGTTGATGGAGTCATTTCAAGCGTCTTTGGTGTTTCATCTGATGGCCAATATTTAAAACTGTTTACCGGCTTAGAATAATTGTTACTTTTTACAACGCATGTAGATACTGATAACCCTACATTATCTTGAGCAGAAAAAGATGTTGATGGAGTCATTTCAAGCGTCTTTGGTGTTTCATCTGATGGCCAATATTTAAAACTGTTTACCGGCTTAGAATAATTGTTACTTTTTACAACGCATGTAGATACTGATAACCCTACATTATCTTGAGCAGAAAAAGATGTTGATGGAGTCATTTCAGGCGTCTTCGGTGTTTCGTCTGATGATCGAGATCTCTTGGCTTTGACATCAACTCCATTGTCCAAGGTTGAAATACTTTGTCCTGTTGTATTCAACAACTTGCGTTTGCAACTGATTTGCACAGGAGGGTTTGTAATCTGCAATTCAACAGTGACATTTTCTAGGTAATGGCTAGTTAACTTCAAACTATGCAACACGTTATTAATCTATCTGACTACCTGCTTGCATACATCGGCTACTATTTATGTACATTGTGGGGGCACTGTGGTGTAGTGGGTATTTGTGCCTTGCAGCCAGAGAGTTGCAGGTTGGAATCCACCTGATGGTCCTTGAACTTCAATGTAACAAAGTTTCCTGCATGTAGACAGTACATGGTGCTATTTATTCCGAGTACATGATAATACTGGTGCAGAAGCACACTGTCGCAAGCAACAGATGCAGTGTCCACGCTGTAGTCGGGAGTGCCTCTGAGTAGTATTTGAAGGGGTGCTATAGCAAATACGAGAAATAAATAAATAAACAGAGCAATGATCACTCAAGCAATAATAACATAAGCCTTGCAATAACTAATAACTTTATTCGTTCATATACAATTAATAAATAAATAAACAACCCTATTTTTGCCATCTAATTTGTAATGCAGTTTCAATTCAAAAATAAATAAATTGAATTGAAAAATGTGCTGCATTTTTAACTACAAAAGGACTCACATCAAACAAAGTTGGTATCGCATTCCAGTTAAGTCGATTGCGTAATATGTTGGTAAACTGGCTGTCCTCGAAGTGAGCACTACACAAAAAACAACTCCTGTGTAGTTCATCCGGTTTTTTCTCATCAAGGTCACCACGTCGGGAGCTGACGACCCACTTCCTGCATCTAATACAAAACATTAGGAAAGTTAAAACCAAAATAGCAGTTTTTTTTAGTTCAATAACCTTCAATAAATGACCCTATTGCTGTGCATATATGTACTGGTAGAGTTATATAAATACTTATGAGTATTAAACAAATAACCTGATATGGTGGATGTTATAGATATAATATTATAGCCAGTAGTTAAAGTGGTTTGGTAGAGCAATGGGAACGCTGAATGTGTGAGCAGTGGGAATGCTGGAGAAGAGTTTAGTGGAACGCCCATGCAGTCATGATTCGCAGGACATAAAGCAACTGTCTGAAATTTGATAATGCCCTCCTTACAAAGTTCAGAAGTGCACATTGAAGTTCGGCAGACAATTAATAACTATCTATAGGTAGACTCAAAGAGGAAAGTTTTCAGTTTAGAGCGAAAGACAGTCTCTCTAGGGGAGTCACGAGCATAAGGAGGCAGAGAGTTCCGGATGAAGGGACCAGCTGTGTACCAGGAACTACATACTTTCCAGCAGATGCTGATCGAAGAGAAGAGCGACCTTTAACAGAGTTACAAGGTGTGATCATAGAAGATAAGTAGGATGGTATCTAGGTACATAAATAAATCAAGGTGATCAGCAGAACGAATGTAATGAAGTTAATTACGACTTGCAATGAGTTGGTCGCGAAATAAAAAAATTACGTTATGTGTTATGATACCTACCGTGTAGACTCGTAAGGGAAGCGGAAAAACGAAACTCCAAGATTATTTGTGCTCGTATTACCACAATTAAATGCCACACAGCAGTTCGGCATTCTAGCTAAGTTAACTAGCGTTCTATTTGGCGGAAATGCTACATTATATTCAAGTACTTTGTATAAAATGAATTTTAGCCGATGACTTTAGCATAATATTTACAGACGGAAACATTTCGCCGAGAGCAGGGAAGTCACTCTGACTTTTGAAAAAGGTCAGGTCCGGTCAAAAACAGGCTAGATTTCCCTGTAAAATACAGATTTTTCCGATTTTCGGCTTGAAATTTCTGACGACCTTTTTTTAGTGGTCCGATGATTAAAATATGCACTCTTCCTTCCAGATACAATTTCTGATGAGATCACCTTCTTTTTCAGTCTTGCTCTAAAAGCTATGAGTGACATCCCTGGCCGAGAGCCCGACTATCCAATAAAGTCTTCGGCTAAAATTCGCTGCGAGTCTGAGCCTATGAAGTGACCAGAAGCCCATGCGCGACCTCATTTGCAGTTTTGTCATTGGTGACCCATCTTCCTCCCTGTTAAAATCTTTGGTATGGATAGAACCTTCCATTAGGCTACAGTTGTAACTGTAATAGAAGTCTGGGAATCGTAGGCCTAATCTCGAGTCTTCTACAGCGACCACAAAACCGAAATTGCGGGAACCTGCTTATTCACAGGCGCTTAATCAAACAAAATCGATAGGTAGCGTATCAAGTCCGGAGAGTTATGCTGGCAGATAGATGGACGGATAGGGTGGGTGATGTTATGATAGGCCTATGTGAGGAGAAGTGGAAGAATCAGGAGATAGGATTTGTGAAAGAGCAATGTTTTCAGTTTTGTGTGAAAGACCTGTGGAGCGAGAGGTGGAGTTTTGGTGAGCTCGGCGTATGATGGGTCAGAAGTTTGCCGCAGCGCTGGCGGAAGTAACTAGTCCTGTAAAAGGCTGTAATGGAGATTCCTTGGTAAGTAAGAAAGTAAGTAAGTATGTTGTGGTATGTTCTTTGTTACACCAATTGAAATGCACAATGGGACGTATTACATAATCTGAG
This sequence comes from Lumbricus terrestris, assembly GCA_949752735.1. Classification (NCBI taxonomy): domain Eukaryota; kingdom Metazoa; phylum Annelida; class Clitellata; order Crassiclitellata; family Lumbricidae; genus Lumbricus; species Lumbricus terrestris. Next base: position 16,325,761 of record OX457053.1, on the reverse strand, counting down.
CGGTATTTCTGGATATATCGCAACCAACGGTCTCTAATATTATTTTAAATATTACTATTCAATATAATCATATAACTCATGTTCGATCGGATCAGCTCGCAATAAGTTAGTAAGTAGGCCTAATTAAGTGTGTCGTCTCGGTTCAGTTGTTCGTAAACGGACGGTCCAATAGCGTGCATCCGGGCATCTCGTCGCTGTTATCAGGACAGTCGTTCTGCCCGTCGCACCAGTGACGCAGGTCCAGACAGATTCCCATATCGCATTCGAATTCAAAGGATTGGCACTCTGAAACAAAAAAGAAATGGTCCTCGAATCAGAGCGATCGCGTCTTCCGCTAGGCATCGGGTTGGGGATGGGTTTCCCAGGGAAAATTTAGTAGCCTATCGATTATGGACTGGCTTATGCCAATGCTCGTACCCTAGCTGGCAGTGCCTGAGTGCCAGCTAAGCTATAGTCTTAGGAGTTCGACCGTATAAATTATTATGTTAAGCACAGCGCTTAAGGTTAATGAAAAGAAGTGCATGCCTCGACGTCTAATTATCTTCCAGGCTGTGCCACACCCCCCCACAATAGTAAGTGACAGGACGGCATCCATGACCGTCCATCCACACTTTAGATACTTTTGCTAGTCCACGCTATAGCTACATCGGTAAGAGAGCTGGCGGCTGCGCGTCTGTGGAAGAGAGCATGTGGGCCGCGGTTCGAATCCCGAAGGTGACTATTTCAGAGATTTAAAATCTCGGGCTAGCACGGTCCGTCCACGGGGATCTAAATAGCGTGGCGTCCATTCAAACGGACGAGCGGTGGTGAAGGATCTCACCCTCAGGGTCGAGGCCATAAGACAGCCGCTATATAAAAATCCGATTACATTTACATTTACTTGTCCTGGTTTCGCTATTAAATGCTTTTGTAGCCTATAGTTCACTTACGGCAATTCATTTCGTCACTCCAGTCGCCACAGGAGTTGATGGAGTCGCAGATTTCGAAGTCTTGAAGACAGGTGTCGATGTCTGCTGCTGGGCACTGGAACTGGTTCGGTGGACATTCTAAAGTCAGACGCAAGATGAATACATGTATCTAACGCGTTACGCTATGGAATCAAATTCATATGCGCATGACACAAGTGCCGAAAGAAAGACGATCGAGTAGCCTATCTGACATTACAAAAATGGATTCAGATGCATTTTGCACTAGATGGATCATACAACACGCAGCTGCCATATTTCCAACCCACATCAATTGAACAAAACACACGACGACGACGACGACGACGACGACGACGACGACGACGACGACGACGACGACGACGACGATGATGATGATGATGATGATGATGATGATGATGATGATGATGATGATGATGATGATGGCGGTGGTAGTGGTGACGACGATGATGATGACGACGACAATGGCGGCCGTGGTTTTGAAATTGGCAGTAGGTTTAGTGAGCTGCTGGTGATGGCGCTGGCAGTGCAGTCGCTGAAGATAACAGCATATTTTTTTACTGAACATTGCGGCCGGTTGACAGACCGCAACCGCTTACAGCGTACAGCTATAGGCCTGTGCAGTTGAAACAATTCACAGGAACCAACAAGACAGACGGCCTGTGACACGAAACGGAGTATCCCCCCTGAAAGCTATCCTGGGGGATGAATTAATCTATCTTTTCGGATGGAATTAACCGGTCTATACTATCCGGGGGGATAAACCATTCTATCCCCTTTTTTGAAAAATGCGCATAATAAATTTTTTTATGCTCAGATCAAAATTTAAAGTGACTCTAATTGTTTTAAGTGTCCTAAACAATGTTCAGATAAAGGCAACTCGAATTTATTTAGTGACTCTGAGTGTTCTTAAGTGTTTTCAAGTGCTCTAAAAACAGGGCAAAACAAATTATCTAGTAGGAATAAACATACCTGTTAGTGTCATTGTTCAAAACAAAGCAGATGAAAATTAATTTGCAATAAAAAAACACGTGGAAGCGGGTTTTCGCCTTTTTTAATTTGGGGGGATACAATTAATACGGGGGATACTCTATTTTGTGACACCTGGAATACAAAGGCGGTAATAGCAGCCTACAAAGCACACCAATCCTACGGGTGCTTCGGGAATTGAACTCGAGCCCGCCAGCGTGTTATCCAATGCGCCACCGCCCTCCCCCAAGGGCGGATACAGGAATTTTCGAAGGGGAGGGGGGCCAAAATTTACGGTCTTGGGACAGGAAAAAATTTCGCCTTGCAATGGTCGTCGAAAAATCTGATGACCTTTTTTCAGTTATTTGTCTCCAATTCCCAAAAAAAGAAATCGTTTCATCCGCCAAAAAAGTTAAAAGTTGATGGCCTTTTTTTAGTCGTGCGGGTCTCGTGTGCGGATTTCGTGGGTGTGGCATGTGCGTGGGGAGGGCCTATGACATTACTCATGGGGGGGAACGTCAACTTCCCGAGCCAGAATAGCTGGTCAAATATAAATAAATTTCTAAATGGAGGGCCATAGCCGTATTGCCCCCTCCCGGATCCGCCTCTGCCCCCTCTATGGTGGCGCATATGAGTGACGATGATGTATTTGTTGTCGCTGATGTCATGACGCTGACGATGATTAACAGCTTACTTGATTGACAGCCGGGAAGTTCGTCGCTGCCATCGGGACAATCAGATATCCCATCACACCAAGCGCCAGTGTTGACGCAGAAACCCATGCCACACCGAAACCCATAGACGGACGAACAGGCTGCAGTCAACAACAACACGCAGAGCTCGTAGTCGTTACCGTAATCGTATACTCGAAATTTCTACAGCGCCCATAAAAGCCAGGTCGCGGGAACCAGCTTATTCACAGGCGCTCAATCAAAACAAAATCGAAATATTTCGATGAAATCTGGCCATGATGTGTAAATATAAATTGCTTATAAGCCTGTAAAATTTCATTTCGAAATTCCTACCTTTGGTCAAGATATTGGCAAAAAACCGTAGATTTTTTTTTTGGCCCACCCTGTACATGTAAAAGCCCTTATCTGCAAATTCGTCTCGCTCAATGCGCTTTGCTGATCGTCTTAATCGCTTTGTTCATGCCCCAAATCGGGCGTTTGCTGTTGTTGGTTGCTCCATTTCGAATATGACAAACTAAAAATTAATTAATAATGACTCGTCTCTTCTCATCTGTCTCTCACTAAAGGCATTTCTTTCTTTATTTCTCCCTTCCCCGAGTTTTTCCGTGTTGAGGGCGTCTCCAGGGCTGCTTTAAATTTTTTTTTAGATTTGCACAACCCTTTAATCTTTCCTTTTCCATCCTCCATGGTAAATTACTTCCGATCGGAGGACAATAAACATTTTTTGCTAGTTTTAACTGTACAGAAGTGCTTATATAAGCTTACAACTGCACAAATCCTTTTAGAACTGCACATTTTGTGTACAACTGAACGGTAAAATTCAGCCCTGGGCGTCTCTGCATTAATAGACATTCTTTGTGAGTCGCCATTTAAACTTATAGATGCAATACAATATACAGTACAATAAGCTATAATCATCGCGAGTGAAAGGTAAAGAGCGAGAATAAGCACACACACACACACACACACACACACACACACACACACACACACACACACACACACACACACACACACACACACACACACACACACACACACACACATGTCAAATGATGTCATATTTCGTCACACCACCCCGCCACTCCCACACACACATGAACTGTCTTCCATCTTCGTCTACCATGACATGACAATGAGGAAAGTAATTGGGTGTCAGCTGGCACGACCCAGAATCTGGACGGACCAACTTAGCGACATCGGATCCCTTCCTTATATGCTGAGTACAGACAACCCCGCGCTACCACAAGCCTCAAAAACCTGTCATCTACCGCCTACAGTCAAACTGTGCAGAGCATGGAGTATAGGATTCCTTATTTCTTCCATCGATCCTCTGTGGTTTCTCAGGGTCCTGTCTGCGTGTTTCCATTTATAGTGGAGTTTATAGAACAATAGCATTTCCAGCCCAAGGAGCTTATAGACCACTGGCATTCATTTGAATACCTAATACTAATATATGTTTAATTTCGAATTGACACAACGCGGTATGATTAGGCCTACAGTTCATAGTTAGAAGTTAGAACAGATGCTAGCAGGCTATTACCACAGGAGTCGAATTTAACCCTTTGAACCCGGAGCTCCCGTAACTCTATGGATAACGGGCGGGAAAACCGGCCCGTCGGGTTCAATGGGTTAAATCTCGGCAACCATGTAAAGCGTCATTACGTCCTACTACTTCGTATTACCAGTGGCGGCGCTAGGAGGGGCTAGGGGCTAAGCCCCAATATAAAAGGCTAAGCCCCCGGAAAAAGTCCATCCGGTTTTTACATGTAAAAGTGAAATATTCCCACGATAAACTCGAAACACACACGAGATTTCGGTCGGACGACTAAAAAGTCATAAGAAATTTGGAGAATGAAAATGGAAGATTTCCTCCGCGAGGCTTCAACCTTCCCAAAACTGAAATACTGACGCCGCCACTCCGCATTACCAACGCTAACTACTGCCGAATGGAAGGTTGAGTGGACATTTTGATAAATTATAATTATGGTTACTAACAGCAGTTGACCTCGTCTGAGTAATCCGGACAGTCGACGATTCCGTTGCAGGAGTGAGAAGGAGGCAAGCATTGACTGGTCACGTGACATCGGATGGAATCATCAGGACAAAGGAAACCTGAAAACAAGTGGGAGGGGCGGCATACAGTCCGCAATAAATAACTCACAAATGGAGTGTAAGCTTAATGAACTTGACTTCTTAAATCATAAACTTAGCCAGAGACTGTAGTCTGGCTCTCTGACCTAATAACTTACCAACTGACCGATTGATTGCCTGTCTGACTTACTGACTGACTGACTGATTGACTGATCAATGACTGGCTGAGTCGCTGACTGACTGACTGACTGACTGACTGACTGACTTCCTCTCTGACTGACTAACTGACTGACTGACTGACTGACTGACTGACTGACTGACTATATAGATGACTGACTGACTAACTGATTGCTTGTCTTACTGACTGACTGACTGACTGACTAACTGATTGCCTGTCTTACTGACTGACTGACTGATTGACTGACTGACTGACTGACTGACTGACTGACTAACTGATTGTCTGTCTTACTTACTGACTTCCTGTCTTACTGACTCACTGACTGACTGACTGACTAACTGACCGACTGACTGATTGACTGACTGACTGACTGACCGACTGACTGACTGACCGACCGACCGACCGACTGACTGATTGACTGACTGACTGACTGATTAACTGACTGACTGATTAACTGACTGATTACCTGTCTAACTGACTGACTGACTGACTGACTGACTGACTGACTGATTGAATGAATGACTGACTGAATGACTGACTGACTGACTGACTGACTGACTGACTGACTGACCGACCGACCGACCGACCGACTGACTGCCTGCCTGACTGACTGACTGACTGACCGACCGACTGACCGACCGACCGACTGACCGACTGACTGCCTGACTGACTGACTGACCGACTGACTGATTAACTGGCTTCCTGTCTTACTGACTGACTGACTGACTGACTGACTGACTGACTGACTGACTGACTGACTGACTGACTGACTGACTGACTGACTGACTGACTGACTGACTGACTGACTGACTGACTGACTGACTGACTGACTGACTGACTGACTGACTGACCGACTGACTGCCCGACTGACTGACTGACCGACTGACTGATTAACTGGCTTCCTGTCTTACTGACTGACTGACTGACTGACTGACTGACTGACTGACTGACTGACTAACTGACTGACTGACTGACTGACTGACTGACTGACTGACTGACTGACCTGCATCGCAGTGTGATTCATCTGCATTGTTAGAACAGTCTTGGTGGTCATCGCACCATTGCAGGATATTGACACAGGTCGTTGCGTTACATCTCACCTTTGACCTCAGCTCATCGCAGTCTGCGTGTAAAACGACGACAGCAGAACAGAGGAGTGACACCAAAACGATTGAAAATAATTAAAAGAAAATGTTTAAATTTGCACTGTTTGTGGAAACTCTTAATGAAAAAAAACACAAAACACATTAATGAATCGACGCTGAATGAATTAATAAGCAACTAATTAACCAATTTACTCTTTGACTAATTAACTAATTAACTATTTGACTAATTAACTAATTTACTGCTTAATTAATTGACCATCGACGGCAAACACAGGTTGATGATATTGGTTATTTTAAAAGGAATCCATTTAACAGACGAATCCATTTGGATTACGTCCGTGGCCATTTCATCGACAGCTCAAAGCATGCTAAACAATGACAAACAGAATTCACTCTACCTAACGCTCCCCACCATAGTTTTCTCCTAACTTACTTAAACCCACTCCTCCCTGCTTTGCTCTACCTTGCTCTAACTTAGCGTACTGTACCCCATTCTATCTCATGCTACCATACCAATCCCTCACTACCCTACTCTACCATAATGCTATTCTAACATACCCTTATTATCCCAACCCATCCTCACTTACCCACCAACCCTAGTTCCCCACTCAACGTGACCTTACCGTATCCTTCCCAACCCTACCTGACCTCAACTCATTCTACCCTACCATACCCTACCCAACTAAATCTACTCTACCCAACCTACACGGCCGTTTGTTTACTGCACCATTTCACATCACCACATGGTATGCATCAGCTAAAAACTCGTTCACTGTTATTTTCTTGCTGTTTCACGACACTGCAGTGACATGTCAGAGATAATCAGCGTCCCCCTCCTCCTTTCTTCAGGCTTGGGACTGGCACAACCAAAGTAAGAGGAGCAGTGGCGGGGAGTTCAGAAGACTCGTGGCATTTATACTGACAGCAGGCGAATTCGTCGCTGCCATCCTGACAGTCTCTACGTCCGTTGCATCTGACAGCTGAACTGACACACTGACGACCATCGAAACAACGGAATTGCTTCTCCGCTGGCATCAAAGAACAACCTACAACAGCAGACGACCCTTTGATATGTCGTTGTAATGATGACAATGATGATGATGACGACGACGATGATGATGATGATGACGATGATGATGATGACGACGACGACGACGACGACGATGATGATGATGATGATGATGATGATGATGATGATGATGATGATGATGATGATGATGATGATGATAATAAAAATAAAAATAAAGGCGATATTCATGGCGCCGTAGATCAGCCGAGGCTGAAGGAAAGAGCCGCTGTAGACGAGTTTAAAAAGTTAAGAGAGAGAGAGAGAGAGAGACTGTCAGACAGACAGACACACACACACACACACACACACACAGAGACAGACAGCCAGAGACAGAAAGAGAGACAAAGACAGAGAGACCCAGACAGACAAAGACAGAGAGACAAAGACAGAGATAGAGAGACATAGACAGACAGACAGACAGAGACAGAGAAAGAGAGACAGAGACAGAGAGACAGTGACAGAGACAGAGAGACACAGACATACAGACAGAGACAAAGACAGAGAGACAGAGACAGAGACAGAGACTATGCACGGACTGACTGATGCAGTTGGTTTCGTCCGATCCATCTCCGCAGTCGTCATCTCCATCGCAGAACCATTTCGATGGAATGCACTTCTTGCCCTGCACCTGGTTTCCATTGACGACGCTGATGTTGCACTCGAACTGAACACTCGTGCAGTCTGCGATCATTTGCCACAGAAAGAAACCAAATTGATGTCAATGAATAATATTCAAATCATTTCCAGGAATTCAGTACCCGGTACTTTCCTTCATCTTTCTAACAATCGCATGGGAACGGACTTTTTCCTTAACGCATAAATTATTATAAGGAGGACTATCAGTGGCGTAGCCAGGAATTTTTTATGAAGGGGGTTTATGGCTATTTTTTCTTACTTAAATGGAAAAATAACCTTAAAAAACCTTTTTTCGGAGCCAATGGGGGGGTTTAACCCCCGAAACCCCCTTGCCTACGCCACTGAGGACTATGTACCGGATTTCGTGTGTGACCTTATAGGCATATACATGTATATATATATGACTTAATATATATTCCAATTCTATGTGTTTATATAATATTAGTTCATAAATGATATCCAGAGTGTAGGCCTATATATACTGTAGCCGCAAGGATGGATGGCATGCAATCGGAAGAACCGTGAATTCCCTCTGTTTTCACAGTCTTCGTTTATGCTGTCATCTTCAGTCTCGTTGATTGCTGTAATTCATTGCTAACTATAGTCTTCCCAAAACATGACTGTCCTCTGCAGCCTTAGTCGGTCCAGAATTCGGCCGCTGGGCTTATGCCCCCGCCCTCCCCCGCTGCTCTCACATTTTCAGCTTATACGATTGATGAGTTGCATTGGCTTCTCGTTTCTTCTCGTTGCTTCTCGTTGCTTCTCGTTGCTACTCGTTGCTTCTCGTTGCTACTCGTTGCTTCTCGTTGCGGTAAAAAATGCTGCTTGTTATATTTCCAGAACTCATCAAGACGGGCTTCTTTGCATCTTTGTGATGCGATGTCAACCTCTGTGGCTTCTCTTTGTCCTCTCCATTCTATGTAATGGCAGCATGCATGGTCACTTTGTTTATCGGGTCAAGGCATGGACGTCCGCAAATAAGGGCAAGAGGAGAATTTGCCTTACCCCCCACCCTCTGGAAAAGTGATGTCTATTTATTAATCGCTTCTTTTCGGTTCGTAACAAATTTCTTTGCGCTTAAGCACTGATGTTACTAATGATGTATGCATAAAGCGAAATATAGCCTACACCTAGAAACCCTTTACGAATTGTAGGCCTACCCAGGCCCTACCCAGGTTCGTAAGAGCTCCTGACATCGGACCAATCCCACTGTCCTTAGCGCAAGGGGATCAGTGCATCACAACAACAACAACAACAACAACAACAACAACAACAATAGCGAAAACAACATCAAAAACTAGAACAACAACAATAATGACAATGAAAAAAGCAATGAATGAGTAAAATGACTGAATTGACAACTAAGAATAGTGCTAGGCGCATAGATAGTAGGCTACGATTTGTGAGTTATGTCTGCAGTCGCCATCTTGTTAACCTGTGCTTTTCATATGATTTACTCACATGATGCAGGACTTGCACTGCTGTTGGCTGGACGAGTGAGAAGTAAATATGAAGGCGAATTCATCACTGCAATGAAAACGGAAGTCATGTCAGTTGTAGGCTGAAGGTGACATCAAACAACGACAGCTCGTGAATAAGCTGAGGCCCTACTCTAAGTTCGAGAGTAACTCTTCAGAAATTTTCAATGGACGCCTGCAATTTCGGCGAGATTATAAATGTTGCTCATCATAGCGGCGTAGACTGTGATGATGACGACAACAACGACGACGACGACGATGACAATGCTGATAAAGATGATGATGACGACAACAACGACGACGACGACGATGCTGATAAAGATGATGATGGCGACGACGACAATGATGATGATGATGATGATGATGATGGTGGTGGTGATGATGATGATGATGATGATGATGATGATGATGATGATGATGATGATGATGATGATGATGATGATGATGATGACGACGACGACAATGATGAGGACGATGACGATGATGAAGATGATGACGACTACGAGGATTAAGATGAGGGTGACGACAATGATGATGATGACGTCGTTATATTGTTGTTGCTGATGACGATATGATGAAAACATTTGTGAAAACAAGAAGTATCTATAGTATAGCGCACCATGAGTTGTGCAGTTGATTTCGTCCGTTGCGTCAATACAATCGTCCACTCCATCGCAGACGTAGGCGGAGTGGACACACTGACCACTGACCAGGCACCGGAACTGACCAGCTCGACATTCTGCGAATATAATTTATGTAGCAACGGAAGCAGACGACATTTGCATGAGACAATGTAAAGTAATGTAAAGTAATGTGAAGTAATGTAAAGTAATGTAAAGCAATGCAAAGTAATGTAAAGTAATGTAAAGTAACGTAAAGTAATGTAAAGCAATGTAAAGTAATGTAAAGTAATATAAAGTAATGTAAAGTAATGTAAAGTAATGTAAAGTAATGTAAAGCAATGTAAAGTAATGCAAAGTAATGTAAAGTAATGTAAAGTAATGTAAAGTAATGTAAAGTAATGTAAAGTAATGTAAAGCAATGTAAAGTAATGTAAAGTAATGTAAAGTAATGTAAAGCAATGTAAAGCAATGTAAAGTATTGTAAAGTAATGTAAAGCAATGCAAAGTAATGTAAAGTAATGTAAAGTAACGTAAAGTAATGTAAAGCAATGTAAAGTAATGTAAAGTAATGTAAAGTAATGTAAAGTAATGTAAAGTAATGTAAAGTAACGTAAAGTACTGTAATGTAATGCAAAGTAATGTAAAGTAATGTAAAGTAATGTAAAGTAATGTAATGTAAGGTAATGTAAAGTAATCTAAAGTAAGATAGTGTTGACATTATTTTTATTAGGCACATACATACATGTAACTACGGGAGTAGCATGCTGTAAGAGTTTGAGCAAACACATCAGTGTCTTGAAGATGACGTGAAGATGAAGTGATGGTTATGGTGGTGGTGTTGGTTGTGGATGGGGTGGTGGTGCCATTGGAGCGCTTCTGAGTAGGTTGCTTGAAGAGACGCTATATAAACTCTCGAAATGAGTAAATGAATGAACGATGAATAATTAGCAGTCATCTGCCACAGAAATACACGGTGGCCCGTGAGTGTCTGTTGTGATCAGCGACTAATGATGAGAAAAGGTTTCACGTTCGGATTCGCATCGAATCATCATCGGCCACAGAAGACTGATGAGCTGTCGACGTCAAGCATGGAAGGAATGACTCATCGAAGCAAAGAATCTACGATGGCTAATAATTATAATAATCATATTGCTCATATCATAAAGCAGAACTGACAACCGCATGTTAAAAGTTAATGATGAAGAAGAGGAAGAAAACGAAGAAACGGAGGAGGAGATGGAAACGGAGGAGGAGGATGAAGATGAAGAGGAGGTGAAAGAGGAGGAGGAGGAGGAGGAGGAGAAGGAGGAGAAGGAGGAGGAGGAGAAGGAGGAGGAGGAAGATGAAGAGGAGGTGAAAGAGGAGGAGGAGGAGGAGTATTTAGAAGAAGAAGGAAGATGAGGAGGAGGAAAATGAAGAGGAATTTAAGGAGGAGGAAGTGGAGGATTTGGAGGAAGAGGAGAGAGAGGAGGAGTAGAAGGAGAAGGAGTATTAGAAGAAGGAGGAAGAGGAGGAAGAAGAAGAAATATGTGTAAAACAAGACGAAGACGAAGAGGAAGAGGAAGAGGAGGAGTACAGATGAGAAAATGTAGCAGCCTGGCCGCAAATCGTGAAGTAATAAATATGTTTTCTGTTGAATTTGCACTCTGTGCAGAATCGTGCTTTCTCAGTGGTATAGGACCTTCGATCTGGAATGGTCGAATGGTCCCTTGACGCCCCGCTCCTTTTTTCTAAAACTCCTTCTCAATGATTCCTCTCTCGTCTTAAGACACTTGGGAGCGCCCCTGAGCAGTCTCCTGGAAGAGGTGCTGTCCAAATTCATTGAATGAATGATTGAATGAATGAATGAAAGAACGAACGAACGAATGAATGATTGAATGAATGAATGAATGAATGAATGAAGTTACCTCGCTGAAATGTAGTCGTCATTGTTCCACTCAGTGTGACCCTTGCAGAGGACGATGAAGCAATAATTGGCGTAGTTGACGTAGTTGAAATGGTAGTTGCTCTCGTAGTTGACTTAGTCGTGGTTGTAGTAGTTGATGCAGTTGTCGGTGTCGGCATGGCAGGCGTTGTTGTGGTTGTGGTCGAAATTGTAGTAGTCGTTGGTAGTGTTGTCTCAGTTGAAGATCTTGTAGCTTCTGTAGATAGCGACGTTGGTGAAGTGGGTGAAGTAAGTGCTATTGTAGGAATAGGAGTGTTCCTTGTTGGTATGGAGTAAGCTGTCCGTGCAGATGTAGTTTGAGTCGGTGTAATTGTAGACTGAGTAGTGGAAGTGGGTCTAAAGTGGGTAGGGGCAGTGGGTGCAGACTGAGTACTGGAAATGGGTGTAGATTGAGTACTGGAAGTGGGTGTAGACTGAGTAGTTGAAGTGGGTGTAGATTGAGTAGTAGTAGTTGATGTAGTTGTAGATCGAGTTGAAGTAGTAGACGTGGTTGTGCTCGCTGCAAACAGGCAAAAAAGGAGACTTATTCGATTTAGTCGATCTGTAAAAAGGTCAATAAACGATTAATTGATCAATCAATCATTCTCTCTCGTTCTCTTCCTCCAACCCATTCACCTTGATAACGATGATGGGGAGGAGGAGGTGGGCGACAACGACGACGACGATGACGACGACGACGATGATGATGATGGTGATGATGATGATGATGATGAAGAAGAAGATCATGATGACGGTGATCATGATGATGACCATTATAATGATGACTATGATGACGATGATGATGATGATGATGATGATGATGATGATAATGATGATGATGATGATGATGATGAAGATGATGATGATGATGATGATGATAATAATAGTAATAATAATAATAATAATAATAATAATAATAATAATAATAATAAATGAAATTGGCAGCCGCATCTCTTCTATCACTGGCGACAGACGTGAAGCTTTCTTTCTTTTTCAACGTCTGTCCATTTGCATCCAACGCTACAACCTGGTCGCTTTCAAGGGTACTTTTGCCTCATACCCTGAAGACGAGGCCTGACCCTCCCAAACATACATTCTTGAAATAATAATAGTCCATAAGTCCCTTGGGGAATGAAGTACCTCAGGGTAAAAAAATAATAATCGTGTTTATAATTGACAATCTCACTGACGAACCTCAATAAGCAACAACGCAACATTGAAACATTGAAACACTGAAACACTGAAACACTGAAACACTGAAACATTGAAACATTGAAACACTGAATCACGACGGTAAAATTTTCACGATCTTATATATTGATTGCACTTCAGTTCTGATAGATTAGATTAGATTAGATTCGGTAATAGATTAGATTAGAAAAGCGATTTGATGGCAGCATAATATTACGACAGTTGACTTCGTCGCTTCGATCATAGCAGTCGACATATCCATCGCAAACCCATTTGTTGGATATACAGAAGCTGCCGTCGTGACATGGCCAGTCCTGCGGTCGACAGCCTACGGCATAAGTATTAAACCAGTTTTCATTAATCATCTCTGGTCAAATCCAAGCTTTCAGACGATATTATGATCTATAGCATGTACATGTATGTTCACTTGTCATAGCGCCCCTTCTAGTTTGCTACGCAGAAGCGCTCCCGACTACAGCGCGGACACTGAATCGGCGTTTCACGCAGAAGCGTCTGGGCAATAATTGCGAGTGAAGGACTTGCCAAGGTCCCTACGAGACGGCTTTAGGTTGATTCGAACCTGCAACCCTCCGGTTACAATACAACAAATATGCCCACTACACCACCGCGCCCCACAAAGGTAACACTGTATACACATCGAAATTTTATTCAAACGGTGTCACATCGCACTGCAGGGCTTTTTTAAACGTGCAGTTGTACACAAAATGTGCAGTTCTAAATGGATATGTGCAGTTGTAGAAGCACTTATATGCAGTTAAAACTTGTTGAAAAAGGCCATTTTCCTCCGATTGGGAGTAATTTACCATGGAGGATGGGAAAGGAAAGAAGGGTTTGTGCAGTTCTAAAAATTCCTTTAAAACAGCCCTGTCGCACTGCACTGTGCTTTCGACGAGTGCACGAGCACTGTATAGCCTACTTGTACGTTGATATGGGTGCAATTACAGTAAGCATTACGGAGTAGCAGTGCATTAAGAATAAAGCCTACATTGTCGTGTATGCATATACAATTATACATGTATAACAAGTGCACATACAAACAAATACATCGTCGTGTATAATTGTGTATACATGTATGCATGTATACATAAAAATTATATACCAACCGACTCTCGGGTCTTGAACGGCTGGAGATGATATCGAGATTTCGTTGAAGAAAACGAGAACGAAGAACAATGAAGACGATTTCATGATCAGAAGCAACTATAATTGGATGTCTTTCTTTCTTTCTTTCTTTTTGTCTTCGGAAGATTTAGTTCTAAACGGACGAAGATTGATCCTGTGCGACATGTGACAGAGAGGTTATTCTGCTCAGCAATATTATGATGGTGCTTGAAAAATGTCTTTGTGGTGCCATGTGTCTCTGAAAGACGCTGATACACATAGACAGACCGATAGATGAACAGACATACAGACATAGGGATAGATATAGGTGGATGGACAGACAGAGAGACAGACAGGCAGGCAGACAATGGATGGATGAATGGAAGGATATATAGATGGATGGATAGATGGATGAAGGAGAGTAAGTAGATATGGTAGTCAACAACGCGATCGTATCTCACCACTATCCGATTGTTTTTTTGTCCTCTGCCCTCTCTGTCTCTATGTCTCTCTCTGTCTGTCTGTCTGTCTGTATCTGTCTGTCTGTCTCTGTCTGTCTGTCTGTATCTGTCTCTCTCTCTCTGTCCGTGTCTATTTCTCTCTCTCTCTCTCTCTCTCTCTCTCTTTCTCTCTCTGCAAATACTATAAGCTTATGCCTCAGCTCGTTCATAAGATTTATATTGCGCTAAATCAGCGCTTCTCCTTACCGACGTAATCGAAGCACTAAGTCAGAAACACTGGAATTAAAACGTCTCGATAATTCCGATTATATATTTATCCACACATTGCATGGTCGAATAGGAATCATGATGATAGAACCATCGACCTGTCGAGATAAATACACCTACAAATGTTAAGTATGTATTGCCGACAGTGCTTTCAATGCCCGTTCAACTACATGTAGAGAGCGTCCTATTCTCTACGCTTGTATACATGTAACCTTTGTGAGTTATACAACCATCGCCCTCAGGTTGAGATATAAATAAACTTCATGTGTGCAAACAACAATAGAGTAACTCGACTGCTGTTTGCACTCTTCCGACAGTACCAGTCCCAAGTCTGGATAAAGGGGGAGGGCGACACTGATCATCTTTGTTTTGAAACAGCAACAAGGATCAACAATAAAGCTATAATCAGACGGATTAAGTACCATAGAGTACCATAAACTATAATCAGACGGACTAAGTACCATAGAGTACCATAAACTATGATCAGACGAATTGAGTACCATAGAGTACCAATAGTTTATGGTACTCTATGGTACTTAATTCGTCTGATTATAGTACCATAGAGTACCATAAGCTATGATCAGACGGATTAAGTACCATATAGTACCATTTTGGCTCTAGGCTCTATTGAATGTATACGGTAACTGTATATTTATGTAGGCCTAGCGCTTCTCGCAGTGCGCCCCAATCAGAAGCGCTCCTATAGATAGTGTGTGTGTGTGTGTGTGTGTGTGTGTGTGTGTGTGTGTGTGTGTGTGTGTGTGTGTGTGTGTGTGTGTGTGTGTGTGTGTGTGTGTGTGAGAGAGTGAGAGACACACACATAAGAGATAATTTGGCATTGGGACAACGAAAAAGAGGTGCATGACCCTGCAGCAGTTCGGAAAGATGAACGTGACGAAGGAGGGAGCTATAGTTCCACAGCACAGGGTCAACGAAGGCAAAGGCTCAACGTGTTCTAGCCATGCTAGACGTGGCCCACTGGACAAAGAGATCATGCCGGTCTCGATCGTGAGACCAGCGGGCTAAGAGAAGCTTAGCTGAGGTCGACAGGCAAATGTGGTGAATGCACATACATTTACGAGTATATATGCATATAATTTATATGCATATGCATGCATTTGAACATATATATATATAGTCATGATTGTATACAAATATGTACATATAATACATATGAATGCTACTGTGAACATATTTAGGATAGTTTGCTCATAAACCTGAATCTGCTTCAAGCTTCGTCCATTTTAGATCAGCCAAGCATGTCGGCAGATAACGGGAGGACGTTATATTATATATATATATATATATATATATAGTACATAATATTATATGTAATATATATGATGTTATATTATATATAGTACATAATATATATATAATATATAATGTCATATAATATATAATACATAATATGGGCCTATGATAGGCCTAATATATAACGAGGACGCTCAATCGCCAAGTGAGATTTTTATGACTAGGTAACGAGACGGCTTGAAAAAGCTGACATTTGCGTTTCAATTCGTGATTCCTGAATTGTGTTGAAATAATGGGCTGCACCGTTTCTTCTTCTGAAATATCAATTAATTTTTGTGCACCGTTTTCTGTACCAGAAGTATAGGTTCAACTGTGAAATCACGCAGTAAATATCAAAGTATATACAGGGTGCGCCAAAAAAAGTAATCCCTAAGGACTTTTGTCAATATCTTGGCCAAAAATAGGAATTTTTCAAATCCAGTTTTACGGTCTTGAAGGTAATTCATATCTACGTACAACAGCCAAATTTCACCGCCATATGTGAAACAGAACAAAAGTTATATCACTTCTAGTAAGGCTACCCACCGTTTTTTGACGATTCAAAAACGAAA
>OX457053.1:16286642-16304142 GCA_949752735.1 Lumbricus terrestris | reverse complement strand
TCTAACTTAATGCCACAAGTAATATTAATTATAATCTACAATACGCCACATATTGTCTAGCTTAATTCTTACCTATTTAATACTTATACAATGCATCATTTAATAGGTTTGTTTGATAAGAATAGCATTCTACCGCTACAAATGCCCCTCCTTCAAAAGACTGTTTACAGGCTTTAACAAACTAACCTACTTAACAAACTAACCTAGTAAACTAATTCACTTACTATACACGACATGACAATTAATACACTTTACTCACTGGCTTACACTTCTTCATTTACTTTATCTCAACTTATACTACACAATCCCTCTACTTAAATAGTCGGACATAACATTTTCGGACCCTTTAATATATCTAATGTTAAAGGAATAATTTTGGAGTGCCAAACTCCATCTCATCACCCTTGCATTTTTCATTCGACCCTCTTTCATATATTGCAATCCGCAATGGTCTGTCTCAATTGTAAATGTCTTTCCACAAAGATATCGGTCGAACCTGCTTATACCCCACATGATTGCTAAGCACTCTCTCTCTTCCACAGAATATCTTCTCTCTCGCTCTAACAGCTTCCTGCTCGCATACGCTATGGGATGATTCGTCCCCTCGTACTGCTGCATTATCACACATCCGATTCCACTCCCACTTGCATCAGTTTGTAGGATGAAATCCTTCTCTAAATTTGGAAGTCTCAGAATTGGTTCTTTCGCCAATTCGTTCTTCAACTTTGTAAAGCTATCCTCCAGCTCTTCATTCCATTCTACTATCCCAGGTGCTATCTTCTTCGTTAAGTCACTTAACGGTGCCATGATTTCCGCACAGTGTGGTATGAATTTCCGATAATAGTTTATCGCTCCAAGGAAACTCCTGACTTGTTTCTTTGTCTTTGGACGTGGCATGTCCACTATTTTATCCACTGATTTCTCCTTTGGACTTATGTCATCCTTGTTCAACGTATGTCCCAAAAAGTCAATCTTTCCATATCCTATTGAACACTTCTTCGGCTTCAATGTCAAATTCGCTTGTCTCACTCTTTCGAAAAATATCTCCAATGTCTTCAAATGTTCTCTCCATCCTTTATTATGTGCTAGAATGTCGTCGACATAACTTTCAAGATTTTCTGTTCCTTGAAGAATCTTCCTGATTAAACGGTTGTAACTTGATGCACTATTGATCAATCCAAAAGGCATCACATTGAACTTGTATATCCCATTGGCACATACAAATGTAGTGTAGTCTTTCGATTCTGGACTCATAGGGATCTGCCAATAACCCTTGCAGAAATCGAACTTGCTGTAGATTTTACTACCACTCAACTTATTAAAAATATCCTCATTTGTCATCATAGGCTCAGGATCAAATATTGTAAGTTTGTTTAGCTGTTTGTAATTACAACACAGTCTATTGCTTCCGTCTGATTTCTTGACAACCACCAGCGGTGCTGCATAAGCTGCCTCTGATCTTTCTATCACCTTATTGTCTAACATCGTCTGGATCTCCTTATCTATTTCTTTTTGCAAATGGTATGGTGTTGGATAAGCTCTTTGTCTTACTGGCTCTTCACTCGTCAAATGTATTTCATGCTTCACTAAGTCTGTTCTCCCAGGCTTGTCTGTGAAAATGTCTTCATATTTCTTCAGTAGTTTCCTCATTTCTCCTTTTTGTTCTTCATCCAAATCAGGATTTATATCTACATCTTCATAGGTCTCTGTTTGTTCACTTACATATAAATCCAATATTTCTTCTTCTTCATCTTCACCCACTTTTCCGTCATATACTACTGCTGAAATGTACGCTACAGTCTCGGCATCTTCTCTTTCGTGATATTTCTTTAATATATTAATGTGATATGTCTTTATCTTTCCTTTCTCGATTTCAACTCTGTAATCATAGTCTCCAATCTTCTCTTTCACAACATATGGCCCTTGCCACTTTACTAACATCTTGTTCTTACAACTAGGCAATAGTAACAACACCTTATCACCTATTTCCAACTTCCGGTATCTCGCTTTCCTGTCATAATACTTCTTGTTTTTAGCGTTCGCTTTGTGTATCGCTTTCTGCGCCATATCACAAGTCTCCTCAATCCTTTCTCTCAAATCCTGCATATACGTATACACATCTTTCACTTCTTCTTCCACTGTCTCATTGGTCCATAACTCCTTCAGGATCTGCACTGGTCCCCTACACGATCTACCAAATATTAGTTCGAATGGTGTGAAACCGTGACTCTCATGTACTGTGTCTCTCAACGCAAACAGTAATGGAGCTATATAACGATCCCATTCTTTCGCTTGTTCACCAATCAACTTCCTCAACGTCGCTTTGATGGTTCCATTAAGCCGTTCTACACATCCATTGCCCATTGCATGGTATGGACTCGTCATGGTGTGTTTTATCAATAGCATCTTATTTACTTCAGCCATGAGTTCGGAAGTGAACTGGCTTCCACGATCAGTATGGATCTTCTGAGGCACTCCCATACGACAATAAAATCCGAACAAAGCTTCTGCAACTTCCTCAGTACTAATTCCTTTCAATGGAATAGCTTCCGGATATCTTGTACTCAAGTCTATGATGGTCAATATGTATCGGTAACCCCTTGCAGACATAGGGTTAACTTCTCCGATTATGTCTATGCATATGTGTTTGAATGGTACATCTAATACAGGTAGATGACCCATAGGCGCCTTGTGGTTCACCTTCTTGTCAACTGACTTTTGACAAATATCACAACTCAACACATATCTCCGTATATCTTGTCCTATTCCAGGCCAATAGAATTCATTTAGAATTTTATCATGTGTTTTCCTCATTCCTAAATGAGCCGACAACAATGAATTATGTGCTACTGCTAACACTTTATCCCTCAATGGTTTAGGTACCATTAGTTGCCATTTCACCTCATCCTTCTGTACTTCTTTGTATCTTTTATACAACAATCCCTTCTTTTTCACATATGGTTTATCTTCTATGTTGTCTTCGTTACCATCCCATTCAATTGCTCTTTCCATTTGTTTCGACATAGTTTCATCTTGACTCTGCAACTCCTGTATCTCTTTTACTGACACATTCAAGTTCGGCATCTCCGCCACTTTCAATGGTTTGTATTTTGCTACCTTTTTAGCTTCTGCCCTAGTCTCCACAACTGCTACTGTCATTAATTTTTCATCTTGATTCCTCATCACATTGTCAGAAAATCTTACTGTTTTCTTTGCACCAATAGGTCTTTCTTCATGTTCTGTTTTTCTAATCAATATTCCTTTGTTTTCCACTTCAGTACATTTCTCAATTATTTCTTTTGGCTCATGATTTGTCACACTCTCAGTTCTTTCATCCTTAACCATGTACTTCAATCCTTTGATTTTCCCAATTATTACTGGCTTTATTGGCTGTTCCATCACCATCGCTTGTACTTCACCATTAAAATGTTCACTCTCGATATACACCTTAGCCAATGGGAAACATCTTAAACTCCCATCAACTAATACACAATGTGTTTCTTCTCCAGTCAACGCTTCTTCATTTATCAAAGAACGTTTTACAATACAACAACTTGCGCCTGTGTCGTATAAGCATCCCACTGTGTTTCCATTAACTGTCACCTGGTATTCACTCTTATCTTCAAGGCTAATACATCCATCATTGTCTTTTATCACCATTGCACTAGCTGCCATGTACATTGGTGGTATTTTATTATGTTCACCCTGTTTCATCTGTTGTTCTCCTCTTGTAACTTCAACCACTCTCTGTATTTCACTTTCTGGCTTAACCAAGTGTGCTCGACTTTCGAATATTTGTACTGCTGCTGCAGTGTGTTTAAATGTACCCCTGTTTTTCTTTGGGCATTGATATGCCTTATGGTTCTGTTCTCCACAGAAAAAACAAGTAATCTTATGTCCAGTTGCAATTTCTCTTTCTCTACTGAACCCTCGGTTTTGATGTACACCCTGATTTATCTTCACATCACTTCTACTCCTGTTCAAATTGTACCCAGACTGTTCCTTGGGTCTGTGTTCAAACGGTCTACCGTTCAACCTGTCACCATGGAATTTCACGTCTGATTTTGCAGACTGCTCGCTGTATTTGTAACCGTGTGCTTCAATGTGTGATTCCGCACAAACCAACATGTCCTTCAAACTCATTTTACCTTTCTCTTTTATAAACATACGAAGTTCAGTACTGCATGTCAGGTAAAACTGATCTTTCAACAATAGATCTTCCACTCCTTCGTAAGTTCTTTCAAATCCCGCTTGTGCTAACCACTGCTGCATATACCTCCTCAATCTATGTACAAAACTAGAAGGTGTCTCTCCAGATTCCATTTTACTGGTTTTGAACTTGTTTCGATAACCACCTTCAGTAAGTTGAAATCTCTTCAACAGCTGAGTCTTCAAACACTCATAATCTTGCACTTCTTCTGCAGACAACCTTTGGTATACTTCCAGTGCTCTGCCTTCCAAATGTCTAGCTAACGTCAACGACCAAACTTCTTTTTTAACTTCATACGCAACACAGGTTCGCTCGAATCTCAACAAGTAGGCATCTAAACAATCCTTTGATTCGTTGAATATAGGAAATTTGATATTTCTAATTCCTTTATTGCTTTCTCGGTGATCTCCCTGTTGTTGACCATCACCGATCCTCATGTAGGCATTCTCGTGCTCTTGGTTTTGCTCCCCTCTCGAATCAATTTCACGCATTCTCACCTGTGCTTCAAGTCTCTTTATCTCTAACTGGTGTTCACGCTGTTCTCTGGCGTCTGTTGCCAAGCGACTTTCTCTCGCTTCTGTCTCAGCTGCTTCACGGTTTAATCTGGCTTCTGCTTCAGCACTCCTAATTGCTTCCAATTCTACTTCAGCCTTCTTTGCTTGCATTGCAGCCTCTGTTTCAGCTTTTCTCATTGCTGCTTCTGCCTCAGCTTTTCTCGTTGCTGCTTCTGCCTCAGCTTTTCTCGTTTCTGCTTCTGCCTCAGCTTTTCTCGTTTCTGCTGCCGCTTCAGCTTCCATCTCTGCTTTTCTTGCTTCTATTTCAAGTCTCTTGACTTCTGCTGCTGCTTCAGCTTTTCTCGTTTCTGCTTCTGCTTCAGCTTTTCTCGTTTCTGCTGCCGCTTCAGCTAATTTCATCTCTTTGGCGATCTCCCTCTCAGTCGCTCTATCTTGTCTCCATTCTGCCTGTCTTTCTTTGACAAAGGCACGTATTTCGTCCCCTTCCATGTTCATCCGTTTGGCAATTTCTAACCAAGCTTCAAAATCACTTACAGACATACTTACTGTCTCACTTGCTGACTAGCAACTTATGAAAAAAATATTGGCAACTATGTGCGCTATTTAAATTTCTAACAAATAGAAATTGTTCAATTCTGCAAAGTGTCAATTCAATTCCACAACAACAACTAATCTCTAATAGTTCATACAACCTATTGCAGTATCTTCAATCTACAATTTCCGATTTAGTCTCTAACAATCTCCTAGCTATAATTGTTCAAAGCTTTTCTAATACTGTTCAAAAGACAGTAATCTTTACTGACTCAAATCCTTACTGACTTAAATCTTTACTGAATTAAATCCTTACTGAATTAAATCTTTACTGACTTTTATCCCGGGCATGGGCACCCACTCGTGTCACCGTACATTGAAATCTAGGGTTTTAAATCTAGCTTTAATAGGGAACTTTATGCTCAGAGGCCATTGGGTGATCAATATTAGAATGAACTAGGACCTAAAACAAATGTAGCTGAGATTCGTTTAAAGATTATATTATAATAAAACAATATCAAACAGTAAAATACAATCAATAATCCTATCTACTTATTGTGGCGTATTATCTAATAATATTATAGCTTGTTTCTTATCTTCCACGTTGGACTTTTCCAGCGTAGATGTAGAAGTTCTTCAGTTCGTATGGATTGGAATGAAGGTTTGAAGAGGAAGGAAGGTCACCTTCTTCTTGCTTGCCGTCGTTTCCAATTCTCTTCCGTAGCTGCGTAGACGGAGAATGCTGTAGCTGGCACAGCACTCTGTAGTTTCGTCCACCTCGTTGTTTCTCCACAAGCAACGGTAGCTTCTCGTCGCTTGCTCGTCTTGTTGTAGTTTCGCCCCTTTCTTCTGCCGTCGAACTCCAATCGCAATTGTAGTTCCGAATTCGATCTTCTCCGATGTCGATCGCAGTGCACTCGCAAGTGTCTCACCAAACTTCGCAAAGTTTCCGTACGACAAGCCCTGGTATCTCTATTCCCAAGGACTTATAGTCTCACCAGTGGGACAGGCCGACAACGTGTCGCCTTCCACACCCAATTCACCGTCAGATCTTCTGAATTACCGACAAGGAACGCCACAATCGTCAATGGCCGCCCTTGCTCAGAAATCTACGTCTTCTTCCTTCGCCATCTTTTCGCTGTCTAACTTTATCGTCTGCCGTTGTTGCCGTCTGCTCAAGTTTGACGCTGCTTTCTGCCCTTCGTTGTGTTTCGATAATTGATGTAGCGCGTATTCAAGAATTGTTATAGCGCTATTATTATTATCTAACTTAATGCCACAAGTAATATTAATTATAATCTACAATACGCCACATATTGTCTAGCTTAATTCTTACCTATTTAATACTTATACAATGCATCATTTAATAGGTTTGTTTGATAAGAATAGCATTCTACCGCTACAATACGCATGCTAATATATATATATATAAAATACGGTGCGTCCCATCAAGTTGATTTTCGTCTTCATTCGATTTTCTCCAGTTGTCTAACTAGATCTGCCTCTCCGTGCAACGCAATCATTCACCCACATACTTAACTAAGTTCTATCTTCATGCATGTCTAACGTAGCGTTTCTCCTATGTTAGAAAACCACGTTTCGTACCGTATTCCTCAGAAGTGTCTACCCTATCCTCCTATCATCATAGTCTGTGGTTCAGTCAGGCTGACGGTCTTTTCACGGAAGCGTAAACACTGGAACAGTCAATCAACTGTTACAGTACTGGATCAAACCTTTCCACATAATATCATATCCACTTGTGCCTTCGTTTAATATCATATCCACAAGAGTCTTCGGGAGGTTATTGTAAGGCGCTATATAAATGATTATATATACACATACTTGTAGACTAACGCAATTTCCAATATACCCTCAAAATTTTAAGTGTATTGGACGATAATTCTAAGCTACACACTTCTGTTTGTTTGCAGTGGTGAAAAACATTACTATGGGGCACCAGATTGCAATAACTGTATACCTCGACAATAGAGATTTGATGGCTGAGAGCGTTCTGTCAGCGTAAGTGTTTTGCTAGCAAACGTTACTTGTATACGAGTCCAACTGCCAGTTACAGACGAGTGTCTCAGATAATTAAGCCGCAACAATTAATTAGACCCACCGAGACAACAGTCAACAGTCCCTTGGTTATTATTATTATAACTTATTATTACAGTCCCCTAGGGATCAGTCCTCGACTCTGTAAGACTCCTCATAAAGGACCTGAAGAGTTAGGTACTTAGGTACACAAACGTAACGTAGGTAACCAGTCAAGTATGCAACTGTATGCTACGTTATTTAGTCCACTAATCTCTTGATTATATTCTTAGTCGGATGTTTAATCGAGAGCGTTTACTGATATGATCAGCAATTGGCACTAAAACAATTTTGCGCAGTTAAACCGCTATACTCTTTATCTATTCTGTAGTTAAACTATGACTATTTCTCTGCTAAAATGGAAAGGTTAGCTAAAAGTTGGCAACTGATTGCAGTAAATAAGTTAATTAAACAAAACAAAATACTTAGTTAAACTTGTGAAACTTTTTCAACTTGAAGAAAAAA
Source organism: Lumbricus terrestris (assembly GCA_949752735.1). NCBI lineage: Eukaryota > Metazoa > Annelida > Clitellata > Crassiclitellata > Lumbricidae > Lumbricus > Lumbricus terrestris. The sequence continues at coordinate 16,296,327 of OX457053.1, read as the reverse complement.
AAACTCTTTTGAAAAACGTGAAACAAATTCACAACAATAGAGGTTGCGTTTCCTATAATAACAATGCAGAGAGGGTCAATTGCAGCCTCACTTTCCAGCCCAGAAATGTATACTGAACAGTAATAGGCCTAGTAGTCCTTTCTGGTCCTATCAGAAAATAATAACGACATTCGCTAATGGAAACAGTGATGAATCATGCAATGCAATGCAATGCAGTTCGGTTGATCTAACAATTAACCCAATTAGTCTGATTACTCATTCAAATCTATTTAAATTCCATTTGTTTCTTGATTCAATAAGAAAATAGACAGTCATTTATATGATTATTATTCACAGTAAGTACACAGAGCGGGATTAAGGCATGTTCAACATGTTCAGCCGAACAGGGACCCCACACTTTAGGGGCCCACACATGCGGTGGGGAAAAATTATAAGGAAAAACTGGTATATTGTGAGAAAATTTCGACCAAACGACAAAAATGGTCGTCAACTATTTTTGGCAGGGAAAAATCTGTATATTCTAAAGAAAAATCAACCAAACGGCTAAAAAAGGTCATCAGATTTTTCGGCCGAAGATCCCCCAAAAATTTTTCGAACAGGGCCCCGCATTTCTTAATCCGGCCCTTAAGTACACATAGTAATTGGTTGAGCCGGCAATAATGATGGTATACATGTACAATGATAAATTTCTGCGTAAGTTAGGAAGCAATGATATTTTATGTTTTCCAGTTAAACTACTGCCTTGACTAAAAATATTAGTTTTGCTAAACGTTTGCAAACTTTTTGGTTGACTTTTGTCCATCACTGGTGTAGAAACGTTTGGCAACACCGGGCAGGTTGTTTGCAAACATAATATTCATGGCTCAAATCCTCAACAATTACGAAAGAGGAAAGACGATATAGTTTCGCAATCAGATTTTTGGTTTAGGCGTGCATACAGTAAAATTCCCTAAAATTCAACAACCCCTTACTTTGACACCCTAACACTTCAAGCGACGAGCTCCATGCTCTACATTGGTTTCCAAGTCACTTTTAGCACGCTATCTTGATTAAAGATGGCAGGACCTTCAACCTGGAATGGTTTTCCTCTGACTCTCCGCTCTCTTTTTAAAAATCTTTATCAGGCTTTCCTCTCTCACCTTAAGACAGTTTTATTTGGCCGCGCTGAGGTTGGGAGCGCCTCTGAGTAGCTCCTTGAAGAGGCGCTATATAAACGCGTCTAATGAATAAATAATGAATAAAGTGCTACGAAGTTTTCGCGAGGTGATAACTCATTAGTATGTTATTTCAAGTATAAACATATATATATAAGCACACTCCAATCATGGGCGAATGGTGCTCGACCGATTCGCGATTCTGAATTCTAGAACTCGTATAGCGTATACATAGGCCTATCAGAATCGCACAAAGGTAGTAGGCCTATACGCGATTAAAATGGCCAATAAGTAAAGATTTAAAGACAGGCCTACTAAAAAAAATTCAGAATTTTCTGCATCATGCATGAAAGCCATTTTGATCAGAGATGGAGACAGAATTTTTGCATGTACTTAGGTCAGGTCTGTTCGAAGTGATAATATAGGTTACAGTCCAAATTAAGAGACAGCGGAGTTGGATGACAAAAATCAGCATTTATGGAAGCTGAGGACTCCTATGACATCCAATTCGGCAGTGGTTCCCAACCCGTGGCCCGCGGGTCAAAAGTGACCCGCCAGACCTAAAAATAGTCCTCATCTCTCAAAGAATTAACAAAAATATATGAAAAATTCGACAATCTGGGCAGGATATATACACAGGGTGGGCCAGCATAAATGTCCCGACTTTGCACGCGTATAACTTCGCCAATTTTTAACATTTATTTATGCTTTATGCATCAAATTAGAGGTATTTCACTCTAGTATTAACTCTAAAAAAGTCGAACTGTTACCAGTTTAGGTTTTAATTATATACTTGGAACAGCGCTAGCTACCATTTTTTGTCATTACTGACGCATTATGACGCCGTTTCCCCTAGAAATTCTATCGTTTTTTGCTAAAACGCGCGTAGACACGATCATTTTGGGTGTTTGTAGGGTCCCTACCATGAATATCTTCTAATCGCAAAACCACGTCCTTTCAATTTTGCCAACAGCCGTGCACTGCCATGCGCTGCTTCAGGCGCTTGCACGCTGCCAGCCGTTTCTTTGCGTAATAGCTGGAGAGTTCGCTGGACTTCTCGTCGACAAATTACTTTAACTTTAGTTCTATAATCTTATCCAATACGTTATTCAGTGCTTCTAAGACTGTTTTGCGCTGAATTTGCTGCAGGGCCTGCCCTGGTCATTGTCTTGACTGCAAATGTACGCGGACACACGAGCAATGTTAGCGGATGTGAGCGCCGTGCGCTCCGATTCCCATGGTTTGCGAGTAGAAAGTCCTGTTTTATCAATTTTCCGTAGCAGATAATACAAGGTAATGTTTATTCCATCCTCTGTTATAATATTCGTTAATCATTTCAAACGAATTAAATCCATTATCAGTTCGTAAAATTAAGAACGAAACGTCTGTCAACTGCGCCAGATTGCGTCACAAATGACAGCAAAATATGGTAGCTAGCGCTGCTCCGGGCATATAATTAAAACCTAAACTAGTATCATTTCGACTTTTTTAGAGTTAATACTAGAGTGAAATACCTTTAATTTGATGCATTAAGTATAAATAAATGTTAAAAATTGGCGAAGTTATACGCATGCAAAGTCGGGACATTTATGCTGGCCCACCCTGTAGAACACATAATTATTGTCTGTTGCAAATTATTTTGGCTTGACATCCATAAATAACATCAAGCATTCTATTTTGATTCGATTATAACTATTTTACATGCTTTTAGTAATTGAATTTTAGACTTGTGGCCCCCTAATGTCCTTCAACTAAGAAAAAGTGACCCACATGCCCTCCAACTTAGAAAAGGTGGCTCTCAAGTCAGAAAAGGTTGGGAACCACTGGTTAATATGGTCATAGTTAAAGCGACACGATTGGCCTATAATGGTTGTCGGTTATCTCCGTTCGCATGGAGGTCATTTGAAGGTTAACGCGGGGTCCTCTCCTTCCCCTACGCAGACAGTTGTAGCAATGGCTACCAGTCCAAGGGGAAGAGGAAGAGTTGCTGGTCGAACCACCGACGTGGTTACCGACGCTCATGAGGTTCTTACGACAGCGCAACAGCCTGTGGAAGGCATCTCTGAAGTCGCGGTTAAAGAACGCGTAGATGAGGGGGTTCAGAGCGGAGTTGAGGTACCCCACCCAGAAGAGCAGGGCGATGACTGCCGGGGGTGTGTGGCATCTCTCACCACACATCGTCGACGTCAGATACCACGTGAAGAACGGTAACCAGCAGCAGAGGAACGCACCCATGATGATCCCCAGCGTCTTCGCCGCCTTGTTCTCGCGTTGCATCTTCCTCCGCTGCTGCGTAAGACCGCGTCCCTCGATGCTACACGACCCACCGCGACTCCTGGCTCCTCCGCATCCGTCGCTCTCGGCACCCGGTACCTGCAGCAGGTCGCCTCCGTGGGAGATGGAAGTCTCCGGGAGTCCGGCGGGGTGGCTGATCAAACGGATGCTGCGCTCCTGTCGCTTCGCCTCACGGAAGATCTTAACGTAGGCGAAGACCATGATCAACGCCGGCGTCCAGAAGGATATGAACGACGAGATGAGACCGTACGCCTTGTTCACCTCGAACGTGCACTCGTTCGTGTGTCGCTTCATCCGCTCCTGCTGCTCCTTCGTCGTGTACCAACCCATGTGGATCGGGACGTGCGAGAGGAGCGCCGACGAGCCCCAGACGCAGGCGAGCATGACGGCGACGCGCAGCTTCGTCATCTTGGTCTCGTAGTGAAACGGATCGGTGACGGCGATGTAGCGATCGACGCTGATGCAGCAGAGGTGGAGCAGGGAGGCGGTGGAGAAGAGGACGTCGTTGGCGTTGAAGAAGTTGCACGTCACCTGTCCGAACAGCCAGACGCCGCAGATCTCCTGCGAAGCGTTGAACGGCATAACCAAGATGGCGACGAGTAGATCGGCAAACGCCATCGAAAGGATGAACGAGTTGGCGACGATGCGAAGCCGTTCGAAGTGGAGCACGCTGACGATGACGAGGAGATTCCCACCAATAGTTGACGCCATCGTCACCAACATGGCCGTCGCCTTCAACACGGTAACCGGAAGTTGGTCCATGGCGCGTAGATCGCATGCGCCGACGCTCGCGTTGTGGCTTCCCTTACCGTCCCAGAAGACATCGTCGGTGGTGCGCCTGTTGGAGGAGGAGGAGGAGATGGAGGAGGCGTTGGGAAGGAGGACGATGAGGGAAGTGGAGGTGGTCGATGGAAGAGCGATCCACTCAGACATGGAGCAGCGAAGAACAGACGACGACCTATAGATCACTCCGCCTATCGACGAATAATCGACGCTGTATCCTTCCGCGTTTCCTCTCTTAAATATCATTCCGCGTGGAACTATATTTATGTCATACGCTGTAACAGTAGTGTAACAACTTATATCGTTTTCCTGGACTGGCTCCTTTCCGACTTAGACTTCTATTCCCAGGCGTGGAGTGCTGGAGGTGGAGTACTAAAGGTGGAGGGATGGAGAGATCGTAGAAAATATTGATGTATAGTCTGCACTTCCGAGCGATAAACGTGGAAACTATCAGTGGTCTGGCCGCGATTTCCGGTTGCGGTCTCAAATCCTTTTCCGGAGGCGGACAAATGAGAGATGGATGCTTGACCTGTGGTCAGTTGCGTTAATGGTCATTCCGTGTTGGTCATTCAGAGCTGGTCATCGCCTCCGTCATCAGCCATCGCCGCTGAAATTAAGCCCAAATTAAGCCCAACTATATTCACGAAGCGTTTGCAATTAAATACCTCGATTAATTATTATTGTCACTTCAGTCGTCTTCATACAGAAGCTTTGTGCTTTGATTTTTAAAATCTCGTTATTTCTGCCACTCTATTAATTACTGGTCTCTGTGTGTCCTTCCGTCTGTGTCGATCTGTCTCGTTGTATCTCTTCCTCCCATTCCCGATGTCCGTGTCTCATTATCTGTCGGCAGAAGATTCCTCTACCTCTCTCTCTTCAGTCTTGGGACTTGGGCTTCGCAGAGTAACTCGCATCATGCGATCGCAAATTGTTAACTACGGCACGTAGCTTGTATATAAGGTTTGACGTGCAACCGATCCGAGCGCGAGCTCAATGCCAGAAGAGCTCCGATATCTCTCTGTCTGTCTGTCTTTCTCTCTGTCTGTCTGTCTGTCTGTCTCTGTGTTTGTCTCTTTTTTCTGTTTCTGTTTCTGTCTCTGTCTCTGTTTCTGTCCGTCTGTCTCTGTGTGTGTTTGTCTCTGTCTGTTTCTTTGTCTCTCTGTCTGTCTGTCTCTGTCTCTTTGTCTCTGTCTCTATATCTGTCTTTCTATCTCTGTCTCTCTGTCTGTCTGTCTCTCTGTGTCTGTCTCTGTCTGTCTGTCTGTCCCTCTGTCTCTATGTCCCTCGGACTCTGTCTGTCTCTGTCTCTATATCTGTCTCTCTATCTCTGTCTCTCTGTCTGCCTCTGTCTCTGTCTATATGTCTCTCTATATATCTCTCTCTATGGATACCTCTCTCTATCGCTCCCTATCTCCTTCTCGTGACGGTTATAATAGTCATTCACTTGAAGAAGAGCGCTGGTAGGTTCCAAGCATCACCATCACATCATCATCAACCGTCTTCCCATCCGATTCCATTCTTCGCGTCATCGTCGGCATCTCCTCTCCCTCTCCTCATCAGCCGGCGCTCGGAGGATGGATCGACGGATGGATGATGGACCGTTCGTCATCCAGCGGAAAAGCAGGCAGTCCGTTGTTCCGTTCCATTCATCTGGTCGACAGAATCATCGACTGGCGCTCTATGAAGCGGTCGTCTCGATGGCACTCAAGTGGTTGGCGCACTTCTGCTTCGTATACAGCGAGCGGCAGCAGCGCCTCCTCACTTACTGCGGTTGAATTCCGTCGGAAACCTGTCAATACAGTGGAACCAATCCACATTTAAACACACGCCATCGAATAAAAGATGCCGTTGAGATGCAGAAGCTGCACGAATTATTATTATTATTGTGCGAGAGTTAAACTATTAAAGAAGCAGTTGCGTGACATTGCTATAGCCAATATATGTGACAGATGTTGCATGAATAGAGACGAAAGTAGTGAATGGGCGGTATCTTTATAGTAAGATAAGTAGTAAGACAACTATAGTACTATACGTGTATATGTAGTGAGACAAATAGCCTAAAGTGATAACTTGCCAGATAGATATAACTATAGTGATAATCTTTATAGTAAGATAAGTGTATATACATGTATATAGTAAGACAACTATAGTATACAGTATACACGCATATAATTCTAGTGAGACAACTAAAGTGATGACTTGTCAGATAACTATATATATAGTCTATATAGCCTACTATTATATAGTGATAATATTTATTTATGTTTTGAATTTTTTATTGCTCACAAACAGTCGAACACAAGACAATTATTATTAAAGAGTTGAAAGAAACAAAAGTAATTTTAAAAACTGATCAGCTATCAAGGCAAGTCAATGGAAAGAGATAACTAAAGAGAGAACCAGTAAGCTAACAGGTGAGGCAGTTTTACTGCGATAACAGGCGAGATAACTACAGTTAGGGCCTACAGCGAGATATATACATTATACATGCATATATATATATGTACAATACTGTACATACATACATGCATACATACATACATACATACACATATGCATGCATACATACATACATACATACATACATACATACATACATACATACATACATACATAGGCTACATACATGCGTTGCCTTGAAGCCGGAAGGTTCGAGGTTCGAATCCACCTCGCCGCGTAAGGACCTTGGGCAAGTCCTTCACTCACAATTACTCAGCGCTTCGGCGTGAAACTCCGATGCAGTGTCCGCTCTGCATTCGGGAGCGCCTCTGAGTAGATATAGCTTGAAGGGGCGCTATAACAAGTGCACATACATACATACATACATACATACATACATACATACATACATACATACATACAATGTACATACATATAATTTTTTATATATATCCTTAGGGACAACAGAAATAGAGCTTCATTTACTCTCTTCACACCTTATATACGGAATTGTTTACGGAGTTGTGGGAGCTTATAATGAAACTCGACAAATTGCACTTGATGTAACAAATTGCAATCGTAATACTGCAGGTTTATACATGCAGCGTATTTCAAAGAGACTCGTCATGCAGAGTCGCGTCCGACCTACATGTATTAGGACGGGAACCTGGAAGAAAAAAGGCGCTTAAGAGAATAAATAAACAGCGGCCATAGACGGTAATAGCGCAAGTCGAACGCCCATATTTTACTAAATAAAATTATAATTTTATGCATTGTGTACGTTGCGTGTGAAATCTGGTTGTTTTTGGATCAGGAAAAGATCAAAATGGTTGGTCCACAATTAGATAGCGCATGCTATGAACACGTAGCCTACATGTATTATCTGCTAATAAATAGTAGACCAACCGTTTCGGGCTTTTCCTGATCCAACAGCATCCAGATTTTACATGCAACATAATATGCATAGTGCAGAATGAATTATTTTGACTTTTCTCTACAAAATTCGTCTTGGGCCAGTTGCGGTAAGCAGAAACGACTCGACTTGACTTGGGATGACCAAGTCAGTCGTCTGGGGTCGACTTATTGGAGTCGACTCCCAGGTCGAAGCACAGGATCTGGGACTCTATAAAGAAAGTGATAAGCAACGCAGTAGACACCTATAGGTTTATGTATACGGCCAATACGGTCTATACCTATATACGGTGTATGGCCAATACGGTCCTCTGGCTGACGAATTCTTATGATCACTGTGAACATGTATGAGGCTCGTTTCATGCTGGTCAACTGTTCGAAGAATTGCGAGTTCTTTGTTAGCTAGTATTCGTAGATGTGTGTATGTGTACTTGTATGTATGTATGTGTGTATGTGTGCGTGTACTTGTATGCATGTATTTATGTGTGTGTACTTGTATGCATGCATGTATATATGTGTGTGTACTTGTATGCATTTATATATGTGTGTGTGTGTGTACTTGTATGCATGTATATGTGTGTGTGTACTTGTATGCATGTATATATATAAATGTGTGTGTACTTGTATGCATGTATGCATGTATGCATGCATGTCATTGAAGGTATGTATATCTGAAGATCCTTGACAAGAGCGCAGCGAATAATGATGAAGTCGCTGGTTCTGCTGCAGGTGACGGATGGCTGCTACTGATGAGGATGAGGATGAGGATGAGGATGAAATGAGATACGTGGATGAAGAAGGGCAAAGAGGAGGAGCAGGAGAGGGAGGAGGAAGAGAATATAGAGGAGAAAGAGAAGAAGAAGAAGGAGGAGTAGGATAACGAAGGAGACGAGTAGGAGAAGGTGGAAGAGGAGGATAAAGAGGTGGAGGAGGAGGAGTAAAAGGGACGAAGGAGATGATGATGAGGAGGAGCATAAAGAGCAAAAGGAGGAGGATAAAGAGGTGGATGAGGAGGAGGAGGAGGAGGAGTAGAAGGAGGAGTAGGAGACGAAGAAGACGAGGAGGAGAAAGAGGAGGATAAGGAGCAAAAGGAGGAGTATAAAGAGGAGAAGGAGGAGGAGGAGGATAAGAAGGTGGAGGATAAAGAGGAGGAGGAGAAGGAGTGGGAAGGAGTTGGAGGAGGAAGCCGTGGAAAGACTATACGACGACCACGACGACGTCTGTGGCTAAATAGAAACCTGGTCTGCTGCTGCTGCTGCACTGGCTCCCTCCCTGTCTCTCTTCGACGGATTCAATCAAGCATTAGTCGTCCGACTTAGAAATCGTCACGACTCGAACGTCAGTCGTCATGACGACGACCGTGCAGATCATGAGAACAGAAGGCAGACGGACATATACAGCGACACGGACAGACAGACAGACAGACGGACAGACAGACATACATACATACATACATACATACATACAGACCGACAGACAGACATACATACAGACAGGCAGACAGACATACATACAGACAGACATACAGCGACACGGACAGACAGACATACAGATAGACAGACATGCAGACAGACATACAGACAGACATGCAGACAGACATGCAGACAGACAGACAGGCAGACAGACAGACATATTGAGCAGAAGTGTTACGGCGCTTTAGCTAATCGGCTACCGTCCGTGCCTCACATGTAGTAAAGAAAATGGAGGTACGGGTGGAAGGGGGGTAGAAGAGACCATGGCTTATACCGGGAATTGCATTGATATTTGCATTGGCGCATTAATGAGGGGGTCCTTACCGGGTCCAAATACCAAAATGTGTAATTTCTGATTTTCTGCTATTTCTGTGCGTTTTATGTGTATTTTGCGGCCCTGTTCATTGTAAACCCCCGACCGAAATTTTTGTCTGGCTGCTCCAGGGGTCCTCTGTCCCTATAGGTGCAGGGTGGGTGTAACTGGAGTCTTGTGGAAATCAGGGGAATCATAAATGCGACAAACCTCACGTCGAGAGGGGATGGGAGGGAAGGACCGAGAAAGGGAAAGAGAGCGATTGGGGGCGGGGGCGAGGCCACCGGGTTGCGCTACTGCATGGATATTGGCATTTG
>OX457053.1:16251642-16279142 GCA_949752735.1 Lumbricus terrestris | reverse complement strand
TCAACAATCTGATACACTGGACCTAATTGACGTGTGTAATAATCGACTTCAGCTTAACATTAAAGAGGAGGATATTTCCTACACATACAGAATCCCAGCCCAGGGAAAAAGCAAATGCCGGCCATTAGTCATCCAATTTACCCAAAAAAAAGTACGAGATGCTGTCATTGGATCGAAGAAACTTCTACGGACTGGCTCAGAGAATCCTCGAATCTTCATTAACGAGCACCTCACACGAACGAATTCCCAAATATTCGCAAAGGCAAGAAGTCTCCTAAAGTCAAAAGCTATCCATTCGACCTGGACAGCCGGAGGAAGAGTCTTTCTGAAGAAAACCGACCATCTGACCGAGAAGCCTTTCAGAGTGGACTCGCTCACTTTCCTCAACGAATTGGAGAACCGAATCTCAGACTTATCCCAATAAGGTACCATGTGACTAACTCTCTGTCATCAGCAGTTTGTAACAAATCTAATCTATAATATTATCTGCTGAATTCATCCATTTATTTCCAATTTCAATTTGTCGTTATTCTTCTACAAAACAATGAAAGAGTCTAGAGACTAACAGAGTTTTGCATAGTTGCAGAATTGCCATAAACTGTTTCCTCTCTTTCAGTTTAGTCTACATTTTTTGTTATCTTATAATCTCACCTCTGCATTTCCTCTTTTTCTCTCACCTGTATCTTAACTTCTCAATTTTAAACTTCCATGTTTGTTACTTTTTTTTAAATGTTTTTTTTTATAACTTTTTGGCTTACTTAGATTTTCTCTGTTGACTTTTGTATCTTTATCAATTAATTATTTTGTAATTATTTTCAGTTTTAGCATGATGTTTTTATCCCTGCGGATGACTTAAACATTTGCATGTACTATATATGTGACCTAAATAATGTTATACATTCACTCAAGATGTCATTGACAAGTAATTGAACAATTTAAGTACAGTTCTAAGCTGTTGTTATTCGTTGATTTTAGCTTATTAATCTCTGACTTTGGTGCCTTCATGATGATTGATGATTGGACTCAAATGCACCTATGCAAAGTAATTAACTTGATGTGTGTAAATTGATGAATTGTTATATATTCAATTTAATTATTTTTCCACTTTTTTGCTGACTGCATATTCATATGGTGGCATTGGGCATTTGGACCTTTATTATACCACACTTTTATTTGTCATGTCTACTGCTCCACTCCTCTTAGCCTAATCTCAGTTTTAAATTACATTTTAAAATTTTACCTGTTTATACTTAAATGTACTTCTGTAAATAGGTTATTTTTGTTGTACGCCTCTCTGCCAGCTTGCTGAGAGACATACACTTCGTTGTATTTAACCCTAGCTTAAGCGAAAACACTGAGCATGAACTTGTCCTTTCAATTGACAGCTGTGATTCTATATCTGAACACCCTACCTCCATTATTTCTAATACCCTGAAGCAATTTTCCACAAATGAATACTCTATTACAGCTAATCTATTTCCTTTTTCCCAAGCACAAATTGGGTCCAGTGAGGATATACTAAAAACCTCTACTGATGGTTATGTAGGATTTCAAAGAGACCTAGGAGACTTAACCTTAGAGGTATTAACAGAGGAGAATGATAATCGAACTCTATTAAACAACCCTGATCTAGATCCTGATAGCAACTATTTTAATGATTTGCAATGTGACAGTACATATTCGTCTATTCAATCCCTCAGATCAAAGCTAGCCTCCTCTCCATGTTCTCTCTCATTTTTGCATGTAAATGCAAGAAGCATTTTACCCAAAATTAATGAAATCAAAGATCTGCTGAACTCTTTACCTGTATCTATACTTGCATTAACAGAAACCTGGCTGAACGAATCCAATACTGATCTAATAAAAGTGCCTGGTTATCAATTTGTTCATCGTTCCAGAGGATCTGGAAAGGGCGGAGGAGGAGTGGGATTCTTGATTAGAGAAGAAATCTCGTACCAAATCCTAGACTCGATAGGATCCGATTCCTCTCCTTTTCAATTTTTTGAAGGTCTTTTTATTCGCCTAGCACATAAAACTGGGGCAACCACAGTTGGGGTTATATATCGGCCACCTGGGCTTAAACTAGAAGATTTCTCTGAAGAAATTAACAACATTTTAGATCATATGCTAAAAAAATCAAAAGACATAGTAATTTTAGGTGATTTTAACATGGATCTCTTGAAAATTAATAGCCACAAAGCCACTGCTGATCTCTACCATTGCCTAACCGCCCATCATCTATTGCCTCTCATAACCTGACCTACCAGGATCACTGACCATACATCTACATTACTAGATAACATATTCACTAACATTTGGACCAAACTTATTTATTCTTCTATTCTCATCGAAGACATCTCTGATCATTTACCAATCATAGCATGGTTTGATTTTAGTCCTATTAAACCTCCTAACAAGCCTCAAACACTGACATTTAACCTAGTATCTGATGACCATAAAGCCAAATTTTTGCAATCCTTAGACTCTACGGACTGGTCTGATATCCGTGAAGCTTGTACGGAACTAGACACTGATAAGGCCTATGACCTATTTCTTAGCAATTATAAGAAGCTTTACGATGATTCTTTTCCAATTTCCACTAGGACTTATGCTCGTAACTCTATCCCAAAAAAGCCCTGGATGACTCGGGCACTGGTAAAATCTAGTAATAAGAAAGCGAAACTATATAAAAAATTCATAAAAAATCCAAATGAGGCCAACAAAAGGAAATTCATCCTATACAGAAACAAATTTAAGAAAGTTAAATTGCAAGCCGAAAAAGATTATTATGCATCCGAATTTTTAATCCATAGTAATAACCTTAAAAAAACCTGGGGTCTTCTGAGGAGTATACTGGATAGAGATACTAACAGAGAAACTGTAATTACTGCATTGAATGTAAATGGTGAACAAATTACTGACCCTCAGACTATAGCAACTAAATTCAATAATTTCTTTACAGGCATTGCACAATCTCTTGTTAATAAAATACCTGCTGCAACTAACTCTTTTTTCTCCTACTTATCCCAACCCCTTCCACACTCTATAGCATTAATTCCTTCTACGCCTCGTGAAATAATTAACCTTGCGCATACCATTCGCACTACGCATAGTAAAGGAGTCGATGGAATTGACCCTGCCATAGCCCTATTAACATTGCCTAAAATTGCAATTCCGCTATCAGAGATTGTCAACTGCTCATTTACCACTGGAGTATTCCCCTCTGCATTGAAAACTGCCAAGGTCATACCCATTCATAAAAAGGGCCCGAGGGACAATGTTTCTAACTACAGACCGATTTCTGTACTCCCATTCTTTGCCAAAATATTTGAAAAATTAATGTATGCACGTTTAGATAGTTTTTTATCAAAAGAGAAAGTACTATTTCAGTCTCAGCATGGATTCCAACAGGGTCATTCTACCTACATGCCCCTTCTAAGCATACAAGACAAAATCTCTAATGCAATTGAAAATAACGAATACTCCCTTGGTATCTTCCTTGATGTAGCTAAAGCCTTTGATTCTGTAAATCATCATATTTTGATCAAAAAACTTTATAACTATGGAATTAGAGGGACACAATTACAATGGTTTGTTAGCTATCTTGAAAATCGTTTTCAACTGGTTTCTGTTAACAATTGCACTTCTGATCTACAACTCATTTCTCACGGTGTCCCTCAAGGATCTAATCTTGGACCTCTTTTATTTTTAATCTATATTAATGATTTACCTAATGTATCGCCTTCTATGTATTTTGTACTATTTGCTGATGATTCTAACTTATTTCATTCTGATAAATCTATTGATACCCTATTCGACACTGTTAATTCTGAGCTTCACCGAGTCGTTGATTGGTTTCGATCAAATAAACTTACTCTAAATTTGGATAAAACCAACTACATCCTCTTCAGATCCCATAAGAAAAAATATCCCAATGAACTTCCTATTCTACTTATTGAAGGGACTCCTATCACCCAAGTAACATCCACAAAATTTTTGGGCGTATACATTGACCAGCATCTAAATTGGAAGGAACACATCAATAATATCTCTAGCAAAATTGCTAAGACTGTTGGTGTGCTATTTCGCTCATCTAAACTGATTCCTGTCTCTATCCGGTCTATGCTATACTATTCTCTTATTTATCCTTATTTAACCTACTGTAATTTAATTTGGACGTCTACTTACAAATCTAATTTTATCAGACTAGTCACCCTTCAAAAATATGCAATCCGTTTTATAGCTAATATTCCTCGCCGAGCCCACACCGCTCTGTATTTCAAGGAATTTGGATTATTAAAGATCGATCAAATTTGGCACTTGCAAATAGGAGAGTTTATGTACCGTTATAACCATGGCCTATTACCACTTGTATTTAATGATTTCTTTAACCTTACCTCTGATCGCCACTCTTATTCAACTAGAAAATTAACTGTTTATGACCTTCCCTACGCACATAATAATACTCGTCGATTCTCTATACAATATACTGGCTCCCAATGTTGGAACTCTCTCCCTACACATCTTCATTCCCTACCTAACACAAGATTATTTAAGCATAAACTTCGCCTTTATCTACTTAAAACACTTCCTGATATGTAATGGTTAAGGTTTCTGCTCAGTGGTTTCGCCAAGCCCTTAGTTAAGTCTTTAGTTAAGTCATTAGTTAAGAGTTGTTTTTCTCGTTATATACAGAAATGTCGATTGCTTAATTTGTTTTTTCTCTCTTCCTCATCATTTTTTTATTCCTACAATTGAATGTTCTGTCATGTTTTTTCTTTTATATTTTACATGAATTATGGGTGGCCCTATTAGCGGGATTTTACATCCCTTCTGGGTCTCCCCTTCTTCACCAAATTATGTTAATGTATTATTCAATGCCATAATTGTATTATGTTTGTTTGTTGTTTTGGTTGAGGAAAAAAAAAAATAAAATAAAATAAAAATAAATATTACTACTCCCAATATATACCACTACTGCTACTGCTACTGCTACTCCTACTACTACCACTACTGCTACTGCTACTGCTACTGCAACTGCTACTGCTACTGCTGCTGCTGCTGCTACTACTACTACTACCACTACCACTACCACTACTACTGCTACTACTACTACTACTACTACTACTACTACTACTACTACTACTACTACTACTACTACTATTTGCTACTACTACTACTACTACTACTACTACTACTACTACTACTACTACTACTACTACTACTACTACTACCCCTACTACCACTACAACCGCAACAACTACTACTATTACTACTACTATAACTACTGCAATTACGACAACTACTACTGCTACTGTGGCGCTCGTCGTCGGTCCGCTCGCGGGCAACACGGTGCCTTGCCTCGTACTCTGACCCATCGATCATATCCTCTACTCGCATCTGCGCCACTGGAGAAGAACGTCTCGGCAAAGAGGCCCGAAACAAGGTGTATAGCTCTGTAGCGTCGGATCCTGATGCTGCCCCGCCCGCGGCCACCTTGGGGGTAACATCCCGAGCTCCAGGATGGCCAATCCTCGAAACAGGGTTCACTCTTCGGGCAGAGGTCCCTCGCTTAGAGCTCCTTTTCGCGGCTGCCAACTTCGCTTTCTCCTCCGCATGCACTGTGTTCTTTCGCACCATGTTACAGCGAGTTGCCGACGCGCCGTCACTTCTAACAGGTAATACCTGGCGCTGCCATGAGGTCGGCCATAGAAGGCGACACCAACTCCACTCTAGGGGATCCAACCCTAACCGATATTGTGTCACCACCATTGTCCTTTGTCCGCAACGGGACAGTCAAATTCTTCGTATATGTTTTTCTGGTACCAGGCCTTTAGGGAGACCACCCGTATAGTTCGCTGGAAGCGAAGCTATTTCACGATTCGCGCAACAGCGAAGTTAACCGTAACCAGGAATACGGCGCTTGCCAGGCGCTCGCGTACTTGTTTCTCACTGAACACTGCGCTATCCGAAAGAAAGGCGCACACTCGTACTCGGGACTGTCGACTCTTTCGCCGCAACAGGCGCCAACGGTAACTGACTTTCGTAACGTTTCTGAGTCGCTTTTACTGTCAACAGACCAGCATCGCTCCCGTATAGGGGGCTTAAAAATTAGCTAAGGGATACACAACTTCCTTAACTAAATTAACTTATGACTTATGGAACCGGGACACGCTGCGTAAATTAAAGGGAGCGGTTAGGGCAGCTTCGTTTAACCCTAACTTTGCGACTACGAATTCCTCGACCGGGCGGGGAAAACCGTAGTTTCGGCGAAGTAAAGCTTGTCGAGCCTTCACCGTTTGATCCACCAAGGATATTCACTCACAGACGTTACAGACACGATCGTCTCGGTGCGCTGAGCCGAACGACACCGAGA
This sequence comes from Lumbricus terrestris, assembly GCA_949752735.1. Classification (NCBI taxonomy): domain Eukaryota; kingdom Metazoa; phylum Annelida; class Clitellata; order Crassiclitellata; family Lumbricidae; genus Lumbricus; species Lumbricus terrestris. The sequence continues at coordinate 16,272,766 of OX457053.1, read as the reverse complement.
TCGACTAGATCGGACAAGAGCTGACGAAGATAGGTAATACAAGGGAAATACGCGGGCGACGGCCAATGGATCGCTTTCCGAAGCCCTTCCCAAGGAACAGGTAACACACTTACACGTATACAAGATAGAACTCGGCGTGACGTTCAATCTGACACCAACTTTTCGTTAATCGTACAACAACTCACAAAGTTACACTCACTCGACCAACCGTGGCCGGTATCTACCTTGGACTTCAACCAACGCTGATCAACGGCGGCTGATATAGCCAAGCGATCGTATCAACGGCTCTGCTACTAGCCGATTCAAAGACCAGAGGTGAAAGAAAAGATATTCGGTAGTCAAAGAATATCGCAATACACTCGCAGACCTAGGGCACTGCGCGTTGCCCACACAGACCTGTCGGCTGCGGCCACTCGCTTGGTCGCGGCGCCGCGTAACCGAACTCTACGGGAAAGGATCGGGGGAAACTCTTCGCGAGCTCCTACCGTCGAAACCCTTCCAGATATCGCTTAACTCTTATCCGACTGACTTGTCCCACTCAACGAGACGCACAATCTGACACCAAGATTGCAAGGATCGGGTAACAATTGACAAGGTTTTCCGGTAACCTTCGACCTCTCTCGCGGTCGCTCGGTCTTGCGTTGCTGGCCTGTACTCGCTAGGCGAAGGCCGAGGGAAAACAAGTTTGCGCGCTTCTACCGTTGAAGCCGTAACCGTCACTGACTAACTTTACACAGGTAAAGTATTCTCCTCGTCGAGACGAACAATAGGACACCAAGATTGAACGAATCGGACGACAGATGGCAAAGCCGCTGAAAGCGCGGCCGGTCTTCGCGGCCTGGGCGGAAGACTGGAGAAATCGGCTAAGTCCCTTTCACGCGCGAGGCGCTCTCTCTCTAGACTATACCGGAGAAACCGTAACAGCTACAGACAAACCTCCCACAGGGCAAGTCTTCTACTCGTCGAGATGAACCAGATTGTCGCTTAGTTCAAAACGATCCGATCACAGGATACAAAGTTATTTACGCTCGCACTTTAGTTGGCGGTCGTCACTGTAACAAGGCAAATGGCTACCTTAAGAGAGTCATAGATACTCCCGCGGGTCACCGGACAGATTCACTAATTCGGCTCTAACTCTCGAACGGGACGAGCTAGACCGGTTTTCTCGACACTTTCACGGGCAAATCGTATGCACTGCACGATCCGATGCAGGTTTCAAGACGATCAGGTAAGTTTTCACCGAGTACGGCACTCACGGACACTAGGACTCGACGTCGATGTCGCTTCGGCCAGGGATCGGTACAGCTCCCGAAGGGAAGTACTTCACCCAAGTTTTCGAATGGTAGTATTCTGCTTCGGTATTTCACTCAACACTGACGTAGTCAACGGCAATGGGTTTTACACGATCCGCCGAGGCAGAATGTGCGCCGCCCGAAGACTCGTTGCCGGCGGTCGGCCACGCGGGGAATAGAAGGCGCGACGAACTTTGAGCCCTCAATCCAACGCGCGGTCCGAGGCAAACCAACAACCAACGAAACCGGTGTATTGTTTTCAAGGTGCCACTAAATCCGAATCAAAGTTCACAGCCAAGCTGGAACGACGAAAGATACACTGAGCGCACGAGGTGTCGATCGTCCGGGCAGCGCCCGCGACACTGAATGACGGCACGTCCGGGGCGGACGGTGTCCAAGCGAGATGCACTCGACGGTGCGGAAGCTTTCAATGCAGTCACCAACGGCGCCTTCCAATCGTAGGCAGAAATGTTATGAGTACCAGGATTATCACTTTCTGTAGGCAACGGGTCTCTCTCTTTACCCGTGTTAATATTAACCGCCTTCGCGGCGAGGCGCTCGCTGGCGTGGCCTAGGCGCGTAGAGGGCTGAGTTCTACGACGCCGGGCCCGTCGCTCAGCAGCAGATGCTGGACCAGAGTGTATACGCTATATTATGCGGGTTATCCGATGGACACCAGCGAGGAGTCGTCGGTATGATAACTGCAACGGTTCAAGTCTTGCGCTCTCCTGGCGCGGTGGTTATCTCGGTCGAGGCCTTACCGTTCACCGACGGTTGCGCGCTCGCCTTGAGTGACAATTTTTGTTCTGTGTCACACGTACAGGGCAATTCCTTTGCCGCAAACACTGGAAGTTTAACCAGATACGATGGAAACGCGAATTGTCGCAGGAGGAAAGAAATGGTTACTGTACGAGGCAATACGTTCAATCGAGCCTCCGGCCGCTCCGAAAGCGAACGGCGTATTATGGACAACCGGGGACGAAAGTCCGAAACAACCACTTGCCTTTCCTGTACCGAGGATTAGCGCACTAACGAGTTTTACGAGTGACAATATTCGATACGTATGATGCTGACGGGCTCGTGGCGGACAGGGTGCCTAGGCCTGCACGACGCCGGAGCCTCGATCAGGGCGGTAAAACTGCTTTATTTCACGTTACAAGCACTCAACGTCTTCGACAAACCAATACCACTGGCTATGACAGTCAGTAAAACTCCTCCAACAGTCAGAGAACACGGCGCTGTACGCCAGGAGACAGTTGCAAGTAAGACGGGATGAGCCACCACCAACTCTCCCTGGTGCGTCGAAGCGGGGCGATGCCCAGTCAGCCGCCGTTCGAACGTCACCGCAGGTAACGTTTAACCTCCGCGGGTGCGGATTCGCTCCGGATACAATATTTCTCGTCAAATTCACCAGAAAGCGTTTGGACACCAACAAACCAACGTAGCAATGTCAATTCAACGTGCCAAGATTGCGTGGAGAGCAATGAAACGAACAGAGTTGATATTCATTGCCCATAGAGTGATCGCCATCACTCTACACTAGTAGCAGAACACCGTGTGGCAGGCTTTATTCCACCGGAATGTCACTGTTTAAACGCGATTTTTCAGCATGTGAAAAATCTTGGATAATTCGCCAAAAATCCATTTGTTGTCGGATCGTCACCGGGTTTCTTTCTATCGCTTCCCAAACGACTTCTACGTAACCTACGCCCTAAATTAAGATTATGGGACGGCCAGAAATTTATTTATTCTACGGGTGCTAAAATACCTAAGAGCGTTCCATAGCGATTTGGCTATAAATGCCTCATCTTCGCTCTCGCCTGCTTCCAGCTGTGTTCCACAGGCATTAACTAACGGTCGCGCTCTAATAGCGTAGTGGTCGCGCTCTAATAGCGCATATTTTCGTAGCGCATTTCTGCTAGGGGAAATTACGCCTTACCTATAATTGACTCTAACTACACGGTTGGGCTGCTTTAGGAGCGTCACCGTGGCTCCTGCCTGTCTCCAGCTTCAGTTTGACAAGGCAGCCGGTCGGAGTTTATCGTCTTGTGGCTGAAACGCCACACTCTCCACCTCTCCGGCTGATGCGGAGCATCGGGGTCAACTACTCTACAATCTCTTCACGAGATATTTACCCTCCCGTCCCCGGGACTTATCTACCTAGATTTAAGCCCCTCGGAGGAAAACACTAACACGCTGTCCTCCGATCAAGACAACAGTCACATACAAGTACATAACAATTCCAGCAAAGTTTCAATGTTATGCAATGTATCAATTCTAGGCGTCATTCGATACGTAGATCCGCCTTCGTCTTCCGATCCTCACCGAGATCTCTCGTACTCTAGCCGATCCAGCTCCAGTTCCTCGGCTTCACCTACAACGCAAAACAGTCACACAAGTAATCTCTCACGCAGGGCCCTAACTTAAGGAGTTTGTCCAACACCAGAAGTCGAGTTCCCTTAAATTACTTATACCAGCTCCACCAAGGAGTCCACCCTTAACGGTACTACAGTTCTCTCTCACCGGTAGGTTCTGCGCTACCAACCGTCTGGCTCGCCCAAATCTATGTGATCAAGGCGCTGTCGAGACGCCGAGATCAGAAGTGGGGCCATGTTTACCAACGTTCACTACCACCAACTTCTACGCGACCAAGGCGCTGCGAGCCGCCAGAGTCAGAAGTGGGGTATCCTTTCACTCACGTCGTTTCAACGACTCTTCCTCTCGCGGTAGGGTCTGCACTACCAAATTTCTTCGACCACCAACTCTATCGACTAAGGTGCTGCGAGCCACCAGAGTCAGAAGTGGGGTACTCTTCACACACACGTTCACCGTCAGGTCCACCTCGTTCCCCACACTTCTACGCGGTCAGAGCGTTGACGAGACGCCGAGACCAGAAGTGGAGTACTCCGTTTTCACCGTCAATTCCTTTTTCCGTTCCCCTCATCTCTGCGCGGTCCGGGCGCCGTTGAGACGTCCAGACCAGAAATGGGGTACTCCATTCTCTGTCATTTCTCTCGTCTTCCGCACATCCAGGCAGTCAAGGCGCTAGAGAGCCGCCAGGACTAGAAGTGGGGTAGATACGGCCTTTAGCCAACACAGGCTGTCACATGGCAACTCTCGTGCTCCCTCACATCTGCAGATCAGGGCGCTGTCGAGCCGCCAAGTCCAGAAGTGGGATTTATAGTAACTTAAAACGATACATGCAGTTGCACGCGTTTAGGACCTAATACAAATACAAAGGCCAACCAAAACGTTCAAGGACCGAACCTACGACAGCAACAGTTTGTCCGTTCCAGCAGCTTCCCTTGTGTCCCCGGAACCACAAGTCAATTGAAACGCTCCCTAGCACAGTGGCGTTTCACAAGTACGGATTCATCAAAAGAAACATAACTATTGTCGACCCGACAATTTTAGTAATCTTCGCATTAAGCGAACCATCGACCTTTGTCCACAGTATCTTTCCGTGCCGTTCATCGATGCTACGCACCGGCTTCAGGATCAGAGATTTTCACTCGCGACAGAAACATCCTCACCCTAAGCACGATTAGCGAGCAAGGAACCGTAAAAACAGTTATAGAGTGGGACCACTAAAACGCTTACCCAGGTACACGGACGATTACTCCAATCCGCGACCTCACGAGAATCCGCAACCAAGCACTAACATCCAACGCAGATGACGGCATTTACGGCGCAAGACCTCGCCACAGGAAAGCTTGACTTAAGACCCCGCCCGACGTTACCTACGTCCGTCAGCTAGGCAGGTGCAAGACATTCCCTACTACCACCGGACATTCTCCCCAAGCACTACCTGGCATTTACGGTGAAGAATTCCACACCACTCTACTGGTATCTAGCCTCGCCTCCTAGACTACCAACCTTAGGAGCCCCTCTGTCTCGAGACCTAGGCTCCACCTAACCCGTAGGCTAGGGGACCTTAAGAAGAGAAAAGTCGCCACACTATCTCTTCACCTGGGATGTCCGTCCATCCCATCACCTACCATTAAAAGAAACAGGTGATCAAAACGCAAAGTGACTCGGACTTAGAGTCTTCAGGCAAACCGCACTGAAAGTCCCACCGTGATCAGCGGTCAGCAGATTCAAAAGAACTCAACGAAACTTCACCAGTCTCAGGAAACCATCGCCATTACGCGAAGATAAGAAACGCCGAGAGCGCGTCTCTCATCTTCTGTGTACCACTGAAATGACAGGCGTATAACTGAAAAGATATCATCAAAAGGAAACCAAAACTCATCACTTGACTTCACTACCTCACCGCAATTAAGCGGCGTAGAGACCCAGTTCGTGTCTCTCGCGTCTCCTGGCACACACTTTGTACCACTGAAACGCTTTGCAAAAGAAAACTGCCATAATGTAAACGAAAACCTTGCCAACCCCGTCCAAAAACACCGCCATTACGCGACGTTACTCACCGCTAGCCCAGACGCTAGTCTAGCCGGCAAGCACGTCGGTTTGCGCGCCGACGGGGACTTTCGACGCTGTCCTCAACAGGCGCGGGGGACTCCGCGGGGATTGCACTGGATCCCACCAACTCGGTGTCTCCGGGAAATGGGCCAGCGTCCACGGGGGACTCCTCAACCACTTCCGACAACCAGCTGCGCGGGTGATCACCGTGAAATCGCTTTAGCTTATCCACGTGAACGACCATCGCCAGCGATCTGACACTCCTCTGTATTCGATACAGGACCGGGTTCAAGACTTGTGTGACTAGGAACGGACCAGTGTAGACTCGCGTCCACTTGATCTTCCTGCCACACCGTAACCGTGGGTAGTAGTAATACACCCAGTCTCCCACAGAGAACTGGCTCGGCTTGACCCGCAGGTCGTAAGCCTTCTTTCTACGATCAGCTATCCTACCCAGCTGCTCTCTCACCAGCTGGTAGGCGACTTCCATAGTCTCCTGTTGCTTCGCGACATATTCCTCCACCTCTACCTCAGGCGGTCGATCACAGTCTATCAATTGGGCAAGAATCAAATCCAACGGAGTATGGTTTTCACGACCAAGGAACAGAAAATTCGGCGTTCGCTGAGTGGCATCATGTTCAGTCGAGCGATAAGCGGCCATCACGTAGGGAAGATGGACGTCCCAATCTCGCTGCCGTACAGACACAACTTTCCCAAGCAACGAATTCAAAGTCCTGTGGAAGCGTTCGATCATACCATTACCAGACGGATGGTACGGAGTCGTCCGCACCTTGTCGATCTCCATCCGTTTACACAGTTCCTGGAACAACGCCGATTCAAAACACGAGCCCTGGTCAGTCAGAATCTGACGCGGCATCCCGAAGCGTGAAAAGACGTGCACCATAAGAGTCTCTGCTACCGTAGCAGCTTCTTGGTTTCTTATGGGCAGAGCCTCGGCCCATCTCGAAAAGTAATCGATCGCTGTCAAAATGTACTTGTGGCCCTTATTCGACACAGGATGAGGTCCGGTAATATCAATTCCGAAACGCTCCATAGGTTCACCGATCACGGGACATTGCAGAAGACCTTGTCTCGGAGGCTTCTCTCTTCGATACCGGGCACAGTTATCACAACGCTGACACCAACGTCGTACATCATTCTTCCAACTCGGCCAATACGCTCTCCGTTTCAACTTTTCTAAGCTCTTTCGCACACCGAAATGCCCACCAGCAAAGCTACCGTGCGTTACCTTAAACATCTCATGCCGAAGCATGAATGGTACAACCAGCTGGTATCTCTCGGTCTCACCGGTACTCCCTTTTAACCATTTTCGAAACAGGACACCCTGGCGAACTTCCAACAGTTCCCATTGACTCAGCACTGTCTTCGTTTCTTCGCTCAGCGCCGCCGCCTCCAGTTCCGTGGGCTGACGACCTGACTCCTTCCAAGCTAGGACCGGACCAATCTTTCGGTCGGCTAGCTGCTCCTTTCGTAACGACTCCTTTGTCCAACCGAGATCCTGACCCACGACTTCGACAGGCGCGACCGCAACAGGCTTTGCCTCGGCGACGGGACAGATCCACGCTGCGCTCTCCTCCGCAACGTCTTCCTCTTCAGGTCCTGCTCCCATGGGACCTCTGGACATCGCGTCCGCGTTACCGTGCTTTGTACCAGCCCGATGAACAATCTCGAAGTCAAACTCCTCAATCGTTTCAAGCCAACGGGCCTGTTGCCCAATGGGTTCGGGGGTTCTCCGTAGCCATTGCAACGCAGAATGGTCTGTTCGCAGACAGAATTTCTTTCCAAGCAAGTACTGGCGGAACTCTTTCAAAAAGTAGATCACGGCCAGTAACTCGCGGCGTGTAACGTTGTAGTTTCGCTCAGCCGTAGACAGTAACCGACTGGCGTAACAGATAACCCTTTCTTCACCCTCCTGTACCTGAGATAAGACCGCGCCTATCGCGTAGGCCGACGCATCTGTATCTAGGACATACTGGCCTTCGTCTTCAGGTAACGCTAGAATTGGCGACGACACCAATCTCCGCTTCAGCTCCACAAACGCGGTCTGGCACTCTTCAGACCATCGGAACGGGACATTCTTTCGAGTTAGCACGTGCAAAGGCTGCGCTACTACCGCAAAGTCATGAATGAATCGACGATAATAGGAGCACAAACCGATGAAGGATCGTACTTCACGCAGGTTTCTCGGAACAGTCCAGTCTTCGACTGCCCTGATTTTACTTGGGTCCGTCGCGACACCTTCCTCACTGAGGATATGACCAAGGAACAGTACCTCTTGCTGCATCAAGTGGCACTTAGACGGTTTCAGTTTAAGATTGTATTCCTGCAACCTCTTAAACACCATCTCTAAACGTTTCATGTGAGTTTCGACGTCACGGGAAAACACGATGATATCGTCTAGGTAGACCAAACAGATATCGTAATTGAGACCAGTCAACACCAGGTTCATGAGTCGACAAAACGAGGCGGGACTGTTACAGAGACCGAAGGGCAGAACCTTGAATTGGAAACTACCCCTTCTCGTAATAAACCCTGTCTTATGCTTATCTCGCGGGTGCAAGGCCATCTGGTGATAACCTGCCCTGAGATCGAACGTGCTGTACCAACGGGCGCCACCGAGAGTATCCAGACTCTCGCGGATCAACGGCAACGGGTGCGCGTCTTTCCGGGTCTTCAAATTCAACTGGCGGTAGTCGATGCAAAAGCGCATACTCCCGTCCTTTTTCTTCACCATTACCACGTTCGACGCCCACTCCGACATGGAGGGCTCGATAATCCCTTGAGTCAACATGTCTTCTACCTGCCGATCAATTTCAGGTATCATCGCAAGGGGCTGTCGTCTCAGTGTCTGACGAACAGGCCTCTCCTGCTGTGTATCTATCTCGTGCTGGATAACAGCCGTGTAACCAAGATCCTTTTCGCCCAGCGAAAACGTGGACCGATATCTCAAGATGAGCTCACGCAACCGAACTCTTTCTTCTACCGTCACTGTGTCAGGAACCTCTTCCCATAGTCGCTTCAAGACTGTCTCGGCCTCCGTGTCGACCGACTGACTAGCCGTCATACACACTCTTGCCGGCGGTCGCCCCTGGTGGCGCGACGCTTCCAGAGACGAGCTGGTGCTACCGAGTAACTCCACTCGCTCCAACCGACATTCGGTTCCGCTACCAACCAACACATCGTTGTCACCAACATTCACCATTCGAATGTACACCGTCGACTCTTTGCCTGTCACTAGAGTTCGACCAATCACCAAGCCTCTGGACACTTCAGTAGGCGTAGTCGTCCAAGCTTCCGTATCAGCTTGCAAATGGGGATACACCACAAACATCGGGACGTTCAATTCACATCTAGCCGGAACCATGATGTCGCTCTGTACGATAACCCTACGACACATAAGTTCGGTAGACAACTCTTTTAGCGGGATCTTTCTGTCGCCCAAAAAGACGCAACGACCAGAAAAGTCCCATCGAGCCTGATTCACCTCTAGCCATGACAATCCCAAGATGACCTCAGTCACTTGGTCCGTAACCAGACAAGGCAAGGCATACCATTGCTTACCAATACCAAGTCTCAACGTAGCTTCACCGTCTACTCGTATTTCGCTACCGTTCGCAGCCAGTAACCGCTGACTGGACGACGTCACTTTACCAGGAGACACAAACGACCGTGGAACCAGGGACAATTCACTACCAGAGTCAAGAAGACAGTTTCGACGTGTCCCCTCCAGGCGGGCAACAACGTAAGCCATTCGGCTACCGTGAACCATTCGATTCTGCGACGGTTCCTTCGCAGATTCGCTCTTCACAGGCTCCGGGCCTTTCGTGTCCTCTCTTCGCTCAGGCGCAGGCTGCGGACAATCTCTGACCACATGCCCTTTACGTCGGCATCGGAAACATTCGATCTCCGAGTTTTGCCAGCGGTCCGGCTGAACGTCGCGACGTTGAAACGCCGGCCGCTCACCTCGCCACGGCCCATCCGGTGCCCTACCCGGATTATTCCATCGCTCGTACTGTAACGGTTTTCCTGTCTGTACCCCAGAATCCTGTCTCATGTTCATCCGACCCAGTTCTCTTGTCAGATTTTCTAACTTCCGCTCGAGGTCCTCCACGCGACGATTCTGCTGTTCACTCGTCGCTGGGGCCTCTTTCGTCGTCTTCACCCTGCCATGTCTCCGGTCGACCTCCACTCCAGACGTGGCCGGACGACCGTACGCTTCTAACCGGACTGCGTGTTTGTAAGCCGACTCTAGGTTAACGGGTTCTCGTTCCCTCACCTTCTGAGCCAACTCCTGGTTCAACAACGCATCGATAAACGCGTCGCAAGCGACCGTTTCGACAACTTCATTGGTTGGTCCTGGGTAGGCTAAGACCATCAAGCGTCTTACCTCCTGCACAACAGCACTCAACGTCTCACCGGGGCTCTGTTTATAAGCCCGAAGCTTCACACGATACAACCTTGTCTGCTCTTCGGAACCGTACCGGGCCTTAAGCTCTTCAACAAGGGATTGCCACGTAACATCCTTCTGGGCACCCATGTCCCATAACAACTGCGAAGCTGGTCCTGTCAACGCGCACATGAGCTGATCAGCCCTCTCCTGATCACTCCAGTTGTTGCACCGTGCACACACCTCAAACTTAGCCAGAAAGGCAGCGATGGCTGTCTTCCCATCGTATTTCTCTAACTTTATGCGAATTCCACGATCAGCCGCTGTTGTGCTTTTCTTGCCATCAACAGGCAACCGTCGTACTCCAACCCTGCGATGACCTCGTCGCGGGCGATCACTGTCGTCACCGGAGTCGTCGTCATCTCCTGAACTCGGACTCCCGCGATGGCCGCTGGGTTTGCTCCTCCCAAGCGCCGTCGCTTTCTTGCACGTTCGACCAGAAGGCCTAATCGGTGAACTGTCTTCTTCACTCGACGGCTCCTTCTCAGACTTCTTGGTTAGCCTTGCCGACCGACGCGGTCTCCGCTCCACTGCTTCACGAACGGGGCGACCAAATTCTCGTACCGCTTTACTCTTAGGCACCGGCGCGGCTGCCTTTTTGTTACCATCTTCGTCGTCAAATCTCAACGTACGCGGTCGTTCACCCGCTTTGTAAGCTTGCCGGCTTACCTTCTTTCGGTCAGGCGTCATCTTCCGATAATTAATATCAGCCTCGGTAGATGCATCGTCTGACGACATTATCCGTGCCCTGGCCTTTGCCGGTTTCTGGGACACATTCGGTACTTCACGGTCTTCTGATTCCTCAGCAGGCCATACGTCAATAGGAACTGCAGAGTCACGAACCCGTTTAGGTTTTCTCGTACCCTCTTGTTCACGGTAACTTTCTGTCAAGCGTCGGACCTCCGGCGGTCCTTGCACGCGAGACCATACTTCCATCGGCACCGTCTCTCTACGGGCCTCTCGATGCTCCGGGTAACTCTCTGCTCTTGACAACTGTACTCGCATCGAATCATTGTCTCGAGCCACTGGCTCTGGCCGTTCCTCAAACTTCCTCATTATCCACGCCATACCTTGTCGTAAGGCTAGCAGCTCCGCTTTCACATCAATCTCTTCCGCGTCTCTCCGTCGAGACCGAAATTCACCACCCGCTTCACCCACAGCTGAAGCACGTTCACTCGCCTCCGAGCGCTGTGCTCGAGGACTACGACTCGCTCTCGGATCACGAACCAAATTCTCATCAGACACAACGGGGGACGGTAACTGTATCGTTTCACGTACGTAACCAGAAGTAACTGTGTTTTGTAATAATCTCGGTCGACTTCCGCCGCCGATTTCAGGAACAGATCGTAGCCAGTTCTCAACTCCAGACGTTGCAGAACGTGGACCTCTACCAACAGATTCAGACGAACCGACTCCATCCAATGTTATCAAGTCACCAGTCGAGACTTGAGGCCGAACCTTTGGACGAGCACCAAAATAGTCAACAGGCCGGTAGTCAAGACGCCCAAGATCGCCATAGGCATCTCTCTCGGCCTCCGAATCTCCTTCGATCCGACCGGACTCAACCGCAGGTACCACCTCAGAAGTGTTTGCAAAGACCCCACTTCTGGTACCACTGTCGCGCTCGTCGTCGGTCCGCTCGCGGGCAACACGGTGCCTTGCCTCGTACTCTGACCCATCGATCATATCCTCTACTCGCATCTGCGCCACTGGAGAAGAACGTCTCGGCAAAGAGGCCCGAAACAAGGTGTATAGCTCTGTAGCGTCGGATCCTGATGCTGCCCCGCCCGCGGCCACCTTGGGGGTAACATCCCGAGCTCCAGGATGGCCAATCCTCGAAACAGGGTTCACTCTTCGGGCAGAGGTCCCTCGCTTAGAGCTCCTTTTCGCGGCTGCCAACTTCGCTTTCTCCTCCGCATGCACTGTGTTCTTTCGCACCATGTTACAGCGAGTTGCCGACGCGCCGTCACTTCTAACAGGTAATACCTGGCGCTGCCATGAGGTCGGCCATAGAAGGCGACACCAACTCCACTCTAGGGGATCCAACCCTAACCGATATTGTGTCACCACCATTGTCCTTTGTCCGCAACGGGACAGTCAAATTCTTCGTATATGTTTTTCTGGTACCAGGCCTTTAGGGAGACCACCCGTATAGTTCGCTGGAAGCGAAGCTATTTCACGATTCGCGCAACAGCGAAGTTAACCGTAACCAGGAATACGGCGCTTGCCAGGCGCTCGCGTACTTGTTTCTCACTGAACACTGCGCTATCCGAAAGAAAGGCGCACACTCGTACTCGGGACTGTCGACTCTTTCGCCGCAACAGGCGCCAACGGTAACTGACTTTCGTAACGTTTCTGAGTCGCTTTTACTGTCAACAGACCAGCATCGCTCCCGTATAGGGGGCTTAAAAATTAGCTAAGGGATACACAACTTCCTTAACTAAATTAACTTATGACTTATGGAACCGGGACACGCTGCGTAAATTAAAGGGAGCGGTTAGGGCAGCTTCGTTTAACCCTAACTTTGCGACTACGAATTCCTCGACCGGGCGGGGAAAACCGTAGTTTCGGCGAAGTAAAGCTTGTCGAGCCTTCACCGTTTGATCCACCAAGGATATTCACTCACAGACGTTACAGACACGATCGTCTCGGTGCGCTGAGCCGAACGACACCGAGATCGACTAGATCGGACAAGAGCTGACGAAGATAGGTAATACAAGGGAAATACGCGGGCGACGGCCAATGGATCGCTTTCCGAAGCCCTTCCCAAGGAACAGGTAACACACTTACACGTATACAAGATAGAACTCGGCGTGACGTTCAATCTGACACCAACTTTTCGTTAATCGTACAACAACTCACAAAGTTACACTCACTCGACCAACCGTGGCCGGTATCTACCTTGGACTTCAACCAACGCTGATCAACGGCGGCTGATATAGCCAAGCGATCGTATCAACGGCTCTGCTACTAGCCGATTCAAAGACCAGAGGTGAAAGAAAAGATATTCGGTAGTCAAAGAATATCGCAATACACTCGCAGACCTAGGGCACTGCGCGTTGCCCACACAGACCTGTCGGCTGCGGCCACTCGCTTGGTCGCGGCGCCGCGTAACCGAACTCTACGGGAAAGGATCGGGGGAAACTCTTCGCGAGCTCCTACCGTCGAAACCCTTCCAGATATCGCTTAACTCTTATCCGACTGACTTGTCCCACTCAACGAGACGCACAATCTGACACCAAGATTGCAAGGATCGGGTAACAATTGACAAGGTTTTCCGGTAACCTTCGACCTCTCTCGCGGTCGCTCGGTCTTGCGTTGCTGGCCTGTACTCGCTAGGCGAAGGCCGAGGGAAAACAAGTTTGCGCGCTTCTACCGTTGAAGCCGTAACCGTCACTGACTAACTTTACACAGGTAAAGTATTCTCCTCGTCGAGACGAACAATAGGACACCAAGATTGAACGAATCGGACGACAGATGGCAAAGCCGCTGAAAGCGCGGCCGGTCTTCGCGGCCTGGGCGGAAGACTGGAGAAATCGGCTAAGTCCCTTTCACGCGCGAGGCGCTCTCTCTCTAGACTATACCGGAGAAACCGTAACAGCTACAGACAAACCTCCCACAGGGCAAGTCTTCTACTCGTCGAGATGAACCAGATTGTCGCTTAGTTCAAAACGATCCGATCACAGGATACAAAGTTATTTACGCTCGCACTTTAGTTGGCGGTCGTCACTGTAACAAGGCAAATGGCTACCTTAAGAGAGTCATAGATACTCCCGCGGGTCACCGGACAGATTCACTAATTCGGCTCTAACTCTCGAACGGGACGAGCTAGACCGGTTTTCTCGACACTTTCACGGGCAAATCGTATGCACTGCACGATCCGATGCAGGTTTCAAGACGATCAGGTAAGTTTTCACCGAGTACGGCACTCACGGACACTAGGACTCGACGTCGATGTCGCTTCGGCCAGGGATCGGTACAGCTCCCGAAGGGAAGTACTTCACCCAAGTTTTCGAATGGTAGTATTCTGCTTCGGTATTTCACTCAACACTGACGTAGTCAACGGCAATGGGTTTTACACGATCCGCCGAGGCAGAATGTGCGCCGCCCGAAGACTCGTTGCCGGCGGTCGGCCACGCGGGGAATAGAAGGCGCGACGAACTTTGAGCCCTCAATCCAACGCGCGGTCCGAGGCAAACCAACAACCAACGAAACCGGTGTATTGTTTTCAAGGTGCCACTAAATCCGAATCAAAGTTCACAGCCAAGCTGGAACGACGAAAGATACACTGAGCGCACGAGGTGTCGATCGTCCGGGCAGCGCCCGCGACACTGAATGACGGCACGTCCGGGGCGGACGGTGTCCAAGCGAGATGCACTCGACGGTGCGGAAGCTTTCAATGCAGTCACCAACGGCGCCTTCCAATCGTAGGCAGAAATGTTATGAGTACCAGGATTATCACTTTCTGTAGGCAACGGGTCTCTCTCTTTACCCGTGTTAATATTAACCGCCTTCGCGGCGAGGCGCTCGCTGGCGTGGCCTAGGCGCGTAGAGGGCTGAGTTCTACGACGCCGGGCCCGTCGCTCAGCAGCAGATGCTGGACCAGAGTGTATACGCTATATTATGCGGGTTATCCGATGGACACCAGCGAGGAGTCGTCGGTATGATAACTGCAACGGTTCAAGTCTTGCGCTCTCCTGGCGCGGTGGTTATCTCGGTCGAGGCCTTACCGTTCACCGACGGTTGCGCGCTCGCCTTGAGTGACAATTTTTGTTCTGTGTCACACGTACAGGGCAATTCCTTTGCCGCAAACACTGGAAGTTTAACCAGATACGATGGAAACGCGAATTGTCGCAGGAGGAAAGAAATGGTTACTGTACGAGGCAATACGTTCAATCGAGCCTCCGGCCGCTCCGAAAGCGAACGGCGTATTATGGACAACCGGGGACGAAAGTCCGAAACAACCACTTGCCTTTCCTGTACCGAGGATTAGCGCACTAACGAGTTTTACGAGTGACAATATTCGATACGTATGATGCTGACGGGCTCGTGGCGGACAGGGTGCCTAGGCCTGCACGACGCCGGAGCCTCGATCAGGGCGGTAAAACTGCTTTATTTCACGTTACAAGCACTCAACGTCTTCGACAAACCAATACCACTGGCTATGACAGTCAGTAAAACTCCTCCAACAGTCAGAGAACACGGCGCTGTACGCCAGGAGACAGTTGCAAGTAAGACGGGATGAGCCACCACCAACTCTCCCTGGTGCGTCGAAGCGGGGCGATGCCCAGTCAGCCGCCGTTCGAACGTCACCGCAGGTAACGTTTAACCTCCGCGGGTGCGGATTCGCTCCGGATACAATATTTCTCGTCAAATTCACCAGAAAGCGTTTGGACACCAACAAACCAACGTAGCAATGTCAATTCAACGTGCCAAGATTGCGTGGAGAGCAATGAAACGAACAGAGTTGATATTCATTGCCCATAGAGTGATCGCCATCACTCTACACTAGTAGCAGAACACCGTGTGGCAGGCTTTATTCCACCGGAATGTCACTGTTTAAACGCGATTTTTCAGCATGTGAAAAATCTTGGATAATTCGCCAAAAATCCATTTGTTGTCGGATCGTCACCGGGTTTCTTTCTATCGCTTCCCAAACGACTTCTACGTAACCTACGCCCTAAATTAAGATTATGGGACGGCCAGAAATTTATTTATTCTACGGGTGCTAAAATACCTAAGAGCGTTCCATAGCGATTTGGCTATAAATGCCTCATCTTCGCTCTCGCCTGCTTCCAGCTGTGTTCCACAGGCATTAACTAACGGTCGCGCTCTAATAGCGTAGTGGTCGCGCTCTAATAGCGCATATTTTCGTAGCGCATTTCTGCTAGGGGAAATTACGCCTTACCTATAATTGACTCTAACTACACGGTTGGGCTGCTTTAGGAGCGTCACCGTGGCTCCTGCCTGTCTCCAGCTTCAGTTTGACAAGGCAGCCGGTCGGAGTTTATCGTCTTGTGGCTGAAACGCCACACTACTACATACTGCTACTACAACTACTACAACCCCACATAATTTATATTATCATCATTGCTGCTGTTGTTGTTATTGTTGTTGTTGTTGTGGCTGCTACTTCTGTGTCAAAAGCTATCGTCTTGGACAGCATGAATATTTACACTCGTGTTGTTTGTGGTCGTCGCCCCATTAAAGCGATCTGCTGCAGTCACAAAAACACGACGATTACTTATATCATCCGTTGCCAATAGCAACCGTGCATGTCGACTGCATCGTCATCAGTGGTGCGATCGCATGTTATACGTAATCGAATAGATGATGCATCAAGTTGCGTCACTTGATTTGTATACGCTGACTAAAGTCGACGTATACAGCATGACCATAACGATGCCTTGCGTTGCCCGGGGCAACGTCGTTAGAAATATATTTATTGTATATATCATGTGCAAATATATATGTTTGCCTACATACACATAATATGTGTAATTGTGTATATATAAAATAGTATGTATATGTGTGTGTACTTAGGACTATATACATATATATATATATATCGGTTGCATACATATAATCATATATATCATATATTATATGATTATATGTATGCAAACTATATATATATATATATGTATATAGCCCTAAGTACACACACACATACATTCTATTTTATATATATTACTAGCTGTACCCGGCCACGCGTTGCTGTGGCTGAAAAGACCGTCCAACCCTCCCTCCCTACTTCCCTTCCCCTGCCTCCTTCCCTCCCTCCGTTCCTCTGTCCCTCCCTACCTCCATTCCCACTCCCTCCCCTTCCCTCCTCCATCCCTCCCCTCCTCCCCTCCCTCCCGTTTCTTCCCCTCCCTCCCCTCCGTCCCTCCCCTCCTCCATCCCGTCCGCTCCCTCCCTCCCCTTCCTCCCGCTCCCTTCCTCCCACACGGTCGCATTCAATTGCAAATAAATATTGAATTCGCTGAAATCGAATGCAAATGTTGTGTTATTTCGAGAAAAGCATAGCGCTATAAAAAGACACGCGCGCAACGAATGCAACGTTGTGTAGAAATGCAAATCGCTGGATTTGAATAGAAAGTGTAAATTGCGTTTTTCCCCAAAAAAGCTTATACAAACCCGGTCCTATGGAAGGTTTGAAAGCAATCGGCGAAGTAGAAACCCGCTATTCGAATAAAAACCGGTCATATAGAAGGTTTGAAAGCAACATCGGAGGAAAAGAAACACGGTATTCGAATGGAATTGGAATTGTGTACGCGCGCCGTCGAATGCAACGTGACCTCTTTCCCAGGTTTGCGATTGGTGACCCAGTTAAAATCTTTAGACGGTTGAAATGAAAGTGGGTCGAATCCATATTATATCTACAGCGCTATCGACAGCGCATGCGCGAGATGGTGGACGTCTCCGTGAACGTCAAAATGTATAAACGTGCAAAATCGATGAGTAAGTTGTGTTTTTTGGGTCTAAGAGATTTGTTTCTTTACAGGATATCCTTTTACAAACACGACCGTGTTCGAACGGAGCGTTTTGCGAAAAATTTCAACAGAATCCGTGATGAAGTTTCCGAGATAACCCATTAGGACCTAACTTTTTACATTTTTATTTATATAGATAATATATGCACGTGTGTGTGTGTGTGTGTGTGTGTGTGTGTGTGTGTGTGTGTGTGTGTGTGTGTGTGTGTGTGTGTGTGTGTGTGTGTGTGTGTGTGTGTGTGTGTGTGTGTGTGTGTGTGTGTGTGTGTGTGTGTGTGTGTGTGTGTGTGTGTGTGTGTGTGTGTGTGTGTGTGTGTGTGTGTGTGTGTGTGTGTGTGTGTGTGTGTGTGTGTGTGTGTGTGTGTGTGTGTGTGTGTGTGTGTGTGTGTGTGTGTGTGTGTGTGTGTGTGTGTGTGTGTGTGTGTGTGTGTGTGTGTGTGTGTGTGTGTGTGTGTGTGTGTGTGTGTGTGTGTGTGTGTGTGTGTGTGTGTGTGTGTGTGTGTGTGTGTGTGTGTGGATTTCACGTCGTTCTTGACTAACGAACCACCAGATCTTCCATTTATCTAGCGCCATAGCAGCCCAGCCCTTATATACAGTCTTCCACTAATTGACCTGAACTTGTGGTCAGCTAAAAAGTATGTTTACCAGAAAATCGGACAATCGAAGTATTGAGCCGATGACCACAGTCTGACCCAGAGGATTGCGTGGTCAATGGTCATTCGGGATTGGAGTTCTTAGAAGCTATTGCCGGTGTCATGAAACGGAGTATCCCCCCTGAAAGCTATCCGGGGGGATGAATTAATCTATCCCCCGGATGGAATTAACCGGTCTATACTATCTGGAGGGATAAACCATTCTATCCTCTATTTTAAAAAATGCGCATAATAAAAAAATTTATGCTGTAATCAAAATTTAAAGTTACTCTAATTGTTTTAAGTGTCCTAAGTAATGCTCAGATAAAGGCAAAGCGAATTTATTTAGTGACTCTGAGTGTTTTAAAGTGTTTTAAATGTTTTAAGTGCTCTAAAAACAGGGCAAAACAAATTATCTAGTAGGAATAAACATACCTGTTAGTGTCATTGTTCAAAACAAAGCAGATGAAAATTAATTTGCCCAAAAAAATTGGAAGCGGTTTTTTTCGACTTTTTTAATTTGGGGAATACAATTAATATGGGGGATACTCTATTTCGTGACACCGGCGTCATTGATGTCCAGCTTTGATGTGAACCGCTCCGTAATCAACAGAATGGATATAGAATCTCGTGATTTCCCTGGTTCATTCAGAAAGTAGATCGAATCATTCTTTCCTTTAACCGTCGCAATCAAACAAATGTTTCCAACGCGAACCTATGCTTATTGTTGATGGTGGCTTCGAATTATCTTTTTATGTTACAAACGTAACTTATGCCATTACCGTTATAATAGATGAGATGCCTTTAACTGGACCTTAGAGTGCCGGTGAATAAGCTGGTCTCCCTGACGTGGTTTTTGTGGGCGCTGAGAAATTCTCGACGATTTACATTAGGCCTACATTACATTAGATCCTTCATATACTAGTCTGAAGCTATAATAGAGATGGCAGTTTTAGCTCTTCATTCAAAGGTTTAGAATTTCCACTTCTAAATCCTAGATGTAGGCTATCTGGCATATCAGTTAACCCGCATAACTATCTTTTTAGTGCTTTCTTTTATTATAAACATAAATTGTTTAAGAGATGATGCGATTGTGAATATTATTACAAGAAAATTGAATCTACGGGTTCTTTTTATGTGAAAAAAGTCATAATTACATTCTCAGAAATGGACAGATAGGCCTACAGCTGAGTCGCTGACCCTTTCCCGAGAGAGTAGAAGGCAATGGGCCTCTAGGAGAAAGAACACTGAACCAACCCAAAACGATTTACATGAATCCGAGACAAATTTTCAAACCGATCCGAAAATGAGTTGGAGTTTGATAAGAGGGTTTGGGGTTGAAACCTCCCCATACAACTTCAAGACAATTATCACCATGCTTGTAATAAAACCGATGCATCATCGACCCGAATCAGGTCACATTGGGTCGACCAGGTCAGTTTTGGTCGAACCAGGCCAGTTCGGGTCGAATCAGATAAGCTTGGGTCGAAGTAGGTCAGTTTGGGTCAACTCAGGTCAGTTTGGGTAGAATCAGGTCAGTTTGGGTCGAAGCAGGTCAATTTGGGTCGAACCAGGTCAGTTTTGGTCCAATCAGGTCTGCAGTTTGGTCGAATCAGGTCAGTTTGGGTCAAAGCAGGTCAGTTTGGGTTGAACCAGGTCAGTTTGGGTCAAAGCAGGTCGGATCGCTTAGATGTGTAGGTTGTGATGGTTTGTCTAACGGCCGACTGGGCAGCAGTCGATCGTTGAAAATGTCTTCGGTCTAATGACCATATTTTGTCTCAGCTGGTCAGAGCATATATCGATCGACTGTGTATACGGTCGCCTTAATTGGTACATGTAGCTAGGCAAGGTAATTACCGTATCGTTACCGTGGTCAAAGTCTTTACAGTACATCAAGGGCATCACTAGTGACTAATGCATGCATGCATTGGGAACTCGAATTAAATTGATGATGCAGTTGAACTAAGTCCGTATTATTATAGTCTGATTAACTGACAAAAGGTCAAAACCGAGATGATGTAAATCGTGATCGGTGTGAATTTTATTGTGGCTATTATTGTCAGTTTTTACCGAACGTGCAAATGATTATTACTGCTCTGCTTTTGCTTCAAGTTAGCTTAGGTCCCTCAGGAATTAGACTTTAAGTGGAGAATAAAATTGGTTCTGGAACTAAAATAATAGAACTCGTCAAATACAATGGAACAAATTATTACCATTATAATCAATTGTTGCTGTTGTTGTTATTATTATTATAATTATCCTCTCGCTCTCTCTTTCTCTTTCTCTCTCTCTCTCTCTGTCTTTCTGTCTCTTTGTCTCTCTGTCTCTCTGTCTCTGTCTCTCTATCTCTGTCTCTCTCTCTCGCTCTCTCTTTCTCTGTCTCTGTCTCTCTCTGTCTGCTGTTGCGTCTGGTCGATCAACATTAAATTGCATTCGAAGGACTAATGAATCGAATTTAGATATAAAAAATTATAAGAATTTTTACTATGTGGATATTTAATATGTTTATCGGATTGAATGATTTGCTATTAATGCATATTTTATTTGATACTCATGAAGATTGCGAACAGACAGACACACACAGACAGACAGACAGATACACAGACAGACAGATATACAGATAAACAGACAGACAGACAGATAGACATACAGACAGATAGATAGATATATAGATAGATAGATAGATAGATAGATAGATAGATAGATAGACAGACAGACAGACACACAGACAGACAGACAGGCAGACAGGCAGACAGACAAACAGACAGACCGACAGATAGATAGATAGATAGATATATAGATAGATAGATAGAT
>OX457053.1:16221642-16246642 GCA_949752735.1 Lumbricus terrestris | reverse complement strand
TAGCACGACGACTCAAATCACTTAGATGCGGTAAAAGATAAGACAAGAATATTCTTTAAACGAACAAATGTTATTCAAATTTTGGTATACATGTAATTATGGTACATAAAAAAATTAAATAATTTAAAATGACATCTAGAATTTCGAATAAACGAGGATACCATCACACACGCAGTCACTCACACGCTCATAAAGCCAGCTATTTATAAGCATAATTTTATGAATATATAAATAAGTGATGTAAAATTAATGTGTGTGCACTATGCAAGTACATGCCTGTATGTATGCATGTATGTATGTATGTATGTATGTATGTATGTATGTATGTATGTATGTATGTATGTATGTATGTATGTATGTATGTAAGTATGTATGTATGTATGCAAGCATGTATGTATGTATGTATGTATGTATGTATGTATGTATGTATGTATGTATGTATGTATGTATGTATGTATGTATGTATGTATGTATGTATGCATGTATGTATGTATGTATGTATGCATGTATGTATGTATGTATTTATGTATGTATGTATGTATGTATGTATGTATGTATGTATGTAAGTATGTATGTATGTATGCAAGCATGCATGTATGTATGTATGTATGTATGTAAGTATGTATGTATGTATGCAAGCATGCATGTATGTATGTATGTATTTATGTATGTATGTATGTATGTATGTATGTATGTATGTATGTATGTATGTATGTATGTATGTTTGTAAGTATGTATGTATGTATGTATGTATGTATGTATGTATGTATGTATGTATGTATGTATGTATGTATGTATGTATGTATGTATGTATGTATGTAAGTATGTATGTATGTATGCAAGCATGCATGTATGTATGTATGTATGTATGTAAGTATGTATGTATGTATGCAAGCATGCATGTATGTATGTATGTATTTATGTATGTATGTATGTATGTATGTATGTATGTATGTATGTATGTATGTATGTATGTATGTATGTATGTATGTATGTATGTATGTATGTATGTATGTATGTATGTATGTATGTATGTATGTATGTATGTATGTATGTATGTATGTATGTATGTATGTATGTATGTATGTATGTATGTATGTATGTATGTATGTATGTATGTATGTATGTATGCATGCATGCATGTATGTATGCATGCATGCATGCATGCATGCATGCATGTATGTATGTATGTATGTATGTATGTATGGATGTACAGGGTGGTCCAGCATAAATGAACCAACTTTGAATGCATATAACTCCGCCAATTTCTTGAATTTATTTATACTTTATGCATCAAATTAAAGATATTTCACTCAAGTACATGTGCTGAAAAAATGGAACTATATAGTACAAGTTTAGGTTTTAATTATATGCTCGGAACAGCGCGAGCTACCATATTTTGTTGTCATTTGTGACGAAATCTGGCGCCGTTGACAGACGACGATCGCGTTTTGATCTTAATTTTCCGAACTGATATGGGATATAATTCGGTTGAAATGATTCTCAAATTTTCTAGCAGTGGATGGAATAAACAATACCTTTGAATTATCTGCTAATGAAAATTGATAAAACAGGACTTTCTAATCGTAAACCATGGGAATTACGGCGCGCATATCCGCTAACATTGCTTTTGTGCTCGAGTAAATTGGCTGTCAAGACAACGACCCGGATAGGCTCTACAGGCAAATTTCACCAGGTCAT
This sequence comes from Lumbricus terrestris, assembly GCA_949752735.1. Lineage (NCBI taxonomy): Eukaryota > Metazoa > Annelida > Clitellata > Crassiclitellata > Lumbricidae > Lumbricus > Lumbricus terrestris. The sequence goes on along the minus strand of OX457053.1, from coordinate 16,244,941 downwards.
TCAGCGTGAAACAGGTAGTCCTATAAATGCCGTACAGCATATTCTAAAAGATGATCTAAAGTTATTTGTCGACGCGATGTGCAACAGCACTCCAACACTGACGCAAAGAAGCGACTAGCGAAACAGCTGGCGTGCAGCCAGCCGTTTCTTTGCGTCTAAAGTAGCGCGTGGCAGCGCGCACGGCTGTTGATAAAATTGAAAGAAAAGGGTTTTTCGACCAGAAGATATTCATGGTAGAAACTTCTAAAAACACCCAAAATGATCGTGTTTATGCACGTGTTAGCGAAAAACGATTTGTGAATATCTCGGCGAAATGGCGTAATATTACGTCACAAATCACAACAAAATATGATAGCTAGCGCTGTTCCGAGCATATAATTAAAACCTAAACTTGCACCAGTTCCATTTTTTCAGTGCGTATACTTGAGTGAAATATCTTTAATTTGACGCATAAAGTATAAATAAATTCCAAAAATTGGCGGAGTTATATGCATTCAAAGTTGGTTCATTTATGCTGGACCACCCTGTATGTATGTATGTATGTATGTATGTATGTATGTATGTATGTATGTATGTATGTATGTATGTATGTATGTATGTATGTATGTATGTATGTATGTATGTATGTATGTATGTATGTATGTATGTATGTATGTATGCATGTAAGTATGTATGTATGTATGTATGTATGTATGTATGTATGTATGTATGTATGTGTGTATACTGTTGATGTGAGTGCGTGGGCGAAGATTGATTATTGGCTGCCAGGTGACGATAATTAGACACGCAACAGCGCCAACTGATACGAGACAAATCATTAAAAGACGATGCTGGGCTGGAGGGAAGAGAGGGACGGATGGACAGAAGGACGGAAGAAGGGACAGATGACGGAAGGATGGAAGGAGGGATAGAGGAAGAGAGGGACAGAGGAAGAGAGGGACAGATGACGAGAGAGGGACAGAGGAGGAGAGAGGGACAAAGAAAGAGAGGGACAAAGAAAGGGAGGGACAAAGAAAGAGAGGGACAAAGAAAGAGAGGGACAGATGACGAGAGAGGGACAGATGACGAGAGAGGGACAGAGGAGGAGAGAGGGACAAAGAAAGAGAGGGACAAAGAAAGGGAGGGACAAAGAAAGAGAGAGACAGATGACGAGAGAGGGACAGAGGAGGAGAGAGGGACAAAGAAAGAGAGGGACAAAGAAAGAGAGGGACAGGGAAAAGAGGGACAGGGAAAAGAGGGACAAATGACGAGAGGGACAGAGGGAGAGAGGGCAGAGGAACAGACAAACAGAGGGACAGAGGGACAGAAGCCGGGAGGCCAGTGAAGGAGTTGCAGATGCAGAAAAGTCATTTAGTGGCACTAAGATTGCATTGTAGTCTGGCATTTAGGGAGATATAAAATATATTCATCAATAATTTTGTATAATATATCCGTATTTTATCAATTGAAAACCCGCGTTTTTTTTTTATTAAACTGAACCTAATTGTCCATGCATAGGCCTATTCAGTGCGCCATTATGGATCCTTGGTTTAAAACGCCTTTTGTGTAAATCATTCACTGTGATAATATACTGCGCATCAGACTGCAGCGTCAGCATAATATGCACTAATTCCCTTTATTGTTAGTTCTTGAGCGTAGATGCAGTGAGTATTGGATCTGCTTAATTGGGAACAACAGTCCGTGAAGTGCATTCTACGGTTCGTTTGTTATTGCGTTAAATAGGCGGATGCATACACGCCGTATATATATAGGCTATTACTGTTCAATATCCTGGTCTGGACTCCCAAGTAAGCAACCTGGTTTCGTCAACCGCCGTGTTGTCTATAGGTGCAATCTTGATCCCTGCGGTCATCGAAACCAAAACGCTATATGTATGTATAGAGCTATATGTATCTATAGAGCCAGTGCAGATTTTCAATGTGCAAATTTTGTATTCTATAGTTAAGACTTAATGATACCTGTGGTGCACATGCGTACTGTTGATTCTAGAGTACAGCATCTCCAAACACGAGAGTCTCTAACTCTCTACCCTTATTCTGCTTCATTACCGTCAGGCTAGAATTAATCCTTCTGGCGAGGAGTCAGGGTCGCTGTACCCAAAAGGCCAAAACTACCTAAGTATGTGCCTTGGTGTGATGTACTCTGGTGTACATTGTACCTAGGTTAGATGCACTTTAGTCTATGCTGTGCCTATAGATATAAATCGCTCTAGACTAGAGGACGTTGTGTCTTGGTATGATGTACTCTATCGTACATTGTGGGTGTAGGTCACGTGTTCCGTGATCTATCGAGTCTCGACCTCTGACCTCTCGATCATGATTTGTAAATTTCGATTCTTCACGAAGCGGCAGAACATCTTGAGCATTGCAAAAGCGGCGCTATGGCAGTCATTTGAAATACAGATCGTCTGCGGAGTATTCGCGCCACTGCACGCCCATCCCCATCACAAAAACCCAATTCTATGACGGACGTCTAAACCTCATGCTGTCCGTTCAGCTGGGTCTAAATCAATTGGATGATGATCAGACAATTCGTTATTAACACATCTGATCGCATTTCAAGGTCTTAAAATACGTGTGCATGCATGTATGTATGTATGTATGTATGTATGTATGTATGTATGTATGTATGTATGTATGTATGTATGTATGTATGTATGTATGTATGTATGTATGTATGTATGTATGTATGTATGTATGTATGACATACATACATACATACATACATACATACATACATACATACATACATTGTATGTATGTATGTATGTATGTATGTATGTATGTATGTATGTATGTATGTATGTATGTATGTATGTATGTATGTATGTATGTATGTATGTATGTATGTATGTATGTATGTATGTATGTATGTATGTATGTATGTATGTATGTATGTATGTATGTATGTATGTATGTATGTATGTATGTAGGTAATATGTATGTGTGTATGTGTATATGTATTTTATATGAATCTTGTCATCCGTGTCCAAGATTCAGATCTCTGCACGTGAATAAAGTTTTTGAAGTCGACAAAAAGAAATGTGCATGAAGCATCTTGCATTTATCCGACCTGTGTTGTATGGGCTTTTATTGGGTACAATAATAATATATGCTGACTTGCTGGTTATATTATTATGATGGAACTTCGTAAGCTATAATGTACCAATTACATCGATATCAAACTAGCGTTAATTGTACGAACTATGCATGCAATGGCACATGATTAATGCTATTTGCAGAAAGTGACACATGATTCAATGGTAGGTCCATGTAATGTATTCATACAATGGCACATGAATTTATAGTATAGGCATGCAATGCTACGTAAAATAAAATGCTATATAAATGTTCAATTACAATTACAATTACAATTACAATTACGTGATTTTATGCTATTTGCATTTTATACCGTGGAACATAATTTCATGGTATTTGATTTATGATGTCTGAATAAAGTGGTACACATGGTTTGATAATATTTTATACAGCGCTACAGTATTTTGTTCTATTTGAGGCATTATGCTTGTAGGCTAATAATTACGGCATGTCATGTGAATTTGTGTTCTCAAAATTCTCCAATACCGTACCTTGGTTGGGAACTTAGGATAAACGAATCATACATGTCCATCACTTCATCGCTGTGTCTGTCTGTCAGTCTGTCTGTCTGTCAGTCAGTCAGTCAATCTGTCTGTCTGTCGGTCTGCCTGTCAGTCAGTCAGTCAGTCAGTCAGTCAGTCAGTCAGTCAGTCAGTCAGTCAGTCAGTCAGTCAGTCAGTCAGTCAGTCAGTCAGTCAGTCTGTCTGTCTGTCTCTCTCTCTCTATATGTCTGTTAGTCAGTCTGTCTGTCTGTCAGTCAGTCAGTCTGTCAGTCAGTCAGTCAGTCAGTCAGTCAGTCTGTCGGTCGGTCTGTCTGTCTGTCTGTCTGTCTATCTGTCAGTCAGTCAGTCAGTCAGTCAGTCAGTCAGTCAGTCAGTCAGTCAGTCAGTCAGCCTGTATGTATGTATGTATGTATGTATGTATGTATGTATGTATGTATGTATGTATGTATGTATGTATGTATGTATGTATGTATGTATGTATGTATGTATGTATGTATGTATGTATGTATGTATGTATGTATGTATGTATGTATGTATGTATGTATGTATGTATGTATGTATGTATGTATGTATGTATGTATGTCTCTTTCTTCCTGTATCCCTGGGTCGATTCTCCATGTGCTGTGGTTCTATAAAAAAATCTAGACCGTCTCCGAGGCTCATCATTATTTCTTATTATTACTTTTCAGTCACGTCTTCCAATAAACGCCAGTTCGTCAAAACTCACAAAATGATTTTTGTTTCTCATTATTATTACTGCATAATCTTCAGTGTATCACTAATCAAATTGAGCTGTTCTCGTTGTTGTTCTCTTCCGTTATCCAGGTTCTGCATGCTTCGCTGTCTAGACTCTGATATGCGCTATAAAAATTATCGGTCATTTCGTCCGTCACCGCTGATGTTTTCTTTCGCCGCACTGTCGGTATACTTTAGGATGTCCGCTGGGACATGCGTTGATATTTTGCTTCATATTATTTATAGTGTTTGCTTTGTCTAGCTCCAAATCTTTCGGTTCCCATTAAATAACCGGATGTTTATAGTTCCCATTATGACATCGTCTAGTGGCAACGAATTTTTTCCAGGATCATATATATATATATATATATATATACATATATATAGTGGTAACGAAATCAAACGAAGTCTCGTTTGTTGCCTTTAATAGGGCTCTATAGGTATAATATATAGTAAGCTTATATTATAAGTCTTTGGCCTTTATACATGTACGTGGTCTTTCGCGGGGTTTTGTCTAGCTCTTTTTATAAGCTACTCAAGCTTACTTTCCTATAGTTTTGGCCGTGTATGTATGCATGGATCGAGAGCGCCTCTGAATAGTCATCTTGAATGGGCGCTATATAGATTATTCAGATAGACAGACACACAATCATCATGAAACAAATGTGTTATGATAATCTTTATCCATCTTTCAATAGTAGTGCGCATTTTGAGATGGAATACTGAAGCATATATACATGTATGCAAATGTACTGTAAGCGCGCGAGTGTGTGCGTAAGAGGTTTGCTATAATATATATATATATACTATAATATATATACTATAATATATATATACTATAATATATAGCTATATTATAGCCCATAGGCTTATATGCGTTTGTGTGTGAGTATGTATAGGTGCATAGGTATCGTAGTGCGCGCGTGTGTGCGTGTATGTGTCTGTGAGTGTGTGTAGGTGTGTGCGTATGCGTTTGTGCATATAGGTATGTTTGTGTGCGTGTTTGTGTGTAGGTAAGTGTATACAGGACTGTAGGCGGCTGTGTACGTGTGTGCCCGTGTGTGTATGTGGGTGTGTATGTGTGCGTGCGTATGCGTGTCCATGCGTGCATACATACATGTATATTTACGCATGTGTTTGCAATGTATCTCTGTTCGCAATGTTGCGCTAAATTAAAAGGCAACGTGATAGCGTTGGTCGTTAAGTATCTGTCCGTGCTTCCTCAAAAGGAAGACCGTCTTTCCCGTCTCTCGCTGTCTGTCTGTCTCTCTCCCCATCTCCCCCACCCCCGATCCATGCACCCCGGAGCCTCCATCTTCTCCCTTACCCTGATTTCAACGAGCCTCCATTAACGTCATTAATACCCTTCTCAGTCCTCCGTTTCGTTTCTATGGAGATGGTTTCTATGGCGATCGTTTCCATGGACGAGAAAACGCGCCCGTCGTTACGACGCATATAAACATACAACACACATATCAGATGCAGCGAAAACGCAGCCGCGGAAGCGTCGCTAAAAACGGACCCGTCTCTTCTGTTGCGCTATAGTGCATAAGTGGCTGTTTACGAGGCGCCTGCAGTCGATTTATGGCGTCAAACAAAATCCGCAAACGTGTGTGTATTAATTTATTTGCGTGTATATATACACATGCATGCAATAGATATATCCCTGTGCATTTGTATAATATGTGTGTGTGTCTTTTATTATAAGGCGGAAAGTTTGTCCCTTCCGTTATGGATTTTGACTCTTCGTCCCAGAATTGGTTCGGAAATGACAGAGCGTCGGTTGAACAAAAATTTTACAATTGATTCTTACACAAATTATAAGGTCAACGCGACTATTTTCAGCTTTTAATTCACTTTAAAGCCAGAGTTATTAGCGTTTTAAGACAGATTTAATCAACCACGTGCCGCATATAAAGAGCCGACAGTCTGCATGACGTCATTCACGCCCAATAATAATTTCGGTAACAGTCCGGTTGGCAAACCGAAACCGGTTACAGTTTACAATTATGCACAAGAACGCAGATCACTTAATATTAATCATACTAACAGAACAGACAGCTTGCAATAGACTAATTGTATTAGGCTACAGTCAGCACATACGCCCGGGTCATGTTTGGCTTTTTGGGGAGGCGGGGGTGGGGTGGAGGGGTGGCGAAAATACGAAATTTAGCGGTCAACGCTGGGTACCCCAGAGGAGTAGTGTTGAAAGCCTTAAATAATTTCCCGGGCAACGCCGGGTAACACATCTAGTATATATATATACACACACAAGAAGGTCATACAATTTGACATATATTTACTTTTTAAAATATTATAGTCTTCGTTTATTTTCAAGTTGACACACCGCAGTATATATATATATATATATATATATATATTATAATTCACAGTGGATTCTCAACGGATGATCTCAAGTCATTACAGGAGTTGAGTCAGACTGTTTGGCAGCCACTCAAGACTTCCATCAAGTATCCTATAGATATATTTATCATGTGCATTATCAGTGTTGAAGTCTTCAAAGCAGACCCTTGTGCAACTGCACACAATATCCGAAGGTGTAAATTGTCTGGTTTCGAAACTGTGTCGATGTGGTATACGCAGCCAAGTATTCTATAGTGTGATTAGAAGAAATGGTCACATTAGAAGGAATATGTATACATGTATCTGTCGTCGAGCAGCATCGGAAAAACTCGGTAATAGTCGGTATGCTTCGGTTTTTGCAGGACTTGCACATTGCACATGCATGGGTGGAAATTTGGTCCAATCAGCGAATGTCTGGTCATCACTAGACATTGATTGTAAACATAATGCATTGAGAATGAAGACTTAGATCTAGGGAGGGCTTCGAATGCGACTGTTAATGATGATGACGGTGATGATGATGATGCTAACGATGATGATGATGATGATGATGATGATGACGATAATAATATTCTCTTTATTCAACAATCCGGTTGACAGACCGCAACCGGTTACTGTGTACAATTATATGCAGTTTAAGCAATTCACAAAAACGGAGATCACAAATCTTAACTATACTACTATAGCTGAGCAGACAACCTGCAATAATCGGCGCTAATAGCAGCCTACAAAGCAAATCCGCCCAACGGGGGCTCGAACTCATTACCTCTCGCATTCTACGCCAGCGTGTTATCCATTGCGCTACCGAAACCCCCCTTCGATGATGACGATGATGATGATAACAAACGCTGTTAGCAATCACGAGAGCAATTACGATCATTTTATATAGCGCCTTTTTTGCCTGATACAAATAGAAATTGCCGCTGGAAATGTCGGCACGCCGGTGCACAGAACTATAGATACACATTAATTGCGCTAATTAGCAGTAATTAAACTATTGAAATGTCATTTTCGCCGTAGACAACAAACCTTTAAATGGGCTTCAACCGACGCTGAGGAGGGAGGATGTCAAGCGCATTGTTTATGCGAAGTCGCAGAATGTGTGTGGTGAATTTATTATGATCACTATATAAAAAGACCTGACCGGATTATTATAGTCTGATATACTAATATTACACTAAGTTTACCAACGCCGTCTGCTGATTGGAAGGTTGAGTGGACCTTTTGGAGGTCAACGGGTAGCAATCCCATGCCCTTTCGATCTTCTGTCCTAAGTGTTAAGCACAGGGTGGGAATTGCTGGGGGAGTGTGGGGCTCAGCGCATACAGTCTTTCTTTGGAACCACATAAAGCAAAGTATTTTTGCACATCCCCAGTTCACATAAATCAACGTATGACGCTTCGTTATTTTTCTAAAATTCTCAATCTGACTAACCGGTACCCTAAACCACGTCACAGGACATAGGGAGCAGATCTGCAAGAGCGCTATATAGATTTCAGCGTTGCAGTCTCCGTTGTTTACAGTTTGTTCTGGAGGCCGTTAATTGTTCGTTGGTTTTGTGCTCGTCTTTGATCCTGGTCGCTCGATACGCAGTAAATAAACGAACGAAACAACACGATTGCTTTTATCTGAATTGGTGTGTCCCACTTGTTGGAGTCTAACAGATTCCTTGCCAGTGTCACCATAGATTTTTACCCTCAGCAGAGTCGCCCGTCTTCCGTTTTCAACGATCTCATCGGGAAGTAAAAGCATTCACTGCACTTCCGCTATTGCACTGGTCAGCGCCGCGTTCCTTTCACGCTTATTTATGTCGTGTGCGCCACTGAATTAATCCCCAGGCGCCTCAAAGCGCTTGTTTACGCAAAGTCACAAAATGCGCACAATGAATTTATCATGATCATAATATAACCGAAGAAGAGACCTGATCTGAATAGAATGGAATCGAATTAGATTTCTGTTACTTCAGTCGATTTCTCATTACCGTGTAGTCGCGAAATTCCTAATACGTTGCTTTGATCTTTCAAGCGCAGGCAACAATTATTTGCTGATGAGCTACGGTACGGTAAGGAACGGTACATTTGCTCTCTTGTTAAAAGAGGCTAAGGAGACTAAGTGACGCCTGTTTTTCACAATAACTACGAATGCTACTCGTCCGTTATCTCACGATGATAAACAATTTATACCTTACGGCGATTACCATGGTTACCCGTTATAATAGCCCTGTCAAAACAGACCCGTCAAAGCAGCCCCGTCAAAGCAGCCCCGTCACAATAGCCCACCGACAAACCAGCCCCGTCATACTCGCCCGCCGACAAAAAAAACCCGTCACAATCGCCCACATTATTACGGGGCTGTTTTGTCGGTGGGTTATTATGACGCGGCTGTTTTGACCTGGCTATTTTGACCTGGCTATTTTGACCGGGCTATTTTGACCAGGCTATTTTGACCGGGCTATTTTGACCGGGCTATTTTGACCGGGCTATTTTGACCGGGCTATTTTGACCTGGCTATTTTGACCGGGCTATTTTGACCGGGCTATTTTGACCGGGCTATTTTGACCGGGCTATTTTGACCTGGCTATTTTGACCGGGCTATTTTGACCGGGCTATTTTGACCTGGCTATTTTGACCGGGCTATTTTGACGCGGTGCCGATTACCATGGAAGACTCACATCGCAAAGTTCGAGCTTCAACTGAACCATATATTGGGCCTATCGACTTTCATATCCCATTTTGCATCTACATGTATGTATGTATGCATGCATGCATGTATGTATGCATGTATGTATGTATGTATGTATGTATGTATGTATGTATGTATGTATGTATGTATGTATGCATGCATGTATGTATGTATGTATGTATGTATGTATGTATGTATGTATGTATGTATGTATGTATGTATGTATGTATGTATGTATGTATATACATTATTTGTATGCTGCTGTGAACTAAGCTGGTATTAATCAAAGGCCTACTAATTATGAGATCCACGTGATATTGATTTCCTTTCCCAACGTCCTTCCATCTGTGTTCATAGCGCAACATAAATCCGTGACATTAATTTCGGAGACACTTATTTCCCGGATGGTTGTGAAACGTTGAACGAGGTCCAATTTATCAGAGTCTTACTACTTGCATAAAATAATTGTTTTTCGGTTCCTCGTTTATTAGTTTCATTTCGAGTTAAGACAATCTAAGCCCGAATAGGCTTTGTTAGGATTAGTTACTACATGTCCATTATGCTGGGCTCTCACATGATCTTGTAGACATTGTAGCAATTAATTTAGACGTTGTAGCTTTTCTTTCGTTTGTCGATGTGTATTTCCACCTAATCTTTATCAATTAAAAATGTGTGTTTAATCGGAGTCTGCATATACATATACGCTGTGCGTGTGCGTGTAGGTGAGTGTTTGTGCGTGTTTGTGTGTGTAAGCGTGCGTGTGTGAGCATAGGCGTAGGAGGCGGGAGTCGGGGGGAGCAAATGCTCCCCAAATTTCTGGCAAATGTGTTTTTCGGGCAAACAGGCATGGGAGAATTTTTCGGGCAAACTGAGGTTAAACAGCTATATTTGCTGAAGATTTGTACGAAATGACTAAACAAGGTCATCAGTTATTTCGGCTGGAAAAGGTCATCAGTTGTATTTCGGCTGGGAAATCGAAATGACTAAAAAGAATTCATCAGAAAATTTGGTCGATGAAAAATGTCGGGGACTCATGGTCCGCAAAAAGTAAAATATACTTTTCGGGCAAAAGTCAACTCTCCCTCTCCCCCCCCCGCTGCCGAAATGTCCCCTACGCCTGTGTGTGTGTGCGTGTGTGTGTGTGTGTGTGCGTGTGTGTGTGTGTGTGCGTGCGTGCGTGTGTGTGTGTGTGTGTGTGTGTGTGTGTGTGTTGTGTGTGTGTGTGTGTGTGTGTGTGTGTGTGTGTGTGTGTGTGTGTGTGTGTGTGTGTGTGTGTGTGTGTGTGTGTGTGTGTGTGTGTGTGTGTGTGTGTGTGTGTGTGTGTGTGTGTGTGTGTGTGTGTGTGTGTGTGTGTGTGTGTGTGTGTGTGTGTGTGTGTGTGTGTGTGTGTGTGTGTGTGTGTGTGTGTGTGTGTGTGTGTGTGAAAACAACAGTGCACGATCGTTCAAATTTCCACGAGTCACTCAAAAATGCAGCGTGCTCATCCGTGATGAACGGAGGATTAATATTAGGTTATCTGAGACGTCGTTGAAACAGTTTTCCAACGTTGTTCTTTTATATGTAGAAACGAACGTGTTTAAAACCGTTTTTAAAATGTGATTGCCTTCTTGTTGAATCAGATTCAATTTCCGACCCTGAGTTTCACTCATATAGGCCCACATGATTGTAGCTATAATACAGAGCTCTTTAATTCTCATGAATTCTGTTTCAGTTAAGAACATCTTGAATGAAACTGCTTCATCGAGTGAAGTAAATTGAGTATTAACAACCCTTTTGAATGCGTTTAAGTAATTAATTAATTAGTTAATTAATCAATGATAATAATAATAGTCTTTGTTTATTTTTGAAACAGATACAACGCAGTATATAGGCTATGATCGCAATAACTACCATGAATGGATGATCATGTGCACAAGTTATTACAGAAGTCGAATTTAGCAATTCTCAGCCATGCATGCGAGGCGCTATCACGTTCTACTAGACTACTACCCAGTTTACCAACACAAATTGCTGAATGGAAGGTTGAGTGGACCTTCTTTGGAGGAGGGGTAGTGGGAAGCGATACCACATTCATCCATGCGCTTTTCGCGCCAGAGCGTCTACCATGTATACCCTAAACCATTCTGCCAATGCTTCATAGGCGTAGGGGACATTTCGGCAGTGGGGAGGGGGGCAAAGATTTTTACTTTTGCCCGAAAAGTATACTTTACATTTTTTGGCGGACCGCAAGTCGCCGACATTTTTTCCATCGACCAAATTTTCTGATGATTTTTTTAGTCATTTCGTACAAATCTTCAGAAATATATCTGTTTTACCCCTGTGTGCCCGAAAAATCCTCCCATGCCTGTTTGCCCGAAATAAAGGTTCGTCCGCCAAAGCCTGTTTTGCCCGATAAACACATTTGCCCGAAATTTGGGGGCATTAGCCCTCTGGAACCCGCCTCCTACGCCTATGCAATTCTCTATAGTACTATATCCGGTATTCTTCAAACGAGTTTCGGCACCTGTATATTCAATTCAATTGCTGTTGAGGCTGAAAAATTGCAGCGAATTTCCCTTGAAAAATAGATTTGAATACATTCGAATTAAGGAGGCGGAAGGCGAGACGGTTAATGAGGCTAAATGGAGATTTGTCTTAACCACGTTTGTGTCACAGATTATCTCAGGCACAGAACAGCTTCGTTATTTAGTCTTCGTTGACGCTATATAATGTGGTCAGATGGTGAGTTGCCGTGAGACTACGCGTTTCACACAAAGTGTGTAAGATGTGGCTGTCCATTAGCATAGATGCTGCTGCTGCTGCGGTTGATTTCTATATGGTCTGTTTTTGCAATCACGGGAGCCTATATAGGAACAACAACCACGATTCTTTAACCTATAGGCTACTCCTATTTTGGAAGTCGAAAAAACACCAAAGAGTTTGTCATGATCTCAGAAGAAAACATGACCTGCAGATTACTATATAAGAGGAGATTCATTTCATTCATAAAAATCCCCATAACTGCACCGTTGCAGTTCGTTCGGTAAAAGTATTATTAAACGAACGTATATTATTATATTGGTAAATTGACTAGGCTCAATTCCGTTATAGCTCAACCACGATTTTAGGGCGCATCCCAATATACCATGTTGCGATCAACCAACCCAGGATGAGAATTGCATGGGGTGTGGGGTTGACCCACGACCTAATTTCGAGGGTCACGGTTAACTCCTAGTCTTTTTTAGAACGTCATGTTAAAGTCTCCTTTAATGCACATCCAAAGTCCAAACAAATCAACGTCTGACACCAGGTATTTTTGGACAATTCTCACAATGGACGAACCCCTGGGAATCACTATAGTCAACAAGTATACGCTATAGATGACGTCTTCATCTGTAGGCTACTTGCAACTGTTTCCATGCTAACGAATTTAACCCTTTATAAGGGACCAGATAAATTAGTTTCTAAGTTAACCCTAGTGCACTCTCGTCGCTAAATAAAGCCTTGACAAACTGGTGCACAATAATTTTACATCGCTTCAAAAATTCAACCGCAGGCTATAGCATTTGTGCAAAATAATAATCTCCACCTCTGTTGTTGACTTGTTGAGTGCAGGACGAAATGCAAGAAAATATTGATTGAGCGCATTGCGGAATTTTTAGAAGAAAACTAATTATATCTAACGGATCTCTCTCTCTCTCTCCCTCTGTGTGTGTGTGTGCGTGTGTGCGTGTGTGTGTGTACGGTTTCATATGCGGCATCTTCAAATGACAAATTATAGTTATATCGTATATACATGTAGCTAAGAAAGACCACTTTACCATGGATGGTCTTTCTGAATCATTATCCTATAGCTGTAATCAGCCACAATTATCGAAACTCGGTCAGCATAAGATCTTCTATAAGAGGTTTCTCTGGATGCAGGGCTGTTTTAAAGGAGTTTTTAGAACTTCACAACCCCTTCCTTCCTTTCCCATCCTTCATAGTAAATTACTTCCAATCGGAGGACAATGGCCTTTTTTGCTAGTTTTAACTGCACAAAACTTGTGACAGAAGTGTTTTTACAACTGCACAAATCCATTTAGAACTGCACATTTTGTGTACAACTGCACGTTAAAAAAGCCCTGTCTGGATGAATATTCTGCTAATCATTCTAATGAGTCCGAACTTAACATTATGCACAGGTTTTGTTAAACGCCGTGCAGTTGACAACTAAGTTTGTGCAGTTGTAAAAGAAATCGTATGCAGTGAAAGCAGTAAAAAGGTAACTGTCATCCGATTTTTACAAGTGATTCACCATAAAAGACTAGAATGGAAGGAAGAGGTTGTGAAACTCCGCCACTGGTTGTTCTCTGCAAATGCTAGTCCCAAGCCTGGATAAAGGAGGAGGGCGACACTAATCATCTTTCATATGGCAGTGTCGCTAAACATGTAACAAACCGAAGAGGTTGTGCAATAAAATAATACGCTAAAAAGGCTAGTCTACATTATGTGAGTTTGTGTAAGTTCAACGAGAAAGGTTAATAAAGAGAGAAAAAAGATCGTAAAATTTTAATGCGGAGGGGAACTTGGTAATTTATTGAAAAATTGAAAAATTTCTGGCGAGTTGATTAAAAATGATAGATCTAGCCTATAGTCTGAAAATTTCGGACCAACGGGCTCTGAATGAAAAATTGCTGACTGTGCATGCAGTTATAGGCTAAACATTCATATATAGCCCTGATTCTTAATACAACAATAAATCGAATTTCATTGATACCAATATAAATAAATATATATTATATGCACCTACACATATTCGCATTTCGTTTGCAAGACCTTTTGTGGCTATACAGCACACACTGTTTCGGAACTATAATATGGCTTCTCCGTCGGACGTGATAAACTGTTCGCATATCAGCGAGAAAGTTACAGCGCTATATAAACCTCCGTCTAATAATAACAGCAAGCGTCCGGTCAAGAAAGTGCTCTTCGTAATAAAGTTTCCGTCTCTTGAATCGGTTCACTGGCTTCAGTATAAATACATATCAACGCAACTATATATAGATATATATTTCCGTATATATATATTCGTCTATATATAATATATATATATATATCCGTAGCCAAGGGTTATATAGTAATGACCGTATATAATGAATTCATGGTTTAATCACCGAAGTTGTTATTTCCGCACTTTGTGTAAACACATAAAATTCGTCTGAGCGTGATGATTCTGATGACGCGCGCAATTTCGTTCAAATCAGTTACGCAATCTTTCTTGTACTAATTGTCATTCATTCATTCGTTCGTTCGTTCATTCATTCATTCATTCATTCGCTCTTTCGTTCGTTCTTTCATTCATTCGTTCGTTCGTTCATTCATTCGTTCGTTCGTTCGTTCATTCATTCATTCATTTATTCACTCATTCATTCATTCATTTATTCGTTCATTCATGCATCTATGCATCAATTAATTAATTCATTCATTCATTCATTCGTTCATTCATGCATTCATGCATTAATTAATTAATTAATTCATTCATTCATTCATTCGTTCATTCATGCATTCATGCATTAATTAATTCATTAATTCATTCATTCATCCATTCATCCATTCATTCATTCATTTATTCGTTCATTCATGCATCTATGCATTAATTAATTAATTCATTCATTTATTCGTTCATTCATGCATTCATGCATTAATTAATTAATTCATTCATTCATTCGTTCATTCATGCATTCATGCATTCATGCATTAATTAATTAATTCATTCATTCATTCATTCATTCAATCAATCGTTTATCCTTCCATTCATTCATTCATTCATTCATTCATTCATTCGTTCGTTCGTTCATTCGTTCATTCATTCGTTTATTCGTTCATCCATTCTTCATTCACGTCAGACCATCAATCCATAGTGCCACGAACTCTACTACAATAGAATCGCACAGTATGAGAATTGTATAAAAATTACAGAGGGGGGGGTTAGACGTTGGCTTATATGTGTGGAGTTTGGGCATACAATGAAGAATATACTATGGAGTAATAACAAAGACTAGGGGGTTTAACCCCCACAGCACCCTGGCAATTCTCATCCTGCAAGATTCGCAATTCCATGCCTACTCAGCTGTTGTAAAGCCATGCTTGCGCCGGTGGTGTAGATGTGTGACAGACAGTCAGACACCCCATGGTGCACCATATAATGGTATTATCAAACTGTTCAATTTAGGATTGGGATTATACTGAGGCACGAACCGCTGCACCTGTTTGTTTAGGTTTCAAGTGGCGGAAATTACGCGAGTCATGCACACGACACCACAGTTCGATGGACGAAATATAGAAGTGATTAATATGCCAACAGATTGTTGTTCCACGGTTACAGCTTCTGTCAATGTTTGTTGATGCCAACACACGCACACACACACGCACACACGCCCATCGATACACACCATAGAATGTTGTGGACAGATTGTCGATAATAAGATATAGCCAAACAAATCAAATATATACAGACATACATATTCATTCACACACACATGATTGTACATGCATGCGTGCATACATACATACATACATACATACATACATACATACATACATACATACATACATGCATGCATGCATGCATGCATGCATGCATACATACATACATACATACATACATACATACATACATACATACATACATACATACATACATACATACATACATACATACATACATACATACATACATACATACATACATACATACATACATACATACATACATACATACATATGTATATATGCAGATACATAGCGTGCATGGTAGGTATATAACTATATACGATAAAATCTTGTATAGACAGCTGTAATAATTTATGCCAAACAGATTTCCGTCGACGGAAATAACGACCTTTGTTGTCATAGGCTGCTGTCGTTAAACTATGGATCCATCCATGGGTCGTGTACGGTGTATATGTATATAGTATACATATTACATATACATGTATATATATATATATACGATGATAGAACCATATTATGCCATAATAATACCTTTGTACTGCTTTAGTATGTCAGTCACTTTCAATGTATTATTTCAGTTATGCCTGCAACTATCCGCGGTCCCCGTGTGTTACTGTGTATTCCTCAATTGCATGATAAAATAATTTCCTTTCAGTTTGCCGTTGCTGTGGTTACTTGTGGTACCAATAAGATTTAAACCATATTTATTTATTTATTTACTCATTTTTATTTATTTATTTATATAACCATTTATTGCGAGTTATAACTCTTCAAGCCATTTATATATCCCTGCGACTGAGTCACTTCCTTTCCTGTGCTCTTCAAATGAAACTTGCCAGTATAACATATATATATATATATATATATATATATATATATACATATAAAATATATATATTTGTATATAGGACCGACCAAATAGGATGCCACTAAAACATTTGAGTAGAAAATATCTGCTGTTTCTCTTTCGTTTTATTTATATGCCTGCCTATTTACCTACCAACCTACCTGTCTGCCTACCTGCCTGTCTGTCTGTCTGTCTGTCTGTCTGCCTGTCTGTCTGTCTGTCTGCCTGTCTGTCTGTCTGTCTGTCTGCCTGTCTGTCTGTCTGTCTGTCTGTCTGTCTGTCTGTCTGTCTGCCTGTCTGTCTGTTTGTCTCTCATGTCTGTATGTCTGTCATGTCTGCCTGTCTGTCTGCCTGTCTGTCTGCCTGTCTGTTTGTCTCTCATGTCTGACTCTCTCCTGTTTAACTATAATGTCGACGATTATAGGCCTATATGGTAGATATAATGAGAAATACGATAACGGTGGACTAGGACTACAACGATGTTCAACTCTACCGTCTGTAATATCAGTGATATTGCCTTTGTGGCCGGATGTGCGTATCTATTTTTTATTGCGCCTTAATAACTCTCGGTCATTCTCTGTGTTATTTTTGTTGACTATGTTTTCTTCCCTGTCTCTGTCTCTGCCTCTGTCTCTGCCTCTGTCTCTGCCTCTGTCTCTCTTTCTCTCTCTCTGTCTCTGTCTCTGTCTCTGTCTGTCTATCTCTCTTTTTCTCTCTCTTTTTCTCTCTCTTTTTCTCTCTCTTTCTCTCTCTCTCTTTCTCTCTCTCTTTCTCTCCCTCTGTCTCTCTCTCCTTGTCTCTCTCTTTTTCTCTCTCTTCCTCTCCTCGGTTCACCAACATCGTATCCACATCGTCTCTGGTATCATTGCCATCATCTCTGTGCAGCATACATCGCTTTTGGAACTGTATATAACATACTATGCGCCTTCGTGAGATTCTTGTTAAGGCGCTATATAAATGGTCATATACATACATACATACGTACATACATACATACATACATACATACATACATACATACATACATACATACATACATACATACATACATACATACATACATACATACTTACATACATACATACATACATACATACATACATACATACATACATGCATACATACACACATACATACATACATACATACACACATACATACATACATACATACATACACACATACATACATACATACATACATACATACATTACATATAAATCATATATAAGTATATTATGTATATAATTATGTATATATAATTATATTTATTTATATAGCCCAAACTGCAGCTGAAGCTTTCGCATCCTACGGGCAATTTCAAGACGTTCATCACGTGAGATGCGGAACGTACTGTAAACTGCAGCAGCTGAGCAGATACTATGAAGACTGCGGATGATGATTAGGAAGGATTAGGAAGGACGAGGAGTGATGGAAGGTGTGAGGAAGGAGGATGGAAAAGGAGGAAGAGTAGACATGAAGGATATGGGGAAATGGGAGAAGAATGAAACAATATATGGAACGGGGAGGATGGACAAGGAGGATAGGATGAAAACGGAGGTGGAATGAGGGATAGAAAGAGAACGGGAGAAGAAAACATGTATGTCTGTCTATCGGCGTCCGTTTATGTGTGTGTATGTCTCTGCATCTGTCTACACCTGCCTGCTTGTGTGTCTGCCTGTGTGTCTGCCTGTGTGTCTGCCTGTGTGTCTGTCTGCACCTGTCTGCCTGTGTGTCTGTGTGTCTGTGTGTCTGTCTGTCTGTCTGTGTCTGCCTGTGTCTGTCTGTGTGTCTGTCTGTGTGTCTGTCTGTGTGTCTGCCTGTGTCTGTCTGTCTGTCTGTGTGTCTGTCTGTCTGTGTGTCTGTGTGTCTGTCTGTCGGTGTGTCTGTGTGTCTGTCTGTGTGTCTGCCTGTGTGTCTGTGTGTCTGTGTGTCTGTCAGTCTGTCTGTCTGTCTGTCTGTCTGTCTGTGTCTGCCTGTGTCTGTCTGTGTGTCTGCCTGTGTCTGTCTGTCTGTCTGTATGTCTGCCTGTCTGTCTGCCTGTGTGTCTGCCTGTCTGTCTGTCTGTGTGTCTGCCTGTGTCTCTGTTTGTCTGTGTGCCTATTTGTCATCTGTCGACCTTGCCTGGTTTCCATTTATGAACCTGGTTTCAACCGTCTTTCTGAGAAATCTCATGGCCGAACAGCTTCTTCCGATTCGCTGCCGACTGCAGCATCCGACTGAAAGATAAAGACCCCAACCCACCCGAGGTGTGTTATCAATCCCCTGCTCACGACCAACGCCGTCCATCTAGCCCCCTCACCTGGAATTGGAGACAAACCATTCCCCACTCCGTTCGACCCATATTTTTCAATGAGAATAAACATTGACTCAGATCTGTGCTGCCATAGACCGCAGGCTGTCATAGTATACCGGGAAAACATCACCGCGCACCCCCCACCCATTTCTGTTCAACACGCCCACTTCAGGCAACCGCCGAGGTATAGATTCTTTTTAACCCTATACCAACCAGAGTGTAGTATATACAAATAACTGGAAGGACATGATCTCAAAAGACCTCACGGACGGAGGACTGACGTGGGAAGAGGCTGCCGGAGCTGCTCAAGACAGAGAAGAATGGAAGACCTGCATCACCCAATGTGCACACAGCACGCGGATGGACTAAGGTCTAAGGTGAGGTATGACCTCTGTGAGTAAAAGGTTGTTCAACGGATGCTTTATAATGTGGACATGTACGAAGCTATACCATGCACGATCGACCCCGCACACCTTCGACGGTTGACTTCACGTTGCCCTCGGTATAAGCCTACACTGTATTCTCAAAAAAAAACAGTCAGAGATATGGGCGGACCCAACAGATGCTCGCTGGTATCTGGACCAGCTAATCGGAATCCTTTACATCAGCGTTTCCCAAACTTTTTGGGCCACGGAACCCTTCGCGTCCTAATATTTTCGGGCGGAACCCCAATCTCAACTAAACGCATTGAATCATGCTGAACGCACGGGAAGCAAAGGCTACTAATAATTATAGGCCTAAATACACTAAATTTTAGACGGTTTATTTTTCTTACAATATCATGAAAGATTAAATTGCACTGTTTTAAAAACCACGATTTGAGGATCCTACTAAGAGTATGCCCTACATGAGGTTAGAATGTGAAGGTTCATTGAAATTCTGCTTCATTCGTGATTGGTCAATTAGTTCGTAGTCACCGTTAGAAGAGCTGGCTGCTTTTCACCTTCATTGAGTGGTTTTGTATCCAATTATCGTAATTCATGAAAAGGAAGCATTCAACCAAGTTCGCTTTCAGGTCGTGAAAATGATTTGCAATTTCTGAACGATGGTTTCCTCGAGAACCATTAAAAATTGTGGGAGTTTGGCAAGCGTTCCAAGTTTCTAAATTAAATAAAAGAGGTTAGAACCCAAGCTAGCGTACGTAAAAGTCACTCCATTTTGGCAAATTTTCACACAAACAAATTGAAATCACTATTTGTTGCTACTGCTACAAGATCAGACTTGGCGATTCTTTTTATACTTGCGTTTTACGGTGACAAAGATGACTGCGTCTCTGTTCAGACTAAGGCCTAAAGCTCTGACCTACATGTACGTTACGTTCAGAAGTGACGTCTAAGCTTAGACAAACTACAGACTATAATATTAGGCTAATTATTTGATTGCTAATAATCACTGAAAGGTCAGGTGAGGACAAAATACAACAGAATGATGACTGACGCTAGTTTCAAACTTCCAGTGCATTTTCAAATGCTGCTTGAAATGTTGTATTGCAGAAAAATTTCTTTTTTTCTCAACTTCTCGCGGAACCCTTGTGCTCGTCCCGCGGAACCCCTGGGTTCCGCGGAACCCAGTTTGGGAAACGCTGCTTTACATCATGCATACACCCCTGAGCTCAGTAATTTGTCATGACTGCATCGGTTTAAGACTTTAAGAGCCTTGACTATTCGTGCGTTCCGGATCGATACTTGATCGATACTTGATCGATACTTGATCAACATGATAGGCTAAGTAGATTTTTCCTCTGGTTTCGTAGTAGTAATGCAAAAGTAGTGGTAGTTGTGATAGTATAGCAGTATTGGTTGTAGTAGTCGCAGTAGTAGTAATAATAATAGTAGTAGTAGAAGTCGTAGTAGTAGTAGTAGTAGTAGTGGTAGTGGTAGTAGTAGTAGTAGTGGTAGTAGTAGTAGTAGTAGTAGTAGTAGTAGTAGTAGTAGTAGTAGTAGTAGTAGTAGTAGTAGTAGTAGTAGTAGTAGTAGTAGTAGTAGTAGTAGTAGTAGTGGCGGTGGTGGTGATGGTGGTGGTAGTAGTAGTAGTAGTGGTAGTAGTAGTAGTAGTAGTAGTAGTAGTAGTAGTAGTAGTAGTAGTAGTAGTAGTAGTAGTAGTAGTAGTAGTAGTAGTAGTAGTAGTAGTAGTAGTGGCGGTGGTGGTGATGGTGGTGGTAGTAGTAGTAGTATCTGCTGCTGCTGCAGCAGCAGCAGCCGCAGTAGGGCAACAACAGCAATTCTGGTAGTGATAATAGTGACAGCACTAACAGAAATATATATTGAGCAAGCAAACACTTTGAAAGACTAATGGAATTGTAATCGGACAATATTATACAGTATAATAATGCGCTTAAAACACACGCGCTGCTGCAGGCTTAGTCAGAATAGTCACTTGTGCAAATAATTAATTCGATCGCGTCAATTCTTCTCTCATCTTTCATCTTTCTTGGCAAGTAAGCAAGTAGCTATAACTCCTATTTACACACAACATTTTTCGTACATTGCAACGATTAGGCTACATGTCTATATCTAAAATGAACCATACAATATTATTGATTATAGCAGGACACATTTTATAGACTTGTGCCATATACTTATTTGCACAACTAAATCACGTTACGAACAACAGGCTACATCGATCAACCGAACACATATATAGGCTATAGTTTAATGCCAAAGGAGAAAAGGTTACTAATTATGAGCATTCAATGATTCAACTCTTCCGCAATACCTTTCTTCCCACATAATTGTCTGTCATCGATGAACATTCCAATGCCACACTAAAGTGTGCAGTAACAAACGAGGTACCGGTATACGAGATATCCAACATCACATGAATTTGGATTCTGTGTGTGGGCAAAGAGTTCTCCATGAGCAAGAGAGCAAATTCAAAGTAAAGTCCGGATTACAAGCGAACGAAAACCAATAATTGGAGTAGGCCATATTCGTCCGCGTTTATTGATTCGTAAAATCGACAAGGAAATTTAATCACGAAGTAGGCTAACTGCGTTATTACATTTTGGCAAACGATCGGTAAAACCCAGAATATTCCACTCAGTGTATAGGGCATCGAACTCTCGTCCTTTCCCAATAATAATAGGTTATTTAGGACCGCTAATTAGGGTCGCTAATTAGGATCGCTAATTAGTATCGCTAATTAGGACCGCTAATTAGGACCGCTAATTATAGGATCGCTAGTTGCTATCGCAAATTAGGGTCGCTAGTTAACAACCAATGCAGATTGCAGAAATCGACGAAAACGTCCGTTTGCTAATTCTTTACAGGGTGAATCCTAACGTAATGTAAGGAAGGAAAATTGGTCTTAACCCATTACCGATCAAAGTGTAGTACATGGTACGGAAATCCTAAGCCCTCGGTTGATAACGGGTTAAATAGTTCCTGTTTATTGGACAGAAAGCAGAAAGCACACCAACGGGAAGTTACGGGAACATAAACTGTTTGTAATAATGGTAGATCGAAATGCTGCAATTCGTACGCAATATACAAACATACATGTATAGGCAAAATACAAACATAAATGCATAGGCAAATATACAAACATACATGCATAGGCTGATGCATTTAGTGTGCAAACGGCAAATCTGAATAGATTTCGACTATTTAAGTATATATATAGGCGATCCTATTCAATTCAGGGCTTTTTTAACGTGCAGTTGTACACAAAATGTGCAGTTCTAAATGGATTTGTGCAGTTGTAGAAACATGTAGAAGCACTCCTGTGCAGTTAAAACTAGTTGAAAAATGCCATTCTTCTCCGATTGGGAATAATTTACATGGATGATGGGAAAGGAAAGAAGGGTTTGTGCAGTTCTAAAAATTCCTTAAAAACAGCCCTGATTCAATTGTTTCAAATGACTAAAAGTAAAGTATTGTATGTGATAGGAACACGGTTTTAGAATCTAAATTAAGATCACAGGGTTCAAGGAATGCAACGGAATCAAAGACATATAATATATGTAATATATATATGTAATATACTACATATTATGTAGTACTGCAAGAAAACCAAAATGGCGGACAAAATGGCTACATGACCTCCTAAACAATTAGCCTGAATACGTTAAATTAGGTCAAACACAAATATAATTATATGCTATGTTACCAGACAATTTAAGCGATCTGCCGCCACACTAATTATAGATCTATCCTATTTGCATGCAGCGCATGTGTAGGCTAAAACTATTGCAACCACCACTATAATACTGAGCCCTACACGTAAACTTGTCGTCGACTACATGTGTCTATAATTTACACATCTCTCGTTCGGCGCCAATCAGCTGAAAAAATCAGCGAAG
>OX457053.1:16191642-16216642 GCA_949752735.1 Lumbricus terrestris | reverse complement strand
GACTTCCAGTGGAGAAGTAAATGAAGCATATAGCCATTACGTAACCATCAATTTATCGCTTTATGAGTAAAGTGTTTCATTTACTAAGCAGGTTGCGCATTATGCCATTAAGTATAAGCTATGAATTTAATGGGGCACAGCACGAAGCGCGAATAAATTCTTGGAAGACGGTTCTTGGTCTATAGGCCTAGCCTACAGCTGAGAAGTGAAAGTATATATACGCCTGTCCCTTACAATAAAAGCGTAATTACTCCGTTCCTAATTGCTCAATAGGTATATAGGCATACACACACACACACACACACACACACACACACACACACACACACACACACACACACACACACACACACACACACACACACACACACACACACACACACACACACACACACACACACACACACACACACACACACACACACACACACATAGTTAAAGCAATATATATATAGGCTATATATATTATTATATAATTTAAATACATGTACATAATATAAGCCTACTCCTGTCTTGCTGTACAGTTCGTTGCTTGGCACACAAGTGAATATCAATTCAGACATCCAAATTAGACTTTGGACCAGAAAATAATCAGCAGAAGAGAATATCTGAACGAATGGACGAGACAGACAAACAGACAGACAGACAGACACAGAGTGCGACAGAGAATAAACACTGAGAGGCATGCAGAAGACAGACAGACAGACACAGAGAGACACAGATACAGACACAGACAGACAGACAAAGAGAGACACAGACAGACAGACAGGCAGAAAGACAGACACATACAGAGACAGACGGAGATCGCCCATCTATGCTCTGGCACGATCATTCAGGCAACGAAGCCAATTTTCTCGCCTCAGCGATAGACGAGATTATTTAGATATTAAACTCTTTCTCGTAATGACCAAACCGCACTATACGCTTAGATCACACGCACACATGAAATCCGCATTCATTCTAAGTGACACTTGCATCACAATAAAGTGTGTGTGCATAATTATTCCCCATAGATACCGTTGGCTCTTACTTGTTACGTATGTGTAATAGCCTACAGCGATATTTAGAGTTTTAGACCACCGATTTTATATCTGATAATATTATTATATTAATAATATTATTATTTTATTAATATTATTTAAAGTCGAGCGTTACCATCATTTATTGAATCCACGGCATTTAATACCACGACACTTAATCCCGGCGACAATTAATCCCGCAAAAGTTAATACCACGTGCCACGACAGCGAAATAGCATTACAAAAAAGTAAAATTTCATAAAAGCAATTGAACAGCAATATTCTCTATTGTTGATTAAAAGAGCTCCGACTGTAGCCCACTTTACGAGTGAGATAGAATGGACATTGCAAGAAGAAACTAGAGGATTTCGGTTGGTTTCTGTTCACTGGCAGTTTTGCCTTAATATCATAAACTTCGCATAACCGGTTTAAAGTCCTTTATGAAAATCGTAACCTACGTCTCTCTTCATCGTCGCTTATAGCCGCTTTATGTAGGCCTAGCCTGTACAACAAAAGCCTGAACAGAGGTAACCAATACTGTATGTGGACAACAATAGTCGTATAAATACTAATTATGCGTACTCACAGTCTCACATGTGTACAGGTATTAAGTGTCGCGGTATCACCGTATCAAACGTCGCGTGATTATAATAATTACGTCGTTTGAATTAATTGTCGCGGTATTATTTTGTCCGTCGGATTAACTAACGCGGGATTAACTGTCGCCGGGATTAACTGTCCGGTATTAACTGTCGCGGTATTAAGTGTCTGCTACCCATTTATTATGTAGCGTAACGAGGAGGAGAAGGAGGAGGACGAGGAAGAGAAGGACGAGGAGGAGAAGGACGAGCATAAACTAGAATTACCCCACCTCCACAAACCAGTGGAACTATAGATCAAAGTCATCAAACACCGCTCAACGCCCTTTGACTCCAACACGATTTTTTCTGGACAGTTTTCGGGTTCATGCAACACTGTAAGGCAAGAACTATACGCACTTCCCAGACAGCGCTACCTCGACCCGATCCAAAATCTAATTTCACATCGATGTCGCTTGATAAATATCAAGCTTGAGCTCTGACAAATTGTTCCTGGAAAAAAAAAAATCTACTTTATTTATTGGCCAACAAATTTAATCAACAAATCTACCTGCAAAGATGGGAAAGTAGTGAAAATAACGCAATTATTAGTCATTCCGCGTAATGTTAAGAAAATTTCTATAATTCCAGATTTGGTGTTCTTATCTGGGATTATTATTACTCATAATTAACTTAACAATAAAAACAATAAAAACTTCATAACACGGATGCTGTATAAAAACGTTTACTAGGCCTAGGCTTTATTCGCTGCTCCTTTGTGCTTGTTAACTGTCGCGTTATGTCGACTGGTTTTTCAATAAAACGAATAGGCCTATTATTATTAATATTAATTAAGTAGCCTAACAACAGTAACCGGATGCATCAAACTAACTGAACTGACGTGCAGTCTTGGCCCATTATGTCATCTTTATGTTGTGATTCACCAGATGACGCCACAGATTTAACCCTCGAATGCCCAAGGGGGTCCGACCGGACCCCAGGCCGGTTTTTTCCGGATAACTTTTTAACGGCTATAGATCTGCAAAAATGCTTTTAGGACATCCTAAAGCAACCTTTTGGGCATCGAATGGTATATTTTGCGTGAGTATTGTCCAACCCTGTACCCCACAACCACAGCATATACTAAGGGTACCGCAAGATATGCGGCTATTAGTCATACATGCGTATGGTTATTGGCCAATAAATAAATGGTCAACGCACTTCATATGAAATAAAGATTCATATAATTTGTTGAACTTAGATTTACTGACATTGTATCACTATGTTTAGGCTATGTTTGCAGCACAGAATTTGAAAGTCTGCGTAGGCCTATCACAACAATAATTGCATACAACAGGCGTGCGTCAAAACGGAGGCTTAGGACAGTTGATACAAACGGTGTTCTGTCAAGGTTACGCGAGTAAATGGCTCCGCTTTTCTTCTTAGCCGGTGATGTTGTAGACGGCAGTGGTCTACCCTTCTTATTCGACCCACAAGTAGGCCTCGGCATAACACCACACAGTGAAACAGCCGTTCGTACTTCCCCTTCCTATGCAATTGTTTGAAAATTACTCCTTTCAATTGGGGCATGGTGTTATCATGCAGGTCAGGAGCACCTCTGAGAAGTTTCTCTTGAAGTGGAGCTATACAAATTTGCAATTGCGATTACGATTTAGTCTACCATTAATTTATGCAACTGGAGAGCAGCTGACTTGCATGCGGACGCGCCGGACGTATTATAGCTTCCTTCGGTATATGACGCAGGGAAGCACATAATGTGTATCACAAGATTTTTACACTATTATTTTACACCAGATGGTGCTATAGTGATATAAGATACATCAATCGATTGCAAATTCATTTTGGATCACACAGAACTAAATTCTGTAACGATATTCCATTCCCTTCTCAAGATATTAACATGAAAACAATAGGCATCCTTCGGTAAATCACGCAAGCAATCATAAAAAGTGTATCACGAGATTTTTACACTCCTGTTATACACCAGGAGGTGCTATTGTGATATAGGATACATCAATCGATTGCAAATTCATTTGGGATCACATAGAACCAAATTCTGTAACGATATTCCAATCCCTTCTCAAGATATTCACAAAAAACGTTGGGGTCCGCGCGGACCCCCCTTGGGCCTTCGTGTACCAAAAAATACCTTGGGCACTCGAGTGTTAAAAATTAAGCTTACCGCAAATAATTTTTTTCGTGAAGTAAAAATGTCCTCTTTTAAGGCGCCTTGTATTTTATTGCTCTGTAATTTCTTTTAATATTTGTTTATTGACTGAACACTATAGAACTTTATTTAGGACATTAAGCGCTAGACCTGACAATAATGTCACGCTTGAAATGCTATTGCTCACGATGTAAATTATTATTATTAGCAAAAACTCTTATAATCTCATATCAATGTTTAATTGTTTTTACTCATTGGTTCCTCAACACTGAAAGCTGCAAAGAATTCTGGTTTTAGTTTTTTCTGCGCTGGTGGGGTGGATAGATCTTGGCTAGCAGATCAAGGGTGGGTGTGGCCGCAGTATAGGCCTATTATACATGTCGTATTCTCTGTCTATGCACTATGCTGTAGTCAGTGTAGTGCATAGACATCTTACATTTACCAAGTAATATAATGATGTCTATGCTGTAGTCAGAATGTGGGACTGATTTGAAAACGAGGCTAGCACTATCGTCCACCATTTTCATTCTGAGCTATACCGCCCAATCACAGAGGCTTTCTCATTTCGACGAATCACATGCGATTTCTCAAACCGAATAATCACGCGATATTTCAAACTGACCAATCACAGGCTAGCTTCTGTCGACGGCTCAGATTAAATATGGAGTTTTTGCACTGTCATGAACTCATGAACACGAGACCAGAAAAACTAGTCAACAGGCAGCAAAAGGGGTCAACGCACTTTCATTATTTGCACCGTGGCTTGGCGACATCTTCTGACCGCAAGGACGGTGACACGAAACGGAGTATCCCCTCTGAAAGCTATCCGGGGGGGATGAATTAATCTATCCCCCGGATGGAATTAACCGGTCTATACTATCCGGGGGGATAAACCATTCCATCCCCTTTTTTGAAAAATGCGCATAATAATTTTTTTTATACTGTAATCAAAATTTAAAGTGACTCTAATTGTTTTAAGTGTCCTAAGGAATACTCACTTAGAGGCAACTCAATTTTATTTAGTGACTCTGAGTGTTCTTAAGCGTTTTAAATGTTTTAAGTGCTCTAAAAACAGGGCAAACAAATTATCTGGTAGGAATAAACATACCTGTTAGTGCCATTGTTCAAAAAAAAGCAGATGAAAATTAATTTGCACAAAAAATTTCACGCGGAAGCGGTTTTTTCCGACTTTTTTATTTTGGGGGGGATACAATTAATACGGGGGATACTCTATTTCGTGACAACGGCACCGCAAGGACGGTGACACGAAACGGAGTATCCCCCCTGAAAGCTATCCGGGGGGATGAATTAATCTATCCCCCCGGATGGAATTAACCGGTCTATACTATCCGGAGGGATAAACCATTCTATCACCTTTTTTGAAAAAGGCGCATAATAAAAAAATTTATGCTGTAATCAAAATTTAAAGTGACTCTAATTGTTTTAAGTGTCCTAAGCAATGTTCAGATAAAGGCAACTCGAATTTATTTAGTGACTCTGAGTGTTTTTAAGTGTTTTAAATGTTTTAAGTGCTCTAAAAACAGGGCAAAACAAATTATCTAGTAGGAATAAACATACCCAGTGTGAGAATTGTGGAAAAATAACTGGGGGGGTTGGACCATTATCCACTTGGAATTGGGGTGTAAAAAACATACTTTAACATGGGGCTCTAAGAAAGACTGGGGGGGTCGAAACCCCCCAACCCCCCCGGCAATTCTCACCCTGAACATACCTGTTAGTGTCATTGTTAAAACCAAGCAGATGAAAATCAATTTGCAAAGAAAAATACACACGGAAGCGGTTTTTTCGACTTTTTTTAATTTGGGGGGATACAATTAATACGGGGGATACTCTATTTCGTGACAACGGCTCAAGCCCATTAAAGTCGACTGAAATTTATTTTTCCTTAGCTTTACGGGTGCGCGCAATGCCGGTTGGCTTTAGCCCGATAAAAAATTCGATTTTTACATCGATAGTGCTTAAGCTTAAGCTCCACAAAATGTTACTGGGAAATGAATTATATAGGCTCGTGTAGCTGAGCAAAAAAGGTGGGCTATCAGTGAAGTTGATTTAATGCACAATAGCTAATAAAAATCGACCTGCACAGATGGACAAACAGTTAAAAAAACGCAATTATTTGTCATTCTGCGTAAATTAATAAAATTTCTATAATTCTAGTTTTGGTGTTCTTATCAGGGGTTATTATTACACATAATATTAATTAAGTAATAATAGTTACCGGATTTGTCTAGTAATTCTAATTGAACCCATACGTCCTATTGGCCTAGGGCATAGGCCTATGCGTCATCTTTAATTTGATTCACCAGATGACGCCACAGATTTTAAAAATTAGCGCTAATAAATATTTTTCGTGAAGTAAAAAAACAATGTTCATTCACTCATTTCAAAAACTTACATGGTGCACCAAAAGGAAGTAAACTCAGAGGCGCTCCCAGTCCAGCAACAATGATAAAAATAGTTTTTGAGGAGACTGTAAAACACTGATGAGTCAACCATAGGTAACAGGCGTATACAGGTCTATCTCCATAGCCGTAAGAGCATAGGCGCAATCACGTCCTAAAAGTTGGGAGGGACCAAATGAATCACGTCCTAAAAGTTGGGGGGGACCATAATGGTAAAGTCAATGGGACCACTTAAAAGTTGGGGGGACGCGTCCCGTGGGTCCCATAGGGTGGTTGCGCCTATGCGTAAGAGGCAGGGTCCAGAGGTGCAAATGCCCCCCCCAATTTCTGGCGAGATTTTTTCGGGCAAGTATAAGGCTCGGGAAGATACTAAACAAGCTATACATGGAAGTTCAACGGTTATTATCCCACCACATTATCTCCCGGGCAGTTCCAATCGAGTTAACTACTAGCTCACAACCATTATGGATCATAATTTTAGGCCTAGCCATAGGCGTACGAGAGATTTCAGCAGTGGGGGGGCTTTCAACCAGAAAAAGTTGACGACCTTTTTTTAGTCATCAAACATTTTTTACCATTTTCGAGGGTCTGCTTGCCCGAAAAAACAGACTTGCCCGAAATTGCCCGAAAAGTTGGCGAACTTTTTTATAGTCATTTCTGGGGTCTGCTTGCCCGAAAAACAGTTTTGCCCGGAATTTGGGGGTGCATTTGCCCCCTGGACCCCGCTTCGTACGCCTATGGGCCTAGCAGATATTCGCGGAGAAAATGTCTGAATAAAAAATTCACCGTAGCATTTTGTAAATAATGGCAAAAATTGCAGCAAATTCACGAGCCGAAATTCGCCTCAAAATTACGACAATTCGGGGCATTTGGGGGAAGATTCACAGCATTCAAGCCAAATGTCAAATACCACGGAACTCACGGTCTGAATGACATCGAAAATTTTTACAATCCGTAGCCGCTTAGAGCTAAACACATTTGCCTTATTGTTTGACGTCAAGCAATAAGCCCTATTGTTGATTAAAAGGGCTCCGCCTGTAGCCCACTTTACGAGTGAGATAGAATGGACATTGCAAGAAGAAACTATAGGATTTCGGTGTTGCCTGGTTTCTGCTCACTGGCAGTTTTGCTTTATCATAAAATAAACTTCGCATAACCGGTTTAAAATCCTTTATGAAAATAGTAACCAAAGTTTCTCTTCATCGCTGCTTATAGCCGCTTTATCTAGGCCTAGCCTATAGGCCAAGACAGTGGCGCATCCAAGGGGGGTTTCGGAGGTTAAACCCCCCTCCATTGGCCTAGGGAACAAGTTTTTTAAAGGTTATTTATCCACTTAAATAAGAAAAAGACAAAACAATTGCTTGTAGTAGGCTAACAATTAATTGTTTTTCTTACTTTATTCCCTTTGTTACTTTATTCCCTTTTTATTAACTGTAATACAGTTGGGTTGGTTTCAGAAAAGGATCCGGCCAGGCAAAAAAACAACCCCCACCATGAAAAATTCCTGGCTACGTCACTGGGCCTACAACAAAAGCCTGAACAGAGGTAACCAATACTGTATGTGGACAACAATAGTCGTAGCCTACAAATATGCTTATTCACAGGTATTAAATGGCGCGGTATCACCATGTCAAACATCGCTTGATTATAATTATGGCGTTAAAATTAATTGTCGCGGTATTAATAATTGTCCGTCGGATTAACTGACGCGAGATTAACTGTCGCGGTATTAAGTGTCGTGCTACCCAGGGGCCGTCCATAAAGTACGTCACGCTCCAGGGGGGGAGGAGGTGTAAGAAAGTGTGACAGTTTGTGACAGGGGGAGGGGTCAGGCCATGTGTGACGTCACACATTTATTTTTTAAATTCTTTATTATATTTTTTTTCTTAGTACCTAAAATCCGACCCGGTCCGGCCAGGCGTGTCTAAAACCCGGCCTGGCGGGATAAAAGTTGATTTTCCGTCACTTTCAAAGCGTTTAGGGACACACGTCACTATCAGAGGGATTAGGGATAGTATCCTATGGTATAGACTATAGAGGGTTAGGTAAATAGTTATGTTTTAAAAAAATTGTTCAAAAGTGTGACGTACTTTAGGGGGGGGGGTCCGAGATTTGTGACAGTTTGTGACAGGGGGGAGGGGGGTCAAAAATGGTCAAAAATAGCGTGACGTACTTTATGGACGGCCCCCCATTTATTATGTAGCGTAACGAGGAGGACGAGGACCAGGAAGAGAAGGTCGAGGAGGAGGAGAAAGATGAGCATAAACTAGAATTACCCCACCTCCACAAACCAGTGGAACTATAGATCAAAGTCATCAAACACCGCTCAATGCCCTTTGACTTCGACACAATTTTTGCTGAACAGTATTCGGGCTACTGCAACACTGTAAGGCAAGAACAAAGCGCCCTTCCCAGACAGCGCTACCTCGACCCAATCCAAAATTGAACTTGATGTCGACGTCGCTAATATCAAGCTTGAGCTCTGGCAATTTGTTCGTGGAAAATGACTTCTATAGGCTGGTGTGGCTCAACAAAAAAGGTAGTCAGTCAAGTTAATAATCTTCCTGCGCAATATATCTATCACAAATCTACTGCAAATATGGGAAAACAGTGAAAATAGCGCAATTATTAGTCCTTCTGCTTAAGGTTAAGAAAATTTCTATAATTCCAGATTTGGTGCTTTTATCTGGGATCATTATTACGCATAGGCCTAAAATTAATTAAGTAATAATAGTAACCGGATCAAACTAACTGAACCGACGTGCAGTCTTGGCTTATTATGTCATCTTTATTATTATTGTCATTCACCAGATGACGCCACAGATTTCAAAAGTAAGCGTACCGCTAATAATTTTTTCGTGAAGTAAAAATGTTCATTCATTCATTTCAAAAATTTATATAGCGCTCCTTGAAAACCCACTCAGATGCGCTCCCAGTCCAGCCACGACGATGCAAGTAGATCCTAAGGCGCCTGCAAAACACTGATGTGTCAACCCTAGGTGATCGTTACGTAGGCTAATCGTGGTCGTAATCGTAATCTCCAAATTTCTAAAGCGCTACTCGAAAGCCAAGCGCGGGGCACCAGCTTATTCACGAGCGCTGCGTTTAGTCAAAGGGTTGTCCGTAAGAGTAATCCATGGTGGTCCGAGTTCTTACCAGTATACGAGAATTGCAGAAAAGTAGCTGGGAGAAGGAAGAGGTCGTGCGTTGATTTATGTGGACTTAGGGTATACGCAATGAGAACTTTACTGTATGTGGGTCCTAAGAAAGACTGGAGTTACCCCCCCCGCCCCCCCCCCCCCCCCCATCTCCACGGCAATTCTCAGGACCCTTTGAACGCTTTGTGTGACTGTCAACCAGTTAAATAAGATGCAAGAAAAAAAACATGTAATCATTCGTTCATACTATGAATAATTGCAACATAGGCGTAGGAGGCGGGGGTCCAGGAGGGCAAATGCACCCACGATTTCGGGCAAATGTGTTTTTTGGGCAAGACAGGCATGGGCGGACAAAACTTTTTCGGGCAAACACAGGCATGGGAGGATTTTTCGGGCACATAGGGGTGCAACAGCTAAAGTTTATGACAAAAAGGTCATCAGATATCTTCCCGGCTGGGAAATCGAAATGACTAAAAAAAGGTCAAAAAATTTGGTTGATGAAAAATTAGAAATAAAAATTTTGAAGCACACTTTCGGGCAAAAGTAAAATCTTTGCCACCCACTACCGAAATGTCCCCTACGCCTTTAAGTTGCAATCATATAGGCTATTGGCCTACTGAGTTCATGCAAGCTTAAAACAATAAACGCAAATTTAAAAAGCAGGAATATAACTTATGTATAGGCCTACAATTGGCGCAGAGTCTCAAGTCTCAAAAAGTGTAAGCCTTTGTGCTGCGCTGCTCCTGGAACGCTAGGATAAAAAAAGTAATTAATTAGTCAGAACTGGCAGGCATTACATTACAGTTAAGCTTACATTTCAAGTGTAAAACTCATTCAGATCGCCTATTCCATCTGTATCGCTTCCGACGATAAAACTAGATAATAAACGATAAATCGGAGTTAGAAAATAAATCAATTTGGTTTTTATTTTTTCTACTTTACCGCTCTGCCTCGTTCGGAGTTGTCGAGCCTCGCTCTGGGAGTTGAAGATGGCGGCGAGAAAACGTCCTCGTTGACGTTGTTGGCGGGCCGCGTCAACCTCGCTTGACGACAATGTTGACGTCGTGCGCTTGTAAGACCTCTTCGACCCATCGGTTGACCTATCGGTCGGTCTGTTGGTCGGTTGGTCGGTCGGTCGATGAAGTCTTGAGAGGGAAAGGGGGAGGGGAGTGAGCTGCTGTTCTTCATCGCGGAAATCCAATAACTGCATGAAGACGTCAAGTGTCTCTGGCTGCACGAGAAGGAGAAGGAGGAGGAGGAGGAGGAGGAGGAGGAGGAGGAGGAGGAGGAGGAGGAGGACGACGAGGAGGAGGAGGAGGACGAGGAGGAGGAGAGAAGGAAGAGGAGGAGGACGAGGAGGAGGAGGACGAGGAGGAGGAGGAGGAGGAGAAGGAAGAGGAGGAGGAGAAGAAAGAGGAGGAGGACGAGGAGGAGGAGAAGGAGGACGAGGATGAAGAGGACAATATGGAGGAGGAGGAGGAGGAGGAGGAGGAGAAGGAGGAGGACGAGGAGGAAGATGTGGAGGAGAAGGAGGCTGAAGAGAAAGATGAGGAAAATGAGGAAGATGAAGACGAGGAGGACGAGGACGAGGAAGGGGGAAGAGAATGAGAAAGAAAACGAGTTGAGAATGAGGAAGAATAGGACAGGAGGATATACGGCAAGAAAAACAGAGGAAGGAGAGAGGAGTTGCTGTTATTCGACAGGATTGAAGACGAGGAGGAAAGGTGGAACAAGAGGGAGAGAGAACGACGAGGAACAGGAGGAAAGGGTAGTGGAGGAGAAGCGGACGGAGAAGAAGAAGAAGAGGACAGGAGGAGGAGGAGGAGAAGCAGGAGAAGCAGGAGAAGGAAAAGAAGGAGGAGGATAAGGAGGAGTAGGAGGAGGAAAAGGAGGAGTAGGAGGAGAAGGAAGAGGAGTAGTAGGAGGAGGAATATGAGGAGGAGGAGGAGTAAGAGGAGGAGGAATAGGAGGAGTAGGTTGAATAGAAAGAGGAGGAAGGAGCGGGAGGAGTAGGAGGAATAGGAGGAGTAGGAGGAGGAGGAATAGGAGGAATAGGAGGAATAGGCGGAGTAGGAGGAGGAGGATAGGAGGAGGAGTAAGAGGAGAAGGAATAGGAGGAGGAGGAGGAGGAGGAGGAGGAGGAGGAGGAGGAGGAGGAGGAGGAGGAGGAGGAGGTAGAAGATGAAGAGGAAGAGGTAGAGAGGGAGAGGTGGATTGACAGCAAGAGGCGATTCCCGAAATAGAATAAACGATTGGAATATAAGGAGAGTATACTTTAGGTTCGCCATGGAGGACTCACAAGAGGTCACCTCCAGGTGGCGTTCAAGGACCCTCCGGAATGTCCAGGGAACAGCCTACCCCCTCCGCCACCGCCGGGCATTGACAGGTGAACAGCGGGTGGAAGGCAATTGCTGGGAACAGCATCCGCTACTTATATTGGCAGCGAAGAGGTTGTCTTAATCAATAAGATTAGCGCAGAAGAACTTCAGGCACATATAGCCTCATATTATAGTCTATACGTTGTGTATGTATGTATGTATGTATGTATGTATGTATGTATGTATGTATGTATGTATGTATGTATGTATGTATGTATGTATGTATGTATGTATGTATGTATGTATGTATGTATATATGTATGTATGTATGTATGTATGTATCAGGGGTTATTTTAAGGAATTTTCTCAACTGCACATAAATGACGTATTTTGAGACTTGACCAGGTATTTGTCCCCCAAAGCTGAAGCAGCTTTTTTGTTATAGTAGACTATTGTGCTTTATGTGTCTGACTGTCTACGTCCCTTCCTGCTTCAGCTTGTCAGAGTAAGCGGCAAAAGCAGGAGAAAGTAGACTACGATGGCCAAGAATTTGGTATTATGGTATGAAGGATAACCCCGCCCTTTACAACTTTATCAGTATATCAACCTACAGCAGGCCTTGAATCTGCATCCGCCCATACATTTAGCCTACCGGTACTGCAAATTCTTCTGTCTGCAGCCTATGTGTGATTTTTAGCAGAACCTTGTCTTCGATTACATCACCCATTTTCCCCGCTCTTACTTCATACACACGGGTGACCTTCGCCGTATCGGTCTAATGCTGGACTTGAAAACTGCATGTAATCACCATATCTATTATAGTTCACGCTTTTCCTGAACATAAATGATGATGATGATGATGATGATGATGATGATGATGATGATGATGATGATGATGATGATGATGATGATGATGATGATGATGATGATGATGATGATGATGCTCTGCCCGAAGGCAGGTTCATTGGCTTTACGCCCCTGCAGGGCCCGTATGCACATGAGCGCATAACTCGTATATTTGGCTTAAATCTGGCCTATGCAGGAATACTGGGTTATTTCCGTATGCACGGCTTGAGATTAGCGAATTAAACTAGGTATAACGTTATTCCAACTTCGAGGTAGGTTTAAGCCGGCTACTCCCATTGTGAACAATAGACGGCCGACTTTCGCTGGACAGCGCGAACAATAGGCAGCCGTCCGATATTTCCCTACGGGCCGCTCTAGGTCTGATTCTGTTTACCCCACGCTGCCAACGATCTATTGAATTGGGCGAAGAGCAAGCGTCATGCATCGTCGGGTTCAAGGAATGTGTAGATTAGTTATTCTCGTTGCTATTTTTTCTCGTGCATATGGAAACATTCCAATGGTTATATCGGGAATTACTAAGTCGCGTTTAGGCACTATATGTGATTACCTTATGCCGTGCCCTGTGCATACCAGCCCTGGGGATGAGATGAGTGAGGTGGTTTCCCGTTGCCTTCCCCACAGACAATGATGACTAAGCAACTTGTCCAAGGTCGCTCCGCAGGAGCTTGTGCCCCTGCGTCCCCCACGTGCTAGCCCGAGATATCTAAATCTCTGAATGTCAACTCCCAGCCCGGGGCTTGAACCGCAGTCCGTTGCAACCAACAGACGAATGCCGCTCTCGCTTATCAGTGTAGCTAGCTAGGCCAGTTACCAGGCCAGAACATAAATATCACCCAAATAA
The DNA here is from genome assembly GCA_949752735.1 of Lumbricus terrestris. Classification (NCBI taxonomy): domain Eukaryota; kingdom Metazoa; phylum Annelida; class Clitellata; order Crassiclitellata; family Lumbricidae; genus Lumbricus; species Lumbricus terrestris. The sequence continues at coordinate 16,203,250 of OX457053.1, read as the reverse complement.
ACCGCCTCAAAGATGTTCACTTTGGTCTGTTACTATCATGCTTGTGTCCAACTTTTTACCACTAACTTCTCGTCGGTTCACGCAACTAGGCAAAAAGTAACTGCACAAGATCTGATTTTCAACTGCACAAATCTCTTTCCCAACTACACACTTTGTGTCCAGCTGCACGTTAAAATAACCCCTGGTATGTATGTATGTATGTATGTATGTATGTATGTATGTATGTATGTATGTATGTATGTATGTATGTATGTATGTATGTATGTATGTATGTATGTATGTATGTATGTATGTATGTATGTATGTATGTATGTATGTATGTATGTATGTATGTATGTATGTATGTATGTATGTATGTATGTATGTATGTATGTATGTATGTATGTATGTATATATGTATCTATGTATCTATGTATCTATGTATCTATGTATCTATGTATCTATGTATGTATTGTATGTATTTCAAGCTCTGTTACTTTGTTTACTGTGTCGAAATTTTTCGAAATTTTAAAGCTCCACGTGTATTATGCCTTATAGACTATATATTTTGATTCGATGATTTAATGGAGAAGAAAATCGTTTATATATTTATATATTTATATATTTATATATTTATGTAGCGATTGTATGACTACGCTACGAGTTTCTGGTAGTTAATATTATTATTTTTATTTAATTTCTGATCGATTTTGGGGTTTCATGGATCTGATATATTTGTTTAATTTCGGTGCTTCGCGGTGACCTAGATTTTAATATTGATTTGCGCTTGACACGGGTCACAGTGACCGCTGATGTAGGCCCGGCAGCTGCCGTTTCATATTCGTGTATTTCTCGCACGCTTTAGTCGACGGCCTTCAAAGACGTCGCCGCCCGCTCGGCCAATTATCACACGGTTCGCCCGAGGTGGTCTGATGAACAGAGTGAGCGAGGAATACAGCCAGCCAGACAAGCACAGACAGAGACACGGATTGAGAAGGATACACTGTAGGTGTGTGGGCCTGTGTACGTGTTAAAATATGTGTGTTTTCGCAAGGTTAAACTGGTGCACTTGTGGTCTACGTGACTGACGGCAGATGACGCTTTTCAGAAGGAGAGATAGAAGGAGAAAGACAGATCACTTCAGAATGACAGGAGAGGGCGCACGTGGCAGCTGATTTTTGCCGCCTTGCGACAGCTGCGTTGCTGCTGGGTTTGCGCGCGCGGCTCGCTTGCTGGTCATGCGCAGAAAGGGGGACGCGCTGGAAGTCAGGTAGTTATAAAAGCGAGAGCGGGCCGCTAAAGGCAGACGTGGCCAGAATTTCAAGAGAAGTGGATGTATGGAGTTGCGGACGGAATTTCAAGGCAATTGGATGTATTGCGGCTTTTGGTAGTCTTAGGCACGATCGAGTTAGTGAAGTTTGGCCAGGATAAAGCGCCGCTTACACTAGTCTTCGGCGTCGTTGTTGTCGATTCATTCTCTCTCGACATGGAGTCGATTTAACAAAAGAGTTAGTTTGTTGCGAGAAATATATCAGCGTTGTTGCGAGTTTTGCCTTCGCTTTCGCATTGGATCTACTCCTGGATTAATCGGTCAAGGCCTCTCTTCGCCCTGTCACACGGAGTGATTTATCGTGGGCTTCGAATCGTCAGCGCTCTGCTCTCGTTCTTCGAAATTGTGTTGCGAAGCGTTTGTTCGTATTATTTGCCTAAGGGCGTCTTTCTCAAACGGCTTGGATACATAGCCGAAATTGTTGTTCATTGCGTGAAATCAGCGACGGATTTAGCTGATCTTTTCGGGCGTTTCAAACTCGACGCCTTTCTGTGTGTTTCGTCGCATCTCTTGGATATCGTCTTCGTCGATGTTCTTCGCACACGATCGGCTTTGTCCCTTGTCTTCGGACATAAGGTACGCTTTATTGGGGAATTAATATGATCGGTTATTTAGATATTTTGGGCTGAACCGAAATTGGCTGTGGGACTTGAGAGTCAATCGGGATTTAATTTAGGCATACTCCGGTTGATAGGTGTTTGCATTGAATTGTTGCAATTGATTTTCATTGAATGTCTTTACAAAGGATAGGAACTGATAATTAAACTTACTGACTTTTATGTTTGATTGCTGTGAACATAACTGATGCTAATAGAAGATTCAATTGATTGTGAATAATAAGAAATATTAATTGGACAACTGGCTTTGATCATTGATGACTTTGAATGGGACTGAGGTTGAATGAATACTTAATTGATTGTGAGCTATAACGATAGAAGTCATTTCTATAGCGCTATGGAGGAGTCTAGGCCAGTCACTCCTGCTCAGCCTTCTAGGCCCCCTTCTTCTATGGAGATATTGCTCGAAGCCATTCAGACTAATGCTAGGTCTACTCATGAAGCCATTCAGACTAATGCTAGAGACATGCAAGAGGCGATTTCCACGGTAGAATTCAATGTCTTGGCGGTGCAATCAAATGTAAGAGAGGAGATCAGAGAAGAGATCTCGGCTGTAAGAGATAATGTCAGGGAAGCGCTGACGGAAGTTGTATCACGATTGGAAAGGCTAGAGGCATCGCCGGTACCTAAGCCTGCTGTGGATTCGAACTCTGGACTGAGGTCCACCGCTATAACCACTGCGGACGTGCCATACCACTCGACCATCGGCCTGGAAGAAACTTTGGGTGCTAGGCCTAAAGATTTCGCACACCCTGGTATATTGCGAAGAAGTGATAGATTGGCTAGTAGGCCTCCAATTTCATATAGGGAGTTCGGCAGTCTAAATAACTGGCCGCCTTTCCATCGTTGGGATTCGAACCCAGAAGTCACCTCCTCCTGCCCGCCCACAATCTCTAGAGCTGGTCCACAGCAGCACGCGGTCCCATCGAGCGAAGATCCGGAAGTGGCGACTCCGGGGAGGCCGATAGGGGCGGGCGTTACAATTGGTCCCAGCCAGTGGGGTCAAATTAGTTCTAGAGATTTTGGTGATGATAGGTTAGAAGAAGAAACTGACTATGCTAGAACAGGCGAAATGGCAATGTCTTTTGAAAGAAGGAAGGAAAGGGAATTTGCTGATAATGTGGAAATAATGTCTGATGATGGTAGTGTAGACGTTGAGATCAGCAAGATAATGGAATCTAGACCTAAAACTGTTAAAATAATTGATAACAGAATGCATGCAGCACAGCAACCGGAGTTTAGAAATTTTGAAGTGAGTAAACCGATCGCTAATAAATTGTCACGGGAGGGGGGTGATAGGGTCAACCCAGTCCCTTTGGCCTCTTCGTCCCTTCCTCTCGTCGAGTATCCTCGACCGGATCCACAATGGAGAATGCAAGCGCCGCTCGCACACGTCGATCAACAAAGAGTGGAAATGGCACCGAGTCGGGTCGACTTTACACAACCAGCGTCGGTAATGCCGACCTATCAGTCAATGCCTGACTGCGTCCTCGACGGTCGTGCAACGTCGACCATGGTTGGTCGAGACTACGCTCGACCCGACCTTCCTCCTGGACCAGCGGCGATGGCAACGGTCGACTGGATGCAACCATACGCTCGTCCCGACCATTCAAACATGCCGTGGAGGTATGCTCCGACCTACACTCCGAGCGCTTTCTACGGTAGCAGCGACAACCGGGTTTGGGTTGACCCTCTTCGCTGTCTCGACCCGCTTCGACCAAGCGACGCCGTCTTTCCTCGGTGGCCAACGGTCGTGGAATCGGCGAGGATGAGTTCATGCCTCGGCGCGCAAAACTTTGGATTCAGCCGGGATGCCGAACTACCGCGATGTCAGGCGGTAATGAAGTCGACACCTCTGGAGAGAAATGAAATGACGGCCGATAATAAAGCGACGTCTGCGGTTGGTGAAACGAAAGCACTGGCGGCTACCAACGTTTCGGTCGGTCCTATCAAAATTGTCCCGACGACCACCGTCGCAACGCAAACGACCGGCGACTGGGAGCTACCGTCGATCAGTTCAAAGGGAACAGTCAAGGAACTTGAACCGACCGCGTCTGCAACAGCTAAAGAGGGCGAGGTTAAACAGCCATCGACTTCTCCTCCTAAGCCAACACAATTCCTGAAACTCGGGTCGTTCAGCGGAAAGACGGACGTTGAAACATTCTTACGAAAATTCTCCGTGTGCGCCAGGAATAACAGATGGACGGACGAGGAGAGGTTGAACCAATTAGTAGTCTCATTGGTTGAACCGGCGACTCATTTGCTGAGCGAGTCGAACGCAGATAGCTTGGACACTTGGACGGCTTTGGTACAGCGACTTCGAGAACGATATGGTAACGCTGAACAGCAAGCTTTATTTCAGACACAGCTGAGTACTCGAAAGCAGAAAGCCGATGAGGACATGGGAGTGCTGGTCGATGATGTGCGCCGTCTGACCACGCGGGCGTATCCCGGCTCTTCAACGGTCCACAGCGAGGCAATTGCTGTTCGTGCATTCTTGGATGCCCTGAGAGATAGAACGCTTGCTCTGAAAATCCGAGAGCGAGAACCGAGATCCCTCGACGAAGCCTACAAGGTAGCGATGCGATTGGACGGCTATCAGAAAGCAGAAGACGGTGGCCATGAACAACAAGACCGACGACACGGCCGTGTCAACGCAATTAAAGTACAGGAAGAAGATTCGGAAATGAGGGTTTTGAAACGGCAGGTGGAGCAAATAATGCGACAGATGGAGCGGCAACCCGTGTCGGCGCCACAATACAGAGACAATAATCGCGGGTCGTGGACAGGTCAGACCGGGTCAAACGGAAATGGTCGGTACAACGCTAACGGAAGTTACTGGCGGAACAATCAACGCTGTTCGATCTGTAATAGAACAGGTCACTGGAGCTCTACCTGCAGATACCGACAGGCGGCGGAACCGGAAGCTGGACGATCGGCGCGGAGATGCTTCGAGTGTTCTGCGACGGACCACATAGCGCGCCTCTGCCCTCTTCGACAACAGCAGCAGGCTGCACCGAGCGACAACCTGGGACGGCCGGAGAGCGATAATCACGACAACCAGAATCGTCGATCTCGGATGTCGCCATCATCGACGAGGAGGCGAGATGGTGACCGGAACTTGCAAAATGAGGAGCGCCGCTGTTTCTACTGTGACGACAGTTCGCACCTTTTAAGGAGCTGTCCGCTTCGCAATGGACCCCCTGAGGACCGGATCTGGAGGATGCTGGGAGAACCGACCGGACTTCGTCCGCCTGAGAACTTGACGTCGGCTGGGTAACTTTGCTGAATGACCGCATAATGGCGGCCATTATGAATGCAGAAGCATCTGTAACACTGTTTTATTTTGATTGTGATGAATACGTTTACTTTACATGTGGAAGGCTTTACATGTGTGTGTTACTGTGTAAATAACTGTATTCTTGCATCGTATGTTGTGCATTCAGATATGTTGTGCATAGTATTAATATTTGTATTGCATTGCCGACTGTCTGATTAATGTTTGCAATGGTGATATAGATTAGTATTGTATTGCATTTGCAATGAAGCGATGGACGATTTTATTATTGCCTCTGCTGTAGACAGAAAACTGGACTGTCATTGCCTGCATTGCGCTATATAAATATTGGTTTTACCTGTTGATATATATATAAGATTGCCTATTTTAGTTAAGGCCATTGATCACGATTATGTGACCTTGAACTTAGACTTGCAGTGGAATTAGCCATGATGATGTGATTATGTGATATTATGACCTGCGGTGAAATAGTAGGCCTATATGTTTCTGAGTTAATGCTCGGAGGGGAAATTTGCATTAGGCCTAAGTTCCGCTCTATCTATAGTCTGTTTAATTAAAAATAATTTAAAGAAATTTACACAGTTAAAGTTTAATGCTCCTAATTTCTGTGGTAGAATTTTTATATGCGTAACTCTGGTCATCGTATATATATATTAATTGTATAGAGGCATGTTAATTAATTTCAGTGAGGCGCTGAATGAATGCTTTGAGGCCCATATTGCGCTTAACTGCAATCTGTCGGGATTAGGCCTATATATATATATATGGTTTACCTTGAGTATAGGCCTATAGGCTTATTATTCTGGGGTTCGGCAAAATTTGTCGGCATTTTATATATATAAATAATATGCCTCGATTAAAATTGTAGGCCTAAGAGTTTCAATAATGTTAAGACATGGGCGACAATAATATTTAATTATGCTGTTGCTTTACGAATAATATCAGATCGCAACGGGAGTATATATATAGTTGGTCTCGATTAAAATGTAGGCCTACATGTTTTGATAGCCCAACGCGGAGGAATAAGCGATAATTTAGTTATGCTGTGTAATTTTTGCATTAGTTTTGCGGTTTTGCCTGATTCCCGCCTGCAATGGAATTATATGGTTAAACTGCGAGGCCTAGTGATATTAATTAGGACTAGGCATAAAATAATTAGAAGTTCTGTCTGTGCGAGAAATGAGGTTAGCCTAAATAATTTTGTGGCATTGGATTTAATTTTATTATTAATCCTGTGCAGATTTATATTTGGATTAATGAATGACCTAATTTTGAGTTCGCTTATTGTAGGCATAATTTTGCCATGTTGTACGCTGTACATGGACTAATTATAGGCTGGTTTAGTCGTGCTGCCAGTCGTCTCCGTTCCCACGACTCCTACAGAAGCCAATTGTAGAGAGGGGGGAGAACGAGTCGACGCATCAAAGAGCGGCGATATTAATTATCGATCGTCGTTTCCCAGGCGCATGGGTGGTCCCATAGTACACGTCGCATCAATGATGGATTGAAAATAAGACGACATAATTGCGCAGTAACATGGCCTGTTGATTCATTCCAAGAAAACGCATAGGATTAATGGTGGACTAAAGACAGACTAAAATAGCCTAACTATAGATCCATTCGTAGACTGTAATCTTAGTATTGAAATCATGATGGTCTTTTTGATAGGCTTATGATTTTCTATGAGTACGATTAAACAGTGTAACATTGTATTTTAGCGTTAATTACAGTATATTAAATTGACCTAGTTAAGCTTTTGTATTGTAATTATTCTGTGCATTTTAATTTGGTTTGCTGGAACCGAGACAGGCTAATAGGCCTAATGTTACGCAGGCCTATTTATAAGCTAGTTTCTGCGCATAATAGGTGGCATTTTTAATAATTACGTAGGCCTATACTGATAGATGTTATGAAGCGAGCGGCTTATTAAGCTGAAGTTGAGACTGGGCTCTTACGGTAAACTATGATGGAAGCCTACGGACAGTTACAATAATCATAAGCTATGCAGAGACTTTAGCTGTGTGCGCAGTCTCAGGTAATTTGCTATTATAGCACCGTTGTTAATGGGATTAGAGACTTAGGTTTAACTGCTTAGATGAGTCTTTAAATGTAGACGTTTGCCTACAGTGAAATGCCTAAAGAAGTCTCGATGGTAAAGGCCATGGGTGGCCTATTAATCAGATGACCTGTTGTAAAGGTAACGAAGGTCTAGTGGTTTTTGTGGCTGTCCCGTGGGTTCTTAAGTCAATGCTTGCCGTGGAGGACTTTGTGCTTAACTAAACTCAAGGAGACCTATATATAGAATTGCTTTTGAGCTTTACTGAACTATTAGCGATGGAGCTATATAATTATAATAATAATAAATGTTTCTTTCGCTTGAACTGACATTTAACGCTAAAATGTGAACTTTCTGATGCTTACGTTGATGACTGTTCATTGCATATATTTTTAATTCTTGCATTTGAATCCTTGATGTAAAAATTGGAGTATGGCCTTACTAGCATTTCAGGATCCATTTGTCCAATTAAAGGGATCCTGAAATCAGAGAGGGCCGAGAATAGTGTAGCGATTGTATGACTACGCTACGAGTTTCTGGTAGTTAATATTATTATTTTTATTTAATTTCTGATCGATTTTGGGGTTTCATGGATCTGATATATTTGTTTAATTTCGGTGCTTCGCGGTGACCTAGATTTTAATATTGATTTGCGCTTGACACGGGTCACAGTGACCGCTGATGTAGGCCCGGCAGCTGCCGTTTCATATTCGTGTATTTCTCGCACGCTTTAGTCGACGGCCTTCAAAGACGTCGCCGCCCGCTCGGCCAATTATCACACGGTTCGCCCGAGGTGGTCTGATGAACAGAGTGAGCGAGGAATACAGCCAGCCAGACAAGCACAGACAGAGACACGGATTGAGAAGGATACACTGTAGGTGTGTGGGCCTGTGTACGTGTTAAAATATGTGTGTTTTCGCAAGGTTAAACTGGTGCACTTGTGGTCTACGTGACTGACGGCAGATGACGCTTTTCAGAAGGAGAGATAGAAGGAGAAAGACAGATCACTTCAGAATGACAGGAGAGGGCGCACGTGGCAGCTGATTTTTGCCGCCTTGCGACAGCTGCGTTGCTGCTGGGTTTGCGCGCGCGGCTCGCTTGCTGGTCATGCGCAGAAAGGGGGACGCGCTGGAAGTCAGGTAGTTATAAAAGCGAGAGCGGGCCGCTAAAGGCAGACGTGGCCAGAATTTCAAGAGAAGTGGATGTATGGAGTTGCGGACGGAATTTCAAGGCAATTGGATGTATTGCGGCTTTTGGTAGTCTTAGGCACGATCGAGTTAGTGAAGTTTGGCCAGGATAAAGCGCCGCTTACACTAGTCTTCGGCGTCGTTGTTGTCGATTCATTCTCTCTCGACATGGAGTCGATTTAACAAAAGAGTTAGTTTGTTGCGAGAAATATATCAGCGTTGTTGCGAGTTTTGCCTTCGCTTTCGCATTGGATCTACTCCTGGATTAATCGGTCAAGGCCTCTCTTCGCCCTGTCACACGGAGTGATTTATCGTGGGCTTCGAATCGTCAGCGCTCTGCTCTCGTTCTTCGAAATTGTGTTGCGAAGCGTTTGTTCGTATTATTTGCCTAAGGGCGTCTTTCTCAAACGGCTTGGATACATAGCCGAAATTGTTGTTCATTGCGTGAAATCAGCGACGGATTTAGCTGATCTTTTCGGGCGTTTCAAACTCGACGCCTTTCTGTGTGTTTCGTCGCATCTCTTGGATATCGTCTTCGTCGATGTTCTTCGCACACGATCGGCTTTGTCCCTTGTCTTCGGACATAAGGTACGCTTTATTGGGGAATTAATATGATCGGTTATTTAGATATTTTGGGCTGAACCGAAATTGGCTGTGGGACTTGAGAGTCAATCGGGATTTAATTTAGGCATACTCCGGTTGATAGGTGTTTGCATTGAATTGTTGCAATTGATTTTCATTGAATGTCTTTACAAAGGATAGGAACTGATAATTAAACTTACTGACTTTTATGTTTGATTGCTGTGAACATAACTGATGCTAATAGAAGATTCAATTGATTGTGAATAATAAGAAATATTAATTGGACAACTGGCTTTGATCATTGATGACTTTGAATGGGACTGAGGTTGAATGAATACTTAATTGATTGTGAGCTATAACGATAGAAGTCATTTCTATAGCGCTATGGAGGAGTCTAGGCCAGTCACTCCTGCTCAGCCTTCTAGGCCCCCTTCTTCTATGGAGATATTGCTCGAAGCCATTCAGACTAATGCTAGGTCTACTCATGAAGCCATTCAGACTAATGCTAGAGACATGCAAGAGGCGATTTCCACGGTAGAATTCAATGTCTTGGCGGTGCAATCAAATGTAAGAGAGGAGATCAGAGAAGAGATCTCGGCTGTAAGAGATAATGTCAGGGAAGCGCTGACGGAAGTTGTATCACGATTGGAAAGGCTAGAGGCATCGCCGGTACCTAAGCCTGCTGTGGATTCGAACTCTGGACTGAGGTCCACCGCTATAACCACTGCGGACGTGCCATACCACTCGACCATCGGCCTGGAAGAAACTTTGGGTGCTAGGCCTAAAGATTTCGCACACCCTGGTATATTGCGAAGAAGTGATAGATTGGCTAGTAGGCCTCCAATTTCATATAGGGAGTTCGGCAGTCTAAATAACTGGCCGCCTTTCCATCGTTGGGATTCGAACCCAGAAGTCACCTCCTCCTGCCCGCCCACAATCTCTAGAGCTGGTCCACAGCAGCACGCGGTCCCATCGAGCGAAGATCCGGAAGTGGCGACTCCGGGGAGGCCGATAGGGGCGGGCGTTACATTTATATATTTGTATATTCATATAATTTATATATTTATATACTTATATATTTATATATTTGTATATTCATATAATTTATATATTTATATATTTATATATTTTAGGTGGAGAGTAATAACTGTTTCAACGTCATTCACGGTCATCCATTGTGTGCGATTTTCATCGAAGGAAGTGCTCCATTTTGTCGATTGCCAATTTGCTGGTCTATTGGATTTCTTCTGTCAAAGATTTGCTTGTCATACAGTCCGTTAAAAAAAGACATCAAGTCGTAACCTACTGAAAAACGTATAGAGGAGCGGTTTCGAATCGGGAATTTTTCTATGATATCTGATTGAATTTCGAACTAGAAACGACCTATATGCTGTCTTTGGGTTAACCAGGAGTGAACCCAGAAGGCCTTGCTCTCAAGAAGCTGTTGACTTTATTAGCCTTCCTATTTCTTTCAATCGAAGAATGATGAGTTGAAGGTCAGCGGAGTTTAATCTTGAATCCGTTAAGCCAAGTATGGAGCAGGAAAAGCAATTGAAGAAGGAGGAGGAGGAGGGGAGGAGGAGAAGGAGCAAGGGAGGGAGGAGGAGGAGGGAGGAGGAGGAAGAAGAAGGAAAATAGGAAAAAGAAGAAGAAGAAGAGAAGGAGGAGCGGTGGAGGTGGACGAGGAGGTGGAGGAGGAGGAGGAGGAGGAGTAGGAGGAGGAGGAGAAGGAGGAGGAGGAGGAGAAGGAGGGAGGAGGAGGTGAAGCAAGATGAGGGGGAGGAGGAGGGAGGAGGAAGAAAAAGAAGATGGAAAATAGGAAAAAGAAGAAGAAGAAGAGAAGGAGGATGAGAAGGAGGAGGAGGAGAAGGCGAATCGTAAAAGCTACGAATAATGGATTTATTGGGGTAAAGCCGATCGAAAGACATCGGCCTCTCAGTCTTTGATCTTCGAAGCAGACTCTCTTGAATCGTCTTTATGTACTTCTCCACTACCTTCTTACTCCTCATCCTCCTCCTTCTCCCCACTTCTCTTCCTCCTCTTGCTCAGTTGCTTCCTCCTCTTCTTTCTAATCGTTTTGCTCCTTGTCATCTTTTGCGTCTTGTTCTTGCTAAGTCAGCGTTTCCTGAATCTTTATCCCTCCTCCTCCTCATATTCCTCCTCCTATTCCTCCTCTTCCTCCTGATTTTCCTCCTCCTCCCCTCACCACCACATTTTCTCTTTTGGTTATGCTCCTATACATCTCTTTTCCTCTTTCCGCCTCACGATTTCTTCCTCTTGTCTTTCCCCTCCCATTACTCCTCTTCTAAATCCCCTCCTCCTCCCATTACTCCTCTTCTTCCTCCCCCTCATCTTCCTCCTCCTCCTCCTTCTCCTCCTCCTTGTCCTATTGCATTGTACTGTATATAAGCATTTATAAGGCGCCTCTTACATACTAGCTATTCAGAGGCGCTCCCAGCGTGACAGCCCCGAGGAAATAAAACTTCTCTCTTGCTCCTCTATATCTCCTCCTTTGGCTTCTCTTGTTCCGCTCCTCCTCCTCCTCCTCCTCCTCATCCT
>OX457053.1:16171642-16189142 GCA_949752735.1 Lumbricus terrestris | reverse complement strand
AAAACCTTAACAGACCGAAGAAAAACAAGAAGTCAGGCGATCGTGTGAAAGAAAGTTGAAAGAAATCAGACTAAAGTTCAAACATTGATCGATAGAGGGTCAAATATTAGAAAACAGTTGCACATAATTATTATAGAACTATAATTGAAGAGAAGGAGAAAACTCAAAAGCAGAAGCATTCGTCTGATCGATATCATGATCTACATCCAAATAATTAGGCCTAAGCATCCTCACACGACATGACGATTCTATCATCTGCAGCCAATAGTCCTACATCGGATAAGCCTGACCTTCAGAGAAACTCAAACAAACCTAGGTGCTTCCACGAGGTCAACTGGATAGCCTTTGTCGCTCCTCTCCGGAATTGCAGTCATCCTTCGATCGCTGCCGGAACCAGGTACCAGTCAACAGCCAGCGCGCCATGTCAGATACCAGAGCCGACAGAGCGGACCGGTGGCCAGGACGGACGGTGCCAAAACTGCCGGACTTCTCTAGCCGCCAGGACGGACGGTGCCAAAACTGCCGGACAAGTCTCTGGGCGTCACTTCAAGACGGACCGTGCCAAAACTGCCGGAATAGTCTCTGCCATGGGTTCTGCAATTTATCAACACGTTCACATTCTATAGAACTTCTATGCATTTAAGTAGCGCCTTAAGAGAGCTCTTTAGACTTCAGGTCGACAAAACATTGTAGGGAATGTGCAATGTCTATAGGTAAAACTCGCAGAATTATTTTTGCACACTTTCAAGTATCCTGGTGACCAGCATTGGCAATTCGTTTTCAAATTTAAATGATTGAAAAACTCTCAACAACCGAAAAATGACTAAAAGATTCTATAAGATTCTAATAAGTAAGTAGGACATGAATCTAAGAGACCGACAGACCTATAGCGGAAGACTATTCGTTAGATAGAGATAGACGACAAACGGCGAGACAAGTATCCTAGATTTACATTTCAGTGAGATCTAGTAAAAGAGACAGATCATCTCGCTTTCAAGATAATAGCATTTAACTTCTTTGGGCCTGAGGTTCACTCTTTCCAATAACTCAACTCCGATCAAATTAAGATCACCCTTTCCTACTATTCAACTCCTTCCGTTCTATACTAAAGGCCACCATCCTCTAATTAAACCTTCTGAGTCTCTTTCCGTTTAACTGTAAGATCATCCTTTCATATATAGAAATGCTAAAAATAAAAGATAGCCCCTCCCACTCCTGGCTTGGCCGAATCAGGAGTGATCCAGTACTTAGGCCATTAGTGTTAAGTTACCGAACCTGTTGTAGCCGAACTGCGTGTCGTGCGAAGCAGGCCGTATTTCGTATAACTTGTACATGTAATCGTTATGCGGTTTGTCAGATTGAATGTCAATAAACGAAGATTATTATTAGATCTATCCAACTTACCTGGGACTGTCTCCGTTCAACTAAAAAACCGTCCTTTCCTATAATTCAACTTCTTGGTCCTCTCGCTCGGATCCGTTTATAGCTTAAGTCACCCATTGCTGTAGTTCGACAACTGGGACAACTGTCTGGTCAACAGTACCGTCAACTTAGGATCGCTCTCTTCAATAATCTACACGGCCTCGGAATATCTGCCCCTTTCTTCAACGGAATCACTCGTCAATTGTCATGACGCCCAATTCCTATTCCTTTATTCTCCACGGTATCTCCATTAAACGTACCCTGATGCATTCTGTTTGTAAAAACCAGTTAGCAGTTTTGCTTACGAGCTATCAGCCGTTACGGATTAATGCTCGATGTTCACAGTTACTTCCGAATTATTTTACTTATGCACTATAAGTACACTTCGTCTTATTCGGTATTCGGGTGTGTTATTTCATATTTGTTCCGGCTTCTTCCAGCAACATTCCACCCTTCCTATTCGTCTAGAAAAAAGTGAAACTTCCAGGGAAAGCAAACTAATCGTCAAGCCACTTCACCTTCTTTCTCTACAGAAGCGGAGTTGGGTACGTAGTAGTAATTTCAGTAGGAGTCAAAGAGTGGGGTACCCTACAGTAGCGAATTCAGTTTTACGACACTTTATGATAACAAAGATTGTTAGCGTCAGCCATTATACACCCAGGACAGCAGGGACTGTCTCTGTCAGAGTAACGTAGGGGCTGAGTTTGGAGAGAGGTCTTCAGGACTACTGCTTAGATATTCTTAAACTTGGTTTCAATAACTTACAGCTGTTGACAGGTGTCGCTCGTCATTCCAATCACGAGAAATGCCTTCTGTCGACGGATGTCGAATCTTCTTGAAGGATCTTTGCGGCTCCGACTACACAACACACCAGATAGGTTTAGCACATGGTCATAATCATGGTATCATAGAATGTAACAAGACATTTTTATGAATTACTTAAATGACTTAACTAACATCTTTGTTAAATGATCACTGTATTTCCGCTTTAGGGATATTTCCATAAGAACCTGCTAGATATTCTTACGCTAGTGTCGCAACTACCGGCATAGTAGTTGGAACTCCGCCACTGCTCAGAACTTGACAGTGCCAGTCCCAAACCTAGAGAAAAGAGGAGGGCGACACTGCTCATCCTTGATAAGACAGTGTCGTTAATATGCGACAGATGTCGTTCCAGTCGCAAGAATCGCCACCTTCCGATTCATGACGATTCGTTTGACGGTTCCTTGCCACTCCTGAAGACTGACGATCCTGAAAGGATGTTTTAGCGATCGCTCCACCGACAACGGAAAGCAACAAACAGATTAACAAGGCTCTAATACAGCGGTTCTAAGCCGTCTCAGTATATGGCTGCAGCCCTCTGGTAACATTTCCGAAGTTGTGACGATTCCATCAACAAAATTGATCGAGTTACTCCCCTTCACTGCATTTTTTGCCATTGTTGTGCATTAAATTGCATTTTCACATCATAATTCGAAATGTACTTTTGGCAACTGCGTGAATTACATCGACACGAACAGTTCTTATACGTCAAACTTTGATTTTATAACTGATCATTTTCCGATGGATATTTAGGCCTAGATCTTCTGTTTGAAATCATGATTTCGTGTGAATCAATCAATTGTAGGTTTAGGTCTATGATCGCATCTTTTTCAAGCAGGAAGTTCCGGTCCCCTAGTAGATCTGTCACGGACCCCTAAGCTATCTTAAGGCTCAATGAGAAAAACATTGGAAACAAATTGAAGTGATAAAAGTGCTGTTACGACCTACATTCCTACAATTTATGCTTATAATGATCTGTAAAATATGATTTTATATTTATATATAAAATATGATTTTATTCTGTTGCTAAATTGAAGTTTAAACTGATTATAATTTATTCTCTCTGATATTATATTAAACGACATAAATCACAAAATTTCTATATATAGGGCCTAACTACCAAGCCCGGGTACCTAAAAGTCGCTGGGCCGAGCGGCCTTGCCTTTATAAGTTCTTTTGTCAACTTTTGAATTTCTGTTTTCTAATCGAATGCCATTTAATATAGGCCATAAGTCTCACCGATTGATTTCTTTCATAAAGAGAAAATAACTTATTTTCTTCTCATCAATATTTTTGATTAGGTTCTTCTAAGCTTTAATTGGTGTCTTCAACACTTTAAAAGTAACAGCTAAAATTCACGCTTAGCCTACCCATCGCATAAAGTGTAGAAAAAGAAGTGCATGGATGCTCCTTAATTCGCCAGTGTGTGCTGGCGAAATAAGTGGCACGACGACGTTCATATTTGAAAATAAGTGCATGGACGTCGTCTATGACCGTCCAGCCGCACTTTGAGCCAAGCGCTAACCACAGAAACTGTTCTTTTAATCGAATTTCGGATTTCTGTTGCTTCCGATCGAAGAATTTCGAAAATTTTCACATCGAAATGTCTCGCCATTAGCCTAGCAGACGCCACATGAACCTTCATCAAATGTTTCCATGACAACAGTCACGTGACAAACAAATCAGATGACGTCATCACACCAACGATCACAGGATGACGTCATTTTACAATTGCGTCATCAGTATAATTGGCATTGATCAGCAGATGTTAATTAAGTAATCATTATTTGCGTGTAACGCGTTATTTTATTTGTTTTTTTTACATGTCATTTACTGTCCATGAGAAGCGTTGACTGAATTTCTTTCAATGTAAAATGTGATTCGTTGCTGTTACATCTATCGCATCAATTATTACTGAATTTTTGGAGAAAATAAATACAATAATTCCAATGCGATTAAAAATAGCCTACTACCTGAAATCGTAATCTCGAAATTTATAAGTCGCCACTCGACAGCCAAGCGCAGGGCACCAACTGATTCACGAGCGCTGACATGATGTCGCCTGATTCATTGTAGGCCTACCTTTTAGAAAAATTGACACCAATTTTTCTATGACTACTACTTTTGATTGTTGACAAATTTCTCTGCTCTATACAGCACTAGTGCTACAAAAGATAGGCTAATCAATAATTTTTATGCAAAATGAATCTAATATATTTTTACATTTAGAAGCTTGTATGTAAATTCACGCATGTTCTTAATTCCCTGATTAACAAATTTCCAGCTCTTTAAAAATTTTAACCCTGCCATCATTTTTCTCCTGCCTGCAAAGCTATCTGAGGGTGTTTCGTTTGTGTTGGAGAGATAGCGTAGCGATTGGAGAGCAGATGAACTGCCGCAGAGCGTATTTGAAAAGTATGCAAATGTGCTGCACTGATTCAATTAACGTTGCATATATTTTTCGTAAGTTGTCACCTAAAAGCAACGCCTTTGGAATTCTCTTCACTTTGCTCTGATTAAACCGACTAGACAAAAAACGCGAATTGGACACAACATCTATCGTGTTGAAAGGGATCCCACTCAACAGCGAATCGCAATCTAATCATTCTGCTATAGATTCAGAGGAGCAGCGAAAACGACGCCCCGGCTTGTATTACGGGCAACCAGCTGGACTGGGTTGCGTAACTTAGGGAACCAGCGCGAGACGACGTCACAGAGATGACGGTCTGATGGCTGAGTGCAGTTGTGTCACGCGAGATAATCGAATCTTGCTCACTTCCTGTTAGAACGCAATATCAGTCATTTCAGACATATCACTCGGGACCTCAATGCACGTGGGAAGAGGTTTAATTCATGCAATGTAGATGGCTTCCATGGACTTGTCTGTGTGTCTGTGTGTCTGTCTGTCTGTCACTATGCCCGTCTGTCTTTCTGTGTGTCTGTCTGTGTGTCTGTCTGTCTGTTCCGCTTTTGGTCCTCACTCTAGTTTTCTATTTAGATAGATAACTAGCTGGGGTACCCGGCGTTGCCCGGGAAATTTAGGATTTCACACGCTCCCGGCCACAACCCCACCCCACACCCCACCTCTTCCCATAACACCCCACCACACCCCGCCACACTCCGACCTCCACCGGTACGCCACCCGTGAAATTTCCCCTCCCAATAGAGAAGGGTCGTGAGCTCTCATCGCGGTGTTATACCTAATCTACATGTTGTAGGTCCTATACCTTAAGCATCACACAGAAATAAGAGTCTCAAAGTGAAATTTCGTTAATTAGTTCTTATAAATCGTGTGCTATTAAACGCATTGTTTTAATTTTACATTACTTCATTTAAGGGCGGTGTTCAAACACCCAAAACACCCCCCTAGCTACGGTCTTACCGCCCCACCTTCTTGCCCAAAGACCCATGGCCCATGTCCATCATAGTTCCATAATTTTTCAGCGCCTTTTACTGCTTCTTGACCATTGAAGATTGGCAATTAATTAGTTAATACCCAATAACTATAACAATAATCTCCATAAATGGCATGGTGCCATCGCAGACCATTGTCAGACAATATTATGCATGTCTGTAGCGATATCCTTGATCCCACCCATACGTTCTTACCCTGCTATATATATTGTTGAATGTTAATTACACATGTTGACTGAGTAGTAGGAGTATTATAAGAAGTATGGGTAGTTTTAATAAGGATATTGAAAAGAAAATTTGTAGCAAATTTTAATTTGTGGGGGATTGTTGTAGCGATATCCTTGATCCCACCCATACGTTCTTACCCTGCTATATATATTGTTGAATGTTAATTACACATGTTAAGTTAGGCAGAGGCCCTAGTTAATGATTAGTTAATAATTTGATTGAGAACTTTCACATTGCTCTGTTTAATTAATTGACCAGTGCTATAACCAGTACTTAGGGGCAAAATATATATTAAATGGGGGCAAACATTGCGGAATATGACAATGATCAATCACGGCATCAGCCAATGAGATGCGGATAAAAGAGTCGGCTGCCGCGCCTGCGCGTAGAGCATCTTCAGTCGGAGAAGAAGGACGTAATGGCGGAGGTTTGAGCGATCGCAAGAAGTTGGTAATTGTTGTCGAACATTATCGTGTGATTTCGTGACATTCGGGACGATTGGAAGCCGAATAACGAACGCTTAGTGTCCTAAGGTGTGGACTATAATGAAGGTCAACGAGCGTAACGTACGATCGATATAGCGCTGTACTTACCGGTAAGAGCGTGTATGCGTTGCAGTTTACAGCGTATACCTTAGATCAACGAAGTTACATCTCGTGACATTGCGAAACGATAAATAATCTACAGAGACTACTTCGAACTGTAAATGAAAGTCGCAGTAGTTGGTAAATACGATAAGGAACAGGAACTGTTCAAACAGTAAGCAGCGACCGCAAAGAAATTCAACATTCGAGAAGAAAAGTCCGACAATTATCCACAAAGGAGAAAAGATGCCAACAGCCTGGAGATCAGCCATTGATGAGAGTAAGATGAAGACTGGCCGGTGGTGAATGACTACAAGAACTAAAGAATTCAACGCGGGAGGGTAGATATTAAAATTATATCCCTCAAAATACTGTAATCAGTACTGGTTTTAGGTAAGGCTATTTAATAGAAGATTGTGTTAAATCAAACATTATCCCAAACCCTTAGAGAAAGGTTTTGTGTGCTGTACATGTTGACATATATTAATATTCATATGCTAATATTATTTTTTATATAAAACATTCGACTTGTTGATTGGTGACATATAGGTCAATAACCTACATTGCAGCGAATAGGAATATAGTATGCTAATGAGTAACATGATCTCCGCTCTGAGATCTGGAATATAATTCCACCCAAACAATCGAGCCATAGTGTGGTCTTAGCATTCCGTTTCAAAACTGGGGGCTTCGTCCGAGGGATCTAGAACAATTTTAGACTGTAAATCTAAGGGATCTAAGAAGTATTAGATTGCATAGTTTAATTACGATAGAAATTAGTTTGACTCACGTGTGTATAAGCTTCCAGCGCCGTTTGAATATTAATTAGGTGTGACGTAGCTGGTAGTTCAATTATACTGACTGTTATTGGTTGACAAAGAGGTCAGGTCTAAGGTTAAACTGATTGACCGCGAAAATTTAAATAGCGATTTTGAAAATTTTCTAGCGCAGAATTATCTAGAAGATAATTAATCTTTGACAAATGGCGACGGAATTCGCAAAGTGGATTAAGGTTGGATCGGACCTTGGTTATTCGGATCAAGGGCTTAGGGATTTTGTCAGAGAGAGACAAGAAGAGATCCAAGCTGAAAAGAGACGTCAAGAAGAGATAGCTGACAAAATACGCGAAGAAGAAATAGCTGACAAGAGACGTCAAGAAGAGATAGCTGACAAGAGACGCCAAGAAGAGATAGCTGACAAAATACGCGAAGAAGAGAAACGAGAAGCTGACAAGAGACGTCAAGAAGAGATAGCTGAAGCTGACAAACGACGTAATGAGGAATTAGAGTTACGAAAGCTAGAGATGGAAGAAAAGAGGAGTTCTGAAGAGAGAGAAGCCAGTCTGAAGAGGATTGAATTAGACAACCAGAAAACGATTAGACTTAAAGAACTGGAACAAGAAAGACGACAAGGCGATAGAGATGATTGGATTGGAAATGGTTATAGTAGGGAAACCAGTGGACAGAATAATAATGCCAAGAATGTGAAGATGCCAGTATTTAGGGAAGACAGAGATTGTCTTGATGCCTATCTATTAAGGTTCGAGAGGACCTGCATGGCATACGAAGTTCCAGAAAGAATGTGGGCATTAACACTAGTGAAATCCTTAGACGGAAAAGCATTGCAAGTTTTCGAGAGGTTGGAAGTAGATGAAGCACAAGATTACAAGAAATTAAAAGAGGAACTGTTGAAACGATTCCAGCTCACGGAAAATGGGTATAGAAAGAAGTTTCGCTCTTCTAAACGTGACACAGATGAAACTGTAACTCAGTATGTTGAGAGATTGAAACGATATTTGAGGCAATGGCTGTCAATGGCTGGATTCAAGAATGATTATAAAGGACTAGAGACACTGGTATTGCGTGATCAGTTCTTAGTGACATGCGATGATGAGATGAGATGCTTTCTCAAAGAAAAGGGAAAGGTGAATCTGGAAACATTGCTAGAACAAGCACAGAATTATGTGGAGGCTAGAGAAATTAGGGAGAGGAAGTGGACACCTATTTACAAAGAAAGAGACACTGAACCTGAAGGTCGTTCAAGAGAATTTGCAAGGAGTAATAGTGAGAATAGAAGTAGTAGTCTTGGACGGAATAGGAACAGAGAACAGGACAGGTACGAAGATAGAGGTCGGTTCAAAAATGAATGGGATTTCAGGAATAGTAAACGGAGGGAAGTTGGTAGGGAAGATCCAAGAGGAGGCTGCTTCCATTGTGGATCTACGTTACATTATGCATCAAAATGCGATAAGATGGGACCAGGCGCAAGGGCACATACGGTCGCCACTATGCAGTGTTTTGAAGATAGAGAAGAGGAAGATGTGGAACATGAGGTTACCATATCGTGCTATGAAGCTGAAGGAGCAGAAACGATGGGGGCTTATACGAGCATTGCGTTGGTGAATGGGAAACAGGTGAAGGCACTAAATGATTCGGGTGCAACATGTGTTGCCATTAGAAAGGGTTTAGAGAAACCTTACCAGTATACTGGACGTAAAATGGTTTGCAGATTTGCTAATGGAACCAAAGTAAAATACCCAACAGCTCTGATTGACATCAAGAGTAAAGAATTTGAAGGGAAAGCAGAGGCATTAGTGATAAAGAACTTGGTCAAAGAGCTGATAGTAAATCCCGGTTTATACGAGAAGAAACCAAAAAGAATTGGGTGTACAAATGAAATCAGGGTCAACGACATTGGAGTGAATACCCATGAAGATGATGTCACAAGGGGCGATGCTAGTAAGGAGGTAGTCGCTGGTGATGTTGAGGAGACAGTGCGTAAACGAGTGACGTTCGAAGAAGATAATCTGCTAAGAGGTGAACGTGACACACTTGAAGAAAAGTCGGATACTGGTCTGGACACAGCATGTAGGTTCAATACCATAGAGCAGTCGAAGGTAGAGGGGCCTGTGAAAGGGATATTAGCCGGGCACGGTACACGTACACATGACAAAGATAGAAAAGAGCGAAAAGGTGAAACAGTAAAGAAGACCTTTAGAAATAAACCACTGAGATTGGTAGAAACACATGATAGATACTTAATCACGGGCAGAGGCAGTGAGTTAAGTGACAGTCGTGGAAATCAGAGTAAATGTTGGAAAGAAAGAGTAGACTGGAGAAAGGAAGAGAACAGAAATAAGCGAAATGTGAACCAGTCTAGGAGATCGAATGAATGGAGATACGGAGAATGCGAAGAGAGTCCAAATGTGGATAGTAGAGATATAAGGTGGAATAGGAAGAACGCATACAGATATAATTGGAGAAATAATAGACCGTGGTACAGAGAAGAACCAGCTGATCAGTCTGGAGGAATACAAAATAAGAGTTATGGAGGTTGCAATGATATGAATAGGTGGAGAAGTATGTCATGGAATGACAGAGAAAGGTCATGTCCTAAAGGTAGTGTTAGGTATAGGACTAACGGAGATGTGAGTGTAGGGAGTTTTGAGGAAAAGTAATATGAAGGACGAGCTGTCCAAAGAAGAGCAGAAGTCCTGCGAACAGAAGTTAATAGTAGTAAGTATAGAATAGTTAAGTAAGTAGATATGTAAATATAATACATTATGAGATTAAGTTGAGTTATTGTTGAAGGTAAGTTAGCGAGTTATGTTGAGTAGAAGGAAGATAAATAAGATAGGATCAGAGCAAAGGAAGAGACTGTCGACAAGATAAAGGAGATGCCTAAACCGAGAAATAAGAAACAGACAAGGAAGAATGCCAAGATAACAGTCGAATGGAATGATGATCTAGAGAGGTCATTTCAGAGTTTAAAGAATGCTTTATCAGAAGCACCGATATTGAAATTACCTGAGATTGGTGTGGAATTCACTTTGAGAACGGATGCGTCCAATACGGCGATGGAATGTGTACTGATGCAGAGTCATGATGGGGTTATGCATCCAGTGGCTTATGCAAGCAAGAAATTTAGTGAAAGTGAAAGGAACTATTCTGTGGAGGAGAGAGAGAGTGCCTGGCGATGGTTTGGGGGATTAGAAAGTTCAACCGCTACCTGTATGGCCAGGAATTTGTGGTAGAGACTGACCACTTAGGACTGCAATACTTAAAGACTGGTAACATAAGAAATGCTAGAGTAATGCGCTGGCACCTAATGCTTCAGAACTACAGCTTTAGAGTTAGAAACCTCAAAGGTAGTGACAATGTAGTGGCTGATTATTTAAGCCGAGGATTAGAGTAAGTAGAATTAGACATGTAGATAAGAGAATCAGTGTAAATGCAATGTAAATTACAAGTATAGGTACGGTAAAGGTGATACAAGTTGAATTATCACAATAGATGTTAAATGTTAATGTTGAGTAGGTTGTTGCATAGTTACATAGCTATAGCTAGTGTAAGTGCTAGTGTAGATGACTGAGTAGTAGGAGTATTATAAGAAGTATGGGTAGTTTTAATAAGGATATTGAAAAGAAAATTTGTAGCAAATTTTAATTTGTGGGGGATTGTTGTAGCGATATCCTTGATCCCACCCATACGTTCTTACCCTGCTATATATATTGTTGAATGTTAATTACACATGTTAAGTTAGGCAGAGGCCCTAGTTAATGATTAGTTAATAATTTGATTGAGAACTTTCACATTGCTCTGTTTAATTAATTGACCAGTGCTATAACCAGTACTTAGGGGCAAAATATATATTAAATGGGGGCAAACATTGCGGAATATGACAATGATCAATCACGGCATCAGCCAATGAGATGCGGATAAAAGAGTCGGCTGCCGCGCCTGCGCGTAGAGCATCTTCAGTCGGAGAAGAAGGACGTAATGGCGGAGGTTTGAGCGATCGCAAGAAGTTGGTAATTGTTGTCGAACATTATCGTGTGATTTCGTGACATTCGGGACGATTGGAAGCCGAATAACGAACGCTTAGTGTCCTAAGGTGTGGACTATAATGAAGGTCAACGAGCGTAACGTACGATCGATATAGCGCTGTACTTACCGGTAAGAGCGTGTATGCGTTGCAGTTTACAGCGTATACCTTAGATCAACGAAGTTACATCTCGTGACATTGCGAAACGATAAATAATCTACAGAGACTACTTCGAACTGTAAATGAAAGTCGCAGTAGTTGGTAAATACGATAAGGAACAGGAACTGTTCAAACAGTAAGCAGCGACCGCAAAGAAATTCAACATTCGAGAAGAAAAGTCCGACAATTATCCACAAAGGAGAA
The DNA here is from genome assembly GCA_949752735.1 of Lumbricus terrestris. NCBI lineage: Eukaryota > Metazoa > Annelida > Clitellata > Crassiclitellata > Lumbricidae > Lumbricus > Lumbricus terrestris. The sequence goes on along the minus strand of OX457053.1, from coordinate 16,177,485 downwards.
AAGATGCCAACAGCCTGGAGATCAGCCATTGATGAGAGTAAGATGAAGACTGGCCGGTGGTGAATGACTACAAGAACTAAAGAATTCAACGCGGGAGGGTAGATATTAAAATTATATCCCTCAAAATACTGTAATCAGTACTGGTTTTAGGTAAGGCTATTTAATAGAAGATTGTGTTAAATCAAACATTATCCCAAACCCTTAGAGAAAGGTTTTGTGTGCTGTACATGTTGACATATATTAATATTCATATGCTAATATTATTTTTTATATAAAACATTCGACTTGTTGATTGGTGACATATAGGTCAATAACCTACATTGCAGCGAATAGGAATATAGTATGCTAATGAGTAACATGATCTCCGCTCTGAGATCTGGAATATAATTCCACCCAAACAATCGAGCCATAGTGTGGTCTTAGCATTCCGTTACAATGTCTGCCATTGAATATTCAATTGTTTAACTATAAGCGTACATCACTGCATCAATGGCGCATCCTTCGTCACGACTTATGTTATTATTATTATTATTATTATTATTATTATTATTATTATTATTATTATTATTATTATTATTATTATTATTATTATTATTATTATTATTGTTATTATTATTATTATTATTATTATTATGATTATTATTATTATTATTATTATTATTATTATTATTATTATTATTATTATTATGATTATTATTATTATTATTATTATTATTATTATGATTATTATTATTATTATTATTATTATTATGATGATTATTATTATTATTATTATTATTATTATTATTATTATTATTATTATTATTATGATTATTATTATTATTATTATTATTATTATTATTATTATTATTATTATTATTATTAATATGATTATTATTATTATTATTATTATTATTATTATGATTATTATTATTATTATTATTATGATTATTATTATTATTATTATGATTATTATTATTATTATTATTATTATTATTATTATCATCATTATTATTATTATTATTATTATTATCAATATTATTATTATTATTATTATTATTATTATTATTATTATTATGATTATTATTATTATTATCATCATTATTATTATTATTATTATTATTATTATTATTATCAATATTATTATTATTATTATTATTTATGTCACGGTTGCTATAGAAACGTCGTACCGATAGACTTGCTTCGTGCAGAAAGTCCGACACTGCTCGAACACTGGGAGTGCCAGTCTAAAGTCTGGAGAAAGGAGGAGGGCATCGCTGATTATCTTTGATATGACACAGTATCGTCGCTAAAGAGCGACACGCCGATGATCGCCATTGACAATGATCGGCGAGTGTGGTATATGTTTATTTGGTCACCGGTGGATTTGCAGTTGTCAGCTGAGCTCAAAGGTTGACAAATCCGTTATATGGAAGGGTATTTCAGGCGGATATATGGCATAGTTGTAGTATCCGAATGACGAATGACGTCACTAATCCTATTCCTATAGCCCTAGCCGACCCTCACGACGCCTAACCTGATCCTAACCGACCCTCACGACGCCTAACCTGATCCTAACCGACCCTCACGACGCCTAACCTGATCCCAACCGACCCTCACGACCCCTAAACCTGATCCTAACCGACGCGTCGGTCCTCTGTACTATAGTTATGCCGTCCATGAAACAACATGTTCTTCGTTGCTCATGAACTTGGCGTTAGCATGAGCCGATATTGTAGTCTTCCTGTTGTTGTTGTTGTTGCTGTTGTTGTTGTTGTTGTTGTTGTTGTTGTTGTTCTTATTCTTTGTCTTGGTACTGTTCATCATCATCATCATCATCATCATCATCATCATCATCATCATCATCATCATCATCATCATCATCATCATCATCATCATCATCATCATCATCATCATCATCATCATCATCATCATCATTACCAAATCGTTATCGTCGTCATGTTCTTATTCTTCTTCTTTCTCTTCTTCTTCTTCTTCCTCTTCTTCTTCATCATCTTCATCATCTAGCTATTTTCTACCTCTCTATGTCTTGTTCTTCTACTTGTTCTTGCTCTGGTGCTTGTTTTTCTTCATCTTCGTCTCTCTTCTTCTTCGTTTTCTTCTTCGTCTTCTTTTTCTTGTTCGTCCTCCTGTTTCAATTATAAAGTGACCGTCCACAAGGCAGCGACTCGAACCCTCGCCATCATCCGCCATGCGCCTTTCAATGCAAACGCTCTGATCAATCGTGTCTTCATGACATCGCCATAGAGATACAGAAGGCTTTTGTTTGATCCCTTATTCGTTGGTTGATCGTGCAACTGTGTGCCAGAAAAGCAATCGGAGCCACTCCGATTAAACCGTATACACACTCCTTCATCCACAGCGCTCATGATGACTTCGTATCCGTTCGGATATTGGAAAGGCCTTCGGTATATAGTATAGGGCGACTTTATTGCCCATACTATCAGAAGCGTGGCTAGAAAAATATGTATGTGGTATCCGATTAAAATGCATGCATGTACCTCGTATGTATGCATGTATGTATGTACGTACGTATGTATGTATGTATGTATGTATGTATGTATGTATGTATGTATGTATGTATGTATGTATGTATGTATGTATGTATGTATGTATGTATGTATGTATGTATGTATGTATGTATGTATGTATGTATGTATGTATGTATGTATGTATGTATGTATGCATGTATGCATGTATGCATGTATGTATGTATGTATGTATGTATGTATGCATGTATGCATGTATGCATGTATGCATGTATGACATTGTATGTACACAAACATACATGCATCTATACATACATACCTACAAACATGCATACATACATATTTACATACATACATACATACACACATACATACATACACACATACATACATACATACATACATACATACATACATACATACATACATACATACATACATACATACATACATACATACATACATACATACATACATACATACATACATACATACATACATACATACATACATACATACATACATACATACATACATACATGCAGGTACAAAAAATATATGCGCATGAATACATTAATGCATTCATGCATCCATGGCTGCATGCATTTGTACATTAGATACATATTAAGTTGACAGCAATTATGATGCTCATTTCACCCAGCAAGATGCTAATGGCAACACTTCGTCCATCCGTTTATAATTACTGCTGGCTCCATTTAACAGACGCGCGCGTGTGCTGCCCCGTGGCGACTGTTCTCAAAATGTCTCCATAATCATTAGAAGCTTGACGATAAGTGTTCGTCTACGTTGCCATTGACTAGTTCTCCAATCGCCAGGGGGCCATGAGTTTTTCGTTTGCTAATAACTGCGTGTGGTGCGAGATTCATTCATTCATTCATTTCGAGAATTTATATAGCGCCTCTTCAAGAAATCTACTCAGAGGCGCTCACAGCCCAGACACAGCTAAAAAAAGTAGATTTTGAGATACTTAAAAAATGCAGGGGAATTTAGCCTAGGCATAGGCCGCAAGGTTAGTGGGAGGCCAAACCAGATAGCGGGACCCACAACAGAAAATGCTCGGCGCTGTCTGATAGAAGTGCCAGCTCACGGAACCAAAAGCTCATCCGTTGCCGAAGAGCGAAGAGCGAAGAGCTCGACGGGCTGCAAGGTCTGAGACAGGTCGACAAAGGCTAGACAAGTACGACGGAGCACAAGAAAGACGGCATCCGAGATGTCTTTGATGGATCAGGGTCAAGACGTTGTATCGCATTGAGTGCGTGTGCATTTAAGGAAGTCGGAATCTGTAAATTTATGAATCTCTTCTCACAGTGCAAGCACAAATCAGAGGCGCTCCTAGTTTGAATGACAGAAAGAAAAGAAAGTAGTTATGAGACAGCGGAAAGATGTGTTTCGGCTATTAGTTGTGGGACGCAGTGGTGTAGGCCGTATGGGTATGTTCAGTACCTTGGAGCCGAAGATTGCGTGTTCGAATCCACATCAAGTCACCGCGTTGGGAGTTGGGACCCCGAGCAGGTCCTTCACTCGCAATTGCTCATGAGCTTCGGCGTGAAATTCCGAGTCAGTATCCGCGCTGTAGTCGGAAGCCCTTTGAGTATTAATATTTAAGGGGCGCTATAACAAGTGCTCATGCATAAATATAAGTTTATAATAACGAAGAACGTGTTAATGGAGAAAGACGATTCTACATCACAGGGCTATTGGGCCAACGAAGGAAAAGCTCGTTCATTAGTATGCGTAACTATTCGTTCATGAAGAAGTTCATGTCCAGTAGCCTATATTATAAGGTGAGGTTAACATATGTAATGTATTAGATCCACAGCAAAATAGCGTTCGGCAATTTTGGACCCACCCTTAAATCTTCAGAACGGAAACCTGTTTCGGAATCAGCGGAATCGATATGTCGCGTGCGCATGCGCAGTGGGTAGGGTCGAGTCTGCCCATAGACATCTTACATTTACTGAGTCGATCAGAATAATTGTTAACACACAACGCACAACAAACGCTAAGTATGCCACGGTGACAACAACTCATCTTTCTTTTTTACATTGCATAATTTTTATTCCAGATTCAGATTAAATTTTCTTATGCACCAACAGTCCAACGTTTAAAGCAGGTAGAACTTTGATAGACTACTTTCTATGCTTTTGGCCTCACTGGAGTCGAAGGCACCTCTGAGACTCTGAGTAGGTTCTTTGAAGATGACATGATGTGATATATAAATACTTGAATTGAATTGAATGAAAGAGTGAATGAATGAATGATCGCAAGAATGAATGAATGAATGAATGAATGAATGAATGAATGAAGGAATGAATGAATGAATGAAGGAATGAATGTATGAATGAATGAATGAATGAATGAATGAATGAATGAATGAATGAATGAATGAATGAATGAAGGAATGAAGGAATGAAGGAATGAATGAATGAATGAATTAATGAATTAATGAATGAATGAATGAATGATCGCACGAATGAATGAATGAATGAATTCATTAATAAATGAATAAAGGAATAAATAAATGAATGAATGAATGAATAAATGAAAGAATGAATGAATGAATTAATGAATGAATTAATGAATGAATTAATGAATGAATGAATGAATGAATGAATGAATGAATGAATGAATGAATGAATCAATCAATCAATCAATCAATCAATAGAATTCTAGCTGTTACGTTGTTAAATCCAAGTTGCGTCATATTTTTTTCTCACGGAAGGCGCAGCAGAAAATGAAGTAATCCACGACATCATACGCCATCTGGTGAATTCAATGTGTCTTTCATCAATGTCTCGCCACCTACCGAATGACTCTGAGTCACTCACACTCTAAAGCGGAACTGGCCGTATTTCATTGGATCATTATACGGCGTAATGAATTTTATTTATGCTTTACATTAGCAGACCTATGTTCTACAAATCATGGCTTTTTTAATGTCAGTTGTATGCAACATGTGCAGTTGTAGAAGCACTTCGGTACAGTTAAAACTAGCAAAAAGGTCAATGTCCTCCGATTGGAAGTAATTTACCCTGGATGATGGGAAAGGAAAGAAGGAGTTGCGCAGTTCTAAAAATTCCTAAAAAACAGCCCTGCTACGAATGACGGTGACACGAAACGGAGTATCCCCCATGAAAGCTATCCGGGGGATGAATTAGTCTATCCCCCCGGATGGAATTAACCGGTCTATACTATCCGGAGGGATAAACCATTCTATCCCCTTTTTTGAAAAATGCGCATAATAAAAAAATTTATGCTGTAATAAAAATTTTAAGTGACTCTACTTGTTTTAAGTGTCCTAAGCAATGCGCAGATAAATTCAACTCGAATTTA
>OX457053.1:16039142-16164142 GCA_949752735.1 Lumbricus terrestris | reverse complement strand
AAACTTATCTCTCAGTCTATTCTGAATATAGAAACCTCCTTTTAAAATTTAAATAGCAAGCACATCAATTGACGATAAGAACATTCAGCGTATTATTATCATTATCAGTTCACGATGCTTTTGCGTTGAAACGCACGTGCTACGGGTCCATTGTTATCAATTTTTGCAGACACTAAATTGTCTTTTTATCGTCCGATTGTCTGTAGATTATGACGATGATCGTCCTAAGAAATTGAGCGTTCCAAGTAATGGACATTTTGATCGACGCAAATTAGGTCGAAGTGTAACGGCTTCGAATAAACTTTGATGAACGAGGCGAAAAATGCGACCGTTTCACGAAATGCATCGATTAGAAACAGATAAACATCCGACTTTATAGTTTCATGTTAGAGAGAGATGATGAAGGAGAGAAATATAGTCGGGTAATCGCTTCAACTTCTGATGTCGGTTGGAAACAATTGATGGATCCATGACATGTATCGTTGGCCTAGAAATATCCCATCGAGTCTGGATGATGATCGGGCAAATTGTTTTCGATTCGCTAGATGATATAATTTGTACTCATGCAATTCTCAAAACGGTCGTTAACTGTATACGGTTCTTGCCATTTCCGCTTCACAACGTCGTTAGATGAATCACATCACAACGAGAATAAATCTAATGGCTACATAAAGTTTTATGGCGTCCGATGAAAAATTGGCCTCCAAGGATATAATATTATTACTCCAGGGATTTATCTTAAAAAATTGGAGGACGTGGCTCATAAGCTCAATTGTCTTGTAAGAGAACCCAACCAGAAATTGGGAGTCCGTTAACCTACGCAGAAGTGTCTGAATGCATACACCAAAAAAGGTCACAACGAATATGCAATACCCCCAATCGAACATGCTGCCTACTTTATTGAGAGAGATATACCAATACGCGTTCATAAATTTACAGCCAGCTTAGGAGTGTCTCGTTGGCACCAGACATTAAGCCAACTTTTAAGAGCGCATATATCTCGTTAATTGACTTTAATTGATCTATTCCTGCGGCGAAAGTAGACATTTTGTCGCATATATATACACCGCGCACCACGACGACGCCGCCGCCGTCGTGACCCGTTTTATTAGCCCACGCGGTATTGTACTTTATAAAGTCATTCGTTTCCGCAACTATTAGCTCTCTGAGTGGACGAGGTTTAAATGGCGGAAGGAATCCCCGGATGAAACTACGTCACGCCAACGTCTGCATGCATTGGCGCACGATCGCCAAATCACATCGCATGCTGTCAGATTCTGCAACGTGTTGCAGGCAGGGCGCGCGTGTGATAAAATAAATAATAATTTTTTTCTTTAATTCAACGCCTGCAAACGCACTGCACTTTACACGCACAAGTTATGCAGTATTCTTAATTAACATCAAATTGAACAGACAGCCTGAAATACACGGCGCTAATAGCAGCCTATACAAAGCATGTCCGCCCAAAGGGGCTCGAACTCGCTACCTCTCCTTTTCTACGCCAACGTGTTATCCATTACTCTACCTGGCCCCCTAACGATATAAATTTATTTGCACTGAAGCCTGCCAATTAGCACATGTATGTGTGTATGAATGTATACAAATAACATAGCGCCTTTTGCGCGCTCAAAAGTTCCGCTAGCTTTAAGACTGATGTTGACCATTGCAAATAATAGACTATATGTTAGCAACCACTTGATTATTGGCACATAATTGCATGGAAGAATCACCGCCGGGAGGTTCGCGCACACACGTATAGCCTATACTCCTCAATCTACAGAACCATTCCCAGAATTCCTGGTCCGTAATGTATTGAGGATCCGTAAGAAGACCAACTATTAGCTCACTGAGTGGTCGACGAGGTTTAAATGGTATACACAACATCCATTTCAAGGGAGAAGATTCAAACTTGTATACTCCGCTTTGCAAGACGAGCACCAGGGTGAGAATTGCCGTGGGGTTGGGGGTTTCAACCCCACCAGTCTTTCTTAGTGCCCCATAGTAAACTCTGTTTTTCACACCCCAACTCCAAGTTTATCATAGCCCCCCCAGTTATTTTTACACAATTCTCACACTGACGAGCACCCTAACCACCGTGTGTATATACTACAATCAACAGGGTCCATTGCCTTCATTGCCTTTAAGCCCTACTTCCCCGTCCTCCGTACCCGGGTCGGTGCGATCGTCCGCTTGCCTTCCGCCACGGTGAGCTTGATTGCACTGAGGTGTGCGTCGGTCGACTGACAATCAAGAATTAGCGTCGCGTACAGCGGCACATTACGTGTAATTAGTTGAGAGACGCGGGAAACAGTCGATTAGTCCACGCTACGCCCTTTCGTATTAGACTAATCTCCACCTGAGGCGGCAGTGGGGGGAGGTGGTCGAGGGGGGGGGGGCGGACAAACTCCCTTCAGGTGACGACCCGTAGAGCGACACCAAAACGCAGGTTAAAAGCAGGCGCGGCGCCCAAAGGCTGTGACACGCGATGGCGACGTCACGAAAGGCGTCTCTTCGTTCGATACGTAGGCTGGTGTTTGTACAGAGTCCTGAGCTGCAGAATGGTGAACAACATATCATATGGGTCTCATGCGTATGATGAGCGACGTGGGTCTTGTTAATGCGATCCGAGTGAGTAGTCATGGTGCCGAAGACGCCAATGTTCGCGAACCGAAGGCAAGCTGGTAGAAGCTTTGGGGGAATTTTGGTAGGATATGCTAAACCATGCAAACTAATGCTGTGAAAGTTGTTCTGACATAAAAATTATCGTCCCATATTAGCTGAGTAAATTGAATGAGTGAGTGAGTGAGTGAGTTAGTTGTTCTGACATAAAAATTATCGTCCCATATTAGCTGAGTAAATTGAATGAGTGAGTGAGTGAGTGAGTTAGTGCGAGTGAGTGTGAGTGAGTGAGTGAGTGAGTGAGGAAGTGAGTGAGTGTGTGAGCGAGTGAGTTAATGTGTGAGTGAGTGTGTGAGTGAGTGAATGAGCGAGCGAGTGAGTTAGGAAGGGACGAAAAGTGACGAAAAGTGAGAGTGAGTGTGTGAGTGAGTGAGTGTGAGTGAGTGAGTGAGTAAGGAAGGGACTGAGAGTGAGTGAGTGAATAAGTGGGTGGGTGATTGAGAGAGTGAACGGGCAAGCGAGTATGAGTGCGAATGAGTGAGTGAGTGAATGAATGAATGAATGAATGAATGAATAAACGAGCGAGTCAGCGAGCGAGCGAGCGAGCTATTGAGTGAGTGAATAAGTGAGTGAGTGAGCGAATGACTGAGCAAGCGAGACACGATGTATGGTGGGGAAGTGTTCAGCCCATGCAAGCGAACATTGTGATAATAATCCGACGCGACATTAGTTTCTCATTCCACGAAAGCATTCTTATTGTCCCAGCCTACATATAAATATCAGCTTCCGATAATTTGTCCGATTTATGCCGGAAATCTCCGACGAAGCCCGAACGCGTCTGCTACTACTACAACAACAACTGCAGACTACAGATTACAGACATATGGCGCCGTAAATTTCAGGGGACATTGGCGGTGACCGTAGGACCGAGAGGGGCCGTACCATTGACGCCCCTTGGTCGACGTGTCAGTCTGGGGCTCAGAGACTTAAACCGGAAATTAATGTGCAAGGCGGGGTGTCCGACTTTCGACTGGACATGGATGGGAGGATCGCCGTGGGACAAGTGGGCTTTTCGTCCTGGTCAACTGCCCGTTGCGTTTGGTCGGTCAGCGATGAATGACCATGGTCAGTGGTCAATGGTCAGTTGTATATGGGGGTCGTTCATCGGAGGGAGGGAACCTAAGAGGATACACCTAACAGAACGTGGCCATGAGTTGAATTCAAGAAAGAAAGTTGCGCATGACAATTATATTTCGTGTGAAGGACTGAGAAAGTATAGGTCATAAATATTATGTGTGCAGACAGCACACGTGCAACAAGAGCAACAAGGACACAGACAACAGAGGCATTTGATGCAACAGAGGCACTTCGTGCAACAGAGGCATAGATGCAACAGAGGCATTTGATGCAACAGAGGCATTTGATGCAACAGAGGCACTTCGTGCAACAGAGGCATAGATGCAACAGAGGCATTTGATGCAACAGAGGCATTTGATGCAGCACAGGCATTTGATGCAACAGATGTATTTGATGCCACAGAAGCATTTGATGCAACAGAGGCATTTGATGCAGCACAGGCATTTGATGCAACAGAGGCATTTGATGCAACAGAGGTATTTGATGCAACAGAGGCATTTGATGCAACATAGGCATTTGATGCAACAGAGGCATTTGATGCTAGAGAGGCATTTGATGCAACAGAGGCATTTGATGCAACAGAGGCATTTGATGCATAACATGACATAACATAACATAACATAGGTTTTTTATTGCTCCGAAGAAAAACATAACATGACACAATTTCACATCAGTACTAGGTTGGGAGGTGATCACACCTTAATCATTTATTCCTGTCTATCTAATCATCACCTGTCGCCAATCACCCTTAACCTATCCGCTTAATCGAAATCAAATCTAAAACTATCTAACGACGATAGTCTCATAAATACAACGCTGGTATCAAGTACTAGTAACCTTTATTAATACACTGAGGCACTGATGGGTGGAAGGTTTAAAATAATCGAAGGGATAAAAGTCACATGAGGATGGAGGGCTTTCGAGCAGGGTAAGAGGAAGAGGGATGAGGAGGAGGTGGAGGAGGAGGCAGCGAGAGGGATTAATTGCTTACGACGGCTGGACACATAGGATGACCAGATGCCGACTAAACGGTCAGATGAATTCGGTCACTGACCACTGATCAAAGTCAGCCTTGGAGTGGAAGTGGTCAGTTCTTAATGGGCTGTCCACTGATGGTCAACGCCGTTGTTCAGCTGACCGGGACTGCATTGTCCTTTTCATCGATGGCGTCACGACCAATGGGATGGGGTGGGGTGGAAAAGAAGCGGGCTAAATCACCTGCTAAGAATGGACGCCTCATCACTCAACCGTTTTAGTGAAGCCATTGAAGCATAACGAAAATTAAGAACATTCTATGTGATGACGATTATGGTGATGGCAATGATGAGACCGATGATGACGTCGACTATGATGACAAATATGAATATGAAAATGATGAGGATGGTGATGATAATGATGAGGAGGGAGGAGGAGAAAGGGGAGGAGGAGGAAGAATAAGAAGTAGCAGTAGTAGAAGAAGAAGAAGAAGAAGAAGAAGAAGAAGAAGAAGAAGAAGAAGAAGAGGTGGAGGAGGAGGAGGAGGAAGAAGAGGTGGAGGAGGAGGAGGAGGACGAAGAAGAAGAGGTGGAGCAGGAGGAGGAGGAAGAAGAGGTGGAGGAGGAGGAGGATGAAGAAGAAGAGGTGGAGGAGGAGGAGGAGGAAGAAGAGGTGGTGGAGGAGGAGGAGGATGAAGAAGAAGAGGTGGAGGAGGAGGAGGAGGAGGAAGAAGAAGAAGTAGCAGTAGAATAAGAAGAAGAAGAAGAAGAAGAAGAAGAAGAATAAGAAGAATAGGTGGTGGAGGAGTAGGAGGAGGAGGAGAAGGAGGAGGAGGAGGAAGAAGAAGACGACGACGACGATGATGATAGCAATGTACCTATACATACGTATACACGCATGCATACTGGCTCTAACGAAATACTAGATCTGCAGTTGATGGTTGATAGGGAGGATGTGCAACGGGTCCAGCAGCAGCAGCAGCGGCAGCAGCATCATCAACCCACGATAGATTTCGATTGGTCACATGATCTGGCATAGCAATGATGCAGTCATGGCATGACTTTGTATACGAAACGGGTCTCAGCTGCGAATTCCTGCGAAACACGACACGCACCGACAACCCCCATCGACATCTAAGCGCGGCTAATATTCCCACCGCAGACTATAATATACTGCAGAGTCGAATGTCGCTTGGATATCGCATGTATTAAAGGCTTGATGGTATAACAGCCGGAGGAAGCGTGTTGCAAAGATGGCCGCCGCCAAACGGGACGTGTGCGCATGCGCGTGATTGCTACATTAGCCCGGCCACGTGGTTTCGTCATTAGCGCGTCTTTGTAGGTATACGTGTCAGGGAACGATAGCGACTTGAGGTGGGGGCCATTTGGACAATTAATAAGACACGTAATCGTGGGATGGTTGGGTGCGGGGCTTCGCTTGGGGGAGGGGGGATTGGGGCGCCGGTGCCCTCTCATGGCTGATCAGTTGAGAACGAAGAAGAGGAACAGATGATGCCCGGTGACCACATAATATTATATACATGTATATATTTCACATACTGTTGAAGACTGTGTTTTTTCGCTTGACCTCGGCCGGGATCGCCTCTGAGTAGTTACCTTGAAGGGGCGCTATATAAATTACGATTGATTGATTGATATATATGTTTGTGTATATATATATGTATATATATTTATATATTTATGTATTTATATATATATGTATATATGTGTATATATGTGTGTATATGTATATATGTGTGTATATGTATATTGATTTGCCCCAATTATTAGCGATTCGATTGGCTGCAGTTTAAAGACAACGATGCAGACGAAGCCGCACATGATCACAGTGGAAAGATTGATTCAGGACCGGAAGTAGTACAGCAGCAGAGAGGTGATGATGATGATGATGATGATGATGATGATGATGATGAGAGAGGAGGAGGAGGAGGAGGAGGAGGAGAGAGGAGGAGGAGAGTAAAGAAGTGGAAGAAGGGAAGAGCCGGAGTTGAAGTTTGATTGCGATGGAATCAATGAATGAGGAGTAAAGTCAAAGATAGGTCATTTTCACCGGAATCCGGCCCGCGCAATTCAAAACCCATGCATGGAACAAATTTATGGATATATGGGTGTATAGTGTATATGCTACTGATACACTATAGGCCTACAGTAGTGTGGGAAAATAAGTGCCTGGACGCCCCTTACCTTTCCAGTCTGTGCTTGCCAATAAGTGGCTGGACGGCGTTCAGATTTTAAAACAAGTGCATGGACGCCGTCCATGACCGTCCAGGCACACTTTAAGCCCTGGCCTACTGAGAATCTTGACTACATCAATGACAATAAGTGCATAAGGATCTTGCATCACGACCTATATTATCTGCATTTAGTGGTTGTGTATACACGTTGAATCGTTTTGTTCGACCACTTCGAACAGAAGCTGCCGTCTCCTCCAATATACCTGCTGAGCAGAGATTAGATGTGACAAAGCCACGTTGGTAATCACCGTTCGACAATCTACACCCCAACAGAATATTCGATTACCGCGATGGCCAGGAGCCCCACAACAAAGAGGTCGTAATTTCCCAGCCCCGCAGTGCACATCCTAGCGTTATATAAAAGAATCGGCCGGCTTTCTACATAGAAGAACCACTACATGCAGCGGATGACGAGAGAGCATAGATCGCAGGTAACCCGATCGCTATAATTGGCTACGCTTGACGGTTAACTCTACGGTCATTATGTAGCGACAATAGTACCACCGGAGGAGCGCGTGATATAACCGGACCGCACTGAAGGTAACACTATAGTTCAATGGCGTTTGATTGTGTGGATTAGGAAGCACTTAAGACGCGTTAACGCAAGCCATAATTGGGATGGTATACGTTCCCGCTACGTCGGCAAACTGTCGTCTGCTCGAGAAATTCGAGTAGGCGCGCATGCGCAACGACGTCAGCAACAATGGCCGACCGCGTTGCCATCGTTGTAGACGCCATCTTGCCTCTGACAGTAGAGCCTGGTTGTGATTAAAGAAGAGACCCTTTTATAGGTCAAATTCTCCGGAGCTTTGCTGAAGGAAGTGAAAAAGTATTTTATAAGCTGTGCGAAGGCGGTATACATACGGAATGAAAATAAGGCTTTATATATGTATACATATTATTATTAGTATCACTAGTACTACTGCTATGCTGCTTGCTAGTTGCATCATTAATCATTATTATTATTAGCACTGGAAACGTTTACAGAGACAACTGTAGTTTTATGAGTTTAATCGAGTTTAATCAACGAAGTGATAACAATTGTTTTCATTATACAACAATGAGAACAGAGTAAAACGAATAATTATGAAGAACTGTTATTCAGCAAGTCAGAGAATGGTCGCGCTTCGAACAGACATTCAGTCCGAATTCAAATTGGCGTATATATATATATATATATATATACATACATGTATTTATCAAATTAACTCTGACTCAATAAAGGCGCTATGAGAAGGTTCGTGAAATGTGGTAATTATGGCCCATCAAATATACCCATGCAGGATGCATGATTCTATCCATGTGACGTATAATTTAAGCAAGATTGAGAATAAAACGCAATGCATGGGCTAAATAAACATTATACTCTTTGTTGATTATAATATTATATCTTTGGCATTCTATTTCAAGACTCAGTCCTCATTTTAATTATTACCCCAAATAATAACGTCAACTCCGGCGTACATGTAATTTGATAGGTGCTTTAAATGGGCTTATAAAAGCCTATAGATGTGCACAATGCGTATACAAAGAACTGGTTATTTTAAAATTATCTTACATCATGATGTCTTGTCGACGATTGTACACCAAATTTAAATTACTATACAAGAGATTGGACGTAAAGGAGATATCGTACACACAAGCTATACCACAGCTAGGCGTAGCTTTCTTTGCCTGGGTAAATATTATGGCGTTGAAGTCACCGGAAAGCGTCGGAAAGAGAGCGTCATGGGAGGCAGCGCAGAGCTGACTATAACAAACCAACACACATATCTCGCCCACAAGCCACTGTCCGCACTCTGACAGTGCCATTCCCAATCCTGGATAAAGGAGGAGGGCGACACTAATTATCTTTGTTAATTGTTATGGCAAACCAGACGTCGCCCTGCGTCACACTCAACCGCTATTCTCAGTCAGTGCATGTGCTGAGTGCTCAGCTATAATATCCTTCAACACTGCAGCTATATTACTGCCCTCAACAATTATTTTGTCCTCAACAATTATTTTGTCCTCAGTAGTCATCGGCCATTGTTATCTGCCATTGTCCGCGTTCAATGTAATCAACAGTTGTCCTCAAGCATTGTTAATCCACATCCATTGTCCTCTGCAACCATGGTTCTCATGCGTGCACCATTGTCTTCTGCCTTCGTTCGTTTGCATGCCATTTCCATCATCCATTCATTCTCCTATTAATTACAAGCCGCTGTTTTCTTCAGCCATTGTCTTTTACCACTGTCTCCAACCATTTGTCCTGATCCATTGTCCTGATCCATTGTCCTGATCCATTGTCCTGATCCATTGTCATGATCCATTGTCCGGATCAATTGTCATGATCCATTGTCATGATCCATTGTCATGATCCATTGTCATGATCCATTGTCATGATCCATTGTCATGATCCAATGTCATGATCCATTGTTATGAGCCGTTGTTCTTCCCTATACGTATAGACGGTGCCCGGGACATCGATCAACTCCAACGTCCTGTTCTAAATCAAAGACCCCCATGGATGCAAGAAGCGCCTCAAAGCGAGCGAGAGAGTTTCTACACGAGTGCTCCAAGTGACGGTCGAAGATTGCACGGCAGCTGCGAGTACAGCTGCGGGTAATAGAGCGACGGGTACGACCCAGACAGAGGTGCTCCGAACGCCGCCGCCAACTGCCCGCTAGACGTCGCCAGTGCAGCCGCAGCGGCCACCGCCGCGGACTGCGTCGGTCCGTCGTGGTAGAGCAGCGGCAGCCGGGGCAGACGATGATGCGACGACGCCGCCATCTTGGCCGCCATGTTGGCCGCCTCCATTTCGGCGGCCAGCTGTCTCTTCCACTTGTTCCGCCGGTTCTGGAACCAGATCTTCACCTGCGTCTCCGTCAACTGGAGTGACGTCGCCAGGTTCGATCGCTCGGAGCTCGACAGGTAGCGCTTCATGTCGAAGGTCGACTCCAGCTGGTAGACCTGGCTGCGGGAGAAGACCGTCCGGGTCTTCTTCTTCCGGCACGGCACCCCTGATCCACCCCCACCTCCGCTGCCGCCCTTGTCCTCGCCGTCCGTACCCGCTGCCTCAGGGTTCGACGCAAGGTGGCGCGAGGAGTCACCGGAAGGACTGTCCGCCCCGTCGCGTGAACTCTCGATGCTTCCGTCCATCGGGTCGTAGCCGCAGATGTTTGGATCGTTGGTGGCGACTGGTTTTTGATCGTGGTTGGACATGAGGTCCTCGTCCTCCTCGTCGTCGTCCACTTCGTCGTCGTCAGAGTCTATGATGGGGGACGACGCCAGGGGTCGCCTCGTCATCATAAACTCTGGCAACACTTCGACTGACGACGATGATGACGATGACGCTGTTTCCGGTTTTGGAAACGACGGAAATGACGTGTCGATTGGACGACGAGCTCCCGCTTCTGTTTGAAAATAAACAGAACACCATGACGTCACTATGTCGTTTCATCTCAGCAGAATTTAAATTTATATGGCGCTAACATTTGTAAGCCGTGGCGGCGGTCAAGGCCGTTGTCAGTGTTTTATTTGGGGGGGGGGGGTGCGGGTCTACTCAGCTGAAATAATCATTCAGGACTTCAGCACCATCCACATCATCATCATCATCGTCATCGTCATCGTCATCGTCGTCGTCGTCGTCGTCGTCTTCATCATCATCATCAGATCATCGTCGTTTTCTAATCTACTGTAAAGTTTCACATAGAAACAAAGGGTTTAAAAATAAAATTCAATTACTTCTTACATCGTTTGTAAGTATATACTGCATTGTTTACTTTTTACATTGTTTCATTTGAAAATGGGGTTTTGAAGCAGCCCTCTCCAAAAAAATTGACTCTGCCTTATACTAAAAATTTACTAGGCAACCCATGTTAATTTAATATTTGTATGTAATAGCTTTAAACAGAGTGTATGCGCTTCAAGGAATGACTTGATTGTACCAGTGGCGGCGCCAGGATTTCAGTTTGGGGGGGGGGCGCTGAGCCCCGCGGCGAAAATTTTCCATTTTCGCCGCCAAAATAATTTCTGACGACCTTTTTTTTAGTCATCGGCCGAAATCTCATGAAAATTTTCCATTTTCGTCGCCAAATTAATTTCTGACGACCTTTTTTTTTAGTCATCCGCCGAAATCTCATGAAAATTTTCCATTTTTGCCGCCAAACTTTCTGACGACCTTTTTTTGTGATCGACCGAAAATCTTGGATATTTTAATGTAAAAAAATTCGGATGGCCCTTTTTTAGGGGGGGCTGAACCTCTTGTAGGGGGCTTAGCCCCTCCCCAGCATCCCCCTAGCGCCGCCACCGGATTGTACCTAATGAAGTGTTGGCAATTAGCACTATTAAGCGAACGACTTAAGTGTACCAAAGAAGAGTCAGTGAGTTCGAATACATCCGGCCATTTCTATAGATGCGCCGTCTTTTGAGCACTTCAAACGGGCGCTATAAGACCCTCACAAGTGCGCTATTACATCACCTTAGATTATTACGCGCATTTCGTCCATTGCCCAAATCAAAAGTCATGCATTAAACAACCCTTATAAGAATAAAGAGACACTGCGGGCGGCGATGCAGTCAAAGAATTCCGGGGCTGCATGCAGGAGGTCAAAGATAACAGCCAACTAATTTGATGGAATTAATTACCCTTTCAGCAAGACTCTTCAAAGCAGGGTGAGAATTGCCGTGGGTGTGAGGGGCTCAATCTCCTAAATAAGTCTTTCTTATGCAGGGCCCAATTTTAAAGTCGTCTTTTATCATCTGAACTCCACGTGGATGCCATGGTCTGATCTCTCCAGGGGTTATTTTAACGTGCAGCTGGACACAAAGTGTGTAGTTGGGAAAGAGATTTGTGCAGTTGAAAATCAGATCTTGTGCAGTTACTTTTTGTCTAGTTGCGTGAACCGACGAGAAGTTAGTGGTAAAAAGTTGGACACAAACATGATAGTAACGACACAAAGTGAACATCTTTGAGGCGGTTTATTTGGATGATATTTATGTTCAGGAAAAGAGCAGGCCTGTTGAAATTTGGCGTGAACTACATGTATAATAGATATGGTGATTACATGCAGTTTTCAAGTCAAGCATTAGACCGATACGACGAAGGTCACCCGTGTGCATGAAGTAAGAAATCACACATAGGCTGCAGACAGAAGAATTTGCAGTAGGCTAAATGTATGGGGGGATGCAGATTCAAGGCCTGCTGTAGGTTGGGTGTAGGACATTAGCCCCCTGGACATTATCCCCCGGACATTGTCCCCCCCGGACATTAGCCCCCGGACATATTCCCCGATTTTGCGTAGGACATTAGCTCCCCGGACAAAGTCCCCCCCCCCCCTATGTGCAAATCGTAGAATAATGCCGTAACCGATAAGACTTGTCACTGGCATTCACATGCAAACGAAAGTGCTTAGTGTCATTTAGGTCCTAATTGTATCAATAGACCTAGGCCTAGACTTAGATTTGAAACGAACGAATGGGAATCCTATAGGACCTACACAGTCTATTTGTTTAGTGTCTCACAACAAAGATTTGTTAACGTCAGTTAGGCTATGTCTCAGCTTCCTAGACTTATTATATCTATAGTGTCATTTAAATTCAAAATTCGATTCGATACATTAGAGAAATGAACGAATGGGAATCGTATACAGTAAATAGGCCTACTTGTTAGTGTCAGTTACGGCTACAACGAAGGTTTATTAACGACATTTACGCATGAGCTTCGTAGACTTCTTAGCGTCGTTTCAGACCTTTAAAATGTCTTATAATATACATATGAAACCTTCAATTAACTTAACATATTCCTACAGGATGTTAAACTAATGTGTAATGTATAGATAGTCATATAACATAGGCCCATTAATTACATTTTGTGCATGACTTTTAGGTAATGCTATCATATACTGGGGGGGATAATGTCCTACCTCGGGGGGGATAATGTCCGGGGGCTAATGTCCGGGGATAATGTCCGGGGGGATAATGTCCAGGGGGCTAATGTCCGTTCCCCCTGTAGGTTGATATCCTGATAAAGCTGTAAAGGCCGGGGTTATCCTTCATACCATAATGGCAACTTCGTCTTCTTGGCCATCGTAGTCTACTTTCTCCTGCTTTTGCCGTTTACTCTGACAAGCTGAAGCAGAAAGGAATGTAGACAGTCAGACGCATAAAGCAAAATAGTCTACTATAATATAACAACCCAAGTATCTAACTGGAGACAGGCAATGAAAAGAAAAGAATTAATCAGGCAGACATCCAGACTGAGCTAGCCTTTCAGCCACACAGGCTCTCCAATACATTCATACATGATGTGGGATTGTAGGCCAATGCATACTCAAATTTTCTTCCAAATTCTTCATATACATGTAGGCCTATCCCCATATTACACGCATCCTTTTTGAGTTTATGTGATCCCATCAAAAAATCACCATCCTCAGAAAGATACAAGTAGACCTATGTTATTGAACTAGCATCTCGCACAGGGGTGTAGACTTAGATGGGATAGGATCGAGGAACGGAACCCGGAACTTGTGGTGGTGATGGAGATGCTTATATCTTATAGCCTATCCCCCCAAATATTTCAGAAATATTATCACAAGCATTATTATAGATTTCTACGGTGTTATCCACTGCTTGTCCATAATTATCAATTTTGATACAGATGACAGCCTGAACTGCCACCATTACGTTGTGTAAATTTAAAAAAAATAAGATACAGGTATGGGGGATTATTCAAGTCTTAAACCACGTCTCTGAGCACCAAATTATGATTGAATTTGTCAAGGTAACAGCCTAAAATGCTATTACAACAGTGGGCAAATGACGTTTTTCAAACAATGGACGAGAAAAGAAAATTTTGAGTATTTTTTTCAAATGACAGCTTTAAATGCCAGATTAACAGCGTGCAAATGAAAAAATTAAACAATAATTAAGGAGGAGACTCTCTAAACTATAAAAAGTACCAGGGCTGTACTCGGAACTTTTGAGGTGAGTACACGCTGCCGCCGGAAAAAAATCGACCTTGTGGGGCAAAACTTTTCTGACGACCTTTTTTTTTAGTCATCGGCCGAAATTTCATGGAAAATTTCCTATTCCATCGGCCAAAATTTCTGACGACCTTTTTTTATTTTTTAGTCAGAGAAGTTTTTTGCGGTGATATTTCACACGGAAAACCTTTGAAACAGCGTAAAACGCTCTACTTTCATGATTTTTTACCTTTGTAATTCGCGACTTTTGCCTGCGCGTACCCACTTGGTCTTACTGAGGAGGGTATAAGCTGTATACTCGCGTGTACCCTTGAGTACAGCCCTGCTAAAAACCATAGTTGTCAGCAATTAAAAAGAGCAATTTTGTTCAGATGACAGTTACAGTGTGGAAATTCAGAAATGTAAACAATGGGGAGGGGCATTTATTGAAGTCTTAAACCATGCCTTTTGGCGTGAAATTTGTGAGCAACTTTTCTAAGATCACAGTCTAAAAGTTGCCATTATAATGTTGTAAAAAATATTTAAACAATGGGACGGGACACTTATTAAAGTTCTAAACCTTGACTATCAGCACTGAAATGATGAGCAACCTCGCTAAATTACAACTTAGAATACCACCAGTGCAGTGTGGAAATTAAACAAAAATGGAAAATGGGATTGGTACATCACCTTCCAAAACCCCTACCCAGCTAGGTGCTCGTGCATATAGGAAATTATTGTTCTTCGGTCGCTCGTTCGTTTCCATAAACCCAGGACCAAGTCTGCGGCTATGTTCACACACACATTCTGGTTCTCATGAATGAATGACACCAGAGCTTGCAGCATATAAAATTTCCAGCAGTCGTACCCTAAGCCAAATCATGGTGTGGTAAGATATCCTTTACATGTATAGATCGGCGACGCGGCTCCTGGTTAAAACTGCTATTAGCCTAAACAGTACATATTCGTGTGGATGTGGGTATCAGTATAGGCCTATCGATCAATAATGACCATTTCGGAGGTTTGCTAATGATATTTATCGGTCTTACATCGTATTTTGATAATTTTGCAGTTAGTGGGTTTAAATTTGAAATTAGCTCAAAGATTTTATTTCTTGGGGAAATATCTCATCTTGTCTGCTAGCTTTAGCTTTAGCAAAACAATATCATGTTGATCTTAATGACCAGGGTTTCAGAGCAGAAAAGCAACATTTAGACGTACCCTTACATAGGCCTACTAGCGACAGTGGCGGCGCTAGGGGGTTGGGGGCTAAGCTCCCCCTACAAGAGACTCAGCCCCCCCTAAAAAAAGGCCATCCGAAATTTTTTACAGTGAAATATCCACGATTTGGGGCTGGCGACTAAAAAAAAAAAGTCGTCAGAAATTTTGGCGGCGAAAATGGAAAATTTTTATGAGATTTCGGTCGAGGCTTCAGCCCCCCCCCCGAAACTGAAATCCTGGCGCCGCCACTGACTAGCGAAACTTTGGAAGTGTCCAGGAACATAGAACCATTTAACTTTATCACACCTAACAATCTTTCTGAGCTATTTCCAATTCCAGCAACAGCAGAGGATCTGTAAGGGATCTTTAAGAGATCTCTAGTCATTCATTCATTCATTCATTCATTATCAGCATTTATATAGCGCCCCTTCAAGAAACTACTCAGAGGCGCTCCCAGCCCAGCCACGGCAAAACAAAAAAGATTTAAGGGATTTAAGGAATAAGGATTGACTGGTCAGGTGGAGGAGATGGAGGTTAGGGGGTAGGTCATTCCAGATTGACGGCCCCACAACTGAGAAGGCTCGACACTGTCTGGTAGCCAAGCGAGCCCGTGGAACAAGCAGTTGTCCCTTCGCAGTCTAAGAACGTCTAGCTGATTTCATTCGTTAATTTATTTGGAGATTTTGCCATGATGAACTTTGAGTCAAACATTGTCATATAACAATTGATTTTGATCTTTAATATGAATTTTTATAAAGTCGGAAAATCCTAATATTCAAACATCTAAAGCTCCAGTCGAAGGCCAAGCGCAAAGCACTATATAGCTTATTAACGAGCGCTCACTTAAAGCCGGGTCAAGGACTTTCTTGTGTGCAGTCTCAAAATACGTCATTTATGTGCAGTTGAGAAAATTCCTTAAAATAACCCCTGGATCTCTCATTTACTTTTCTATGGAATTCTCATGCTACATCATGCAAGGCATATATAGGGTGGGCCAAAAAAGACCCCTATACGGCTTTTCATTTCGAAATTCCTACTTTTGGTCAAAATATTGGCAAAAACCGTAGGAGGGTCTTTTTTGGCCCACCCGGAAAAGAGGGATTTTTCTACTGAAGGGCAAACCTGACATTCAAATGCCATGCAACAGGATCGACTTTTCTTTGCACATTGTGACCAACGCTATGCGCATTGCGCACTGTAGGCCTATATCGAAATGTTCAACTTTCGGAGGCTATATATAGGCTTAATATGTATAGACAAATGAACTAAATCCACGCATGCATGGTTCCTCCTGTAACGTTAGTGACGAGCTTGTTTATTCAAGTGGCGCTTTATAAGTGTCAGACAGTGCTTTAAACTAGTCCCCTGCTTGGGTGGGGAAATTACGTTTGGAGGGGGGGTGTGTGGAACAAACTATCGTTTTCTGGTGGATAGCAACCGCGCCGAGGCAGCCCCCCGGCGACACCCTTTGTCTCCAACGACCTTTTTTTAGTCTTTCTTAGAACATTTCCGAGAAATATAGCAAATTTTGAACTTTTAAAATCTGATGGTCTTTTCAGGATTTCTCTTAAAGTTTTCCAGATATGCACACATTTTACATAATATATACCTGCATGCAAACGATACCTGCTAGATTTTTATGCATGGCGGGAGAATGTTACGCATATGGTGGGGCGCGGTGGTGTAGTGTTGGCGTCATTGCCTTGAAGCCGGAAGGTTCGAGGTTCGAATCCACTTCGCCGCGTAAGGACCTTGGGCAAGTCCTTCACTCACAATTGCTCAGCGCTTCGGCGTGAAACTCCGATGCAGTGTCCGCTCTGCATTCGGGAGCGCCTCTGAGTAGAGAGAGCTTGAAGGGGCGCTATAACAAGTGCACATACATACATACATACATACGTATACATACATACATACATACATACATACATACATACATACATACATACATACATACATACATACATACATACATACATACATACATAGGCTACATACATATGTAAGTATAATTTTTCAACAAGAGCTCTCTCTCTTTCATACATATATATATATATATATGAAACGTGTCCAGAGTGGTATAGGCCTCTACATTGTGTAAAAATAGGCCTATATATATGCTGCAGAATTAAATAGTCAAAATCTGAGGAATCTCTTACACACCTTTATATGGCTATTAATCAAGTTATGAATAAAAAAGTTTCATCTGCTCGTTCACTTTCGTTCCTGTAACTCGAGCTATGAACCGCTTCCTGCAAAGAACTCGTTTATACCGCAAACAGAATTAGTGCATATATAATAATGCAAATGCGGATATAATATATATCCGCATAATAATATAATATAATATTATTTTGAGTGTTTTCGATTGCAGTGGTATATACAACACATCTTCATCGAAACCTATATATGCACGTCTGCTCGTTGGTGACCGATTGTGACGGATCCATTTTTTATGTATACAATTCATGTCACGATTGCCAGTGTTTAAAGTGTGGCTGCATGGACAACCATGGACGGCGTCCATGCTTATTTTCTGATCTAAACGCGCCGACCTGACACTCTTTATAGGCCAGCATGCACAGCCCGCGAGAAGTAACGCGTTCAGGCACTTCATTTTTACACTCTAAACGTTATTTTTTATGCATGCACTCTATTGGACTGAATATATTTATAGTCAAGTATATACAGATGTTGTCAGATTTTTCTGGATTGTGC
This sequence comes from Lumbricus terrestris, assembly GCA_949752735.1. Lineage (NCBI taxonomy): Eukaryota > Metazoa > Annelida > Clitellata > Crassiclitellata > Lumbricidae > Lumbricus > Lumbricus terrestris. Next base: position 16,146,277 of record OX457053.1, on the reverse strand, counting down.
AGAATGCTATATGCATTGTTTATAAGCTAACTGCTAATGGATTTGAATGCAACACGAAAGCATTGTAAACTGGCACAAGATAATGAATGATCCTCATGCATACAAATTAGGTGGACTGACCATGTATGTGCCATGCAGTCCTCATCTATAGATCTATCTATAAAATAAAGAATGGGGTATGTAGGAATGCACGCCCGTGCACAGTTTCGCAGCAATTTATCTGAAACTTTGCACCTATAGACAGAGGGTCACCAGGACCACCCAGTCCATGGGCGGATACCTAGGGGGGACAGGGGGACGGTCCCACCAATGGCGGTGTTGGGGGACGGCCCATGCATTTGTCACCCCCCCCCCACAATCGTTGAGCGTGAGGACTAAAAAAAGTCATCAACTTTTTTGGCGGCGAAAATAGAAAAATTTCGGCGAGATTAGATTTGGCCGGATGACTTTAAAAAAGGTCATCAACTTTTTTGGCGGCGAAAATAGAAAAATTTCGGCGAGATTAGATTTGGCCGGATGACTTTAAAAAAGGTCATCAACTTTTTTGGCGGCGAAAATAGAAAAATTTCGGCGAGATTAGATTTGGCCGGATGACTTTAAAAAAGGTCATCAACTTTTTTGTCGGCGAAATTAGAATATTTTTTCGAGATTTCGCCGGTCGTCAGAAATTTTTGCCGATATAAGATGTCAATTTTTCTGGGACACTCAGCCATTCGTCCATCAGAAAATCTCGCGTCTTTCCATCCCCCCCCCCACAAGTCTCGGCTCAGGTCTCCGCCTATGACCCAGTCGAGGGGTTGGCGAATCTCTCCCACCATGCATGACCATGCAGAGTGGGGGTGAAAACCCAAACTTCCGCTATTTCCATTCCGTTGCCATATAGTTTCATAGTTATTCACCTTAAACGCTGCAGCTAGACAGAGTGCTGCATTGGCCAAAAACGAATTTTATCGGGCAATGCAGACCCTATAGAGAGGTGGAAGCAAGATGGGCCGGCGGGTTAGGGGGTCGGTCGGTAAGTGGGATGGATAAAATAAGTGGGGTATACATAGGAGTATAGGAGCGAGGATGGAATGAAGTGAGGAAGGGAAAGCAGGGAATTGGCCGGTAGCGGGATGAATCCTAAATTTCCCGGGCAACGCCGGGTACCCCATGAAGTTCTCTATAACCATGTACGTGGTTTGTCTTCTCTTTTCCTTTCCTCACTACCGTGCATTATTTAAAATTCTCTCAAATACAAACAACATCGAGATGTATCGGTAAAACTTACTCGGATCGAGGTTACAGAGTTGCTTCTGGTGCTGCTGATACCAGAAGAACCAGTTCTCCGGAATCAGCAGATCACGTCCGGCTTCCTGGCGCTCCATAAAGCCATCGCGGAACACCGGATGTAATCCTCGTCGTACACCGTGAACCTCCAGCGCGTCCTCAGTCATCGAAGGAACAGTCTTCTCGAAATCGACTGCGGTTGTCTTCCCTCTCCCGGAACCGTTCTTCAACTCTTCCCCTGCACACCCACCCACCTCTCGTAATCGTCCCCGCTCTGGAAGCGAGCATTTCCCCGGTCTACCCAGAATGCTGCTGATGGAAAATATCGACGGTTTCGAATTGGGAATCGGAACGACGACGTTGCTGGTGCAGGCAACGGTGATTCTCGCAGTCGATGGAATACTACTTCCGGTTACGAGAGTACTTCCGCTACCCGATCTGCTTCCTGTGGCGCCTGCACCACTTCCGGTTTCATGATTGTTACTTTGAGGCAAGTCCGTGACGCCATCCGTCGTTGTTTCCTGTGTGACGTTCTTCCCGGCATGCACCTCTTCTTCCGGTGTGATACTCGCCATTTTCTCTTCGGATGCTGGAAACTTGGTTTCCTCGGGCGATCGCTCCTGCAACATACTGGCTATTGTTGTTGTTGTTGTTGTTGTTGTTGTTGTTGTCATTGTTGTTGTTTCTAGTTCTCTCTCATCAACTGCGTTGCGTTCATACATTGCACCTTAAATATTGCGTCGTCATCTTTTTTTCTGCAGACACAGAAGTAGGTTAGTATGAGTTGCTGCGATTTTACAAAGATGAAGCGGAAACGGCTTTTCCGAGTTTTTAGACAGGCAGAAAGTTTACAACGTCAAAGAACTTGGTTGGAATTTCAAGGAAATCTTGCTGAAAAGTCGCAGAAATCGGGTTGGAACTTCCAGGAAATATTCTGCAACGCCAGAGAATTAGGCCTAAGCTTTAACTTCAAAGAAATCCGCTGGCAAGATTTCTAGACAAACACGTGGACTAAAAAAAGTCCTAGAAAAGAAATCGTCTGCCTACGATTTTCGTTCAAAAATTAACGCTTACTACGAGGTCAGTTAACCTGAAGAGTTTTTCGAGATCGATTCGAGTTAAGTGTGACACAAGCGATACGATGCCATCTAATTACAGCGTCCTGCAGTGAAAACGGTCTGTCAATCTCCTCTGCTAAATGAGGATTCTGCGTCTCCGTTTCTCATTTATATATCATACATCCATGGTGATTCTGCGAACGGAAAATGACCAGGAAGGATCGTCGCCAGCGTTCAGCGACTTGTGGAGGACTAGCGTTGAGGACTTGACTCGCAATTCGGATGCTGAAGTGAGCGATAATAGACAGACCGCTGAGTCAATATTGTCCGACGCCGACGCCTTTGTAATTAACGACGGCGCGCAAATCGTCGCCACGTCATTTGACGCCTTCCGGCGATTTGGCAACCGTGGCTCCGCCCAGCGACGGTGGCGCTGCCTACCGTCGCTAGGCAGGCCGATGACTGACAGCCGGACGACTGGATACGGAAGGTGTGTAGCGCTGAATGTTCATTCTGTTTCCGGGAAAAGAGAGCTATACGAAGATGCGGCGGACAGTTGGTGGAAGACAACTCCAATAATTTTGCATGTGCTCTGTAATGTCGCACGTACGCCATCTTTTTTCCTTCACCGTTCAATTCTCGACGTAGATGACATCCGACTTAATGGCTACTGTGCCCCTCTCACCCCTAATTAGCCAAGGAAGCGTTGTACATATTGTCGCAGTTGTATGCAGCAACAGCAGGTTTATTGCAGAAGTATTGTAGTAGTAGTAGTAGTAGTAGTAGTAGTAGTAGTAGTAGTAGTAGTAGTAGTAGTAGTAGTAGTATAGTAGTAGTAGTAATAGTAGTAGTAGTAGTAGTAGTAGTAGTAGTAGTAGTTGTAGCAGCAGAAGCAGCAGCAGCAGCAGTAGTAGCAGTAGTAGTAGTAGTAGTAGTAGTAGTAGTAGCAGTAGTAGTAGTAGTAGTAGTAGTGATAGTAGTAGTAGTAGTAGTAGTAGTAGTAGTAGTAGTAGTAGTAGTAGTAGTAGTAGTAGTAGTAGTAGTAGTAGTAGTAGTAATAATAGAAGTAGTAGCAGCAATAGAAGTAGTAGTAGTAGTAGTAGTAGTAGTAGTAGTAGTAGTAGTAGTAGTAGTAGTAGTAGTAGTAGTAGTAGTAGTAGTAGTAGTAGTAGTAGTAGTAGTAGCAGCAGCAGTAGCAGTAGCAGCAGCAGTAGCAGTAGCAGTAGCAGTAGCAGTAGCAGTAGTAGTAGCAGCAGTCCTTAGTCACTCTGCGTGATGGACCATGAGACCGTCTATATGGAGGGTAATCACAGCACCGGGGGTCACACTATATATAGCGTGCTTACACGCACATATTTATTTATAAACTCCGCCACTGGTTGTTCTCTGCCAGTGCCAGTCCCAAGCCTGGGTAAAGGAGGAGGGCGACACTAATCATCATTGATATGGCAGTGTCGTTAAACATGTAACAAGCACAATGTCATATTTATAACTGCTGGCTCTAAGAACTGCTAACCCTAGTGCTGCAGCATCCTTGGCGTCCACCTTAATGCTGATCAGAGGAAAGCAAAAAAGAAACTTAGTCATCATATTATGAGTAGTGCATGGCTTATAAGCTGCAAAACCGTAACTTTTAAGTTTCAACTTTGAATGGAAGGTCTGAGGTGCGATTGAGGGACCTGCGTGTCGATGGTTGCATTTCTGATGGAATATAATAATTATTATATTATGCAATGCACTTGGTGATACTATTCGCATTGTGAAAGCACGCAGACTCACTTTGATCGCTCACGAAGCCTTGCAGTTGTAGGTCTAATTTTATTAAATTTTTTATATGAGTTGCACCTTTTATTACCAGTTATTACTTCGATGTATTAATGCCGTTTAATGTCCCATGCATTGTGTGTTTGCAAATGCTGCAGTAATAAAAACACTTACTTACTTACTAAATTGCTTAGAGTCTAATTCACTTTATGATGATTATATCATCAGAACCCTCAAGGCTCATGGGGCATCCATACAAGAGTTACAAACTTTTACTATAGAGCTACTATCATATCAAGAGTTATGTATGCCTCTCCTGCTTGGTGGGGTCTGGCTAGTGGATTGGACAAATCCCGTCTTGAGGGCCTCATGAACAAACTTAGACGAGCCGGCTACTTACATCCTGATACACTTACAGCAGAAACTTTAGCTCAAGAGGCTGATAAGGTGCTTTTCAAAGCTGTTCTGGGAAATGAACTTCATGTCCTCCGTAACCTCTTTCCACTACAACGTGATCCATTATATAACTTTAGGGAAAGGGCTCACAATTTCATCCTCCCCAATAAAGACTCGTTAAACTTTATCCCAAGAATGTTATTCAAAAACATGTACTAACTATTTTGACCATAAGCTTTAAGCAGCCATACTGTTAATGTAAACCTACAGCGTTCTGTCTGTTGTTTATTGAATAAAACGAATATACATATATAAGGTCGTTGGATGAAACACTAATGCCGATGACGTATGCATTATTGTAAAACGTCATGCATTCGGTGATCGTTTCTTTCATGACGTCATATTTGTAGTCAAAGCTTATACTGATTGCTCATGTCTCGGTCTTCTTGGAAACGAGTTAATTGTGTTGGAGATTCGACTTATTAGGCCTACATTCATACAGGTAGAGACTTATTATAGTGAAGGGACGAATTCACAGAAAAATTATCGAAAAAGTCGATTTGAAGAAGTGGAAATTCGAAATTCAATGAAAGAATCGTTTCATTTGAAAGAACAAAACGACAAATGATCGAACGATCGAACGAATTTGTCATAAATTCGAACAGAAAATCATCGAAAATGTCGAAGTATAAATTCATTCGAAAATCAACGAGGATTCAACTCGAGCAACAATCGAATAGATCGTAATGACGTCACGCACGAATATCGCAAATCATTGCAAATAATCGCAAATCATTGGTCTTGGCAGCCCGTCTTACAGAAGTATCAGCAGACATTTGAAATCAAACGACAGCTTTCCAGAATTGCAATTTTGATGAGCAGCCGACTGGTCAATCGTCAACGTGTAAACCAGTATCACTGGTCCTTTACAGAAAATTTGAAAAGTAAGAATATATATTATTGATTGCTGCAATACTCTTTACGACACAAATTCATTCATTCATTCATTCATTCATTCATTCATTCATTCAAATATACTATATATACACACAGCTCCTCTTCAAGAAAACTACTCAGAGGTACTCCCGACTCCAGCACGGACAAAAAAGAACAGTTTTCAATTGCTTATGGAATAAATGAATGTTTATATAGAACCATCAATCTGATTGAAAAGGCCTAATCTAATCTTGAAACTTTCTCTCCACCCTTTTTCCATAAGAGACCGTCCGCGTAAATGACGTCACGCAATGTAAGACGATTTTCGACTCCCCCTATCGTGCCGCGTCAACACAAAAGTCATAATCTATGGTATATATATATATATATATATATATATATATATATATATATATAATGCACAATGCAACCGTTTTTTTCCTTTTTAACAGCAGTCGACCTTCAATTGACCTTTGACCTATAAACGCTGCTCCTAAAAAATGCAAGCGCTGACGCCATCATGGTCGGTCAATTATAGTTATTGTCTTGCACATTACACTGCAGCGTGTATAATTTATAATTATTATGCTAGCTATATCGGTTGGATCAATTACATATTGAGCCAGCAAAAGTGGTGCGCCTCTGCAGCTGGCAAGATAATCTTGTACTTTATTTCTTCCTGTTATGATAATATATGCATGCATATCAGCCATATAGAGCATGTATTAATCATCTTCTTGGGTTTTCTGTGTTGCATTACAGGAACCGCTGTGCGACTGTCTGCCTGAGTGGATTCGTTTGAGGGGAGGGAAGGATTGTGATGAGTGACTGTGTGTGGCTCTGTGTTGTTTTTGTTGTTGTTGTTATTGTGTGTTGGTAGTTTATTTGTATTAGTACCTGCCGGGCCTCTGGCGTGGTTTAAAAACCCGTAAGCTCCTCGCAAAGGCAGGAGGGCCCCTGGCGCGGATTAGGCTAATATCCCGCAAGCCCACTATTATTAATTTTAAATTTATTTATTATTTTTGTGTGCATTGTTGAGTCGAGGGATGAGAAGGGGGAAGATGGGGCGAGATGGTTAGAGGGGAAGGTGGTGAACTTGGAGCCATGGGGCGAAGTGGGACATCGAAACGCATGCATGACGAGAAAGGACGACCTCAACCGAACACGAGGCGCAGACACTTCATCCGATCTGATGGGAGAAAAACTTTTCGAGTGTATACGAGAGACTGGATTGTTTTAACAAAATATGTAAATCACTTATGAACAATGTGGAATTTCAGACTTCAGTGGACTTTTCAATAAAGTTTCAATTATTTGTTCAAATCATATATATATATATAGTTGTCCCTTTTGTGTCTTGTCTTTCTGACTACATGTTCTCGACTTTGTCTGCCGCCTGCCATCGTTTCACATATACATACCAAAGTAGGCAAGCAAGTAAGAAGGAATATAAAAGTTCTGGTAAACAGTTATAGCCGAATCACTACTTATCCTGATCTCTGCATGACTGTAATTCCATACTGAGAACACCATGCAGTATGGAGCAGCAATTTCAGTGACTGAAACCGAATACCAAACGAGCTAAATATAATTATAGCCACCATGCAATTTACCGAGCATTCAATATAGATCAAGTATAATAATCCTATAAACCCTATATATATACTTACGCTGCACATTGCAATGAATGTATATATATATACGCTAATATAGTCACAGTATATATGGAGGCCAAAAGGGACCTCAGTCCTACTAATTAGGGCCCTAATAGTATTACTTTAGTATTACATATATAGGCATTAGGCTATTATACCAGAGCCGCATTACAGCTATTGCGGATCCGTGTGCTAGGATTACCCTCCACTAGGCCTAGCCCGTCCCCAACTCTGATAGCCCACTTGTCCACCACTCGCATATTCATAGCTGCGAGCCCTCTAAACTGAGAGTCATGCAGGAGCATGCTGCAGCACCTTCAGCAGTCTTCTAAATGCGGTGGACCTGTGTGTATAGGCAAGTATAATAATAATAATAATAATAATAATAATAATAATAATAATAATAATAATAATAATAATAATAATAATAATAATAATAATAATAATAATAATAATAATAATAATAACGACAATTTATATGGCGCCGTAACGCGGCCATACCGCTACAAGGGCGCCTCACAAACGGCCAACTGCGGGATACGCCTTAGCAAACAGATAAGTTTTAGGCTTTGTTTTGAATATTATATACTCTTTTGTTGCATATTTAACGACACTGCCATATCAGAGATGATTAGTGTCGCCCTCCTCCTTTATCCAGACTTGGGGTTGGCACTGGCAGGTACATATCATTGTGTTGTTACATGTTCAACGACACTGCCATATCGAAGATTATTAGCGTCGCCACGCCAATTTTAGGTCCCCGCGGACGGACCGTGCTAGCCCGAGACAATGACTCCTATATCTTTAGCGTAATGTATCTAGATGTCAATACCCGAGATTTTGAATCTCTTAAATAGCCACCTTCGGGAATCGAACCGCGGCCCGCACGCTCTCTGTCACAGAGTCGCGTACAGACGCGCGGCCATCGACCTCACCGATGTAGCCAAGCTATTATAGTCTATTTATAGTGAACATAGGTTTATATTGCTCTGGTCATGCATTTGAGGAAGGCATTAAATTTCTTGGGGTGATGTCCTTCAGCACATACTGTCGGCGAAAATATGTGACACGCCGTATATCGGCATGCGGTCCGCGTGCCGTATACAATTATCTTGACGCACATTACTCGGACCTGTATGCAAAATCATGATCGGAAAGCGATACGGTTTTACTGAGCCTAAAGATCTATATACTCGGAGGCATGCATTTCAATGTATCACGAGGGACCGTTTAGGTCTAAAATCCTCAATATACGACGCAAAAATAGCACCAGAGATGACACCAGACAAGCCAATAACTTTCCAGGTGAAATCTGACTTTCTTGCGAAAATATTGATATCACTCATCATGCAGGTCGAATGATTCCTTGTGCATGTGTTGGAAGTTGAATTCGCTGCAAGAATTCAATATATGTCTATATATATATATATATATATATACTATATAAATGCGTCGAGCGCATATAAAATATACGTGCAGCTGTCGTTATAAAGTGACATTTCGGTGTGGATAGATAGACATAACAGCGCCTTGGCAAGGGCGGATACAGGAATTTTCGAAGAGGGGGGCGGGTAAATTTTCAGTCTTATGGTCTCTGTTTCCCAAGAAAAAGACAACATTTTGTCCGCCAAAAAGTTGATGACCCTTTTTTTTAGTCGAGTTATACTCATAGGGGGGGGGGACACGACAACTTTCCGAGCCAGAATAGCTAGTCAAAAATAAAGAAATTTCTAAATGTGGGCCATGACCTGATTGGCCCCCTGGGTCAGCCCCTACCCCTTGGCAGTTGGCATTCCTGGTTTTTAACTGTCCACGACATGACTTGGCGAAGTTGACGAACATATTCCTTGCATATATGCAATATTATGCATCAGGCACAATGTATCACGCGGCAGCTTATGAGAGATCAACGACTTGCTTGGCACGCCTTCGGATATTTTTCCCGATGAACAGTGACATACGTGTAATTATAAGACAGGCTATCAAATTATGTGTATGCTATGTAAACTATGCAATGTATGCATGCATACCTTCATGCTTATGAGTCAATGTCTTTCAACTTCACATGTTCTGTAATTATTGGTTATTCGATTCTGTTTGACCGATTTTTTTATTGCGATTTCTGGTAAGAGATAACTAGCTATAAGTGTAGTCTTTGCTTAGGCTACATAATAATAATATCCTTGGGCTTAGGCTTTAGAGTTTAGAGTATATAATATAGGCTAGGCTAGGCTATACTATAGCGCTTTAGGAATGAGAAGCTTATATACCATGCGTCAACTGCTAAAGTTGTGTTTTACTGTATGTGTATATATATATATATATATATATATATATATATATATATATATATATACAGGGGCCTGGCCTAAGGACTATAGATATATATAGGTCCATATGTAGGCACAGATGAGTGAGTTTAAAGCTGTAAGCAACTGACTTTAGCTTACGAGTGACTTCAGCTTAGTCGTAGTCTGTCGTCTGCTACACGTAAGTTTATAGAATCTGCGAAACTAGTTACATGTAACAGGATAATGATTTCCCTTCTATTGCTAAGCCTCTGTCGACCGTTTCCGCGACATATCGGATGGAATTAGAACACACTCGAATCGCCCGGAGAGACGGCACAACTCAATTATCGCCCAAATAGTGCGACGACGAGAAGCTAGCTAATACGGGATAATTACGATTATTATCAATGACGGCGCTAGAGAAATCTATTAGACGAAATCATTCATGTTTGCCCACATGAAAGAGTTATTTAATATCCCGCCAGGTGAACGGCGCACAGAACGGCCACACACTGGGCGATAATAGGCGAAATCGGCGCTCGAGCGATAATAGATGAAATTCAGCTTCTGAGCGATAATAGAGGAAATCAGTTGGCGTTCGGGAGAGCGACGTCGCCGTCGTTGGCGGCGGCGGTGGCGGCGGCTCTACCCCCGGTCGATTAGCCGGTCATTTTCCGGGTGAGTACCCGGCTAAAGATGGTCGTCTTGTCTCGCGAATAAAGACGGACGGTTGACAGCGCGAAATTCAATTACGTGCGTAGGCAGACGAACGGCGGGAATTGTCGGTGATTAGCGCAGACGACCGATGACGTAGGAGGAGAAGGAAGAGGAGGTGGAGGTGGCCGGGGGGGAGCGCTAGCATCGCGGGATTAAGAGAGAGTGGGTATGATGGAGATTAAATGGGTAAGCTAATTCGAGGTTTAAGGTAAGCCTAATTACTAGGACACAGGTGACGAATGGTCGTAGGCTATGTGGAGCGGAGGGAGGGAGGAATGGAGGGGAGGGTGGGGGAGGGTTGGTTCGATGTGCGTTCATTGAACCGTCTTAGACCTGTAGCAAACCAAACCGGCAAAGCCACAGTTTATATTCAGAATTATTCTCTGTTATGTGAAATCGAGACAACGCGAAGACCATAGTCGTAGGAGACATTTCGGCAGAGGGGGGCAAAGATTTTTACTTTTGCCCGAAAAGTATACTAAAAAATTTCTGGCGGACCGCGAGTCGCCGACATGTTTTCATCGACCAAATTTTATGATGAGTTTTTTAGTCATTTCGATTTTTCACCGAAAAAATAACTGATGACCTTTTTTTTAGTAATTTCGTACAAATCTTCAGAAAATATAGCTGTTTTACCCATGTGTGCCCGAACAAATCCTACCATGCCTGTTTGCCCGAAAAAAGGTTCGTCCGCCCATGCCTGTTTTGCCCGAAAAACACATTTGCCCGAAATTTGCGGGGGTATTTGCCCCCTCTAATCTCCTTTAATCTCCATCATATATTGAATTCTTGCAGCGACTTCAACTTCCAGCACATGGGTAAAACAGCTATATTTTCTGAAGATTTGTACGAAATTACTAAAAAAGGCAATCAGTTATTTTTTCGGTGAAAAATCGAAATTACTAAAAAAAAAGGTCATCATAAAATTTGGTCGATGAAAACGTGTCGGCGACTCGCGGTCCGCCAAAATTTTTTTAGTATACTTTTCGGGCAAAAGTAAAAATCTTCGCCCCCCCGCCGGAATGTCCCCTACGCCTATGGTCTTTGCGTTGTCTCGATCTCACAGAACAGAGAATAATTCTGAATATAAACTGTAGCTTAGCAGGCCTGGTATAGGCTGCCCTGAATTTATAGCCTCTTCTGCGAATTTCTACTGTCACCAATCATGCACTATCCATGGTGATTGTGGGCTAGCCTAGTAATAACCAGTCTATAGCAGAAACTCGATTCGGGCAAGTTAATTGATCCTGGAGCTATGAGATAATGTGCATGGTCTGCTATAGGCCTATACGAATGAGCGTTGAACTTCGACTAGCTTGCCTAATATCTCCCGGGGCTTATTTATCCGAAAAATGAAACGCCCAACACTGGGTGGGGTGGCACTTGTCCCTATGTCCCCAACCTACAACGCCTATGCTAGGTATCAGTCAAACGGGCAGCGGTGGTGAACAGTGACGGCGCATGGGGATGTTAGAGGTGCAGTCGCACTAGGCTGCCCCACTGCCAGTTGTAGGACCGTGTTTTCTACAAGACACTGCTAGACATATAAAATATTATTAATTAAATTTCGGATATAAATCAGTTCCGAAAATCGAGCGACGACGAGTGAACGACGCAGGCTATAGAACTATAGATAACAAATTTATACTGTGGCTGAGGCAACATAGGCAGAGCACACTATTTTTATGTATGGAATCAAGTACGTTGCGCTGTTGCAGTTTGTTTACATAGACATCATATAAATTTAAATGTCTATGGTTGTTTAGGTCTAAATATAGATATCGATGCCTTGGTTGCGCCGGATGTTGCAGAACTTGCGAGCAAGACTGATGTAAAGTATCGTTTTTTTGTAAAGTAGCTTTGCAGTAAGTTTGTTACTGGTGGGTTTAAGTTTAATCGAGATTGTGGACTTTGCGGCGTCCAGCGATTGCTGCTGGAATGGATATGACAATTTTTATGACATGCATTCTTTACACATCGCATGCACAGTATGTAGATTTGTAGGTTTCCATGTCGGTCAGCACGGATATTTTTTAGCAATAGTTTAATGCAATGAATGTCAGATAATGTAATAGCAGAAGTTGTATATGGTTAATCAATTGTTTTCGTAGTGTTTAGCTGTCTTCGCGTTTGAGGGGTGGTTGTGTTTGCAAAGGATGGGGTGCAGGCAAAGAGGTGCGGCCCGAATCCCCGAAGCCCGAATCCCCAAAACGATTTCGAAAGCTGCAATTAGCAAATATGGAACTTTCCGTTACTGGTTACTAGCTGTTACACATGCTCTAGCTAATGTGATATACAGGAATCAAACACACATGCGGGGCCTAAAACAGTCGTCAACCTTTAGCTAGCTTAAGCGAGAAATGGTGACTACAGAAGTTTGGTCAGTCTCCCCAAACATATTCCCATATTTGTATGAAGCTGAAAATTTTCTAGCAGGTAGGCTGCAGTGTTAGTATACCTTATAATTGTTTTTACAGAGGGAGCAATTAACTGCAGAAGTTCATGGATGGTTGATTGACTGCTGATGAAAAGACATGCTTAGACAAAATCTGGTGATGGACCACAGTGGTGAGAATAATTATTAGAATTTTTATTTTGTAGAACTGTTAGTCTGACCAGTTGATCATAGAATTTCTTGCATATTTCATAAGTTGTAATGTAATGTAATGTAAATCTTCGAGAATTTCTCAGCGCCCACAAAAGCCACTTCAGCGAGACCAGCTTATTCACCGGCGCTATATCAAATCAAGTCCGAAATAGCCAGAGCTGCCGTCTTCGTTCCGGTGCCAGGTCAAAATCTACTATTGAGACTGTTGTCATGTTATGCATTCCTTTGCCTGAAATTTATTGATCTTGCCGTTCTTAAGCTATATAGTTACTACATTGCCCCCACATAATTGCTCAGATTTTATATGATTAGTTTTGTACAATCAACTGTCACTGCTGTAGAATGTATACTCAAGAACCTGCTGCATATAGTCTTGAGCTGAAGCTGTAACGTGATTATAAATCTCAGTGCCACATGGAAACTGTGTTACGTAGACCAGCTTATTCATTGGTATATGTCATATTATAGTACCAGTGCCAGGTGCCAGATTCCAAGCCCTTGAGAGGTGGGTCATCTCCTGTGCATTTTAATTGGGCGTCTGAGCTGGATGAATCAATTCAAGTCAATCTATTGATCCCACTAATTAATGCAATGTGTCAAACAGCAATAATCAACATACTCAGCTAACCATTGAAATAGAAAAATAATATGGATGAAATTGGAGCAATAGGCTTACCAGAAGGAACAAGTCCCACTAGATGGTTTAGATTGGCCTGTGAATAGGTAAAGGACATTGGTATGGATATATTTTTATTATGATGCCATGCTAGCCCCACAAAGTGCTTATCTGTAGTTGTTACATGGATCTTAAAGAAAAACTAAGTCTCTGTGTTTACAGTAATTTTAAAAAAAATCAGTTTAATTGGTTTATAATTTCAGTTGACCTTATCTGGTATAAAATTAGGTGTTGCTAACTCTTCTTAGGTCATCGCAGAATGTCATTGGCTGCGCCAAGTCACCTTCTGGAGTCATCCATCCTTACAAAGTACAAGAATCTAAAAGCTGAAGATGCAGCAACCGCAAGACAGGAAACTTCTGAGAAATTTGGTGACTTGAACAAAAGTTCACTGACGTCCAGAGCTGACAAGTCAAAGCTACTCGCATCTGGCAGTGATAGGCCATTGAGAGATAAGCCAGAGCTGACAGTTAATCATCTTCTTCTCACTTCAAGTCTTCTGACCACATATCAACATTCGGCACTCGTAAGTTTGAAGTCGACTTTGCTGGGGTCACAGACAAATGATTTTGCTGGGATTTCAGTTAAAAAATCGGTAATTGATGATGACACAAGATCCGAGAGTTGCCATTCTGGTCCATCTCCAGAATATCGTAAAAACAGAGTCGAGGAAATCTCCACAAGACATAAAATACCGAAAGTCTCCGAGAACGTTCGACGCCATACGGCAAAAGTGGACAGATGGGCAGAGAAAAGGTCGGATGGAAGAAAAGGTAAAAGTTCGGAATTGAAAAAGAAAGGAAAGCCGCAGAAAGAGAGTCACCAGTCGGACGAAGAGGAAGCAGAAGAAGACGATTTTGCATCGTATTTCACTGATGAAAATATTCCCGAGTACGACTTCGAACCGAATTTTAAGCCAGTAATTGTTGATGTGCCAAAATTTCTACCTCTCGATAAAGTCCACGACATCTTGAGATCAACCGTGCTAGCGGACCATCTTCGGGAAAGAGACCTGTGTCTGCTGCAGCCGAAGGTTTGCTTCTTTTTAAAAAAAATATTATTTAAAAACTCGTATATGATGCTCTGAAGCATGTTTACTGTGTGCACCTTTTTTTACTGTGAAAATTCCATTGTAACTTTGCAGGAAACACGATATTCGTGATTCTTGCACTGCAAGTGCTGCTGAATGGCCATGGCTGTGAGTGGTGTTATATAAATCACATAAATTACTTTACATAAATTACATTGTTACAGCTTTGTAATGCTGTCTCGTTATTGCACTGTATCATTAATTGACCCCCATTGTTATTGAACTTTCTGTAAGTGTTATTCACAAAGTGGTATCTATATCACCTCTTCAAGCAGTGGCGTAGCTAGCTTTTTGTGGGCCCGTGTGCAGGGATCCTGCATGGGCCCCCTGTTTGGCCCTGTAAGGCTGGTATCTTCTCGTTCTTTCAATCAAGATCACAAAACTAATCTATGCATTTGCTATTAGGCCCAACACATGTAATAGGCCTACAACTCACTCAGAGAAAAAACATGAATGTTGCAGCTGCACGAATGAGAAAGATAAATTAAAGTGCTATGTCTGGGCCTAACTGCAGTGATTTCCCAGTAGAATTTAAAATCTTTCACATTGCAGACTTTTCCACTAATTATTATTAGCTGCCTACTTAAAACAATGTCATGGCATCATAGAGTTTCCTTGTAGCATTAATTTTTTTCAGCAAAAAATTTCAACCATCTATTAATTCCGGTTCATGTTTTGCAATTTGCACACCAAAAACGATGCAATCATCACTTTTTCATAGTGGGCCCTGGGACTTATAATTATTAGTCCCAGGTAGGCCCCTACCTAAAAATAAGTTAGCAGTATTCTTTACAAGTGCAAAAATTGAGGCAAATGCATGAATTCCTAGGACCGTGATCCACACTTGCTCAATTTGGCGTCTGACTGATTTTGGCTTAAAAGATTTGAGAGCAGTGTGAGAATTGTTGAAAAATAACTGGGGATTATGCTATGATCCACATGGAATTGGGTTGTGAAAAGATGAAAAGACTTAGGCTAACTATGTGACCCTAAGAAAGACTAGCGAGGTTTGAACGACCTCAAACTCGACCCATGGAAATTCTCACTCTGGTTGAGGAAGATGTCAGTTTACTACCATATATCCAGCATATGACCGGAATACACGAGCATGCCTGTGACACGTATAAAGTTTCTGCGGTATACCATTTAATTGCAATACAAGAACGTGACAGATAGTTGGATATGATCACCCTATCCTAAATGGTAGCATAGACCCGCCTTTGCCTTTTGCTTAGTGACACTTGTGAACGAAGATCAGATGCGGGCATGATTCGTTTACTGTTCTCAGCTTAAAGCTGAATTAGACCTGTATTATTTATTGTCGTTCACACACATTAGCGTAATTGCGCAATCAAATTTTGACCATCATGGCTCGAGACGAAAAAACAAGTTCAAGGGAATTCGGTATAGACCTGTCTGCCTGCCTGCCTGCCTGCGTGCCTGCCTGTCTACCTATATGCACGGCAGTTGACAGGCGTCTGTAAGGTTTAAAGCCTAATGCAAGTATATGTTCACAAAAACAAAAACTACATCTGTCACAAAATAATGTGAATTACTAATTAGGTAAGATTATAGGTTAATAATTCAACAACCTCTGTGGGCCCCTAGAGATCGTGGGCCCGTGTGTTTTGCACACATTGCACACATGGTAGCTACGCCACTGTCTTCAAGAGAAACATGGCACTGTCTGTCCATTCACGAGGACCTTAAATGACACGTTGACCATTCAAATGGGCAGCAGTGATTAAAGATCTCACTTGATCTGATCTCTTGAAAATTAGCAATGTCAAAGACATGCATGTGATTGTTCTAGAAAGCATGTGCTTGTACATGTTACATTTATCCATGGGAGTCAGTATGAAGATAGCTTTGTAATAGGTTGTATCCATGGCCTGGTAGCATTTCAATATGCACAGTTTTTTTTATTCGTTACATTATGCCACCGTGCAGTGTGTACAAGAAACTTAGATAGTGCATACAGTGTGCTTCTGGAGCTGTTGATATGTGCCAAAATGTGCTTAATAATAGACATAAACAGTTATATGCATATATCTAGATGTGTTGTGTTTCTAGTCATTTCTGCTACTTTGTATAGACTTGTGTCCTTTTTTGCAATGTGGATTTTTTGCTGTTTATTCTTTTCGGCAGTTTGTTACCACTGCATCGTGTGTGTGCATTAACATTAATTAGCCATTTTTGTTCAATGTTTGCTGTTTAGCGAGCACTGCTCAATGCTGCAAGTGCTTCTCTAATCCAAGCACCAAACTTCAAAGACTCGAAGGATGATGTAAGGTTACAGTTGATTAGTGTTGCAGATAAAGTTGCGTCCTGCGATCCAGAGTTCGTGCTCAAGGTGGGTACTCTGCCTTAACACGATCGGACGTTAAGCATGTTTGATTGCGGTTTAACCCCTTAATGATGGGGGGTATTTTGCCATTCCATTTACTACACTTTGGTAGATAAAGGGTTAATAAATGTGAATGTCACAATGCTGCTGCTCGACTTACATGACTTTTGGACAGTCTGCATCTTGCTGGGGGGAATTTTCCTTTTCTCTGTGTATATATGTGTGTGTGTGTGTGCATTTGTGGGTGTGTGTGTGTGCATATGTGCGTGCATGCGTGTGTGCATGCATGTGTGTGTGTATGTTTGTATCTGGTGGGAAACAACAAGGGAGATTGTTGCAGGGCTTGTGTCTACTCTGGGTGTGCATTGTAGCAGGGAGGAGTTGTGCCCAACGTTTCTCCATTCCGGATGAACTCCTCATTCGCCAAGCACGAACTGCTCTTAGACAGCACCGTGCTTTAGCCCCATGGTATGGAATGGGCTCCCATTATCTATGCACTTTATGCGTTGGGTTTGCTCAGATACGTTTGATCGCAGCCTTAAAACTGTGCTTTTCAGCCGAGGTTGGGTCGGGAGTACTTCTGAGTAGTAACCTGGAAGGGGGGCTATATAAATCTCCATAATGAATGGATGATGTGTTGGGCAATTTCTAGGAAATTGTCCAACGGTATTTTGTCATGGTTGAATTTAAGCCATACGCATCAGTCTGGTTGATAAAATCAGTATATATTTGATTGTATTTAGGTACTTAAAAATGTAATTAATTACTCGGAGATCTCAATAAGCAATAATGTGCACATTTTATGACATTTCTTGCGCACCTGTAATTGTTTTTTTAACAGGTGGCTCTTTATACTCGTTGTGAATTGAACATTCGTACCACAGCCAACTTCCTGTTGGCGTACTCATCAAATCAGCCGTCCTGTCGTCCATACTTGCAGAAGTACTTCAAGGCGACAATATGCTTGCCTTCAGACTGGATCGAAGTCGCCGATATCTATCAGGTTGGTTGACATTGGTGGATCTGTATCTATTTTAAGATTTAAAATGATGGTTGAGTGTGTGTGTTTTTTGTGAGTGCATGTGAGCGTAATATTTTTGCTGTTATTGAGAACTTCATGTTGCTAGTATTGTTCTGTATTGTATTGTATTGTTCTGTATTGTATTGTCCTGTATTGCATTGTTCTGTATTGTATTGTCCTGTATTGTATTGTTCAATATTGTATTGTTCTGTATTGTATTGTTCTGTAACTGGTCTCAGACAACTCTGTTAACAGAATAATTTAGCATGATGTTCCGAATATCGGTTGCAAAATGGGTATTCGAGGTGTAGTTTCCACTACGAAATAAATAACTAAGAAGTGATTTGATGAATTTTTTGCCCCACCATGCAGGAGTAACTCCAAATGCATGCCTAGGGAAATGTTATAATAATGTGCATATAGTATTTGTTTACTATTGTGTTGCTGCTTTAGTATTTGTTACTATAAGTATTTGTTACTATGGTATTTGTCAGTATGTAGTATCTGTGAATGTTTCTTAAACGTGTTTGTTCTTTGAATTTCATCTTTTAGGGATTCCATGACCAGAATCTGTCAAGTGGCAGTTTACCAACGGCTCTGAGGAAGGCAATGGTTGCGAAGTTTCCAGATTTTGACGTCTACCAGCTATGTGAGTGGTAAAGTTTTATGCGTAAAATATTTTCAGAGCTGCTCTAGCATATGGAATGGTAGCTGCCATTCTGGAGAGCACGCCTAAATTTAAGTCTGATTACAGTTGGTTAGTTAAGTCTAAGTACAGTTAGGTGTATTAGGGCATGATGTCTGCTTTTGTTCTAGCTTTTGGAACTTAGCCCTATATTGCACAGCGAAAACCGATAAACTTTAACATTTTAATGAAGTAAGTTGCGCATATATGAGCAATATTTTGTTTTCGGCGTTATCCTGTAAATTGATTTGCACTCGCGAGATGGCGATAGCAGAAAATCAGTTTGTTTCCCCAGGTTAACACCGTCCAACATCCCGTGAAAGTGTTTTGTTGCCTAGGGTTAACAGTGTGCAATATAGTGCAATATAATTGTTTCAAAATATAAATTCTTATGTTCTTTAGATGATATTTGTGACATTGGCCAAGAGAAGAGACCATTTGCGAGAAGTTTCCTTGCGCTGATATAAGAAAGTCATGGCTAAAATTTCAGGACATTTGGTCTAAAGTTTATGCGTTTTGAAAATGAAGACATAAAAACTCATTTTGGTGGGAAATCACAAATAAGAAATCACTCTGTCCCCGCCTGATACCAAAAAACATGTTTATTGGCCTTAATGCATCAGGCGACGTAATATCGTTTGTAAAACAGTCAAAGACCCAGTTGCATTAAGTATTTTAACTAAAAAATAAAAAATGGCTACAGTTAAAAATCCATTTTCTCGCTGATCTAGAAAGTAACAAGTGACCCTTTTTCTCGGCCGAAGTCACATTTTATATATCAGCATTGTCTTGAAATGTATCTTTAGAAAATTGTGCTTGTTAAAAATAATTTTGGTTCAAATTTAGATGTAAGATGAATCTCATGCAATTTCAAAATATACGCAAAACTGATTATTTGTTGCCTCATTGAATGGTTGTTGTTGTTGTTGTTGTTAGCCAAGTACAATAAAGAAAAGAAAACCAAGAAGAAGTCGAAGACAGAGGAGAAAAAGAGCGGAAATGTTGTTGAGGGTGGCAAAGATAAGTCTGGTAGCGAGGAAGAGGAGGACGAGGAGGAGGGGCATGGTACTGGAAAGGTAATGAAAAGATAAGATGACTGAGAAGGTCATTGCAATTGCTTCTTGTGTAGTAAAACCTGGTGTGTACAATTGTTTAGTGTAGTGTTTCACAAGCTGTACGCCATGGTACACTAGTGGGCCTTTTGAGGTTTCAGGTTTGCTGTGAGAGAAACCTGAAATTTGTTAGTCTCTTTAATTGGCATTGCAAGATATTATTTCGTAAATGCAATTTTTTGGCTTTTTAATGTTTTCGTATTTAAGAATAGCTTCTCATTCAGTTATTCGATGTTACGTGATCAAAAGCAAAAACTTCAAGTGACATTAATAATTAGTTTATTCTATGTTATTTATGTGTTCACGTGTCCTCTTGATGTCATTATTACGGACAGAGATACATTCATTACTAACTGAACAAGACGTGTTCTACTTTTTCATTTATAATTAATGAAATATGAAACTAGTATTGAACTATAAAATCCTGTGGATATATTATTTTGAATTTGTTTTTTATTGACCGAATAATTCTTTGATGCTTTTCAAACATGGCTGGTCTCACAATTGAGATCTCCAATAGATGCTAATCTTGAGAATGTGACAACTACTGCATGGATGTATTTTGTTGCTAGGATGCTGATGCCAAGGAAACGGATGGCGACCTGTTGTCATTCAACCTGAAACAATTGGTTCGGAAGCTGCACGTTGTCGAACCTGTTGAACACGTCATGTGTCTTGTTGGCAAACGGTATGTGACACGCTTATGCCGTAACTTCATATTTGCTATTATTCAGTCATTCAGTCATCAAGTATTTATATAGATCCTCTTCAAGGAAACTACTCAGGATTAATTCATTCATTCATTCATTTCGAGAATTTATATGGCGCCTCTTCAAGAAGCGTCATATAAATTCTTGAAATAAATGAGGCGCTCCCAGTCCAGCCGCAGCTAAAAAAAGTAGGATTTGAGATACTTAAAAAATGCAGGGGAATTTACCCTAGGCATAAGTCGCAGTCCAGCCGCAGCTAAAAAAAGTAGGATTTGAGATACTTAAAAAATGCAGGGGAATTTACCCTAGGCATAAGTCGCAAGGTTAGTGGGAGGCCATTCCAGATAACGGGACCCACAACAGAAAAGGCTCGGCGTTGTCTGATAGAAGTGCGAGCTTGCGGAACCAAAAGCTCACCCGTTACTGCAGAGCAAAGAGCTCGACGGGATGGTGCTTCTAGAAGTATACCTCTAATGCGTTGATACAACCTTCAATCGGCGGAACCAAGCTGAGCTTCTGGTTCCTGCTCGTGGACTGCAATTCGACAGCACTTTTTATCCTTGGTTGCTGGTCCTACAATCTGCCATGACTCCCTGTTAGCACATTTTGCCCAGAGGTCTCCACTCTGCATCTCAAAACTTTCCTATTTAGCCGTGACTAGACCGGGAGTTCTTTTGAATAGCCTACTTTAAACGGGTGCTATATAGAAAATCCTAAATGGTGGTAATAATAATAATAATCATAGACGACTGCAGTGTGACTACTAATTGAGCAGTTCTTGTTGGCTAATGCATCATACAAGACCTGCTGTGTAGTAGTGCTAAATGTTTGGTTTCTCGGCATTACCCCCATTTATGTGTGTGGCCTGGTTTACATGATGCATCGTATGGCATGTCTCTTGACAATTTCCTATCAAAAAGTCCTGACTATACGCCATTAAGTAACCAACACAGAGTGTGAATCAACTTCTGTATGACAATTTAATTCATTTTCATTTGTTGGTGAGTCCAAAGATTTTGGTTGTGAAGTGTGTCTTTGAATATCTTTGTCATGGTGACCAATCAAAAACATACGGTACACACAGCATTCAAAAATGTTACTTCATGAACCAGCATCCAATGGATTTTAGTGAGAAGTATTTAAGATGCAGTCACAGTTTTGGAAACACTGCCTTACTTGCTTATGCTAAGGGAGTCATTAGGATAGATGGTTAATAGGAAGTTGATGTGTCATGCTTGAGTGACCTCATTTACTATTTCCTATTTCTATTATATGACTATTTCTATTATATTTCCTATTTCTGTTATATGACTTAAAGTACTTTACATTAATTGCTTGTATCCCATTATCCAGCTATCCGTCTATCCTGTAGGAGTTCTACCATTAGGATAGATTGTTTTGTTTGTATGTGCACTTGTTATAGCGCCCCTTCAAGCTCTTTCTACTCAGAGGCGCTCCCGAATGCAGAGCGGACACTGCGTCGGAGTTTCACGCCGAAGCGCTGAGCAATTGTGAGTGAAGAACTTGCCCAAGGTCCTTACGCGGCGAGGTGGATTCGAACCTCGAACCTTCCGGCTTCAAGGCAACGACGCCACCACTACACCACCGCGCCCCGCAAAAGATTGTTGATAGGAAGTAGAATAGTATATTCTTCATGTTTGAGTGACTTCATTTTTTCTATTCCTATTATGCATATCGTTTTCCAGGTATCCCTCGACCATGGAGGAGTTCTACCAGAAGCGTCTGCCCGGAACCTATGACGAAGACAAAGCGGGAAAGAGGATGAAGCTGCCGACGGCTGAAACGTGGGAGACGCAGGTCTCACTCAAAGGGAACAAAGCCTCAACCTGGGAAGATCTGATCGGTGCGAATTTTGATAAGTCTCGAATTGGTCAAATTGTGTATCCAGATGTGTATGGCTATGTTAAGGAATTTGAAAAGGCTCGACGCAAGTTGTACTCTGCAACTTCAATTGCAAATTGAAATTCTGAAATTTATGCTCCACGAACTGGTTTAGTTTGATGCTTCCATGCTTCTATGTTGAGGAATTTTGAAAGACTTGACGCAATTGCAAGTTGAAAGTTTGAAATTTATGCTCCAATTTACCCCACCCCTCCCCCAGTGACGTTAGATGAGTGCAACTTGGTTTGCCTTCATGCTTCTAAGAATTTATAATGGATCTTTTCAAGTTTTCTTCGTAGAAACTATTTGGCAGTTCACCCGTCACTTTTATATTGACACGAATTCAGCGGTTTTGCTGGCTTTGTGTGTGTGGATGGAGAATTGAACAAACTGGTGAATATATATTTATATATTGTTATTGTTAATAATGAATAATAGTATGTAATGCGCTTAATTTGTGTAGATCACAGAAAGTTGCCTTTCATGGCGATGTTACGAAATCTTCGGAACATGCTCAAGGCTGGAATATCCGAAAAGCACCATTCGTGGGTCATCAACAAACTCTCGGATGAGGTATGCCAAGCGTCCCAACTTGTTTTTTTAACAGTTTTATCTTTTGCTGGTCATACATATTTTTACCGCGTTTTTTTTCGAAAGTGTAGACGAAATGACTAAAGGAAGGTCATCAGAAAATTTCCAGTCGAAGGATGAATGCTTGCTTGGATGTCGTCGGTGTCTGGCTGAGCGGTTGCCCAAAATGTTTTTCCATTCTCCCCACCCAGGAACTTTATTTACCCCCTAAAGCAGGGGGACTAGATTAAACACTGATGCTTACCGCATTTCTCTCAATCTCATTGTATGTTCTTTGTCCTGATAACTGTTGATCAATAATATTGTATGTATTGAACCTTTTTCAAAAGAGAGTGAAGTAGGCTTATTAAATGTCGGTGCACTGATCCTGCAATTTATTTATTTATTTTTATTTCTGTCACGATTAGATAAGTCGTAAATCATGTTGTAAATTTCAGGGCGCAGTTACCCACAGCAAGCAATTTCCTTTCCGATTCTTCTCCGCTTACGAAGTCCTTGGACAGTTGGAAGAGGCACTTACACAAGAAAATGAAGAAAATGGTAATTTATTCATAATTTTTTTAACGAAAGTTTGAAGCGATTGAATAAATGAAAGTTTAAAATAGCAGTAGTTTAGTTATATAGACATGCATCCAATATTTCAAATGTACTCTGGCATGGATTGCACACATATGTGGATTCGTTTCTCACAACCCTCTGAAGAGGTTCACTCAACCTTCCATGCGGCTGTTAGTGTTGGCAAACCGAGTAGTGTAACGTGATGGATGCCTTGCATGGTTATGGTTGTCGAGAGTTAAAATTCAGCTCCTGTAATAACTTGTGATCATCCGGTCGTTAATAATAACGACAATTTATATGGCGCCGTAACGCGGCCATACCGCTACATGGGCGCCTGATTGTATCGAACCAAATACAACTACTGATTACTGATTGTACAATTGTTGATTGTAAAATTGTTGATTGTACAATTGTTGATTGTAAAATTGTTGTGCGTTATTTCAGTTTGAAACATAAACAAAGATTATTATTATTATTATTATTATTAATAAATACTCGTAGAAACTGTTATAGAGTGTAATCACTATCAGGATGGAGTGCAAATGGTATGTAAATAACTTTTATTGGCATGATTTTCTTCTTTTTCAGAGGACCAAGTTGCGACAACTGAAGGCCCAGAAACGATTACATTGGATATTGGGGGAGAAAAAGTTTTGCATGCTGTTCCGTCTTTCCGAGGTAGAGGCAGTCAAGGCCGAGGTGGTGGATTCGGAGGAGGGCGTGGCGCTGGAGCTGGAAGAGGTCGCGGTGGTTCTGCTGGGAGGGGGCGGGGTGGGTCCGCTGGTAGAGGGCGGGGTGCTGCTGTATCTGGTAGGGGCCGAGGTGGTAGGTCTGGTAGCCGAGGTAGGGGAGGATCACGTGGGGCAGGTGCGAGTCATGACAGCGGTGGCCGTGGTGGAGGTGGCAGAGGTCGTGGAGGTGGTAGAGGTCGTGGAAAATCAGCGGGAGCAAAGGCTAGGATGGCTAAACCAAGGTGAGTATTTCACATGCACGTCTAATCAACATCTATTTAATTTAAATGATTTTTTTTCTTACTTTCCTTGGCACCACAGTCGTTGTGTGCGGTTTGAAGATCGATTCTAATAACTCCAACAGTGTCATTATCATAATGGGGCAATACTTGGATTGAGATGACTCCAGAGTCAAATCGTAAGTGATTTTAAAGAATGTCTTGTTTACATAGATCTATGGCTCGTAGTCAGTTTTGGGTACAACGAATTCTCTCTAACTTCCATATACGTTGTTCTTTCAGTGGACCATGTTATGATCAGATGCTGCTCACCCGTTATCGCAAAGCGCTCGACTGTGCCGTGAAGATCGCCACTGTCCACAACATTAAACCTATTCGTGGTACTACGATCATCCTATGTAGCTTGGATCATACGATGTTGTCCACTCAGTGTAGAGCAGCCAAAGGTCTTGGAAAGCCGAGAACGGTTAGCATGATTGAACTTCTGTTTAATTCTTTTCATTATCGGTAGAAACTATGAAATACAGCGGCGCCCGCAGACGTACGCACGTACGCAAGTGCGTACAGCGCTGAAAGGCTAAAAAAAATTCAGCGGATGGAAAAGGTATTTTTGGGAAATTCGAGGCTCGTGAATAAAAAAGAAAATAGGTCATCAGTTTTTTCGGCGACCCTGACGAAATTTTTTTCCACCCTTGGCTGTGCGTACAAGAAAAAAATCCTTGGGGCGCCGCTGATGAAATATATATACATATATATTTGTGCGTAGTTGATTCGGTGCATTCTCGAAGGGCATTACAACACCGAGGGTCCGAGACCCATTTCTAGCCTTAATGCGACCCTGCCAGAGCATATATATTCGTTTTATTGAGTTCTTGCTGACATACTGCAGCCAGTTGCAAATAAGAAATGATGCAGAAAAATCATAATAATTAAATCAAATGGGTGGAAGTCAGAAAGAGGGGCAATGGTCGAGTATCCGTAAAGTACTCGAGAAATGTATTTCCTTTCATCCTTAATAGGTCTGTCTGACCCTTAAATGTGTAACGTGGCAATGGAAACCATGCATTGTGGACAGGTAATAAAATTTCTTCAGCCTTTTTCTATATAGTAATTATTGTCCACAATGAAACCATTTTATAAGTCAGTTACATTGTACATCAGTACAAGTGAACAATGGATTTGCGTAATCAGGCGTTGCAGTGAGTGTCGATGCTACGTTACTTCAGATGTCATATCCCAAGGTGTGGTGTGGCAATGCTCATAACGCTGGGCACCCTCTTATTGTTCTGCTGTCCATGATGACCTAATGGTTCCTTTCACTCACTCTGCGACACATTGTACATCAGTACAAGTGAACAATGGATTTGCATAATCAGGCGTTGCAGTGAGTGTCGATGCTACGTTACTTCAGATGTCATATCCCAAGGTGTGGTGTGGCAATGCTCATAACGCTGGGCACCCTCTTATTGTTCTGCTGTCCATGATGACCTAATGGTTCCTTTCACTCACTCTGCGACAATGCAAAGCCGTTCTTTCTCTGTGGTTGGCCCAACAACCTGGAACGGGCTTCCCTGGCTGTGTGACACCTCCCAAACTGTTCTCAGTTTCACAAACTGTTGAAGACTGCTTTTTTGGCTTGATCTCGGCCGGGAGCGCCTCTTAAGAAGTACTTCATTTCGGAGTCAGAGGTCCACTGTCCTTGGCGAGACTGTGTAGCCCCCTCATTCCTCCATTCCTCCTGTTTCGAGTTGAATTTTCTGCATTGTTTCTGTTGCTAGCTGTTTTTTACCTGGGTGGGTCGCAAGCCCACTGCAGAACCCTCCTCCTTTATCCTGGCTTGGGACAGGCACAGGCTTCCTCAGCGGAGGTAGCCTGTGGCGGAGTTCTATTAAGAAGGGTGCTATATAAATTCTGATTGATTGATTGAATGTTTCTGCAGTTGGCCGAGATTGCAGTTCTGCTTGGCTTGATGTGTAAGCATTCGTGTGAGAAGTCTGACTTCATCGTGTATGGGTCGAGTAACATGCGCAACGTTGAGCTGGAGAAAGGAACGATTCTACACAACATGGAACGAGTGTTGAAGCTGAAAGACGTAAGCAATGAATTTCGAGTGAATGATCAAGACTGCTATTTGATCAACCCATTGATTTGTTTTTCTATCAGTCATTCGTTCATCCGTCCATTCACTCATTCATCTACACATTCATCCATCCGGTCATTGATCCATTCGTCCATCTATCCATTCATCCATCCATCCACTCATTATATACATGTATATATATATATATTATATATATAATATATATATATATACATGTATATATTTATATTATATAATATATATATATATATATAATTAACCAATGAGCAGAAATATCATGAAGACAACACATTGTGTTGCATTAATTAGACTCATTTAGTTTCATTCAGTCATTCACTTCAAGAATTTATATAGCACCCATTCAGGAGGTCAACTCAGAGGTGCTCCCAGTCCAATCACGGTGACACATAATGGTTTTGAGGAGCCTGTAAAACACTGATGAGTCAACCGTAGGTAACAGGCGAATCTCCAATGGGAGACTATTCCACACAAATAGACCCACAACTGGTGGCACTGCTAGAATTATTTACATTACGATGGTTGTAATAAACTTTCATTGCTGTAGGTGGGCTGCTGTTACATTACGCACTCAGAACATGGTCGCCTTGGATGGAGACTCGTTTTGTTTCAGTAGGTGGCACTAGGATAAAAAAAGTGGTCTATTGTGGTCCTGTGGATCGTGGGCATACGGCCCTGGAATGATTTTTCAAATTCTTTTCAATCGTCTTAGGATGGGCAAACATCTGGTAATTTATTTGTGAACTTTCGAACATTGTATTCAAATTAGTTTGATAGTTTGTAAATAATCTCTTGGTATTTTTGTTATTTTTGTTTTGTTCTCTTTTTACAGATTTTGAATGATGATGTGGATCGTGACGGAAAGAAAGTAAAGAATAAAATCAATAAATATCTCATGGATATGTTGATTGACAGAACACAGGTTTGTACTACTTTCATCATCATCGTCATCAACACTGCCATCATTATCATCATCATCATCATCATCATCATCATCATCATCATCACCACCACCACCGTCGTCATCATCATCGTCGTCATCATCATCATCATCATCACCG
Source organism: Lumbricus terrestris (assembly GCA_949752735.1). Taxonomy (NCBI): domain Eukaryota; kingdom Metazoa; phylum Annelida; class Clitellata; order Crassiclitellata; family Lumbricidae; genus Lumbricus; species Lumbricus terrestris. The sequence goes on along the minus strand of OX457053.1, from coordinate 16,118,741 downwards.
CCATCATGATCGTCGTCATCATCGTCGACGTCGTCGTCATCATCATCATCATCATCATCATCACTGCCATCATGATCATCGTCGTCATCATCACCATTGTCATCAACATCGTCATCATCATCATCATCATCATCATCATAATACTATATCATATGTATAAAGTGCAGTTTTTTGTTTTTATCAGCCATAGTCTTGTGTTTCACCACTCGATTTTGGTGTTTTTATTCAGCATTTAGCAAAGCATGCATCATCGAGCTGCATCAGATGTTTTGCGTATGAATCAAATGAATCCGATCCACTTTCACTAATTGTTTAGATTCTCTTTTCAACAGGTGAACAACATTATTTATCTCGGGGGAGGCGACGGTTTCGATGGTTACTTGAGGAAGGAACTTGAACAGTTTGCTGCCAAATATCGGACAATCGTTAGCCCAGATCTTCTCTTTGTTACCGTGGCTTTGGGAGGACAGCTGAAGGGGTGAGTTGTAGTTGCTGCGAATCTGTTGTCTATTGTTTGAATAGTCTATTGTCTATTGTTTGAATAGTCTGTTGTCTATTGTTTGAATAGTCTGTTGTCTATTGTTTGAATAGTCTGTTGTCTATTGTTTGAATAGTCTGTTGTCTATTGTTTGAATAGTCTGTTGTCTATTGTTTGAATAGTCTGTTGTCTATTGTTTGAATAGTCTGTTGTCTATTGTTTGAATAGTCTGTTGTCTATTGTTTGAATAGTCTGTTGTCTATTGTTTGAATAGTCTGTTGTCTATTGTTTGATTTAGTCTGTTGTCTATTGTTTGAATAGTCTGTTGTCTATTGTTTGAATAGTCTGTTGTCTATTGTTTGAATAGTCTGTTGTCTATTGTTTGAATAGTCTGTTGTCTATTGTTTGAATAGTCTGTTGTCTATTGTTTGAATAGTCTGTTGTCTATTGTTTGAATAGTCTTGTTGATCTGTGAAAGAAATATCAATTGTACGTGTTCTATATGATTAAAACTTAGCTGTGCAGCATGGAATTTGTATGACGAATTTGCTCAGCATGGTGGTGGCCTTAGAAGGCTGTTGTTTGTTTTGTTTGGTTTGTATGTGCACTTGTTATAGCGCCCCTTCAAGCACTCTACTCAGAGGCGCTCCCAACTATAGAGCGGACACTGCATCGGATTTTCACGCCAAATCGCTGAGCAATTGCGAGTGAAGGACTTGCCCAAGGTCCCTACATGGAGACTTGAGATGGATTCGAACCTTGAACCTTCCGACTTCAAGGCAACAGCGCCACCACTACACCACCGCGCCCCACTGTGGAGGCTATATTAAACAGACTTTTTGTCGGCTGGTAAATGTCCCTGAAGATACCCCATCTTTTGAGCAGCTGTGCTCGAAGGCAGACCAGGCATTATTTGCTTCAATTGTGCTCAACCATGAACATTGAACACATGCTGTTCCATTACTTGCCCCCAATAAAGCAGTTGGAGCCAAAGGCACATGATAGAGTTTCACCCGGAGGCTGACAATCGAATGCGACGAACGTTTCTAACTCGAATGCTATAATTATTCTGATAATTCTTCTCTTTGAATGTGTACCTGCTTATGTATAATGTCGTTTGTACCTTAGAATGCGGTCTGCAACCGAGAATTAAAGTGAATACTTACTTACTTACTTGCCTACTTCCTCTATGGAACATCTAATCATGCGTGCATCTGAACATGTTTAGAATGCTTTTAGTCAGACTTACGTCCAACGACTCTAGATTTCCTAGTCCCCTTAATTTCCTACATGGATTTTATGCTGATTTTTCAATAACTGTATGAAAGTTTTTTTTTTCTCAACAATTACCGTATGATAATAGAAATTGATTTTATTGTTTTTCTTGTATGTTGCTAGACAGTTCAGTTTCAAAGGTCTTTGCGAGGAGAACAACATCCGCATTTCTGGATTCAGCGATCAGCTACTCAGGTAGATCTCGATAGTGAAGGATTCGGGGGGTGTCCATATTTTACGTATGCATGGGAGAGGGATCACCAGATTTAGATGATTTACATACGGGTGAGCGCCTCTGAGTGGGCTTCTTGAAGGGGCGCTATATAAATTTTCGGAATGAATGAATGAATGAATGAGGTGCATATGGCGTGGGAGCGCCTCTGAGTAGGCTTCTTGAAGGGGCACTATATAAATTTTCGGAATGAATTATTGAGGTGCATACGGCGTGGGAGCGCCTCTGAGTAGGCTTCTTGAAGGGGCGCTATATAAATTTTTGGAATGAATGAATGAAGTGCATACGGCGTGGGAGCACCTCTGAGTAGGCTTCTTGAAGGGGCGCTATATAAATTTTTGGAATGAATGAATGAATGAGGTGCGTACGGTGTGGCATGGAGCTTGACAAAATGTACGTACGCAATATAAATTTCTTAATATGGCATCCACATTTTTAAGTCTGAATATTATAGTTTTTTTTCGATTTCATTTGCTTTATCTTGCTTTGTGTTGATTATTTACCTTAGCAAAGTGACTTGTGGTAAGATGTTGTTGGTGTGGATCAATATATAAAATTGTTTTGCTTAGGTTTGTGGCCGAAAGAGGAGAAGGTGCCCAGCTGACGCAGGTTGAGAAGATTGATGAGGCTTTCAATCTGAAGCCGTTGCCACAGGCTGTACTGGGAAAACGGAAGCAGGCCGCCATATCGTCACCGGAGAAACCCCTTGCCCTTGTCTCGTTTATTCCAAGGTATTTCTTCATGCTTAAAGTATTCAAGCTGTAACTGTCTTTGAGATTCGTTTGGAGCAGGAAAAAAGAGCAGAGAGGAATAGCAGTCCCATAAGCTAGCACTGAAGCAGCAATGGGTATCAAGTGTGGCGATTTCAATTTCTAAGCCATTTCACATGAGGACAGTTGATCTTTCCTCTCCCTTGCTATCTCATCTTCTTGTTATAGCGCCACTTCAAGATATCTACTCAGATGCGCTCCCAACTACAGCGCGGAAACTGAATCAGAGTTTCACGCCAAAGCGCTGAGCAATTGCAAGTGAAGGACTTGTCAAGTCCCTACTCGGCGGCTTGAGGTGGGTTTAAACCTGCAACCCTCCAGCTGCAAGGCAACAAATATACCCGTCACACCACCACGCCCCACGCATGTGGCATGCCTAAGAATGGACGACAAAATATTTCCATCCCTCGTGTTTCTGGACGTCGTCGTAAGAAGAATGTATGTTGTGGAGGACCGTAAAATACTAAGTGAAAGCATTGTACTAATCGTTATACATTGGAGGCACCTGTTTGTTTGTTTAATTGTATGTGCACTTGTTATAGCGCCCCTTCAATCACTCTACTCAGAGGCGCTCCCGACTGCAGAGTGGACACTGCATCATGGTTTCACGCCAAAGTGCTGAGCAATTGCGAGTGAAGGACTTGCCCAAGGTCTCTACGCGGTGACTTGAGGTGGATTCGAACCTTGAACCTTCCGGCTTCAAGGCAACGATGCCACCACTACACCACCGCGCCTCAACCTGTAGCCTGGTTGGTCTTGAATTTGGGGAGGTTTGGAGTGAATGGTTACAGTTTGGTGACGTTGGATTGGTTTGTTTGCTTTGTGACAGGTGGCGAACGGTTCGTGTCTTTATCTCGTCGACGTTCCGTGACATGCACGGCGAGCGTGACCTGCTGACCCGATTCGTCTTTCCGGAACTGCGGTCGCGGGCGGAAAAGCGCTTTCTCAACATTTACGAGGTTGACCTTCGATGGGGCATCAGCGAAGAAGATGCACAGTCAAAGAGGTAAAGTAAAGAAATATAAAAAATAAAATTATAAATAAACAATTAAAGATATTCTAAATTTTTGCCATTTTTTTGTGTATGGATGTGCACAGACAAAGAGGTAAAATAAAAGATAAAATGAAATGAAAACAAACAATGAAAGAGATTCTAGATTGCTATGGTTTTTTTTATTTGTATGGAGCCAAAGAGGTCAAATAAAAAAAAAAATTATAAATAAACATGTAAAGAGATTCTAATTTTTTTCATTTTTGTGTGTATGGATGTGCACAGTCAAAGAGGCAAAAATAATTTTAAAAATATAAATATAAATAAACAAAGAGATCCTAAATTTGTTTCGGTTTTTTGTGTGTATGGATGTGTCACCATGTATATCCAGTCATTCATCACTGCACCACTCTTCAACGCTACTACTCTGAAGTGCTCCCAACCCCAGCATGGCTAAAAAGGATAGTTTTTTAGGTCAAAATTAAAGTATCATAATAAAGCATTTCGAGCAGATATTGCGCAAAGAGGTGGCCAGTACTTTGAGATCATGACTAACACGTACGATTAAATTCATCAGTGTAGAATTCATAAAGGAGTCCTTTTAGTTCCTTTTGCTCGTACTGCAACCATGAAGAATCGAGCCTTCTCTATAGTTGGCCCAGTGGTCTGAAATGGCCTTCCTTTAGAGCTGTGCCGACACCCTGGTACTCTACCAGAATCTTTCCTTACTAAACTTAAAACTGTTTTTTTGGGCACGCTGGAGTTGGGAGCGCCTCTGAGTAGTTTTTCTTGAAGGGCGCTATATTAATTTCTGACAAATTCATAAGCATGTATTTTTTTATTTGTATGTGCACTTGTTATAGCGCCCCTTCAAGCTCTCCACTCAGAGGCGCTCCCGAATGCAGAGCGGACACTGCATCGGAGTTTCACGCCGAAGCGCTGAGCAATTGTGAGTGAAGGACTTGCCCAAGGTCCTTGCGCGGCGAGGTGGATTCGAACCCCGAACCTTTCGGCTTCAAGGCAATGACGCCACCACTACACCACCGCACCCCACAAGTGTAGCTAAGCAGTGAGTTGTTTGCATTGTCTTTGAGTCTTTCTTAAGGTGCTTTGTCAATGGTTCTTGTCTGTGCAGGACTCTCGAGCTGTGTCTGTCGCAGCTGAAGAATTGCCAATTGTTCGTTGGCATCATTGGTGAGCGTTACGGTTGGGTGCCCAAGCGTGACGACATCCCTCAGCGACCCGAGTTTGACTGGGTCCTCGAGAGACTCGGCGAGTCGATAACTCAACTGGAGATGTATTCCGCCGCCCTCAGCCATCCATCGAAAGCAGCGGGCAATGCGTTCTTCTACATCCGAGACAACAGTTTTCAAAGGTAAGAGCCTCCTTTATCTCTTATTTAAGAAATTAACATGGAGCTGCGCTTATACTACATATGCAGGGAGGGGGAGTCACCGGATTTAGGCCGGGCGCAGTGGCGTAGACAATGGGGGTTTCAGGGGTTAAACCCCCCCATTGGCCTAGGAAAAAAGTTTTTTAAAGGTTATTTTTCCACTTAAATATGAAAAAAACCAATTGCTTGTAGTAACAATTGTTTTTCTTACTTTATTCCCTTTGTTACTTTATTCCATTTTTATTTACTGTAATACTGTTGGGTTGGTGTCAGAAAGTGCATCCGGTCAGGCAAAAAACCCAACCCCCCCATCATAAATTTCTGGCTGGCCGGGCATCAGGGGTCTTGACAAGATGTATATATGTAAAATAAATTTCCATAATATATTTCTATATTTGCCTTTTTATAGCTCTGTTATTTTGCAGTCATATGATTTCATTATTTTGATTAAATTAAAATTATATTTTGTTCAGATCAAAACTGTAAACCATGGCAGTTAACAAATTTTAGATAGCAAATAAAAATAAATAGTCGCCTGCGGTAAATTAAAATATTTTTATCGAAGACTCTGTCTAATTTTTTAATTGAGTTTTGTTAGGGTTGGGGGTAGAGATGCTCTAGAGATACCATGCCGTGATTCGTTGATTGGATGACTTGTTTGACGATAATATTTTAGTCATTTTATTCAACTTGCGATTTAATTTGCACCTTTCACTACCAAATATTACTTCGATGTACTGTGTCCCATTGTGCGTTTGCAAGTGGTGTAATAAAGAAAATGCTTACTTATTTACTCACTTATTCATGCATTAGCTACAGCTGTCCTGCATGTTGCCCCTGTAAATTATTGCAAATTAATGATATATTGCTCATTTCTGTATGTGGTTTGTTGATACGTTTTTCCATCTAGGGATGTTCCAAAAGAGTGGCGCTCAGATTTTACCGCCGAAAATGATTACTCTGTGACGAGGCTGAAAGATTTGAAGTCGACGATTAGAAACTCGGGGCTGGAAGTTTACGACAGGTTAGAACTCTCTATCAACCTTAATATACAGACATATGCCCTGTGTCTCTATTGTAAATGGTTCATATTTTGTTTATTGCATCAGGTGAGAATTTAGACAAAGGTGGATGGATGGATCCGATATGACCAGGGTCTATGACAACAGAGGCCGTTACCCTGGACAGAAATTTGCTCAGCATATTACAGCACTTAAGAGCAAGGTGGATGCGGTGAAAGGTCTTTTAAACCAGCAGCAAGGGTTCAAGCCTGCTTAAGGCTTTTCATTTAACCCTTTGACAGCCGACGGTATGGGATTTACTGCGCTTTGGTCGATAAAGGGTTAACATGCTCGGAACTTTGTTCTTGTCTGTCTTCGTCTCGGAGCAGAATAATTTACTGTGGACATGTTCTTTTATGGTGGTTTATGTTCTCCTTAGTAATTTGTAAAGTTGTGCAGTGGTCTGGTGATTAGCAAGTTGACTGTGTACTGAAAGGGGTTCAAACCTTAACCAGGGAAGAAAGACGGTTCAAGATCTCTCGTCCACTGGCGCCCTACAACAAACTCAGCTATGAAATGAGTGCACTGTTGTTGGAAAATCGGGCAGTGAAGGAGAGGACTTTCTACCATCCATAGTGTGCTAAGACTATGAAAATTGAGCACACTAAATCTTCACACCATTGGAGTTAGCTAAAGGGATTGCTAAAAATATTTTATATTTTCTTATTTAACGGGTTAATTTGTACAGTATGTGAATTTTTTGTGGCATTCACTAACCAAGTTAAGATGTTTCAATGAAGTTGCTTTTGAAATTAAAACTTTAGGAACCATGCTGTGGTTGTGGTTGCCAGTATTGCTGATAAAACAAAAACGTGAAAGTGATTATATGGGGTTGTGTCTTACGAAAGTTTTATCTGCACAATCTTAGTAAATATATTTAAAGTAATAAGAATTTGTTTTCTTTGTTGTTGTTTCTGTTTCGTTAATACTAATATTGAGAAATTAATGACTAATAGACTAATAGTACGATTCTTTTTCGTTCCAGGTATCCATGTCGGTGGGGTGGAGTTGTCGGTGGAAAACCGGTTGCGTCTGGTTTGGATGAATTTGGTTTGCGCGTTTTGAACAACCTGTGGAATGCGTTAGAAAAACTATATCCTGCAGAAGTAAATCATGCTCACTTTTGATCTGGTTTTTAGGAGACTTTATCTGCATTTAATTGTATTTATACAGATTGCCGACAGCGGCCCTGTGTGGACACATGGATGGAACAAGAAGCAGAGGAAGACAACCGAAAACTTGGATGGACAATGTGAAGGAGGACCTAGGCATGCAGGGCATGGACACTAGTGATGCCGTGAATAAAACCAAAGACAGAACTGTTAGGAGAAGTTTAGTTAACTTAAAGCCTTATCGTCGGCACATGCCTGATGGAAAAAGAAATTGCATTTATTTAACAGAAGTTGTTTGTCAAATACTAAGGATATTCTAATTGTGGGACGCGGTGGTGTAGTTGTGGCGTCGTTGCCTTGAAGCCGGAAAGTTCGAGGTTCGAATCCACCTCAAGTCGCCGCATAGAGACCTTGGGCAAGTCCTTCACTCGCAATTGCTTGGGCGCTTCGGCATGAAACTACGATGCAATGTCCGCGCTGTAGTCGGGAGCGCCTCTGAGTAGAGTGCTTGAAGGGGCGCTATAGAAATGGAGAAATAAAAATAAAAATAAATAAAATTGATTGACGTTGTAATGTTCCATTTGATTGACATTGTAATGTTCCATTTGATTGACATTGTAATGTTCCATTTGATTGATGTTGTAATGTTCCATTTGATTGACGTTGTAATGTTCCATTTGATTGACGTTGTAATGTTCCATTTGATTGACGTTGTAATGTTCCATTTGATTGACGTTGTGACGTTCCATTTGATTGACGTTGTAATGTTCCATTTGATTGGCATTGTAATGTTCCATTTGAGATGGATCGTTTCTTTACGTGAGATGTCGACGTTGCAGGACAACTTCCTTGACGAGACGATGCATGAACATGCGCAGCACGAGAACTTCTTTGCGTCGCTGCGTGACCGACTGGTCGGTCGAAAGACGCTGCTGAAGAAAGCGTTTGAGACGCTGAAGAAGACTTTGTCTGGTCTTGTTATGGTTTACGGGAAACCAGGGAGTGGCAAGTCATCCATCATGGTGAGTCGCATTGCGTTTTTTACGGTGTCAGCATCTAGTTGTTATTGTGATCTGGCATTTATAAAGTCTTTATTAGAATGAACTTCTCGAATCAGTGAAATTGCTTTAGAATGATGACATGTCACAGGGAAGAACTGAGAAGCTCTAGCCACAGCTTTTGAGAGAGGTCATTCAGGTTTGGTGGCAGGGTGGGGGGCATAATAACCAAAGATTCTGGACTGAGCTGTAGTATGATGTAAATTACAGGAATTCACTTGGTTTGAATCAATGTGTCACGACACATCAATGCACATCTTTGTATGAAAACTGCGTCTGTTCAAATGAGATTACTTCTATGCATGCACAGGCGATTCATGCTGACTTAGTGAGAGCCTTCGAAGAACGTGTTAGCAGCGCTCCTGGCCAGCCTAAAAGGCATTAGGTTCTGTTGAGAATGAACGGTTCATCTACAAATGAAGGATGCTAAATTAAAATGTCTATTGGTTGGTCCTTGCAATAATGGTATAAGATGAAACATAATTATGAACCATTTTCGATCAGACACTACGAAACCTTTCGCTTTGGCCGCATACACATTCATGTTACTGTGCACTGCGAGAGGCGATATATAAATTTCTAGATAAAAATTTATGGATTCATAATTTATCTTTGTAGACACATGTATTCAGGTAATTACATTTAAATTTTGCAGTTTTTATGCGTTTGACATTGTGGATTTTCCCAGATGTAGCCTACGTGATAATGGTTCTATGGAAGGTGCTAAATTTGGTTTGCATTTGTAATTTTATATGTGGACTTCAGTGAAGAAGGGTATTGTCAAACAGAAAGGATTTCTGGTCTAGTGGTGATTATTGCTTTCGATTGCCATTGTTTAGGCTGAGTTGGCGCTCCGGTGCATTGAAGCAAATCTGGTCGAGAGTGGACTGGATGTTCTCGTTCACTGTGTTGGTGCCGCACCAGATTCGGCCAACGTGGTCGCCATGCTACGACGACTTTGCCATGAGCTTGGAAGGAGGATCAACTCCAGTTCCGATCTCCCAAATCACTTCAAGTAAGTCGGAGATGTTCATTCATGGCATGGTGGAATCATTCAGATTTAGCCTTTATCAGTATGGAAAAGTATATAATTATATACTGCTTGGATAACTGTTTTATTCCTGATGCTTGATTGGCATATTCAGTTTGTGTTAATTACTCGTAATTTAATTCTAGTAAATATTATCGATGTGCAGAGCTACAAATGCTAACACCAATTCATCTAACATCCTTTTATGAAAGTCGATATTAGTCATGGTTGCCTTGTTCATTTAGTGCGTAAATAGAGAGTCATTATTTGACACTCATGCATAGTATTTGTTGAATCAAGTTCATCTATCGTGTTTACTTTGGATCACTTAGTGCCTAGACAGAGTCTTAATATGGCACTGCTATAATTATGTAGTGCAGAACAAAGTGATTAGGCACTCTCTCTCTTCCAAGTGTGTGTCTACCTGTTATGACTACGCACGCATTTTCCCAGTATGTATTTTGTAGGAAGTGATAACATGACTGTAGTTTCCGAATAGACTGTCTACAAGATAAATGCGCAGAAAAATTGGGGGAGGTGTGAGATTTTGTGTATATAAGATATGTATAAACTAGGGCTGTCGTTCGATTAAAAATTTTAATCGAAATTAATCGCGCGATTAATTTTTTTAATCGCAATTAACTGCAGATTAATCGCAATACATTTCCTTCAAATATACCAATCTTACTATTTTCTAAGGACCCCTGAAGCATAAAATTTTAATGACTGAATGCATTCTTTCTGTTGCAAACATATTTAATAACCTTTGGCTTAGGTCTATTGAATTTCTGCATTTAGTTTATTGAACAGTTTGTATGACACAATTGAAGCACTGTTTTTTCATTTGAGCCACCTTTAATTAAAACGACATAGGCCTAAATGCGAAATTAGACAACCGTTTTCTGACTATCAAGATTAATTATTTATTCAGCCAATTGTAGGCTATAGGCAGACCAGTTTATTTACATTGGACTGAATAAAGAATTCTCTTATTAATTAACAATAGTAGGTCTACTATTGGACCTCATTATTATTTTAGTCACAATTTTTCACAATAGGTTGCGGTTCATACCAAACCTCGTCTCAGTTGTCCTTCTGTAGACATTTATCACTTGAAACCTGAAATCCATTTGTCTTGCCATCCCATGGAGTTCAACCAACGTAGTCTGACGTCTGACGGGGTGAAGAAAGAGGAAACAACCTTAGTGGACTATGCGATGCGGCCGATGTCGACGACTCATCGTTGGCGTTTAACGCATGTTTTGGTTCGCATGCAGGCGATAATTGTGCAAAGAATTGCTACGATAATACTCAAATTCTTTGTTGGAATATTTGCCAAATAATTTATCACTAGCTTTAAGTATGAGCCTTCCGTTTAAAACGAGTTTTTTTTGCCTCTGATTTCATTTTAATCAGATCTAATTAACGCGTGCGATTAATGCGTTAAAAATTTTAATCGCAAAATTTTTTAACGCGTTAATCGCACGCGTTAACGCGATTAAATCAACAGCTCTAGTATAAACCAGTATCTTTGTTACAGTCATTTATGTTTTCTATAATGATATTGTTAATATATATGTGGTGAATTTGAACTTGGTTTTGTTATTTTAACTGTAGGAATCTTGTTGATCGTTTTCGTGAGCTGCTCGAGGAGTCGTCCAAGGTCCAGAGCGGACAGAAGCCCCTCGTGATTTTTCTTGATGGACTTGATCTTCTGGAAAAGTTGCACGACGCGACGTCTCTGAACTGGCTACCGGAAACGATTCCCAAGGTTGTCTTAAAAAGCTTCTTTTAAAAAAAGTGGAGATGGATAATTTTGGAGAAAAGTTGATTGACCCACATACATCAAGAATTTGTATTTCCAGTGAGCCAATTTGGAAGGTCTTGAAATTTCGAGCTGTGTTGATCAATTGACTTTGCTGTCGGTCTCCTTTACTAGGAACCTCTCTCCATCTATGCGCTTAGAAGACCATACTGCTTTGCCACTAGTTCTGGGATGTCAGAATTCATTCATTCTGTTCATTCATTCTATGGATTTATATGGCACGCCTTCAAGAAACCTACTCAGGGCACTTTTTCTCCTCCCGCCCCCCCCGAAACCCAGATTCTCCCCTCCCCAAAAAGGGGGAATAGATTGAACACTGGCAGCCAGTGTACGTATTGTGTAGTCAAGTTTATTTTAGAGGGATAATGTCAAAGAAATGTTGAAATATCTTCCTGTCCATTTGGGTATTCGAACCAAAATCGTGCGGTTGACCATTCAGCATACAGTATTAAACCATTGGTTTTAGCGTACCATAAAATGAATTATGGCATGCTCATAAATTTACTCAATGATGTTTCAATACTGTTTCTGCAGAATGTCTTGCTTGTCGTGAGTGTGTGTGAGGAGTCCGTCTGTTACAAATCTCTATGCCGCCGCAAGGATATTGCTGCCAAGGTCTGCGTTGATCTTCTTGATACGTACGACAAAGCCGAAGTCATTCGTCAGATTCTCTCGACTCATGCAAAGCGTCTTGACGAATCTCTGTTCAACAATCAGGTTTGATTTAATCTGAGTTCTAACTACTTGAAAATTATTTTGCGGCCATGTCTAAAAACTAAAAATGTTTTCAATTGCAAATGTCTGGTTGAGCGTGTTGTTCAGAACTTTAGTTGCCAGACAATTTATTTTAGTGAAAGCTACGGTCGCATTAATGGAAAGTTACCATTCTTTTTTGTCCATCTGGAATGACCTATTGACCTTCCTTCAAAGCTGCGTTAATTGCATCTGGCCAATCAAACTTCGTTTCATAAACCTCTCCAAGTCTTTCTTCTTTCACCGTGGCTGGGCTGGGAGCGCTCCTCAGTAGCTTTATTGAATGGGCGCTATATTAGTCCATAGAATGAAGGACGAATCAATGAATGATTTGGCCTTTGCCTACGTGTCTCGAGTTCGAATCAGTTTTCTGTTAGTGTCCACTGTCCACATTATCAACCTTTCTGTGTAATCTGACTGATATGAGTCTGGATATTGGCTTGATCACAGCTTGTATTCTTTTTCTAGTTAATGTATGTATCTGATGATTTAATGGTATTTCGTTCGTTTTAGGTCTCAATAGAAATGCTTCCTTTCTGTTTGCCGGTATATGTTAGGCCGAGTTTTGTAATTTTCAGTGACTTTAATAAATTGTTTTGTTAACTTTGTGTAGCTAAGAATCCTCGCCTCGAAACGAGAGTCGAACAATCCTCTCTACCTCAGTCTCGCATGCGAGGAAGTTCGAGTTTTTGGCGTCTTTGAAAAGGTAAATACTCCATTTTTTCCTTAGCAAAACATTTTCTTTCAGAATGTTGCTTTAGCATTTTATTCGTCTACCACTGTTTTTACTCTGTTGATTGAGATATTGGATACTGGTTATAGGTCTTTTGATCACATGGTGGAACCGCTTGGTTTTATGGTTTAAATTTGCAGCTTGTTATCTTGTTCTCCGAGCTTCCACAGTGCCATTTGAAAGCAAGACGCAGGGCACCAGCTTATTCACGAGTGCTACGTCGAGTGATGAGAGGTGCTACCCAAAGTATGGTCGATATAGGCCGGAGTCCGGTAGCCAGGAGGTCAGAGGGGTGGCGTAAATCTGGTGGGAATCTTTAGTTCTGCAGTTGAATCTTATGATGAGTGGGTTCAACAACAGCAATTCAGAATAAAACCGAACACTTCTTTAATTATGCACTGTTTGAGGTTAATTCATTCATTCATTCAGAGCATTTATATAGTGCCCCTTCAAGAAACTACTCAGAGGCGCTCCTAGCCCAACCACAATCAAAGAAAAAAGACTTGAGAGACTTGTAGAACCCAGATAAGCACAGACGTGGCTGGACAGTGTTCACACGCCGAGGCGCCACACATTGGCAACCAGTTTGATATGGTTTGCTGTTGGTCGCCCTGCCTTGATAAAACCGTATCTAGATTTTTGATGTACATGTGTTTTAGGTGACACAGAAATTGCAGTCGTTACCACAGACGCTCACGCTGCTGATGAACGAGCTGTTGTCACGCATTGAATCAGACAACGGAACGCAACTTGTTGCACTGTCGTTGTCGCTGTTGTTTGTATCTAGGAAAGGTGAGCTCATGTGTGTTGTATGGTGTATATGTTACGTACTAGCTGGTGTACCCGACGTTGCCCGGGAAATTTAGGATTCGACCCGCTCCCGGCCACAATCACACCACACCCACACCCCGCAATACCCACCACACTCCGACCTCCACCGGTACGCCACCTGTGAAATTTCCCCTAACCCTCAACCCCCACCCCTAAATCCCCCACAGTAGCAGGCTTAAAATCAAGACATACCTGGAATTTTGTCCCATAATAGCTTGGAATGTATTTGGGTAAAATAAATGTCTTCTCTACATTCATATCATCTTCTTTTGTTCTCCAAAACCAAGATTTAAAGTTAAAAGTTAAAAAAATTCTCAGCAGGTTTATGCTTTCGCATCATCGCATGTAATGATGTGTGCTGTATGTTAGAACTGTTCTATTAATAAATTACACTTTGGATTTTTATTTTGCAGTAATTTTTTCTTGTGTACTGCAATTTTGGAATTATATTTTCTGTATGTTTATTTTTCTACCGAATTTAGATTTGATTGGTTGATTTTATAGATTTTGTAACATGCAGTTGACAGGTTCGTCATAGAATGTGATTGTCAGGTTCATCATAATGTGATTGTCAGGTTCATCATAATGTGATTGTCAGGTTCATCATAATGTGATTGTCAGGTTCATCATAATGTAATTGACAGGTTCATCATAATGTGATTGACAGGCTCATCATAATGTGATTGACAGGCTCATCATAATGTGATTGACAGGTTATCATAATGTGATTGACAGGCTCATCATAGAATGTGATTGGCAGGTTATCATAATGTGATTGACAGGTTCATCATAATGTGATTTTACAGGCTCATCATAATGTGATTGACAGGTTCATCATAATGTGATTTTACAGGCTCATCATAATGTGATTGACAGATTCATCACAATGTGATTGTCAGGTTCATCATAATGTGATTGACAGATTCATCATAGAATGTGATTGACAGGTTCATCATAATGTGATTGACAGGTTCATCATAATTTGATTGGCAGGTTTGGAAGAAGATGAGCTGAGCTCCTTACTAAGCCTTGATCAGCTGCTGAATGGATCGTATTCAACGGTGGATGACGTTAGAAACGTTAACCTCACCCCTGACCATATTATTCCATCTGTCACAATCTTGAGGCTGACGCGATCACTCAACTCTTTCCTGCGTCCATTTGAAACTTCCAGGTAATCGTGAATCAGTTTATTATTCATTCATTCATTCATTCGAGTGTTTATATAGCGCCTCTTCAAGGAAACTACTCAGAGGCGCTCCCGACTCCAGTACGGACAAGCAGAACAGTTTTTAAGTGCTTATAGAATGTGTCAGAGAGTGATCTATTAATAATAATAATAATAATTATAATGAAATTTTTATTGCGCCGTAGCTCAGCCAAGCCTGAAGGAAAGGGCGCTGTACAGTGTACACAAGCTCCAAAAGCTAATGGCAGTCATATATTCCTTCAGGCACAGATTTGTCCTTTCTTTGGCAATGAGGGGTCAGCCACTCGGATCGCTTGCTTCCACTTATCTCTGTTTCCAGCATCTTCTTTCTTCCATGTGAGCGGCTTCAGGTCTTGTTGTATTGCGGCCTCCCATCTTTTTCTCATTTCCTATGAAAAGTCATGTGATTGTTTGAAGTTTGTTTTTAATTGTTAACATTAATTTATATTGTGCCTTTTCAAGAGAAACTTCCCTGAGGTGCTCAGATGAAGGGTAGGGTCAGGTGATCAAGTATGCCTCTAGCTTCGTAGCTGTCTTAGAATCTGCTGTTGATGTTTGAAGATATCCAAGAGGAGTAGTAGCATTGTGCACACGTGACAAGATGACAGTTCGCGACTGTCATGGGTTAAAATTCCTGCTTGGACAGAAAGATTGAACAGGAAAAGGGTTCAAGATCGGAAGAAACGCGTTACAAATTAAATACAATTTTTAGCGTAAAAGACTGATAAGCCTTAAGTTGATTTAGAATGTAAAGTTAGGTCATAACTATTTGTTCTGTTATTTCAAACGGACCTCATCTTTGTTTGCATGAAGTTACGTGTTGTTCTATAGTTGCGAGTCAACATTGCTGAAGTTGGACCAGGTGCAGGTGAGGACCGTCATTCAACAGCGTTACCTGAAGGGACCAAATGCCATTCGCGAGAGCAAACTTCATCAACTGCTGGCTGGTATTTGCCATTGACTGTCTTCATGTTTAAAATTATTTCTACAGAGGAATATGCTTGGTAATTGACACCAAGCAGTACTAAGTTTCGGGGTTAACGCAGCTTAGCCGCCTTTGTATTGTGTTGTAATGATTGCCATACATTTGGTTCCATTGTGCGCTGTTGCATTGTGTACATAAATAAACCATAGCAGGAGCAGGTATAAAGTCACAATGCACAACTGAACATGACACGGCTACTTTTGAACAGTTCAGATTAGCAGTTTTGGACTGAAATATGTAGCATTGCAGTACATGTACCCTCCTGTGAAGTCAGTATGTACCCTCATGAGTACGTGGCAGGAGGTGATGAATGCAATGGAAGCAACAGGCAGATGTAATTCCTGTTATTTTTTGCATCATGTTGTTACAAATGAAAGACAAAGTTGGTCAAATGTGTTACAGGTTACTACTACACTGTTGCTGATCCTCATCATGACGGACGCTGGCCGGGCAAGAATCCGAAAGCATTTGCTGAGTTGCCATACCACTTGGTACGTTACGTTGCATTGTTTACTATCATGTGTAATACATTGTATATTTTGTTGACCTGAATGACATTCTCTGATTATTGAAATCTGATGATCTTAATGTAAATGTGTTTTCCCAAGCCAAAAGTTATGTATATTGTTTATCAGAGGTGGTAAGCTTGTAAAATAGGTTAGGTATTGGAGCAGAACTGAACTGAGCTGAAAAAATATATGTTCTAGAACAGTTTTTGAACCGTTTTTGATGGTGTTTCAGGGCCAGTGACAGTTTTTTCCAGTGAGTGGTGAGCCAGGGTGCTAAAGGAGCCTAAGCAAATTGGAATGGAGGGGGTTAATATCCACCCATACTCAGAAAATGTTTGTTAAACTGAGCGCACCTTTAGCATACCGTGCAAGCAGTCAACTTGCAGACTTATTTTAAAGGGGTTTTTTGCAGTTGAAAGTCTTTATCAAACTGTTATTGTGAACTCTTTGTTTCAGGCTTGTGCAGGATGTTACAGTGATCTGAGGAAGGTTTTATGTGACATTATGTTCATACATTCCAAAGGCCAACTTGGATTGGCTGTGCAGACACTTAGTGACTTCGATGTTCCAAGTGAGCATTCTATTTTGTTCCTTTGTATAACTGGCAAAAATGCTCATTTCGTTCGACTATTGGTTGGAGCAAATTATAAAATGAACAAATCCACCTCAATCTGCCGTGTAGGGACCTTGAGAAAGTCCTTCACTGGCAATTGCTCGTGCGCTTCGGCGTGAGACTCCAATTCCGTGTCCGTACTGTAGTCAGGAGCACCTCTGAGTGGGGAGCATGAAGGGACGC
Organism: Lumbricus terrestris; assembly: GCA_949752735.1. Taxonomy (NCBI): domain Eukaryota; kingdom Metazoa; phylum Annelida; class Clitellata; order Crassiclitellata; family Lumbricidae; genus Lumbricus; species Lumbricus terrestris. Next base: position 16,101,699 of record OX457053.1, on the reverse strand, counting down.
TATAGCAAATGCGAGAAATAAATAAAATAAATGAATTAGAGGGCTTTCCAGTCAAAAGCGTATGGATTGCAATCATTTTGTTCACTATTCCATCTACTATAATTGATTTTTATGTTTTAACTAAATATCCTTTGCCGATAAAAGTTGTTGGTATTACTGTATTTGCAGACGGTGCCACGGCTTTGCTGGAGCGTGAGAGGATGAAACTATTATCTGACGGACAGTTGATGGAATATCAGAACTTCGTCTCGCGAAATCTTCACATTTTGTCCACGTCAGTATTTTTATATGTATCTGTTAATTTACGATGCTGTGACAGTTGAGCATGTAAGGCAATATATGAAAGTGATGACTAAAATTTTACAGTGCCAATTTAGATCAGAGACGGATCCAGGGGGCCAATCCGCCCATGCCCCCCATTTAGAAATCTCTTTTTTTGACCAGCTATTTTGGCTCGGAACGTAGATGTGGCCCCCCATGAGTAGTCCCGCAGGTCCCTCCCCATGCCCACAAGGTCCTTAACTTAAAAAAGGTCATTATTTTGGTGGATGAAATGGTATATTTTTCTTGGGAATTCAGGACAAATGATTAAAAAAAAGTCATCAGATTTTTCTACGACCAGGACGAAAATTTTTCCCTGTCCCAAGACCGAAAATTTTGGCCCACCTTCGAAAATTTCTGTATCCGCCCTTGATTTAGATGACTGTGGTAATTTAAATGACTAAAATATCACAATGGCAATTTAGATGACTAAAATATCACAGTGGCAATTCAGATTACTAAAATATAACAGTGGCATTTTAGATGACTAAAATATGACAGTGGCAAGTTAGATGACTAAAACATGATGGTGGCAATTTAGCAGCGATCTAACTTTTTTCTAAACAGTTACTTGTTTTTTAAACAGGATGTTCTTTTACACATGATGGATGCATTGACATTAAAGCTTTTGCGGGGTTCTAGTGCTAATCTTTTAGACCACTTCATGTATAACCAGCTACGTACATACAAAGTTGACAAAAAGTGACTTCTTGGGTTTTTGTCACATTGGACCATTTTTACGCACAAATTGACCTAGACGACTTCTTGGGGTTTTTGTTCCACCTTTGGATGGGTTTTCATCATTAATTTAAAAAAATTCTTATTTGTTTTTGCCACTCGGGTTGGGGTTAGATTCACTCTAGTTTACATTCTAAGTTATACTCCAATTTTGTATGCATTGTTTTGCAAATTTCTATTTTTAATGACATTTAGCATCATTTTTTTAAAGCTTGCATTTTAAGGCAGGCTCTACTGATCAAGTTTTCTTGAAGAGTGCTATCAATTTTTTATATTTTTTATACATCTATCTTGTGTATAAGAAATATTTCTTAATTTGACAAACTTAATTTTCAGGCACCCGGTTTTGACTCTGCAGCAAGCCCTTAATGAACCAAGTCAGTCGCTTCCCTCAGCTGATGCAGAGAGGATGCTTTTGAAGGACTGCAGAGTTACGGAGGGTGCTGGACTGATGCGGTGGCTCAACAAACGAGATGAATTCGACAGCTGTCTTCGGACGGTGAATGATCTGCCCGAGGTTGGTTTCATACTTTCATTTCAACGTAAACTTGTGGGGCGCGGTGGTGTAGTGGTGGCGTCGTTGCCTTGAAACCAGAAGGTTCGAGGTTCGAATTCACCTCACGTCACCGCGTAGGGACCTTGGGCAAGTCCTTCACTCGCAATTGCTCAACGCTTCGGCGTGAAATTCCGCTGCAGTGTCCGCTCTGCATTCGGGAGCGCCTCTGAGTAGTGAGCTTGAAGGGGCGCTATAACAAGTGCACATACATACATACATACAAACTTGCATTAGATTTCCTATTGGTACATGAAGTTGATGCTCAAGATTAAACAGTGAGATGCGACTAGTTTCTATACAAGCATAAATCATTGTGGGGTGTGGTGGTGTAGTGAGTATGCTCGTCGCCTTGCAGCCAAAGGGTTGCAGGTTCGAATCAGCCTCAAGTCGCCGCGTAGAGACCTTGGGCAAGTCCTTCACTCGCAATTGCTCAGCACTTTGGCATGAAACTTCGATTCAGTGTCCACGCTGTAGTTGGGAGCGCTTCTGAGTAGAATTGTGGAAGATGAGCTATAACAAGTGCACATACATACATCCATTTCAGCTTCAGCAAGGGAATTTTTTTTATTTAGATTAAATCAGATCCATTGGAGGGAAACTGAATATCTGTATCGGCCATACACAATACAGTGCAACTGTTTTTTGACATGTATTTATGTACGTATGTATATTCATTTATATCCAAACAACAAGAGTCATAACACTGTATACGTGCATTAGCACAATTGACAGTATGGCTTCTTAGTGCTTATGGTTGAGTTTGTTAGCACATGTTTTAAGTAACTTTCTTTAAATTAAAGTTCATCGAGTCTTTGTTGGTGAGAGTGAAATTGTGAGCCGTTGGATGTGGCCTTCAGTTGTGCATGAAGCACTTGCTCAAAGTACTTGCGCAGCGGCCAACCGAGTCTTGAAATCCTTTCTCCACGTTACAGGCCTTGCATTCCATTTGACTTATAATGTGTCTAATGAAGAAACCGAGAAGGTGACGTAGAAGGCTTGTGATCCTTGCTGCTAAACTATCTGCTAAAAGTAACGATGATGTTAGAGTTGGCACGTGTATACATGTGCATGAAATTGCGCATTCATTTGTCCTATCTATCGTTGTTGATTTAGCGTATTGTAGTTGGACATTTATATAACGCCATTTTTTTCAGGTCTTTTTAACATACTCGTTATTTTTCTACAGGTTGTAACGTGCTTGGCTATGTCGTCAGATGGTACCTTCTTGGCTGCAGGATTTAAGGACTGCACAGTTAAGCTGTATGAGAGAAAGTTACCTGCTTTGATCAAGGTAAGCTCGACTGCAACGTAAAGGTTGACAAAGATGTGACGTTGCTTGAAGATGTTAATTTAGTTATTATTCACATTTGAATTCATTGCTCATTTCTTTGTTGTCGGACTATGTGACATATTCATATACCGTATTTTCGCAAATATAACAAGTGGGTTATACAAAGTTTTACAAACCATGCACCCTACCCGCATGGTATACTCGTGGGCGTGTTACATTCGCGAAAATACGGTATGTGAGTTTCATAGTTACCTGAACATATGTTCGTCAAAGATTTTGTCAGCCGGAAGTTATTAGAGCGCTCAGCTGCAGTTTGTAATAATTAAGTAAATAAGTAGTTTATGAAACTAACTGCTTTTCGTACTTTGGTGTAGATGCTTTACATAAAATATAGCATGCAATCACAATTGACCATTGATTGTATGTTTGTATGTGGACAACATCTGGGCTGGGTTTTTCATTAGTTTGCACAGTTTTACAGCAATTAACTAATCACATAAGAAAACTGATGGCAGCTTAGTTTTGATTCAACTTCGGTCAATGCCTTGAGCGATGGAATTGCTAATTAATAATTATTTAAATATAAATTTAAATAATGTTAAAGAAATTCTTACAACATTGCTGATGTTTGATGAAGATTAATCACATTCTGATGATTGTTTGAAGACTGGCGTGTCTGCGTTTTGTTGTAGGAGCTGAAAACGTTCTCTGGCCACAGTAACACCATCAGTGCGTTGTGCTTTGTATCTGGCGTACGGTTGTGCAGTGCGTCGGCCGACGGAACGCTCAGCCTCTGGAGCATCACTGGAGGACACAGGTCAGTCGAAGCTGTTGTCACGACAACCACTTCATTGTGAGGTTCTTTAACTCTTTAGGCCAAAAAAAAATAATGTTGTGTTTCCGGTAACCCGACCGACCCTCTTTTATCGCCGCGACTCAAATAATTTTGTAAAAAAATTTATTTAAAAAAAAAATTTTATTAAAAAAATTTTTATTTAAAAAAAATTTTTCTCCAAAATTTGTTTTGACATAATACGGCGACATTGCCTTCCGTATATAGCTGGATCTTAGGCCAAAAATATGTTGTGTTTCTGGTAACCCGACAACTCACTTTTAGTGTCGCGACTCGGAAAATTTTATGCAAATTTTTTTATTTACAGTGACTTAGAGTTTCACGCCTGCCTAAGTACTTCCTGGTTGCCAGTCTTGAGAAACCTCTAGCCTTATCATTTTCACTTGAGCCACCTCTAACAATGACTAGGGAAAATAAATCTAGCAACCTCTAGGTGTAACTAGCCACTGGCTCGGCCAGTCTGGAACGACCCCTGACAGTGATGTTTTGTTCACACTCATCTTCCCCTTCCCTTCCCACTTTATCTTACCAGAAAAGATATCAACAAAATGAAATTAATAGAATTGTTTTCTAGAGCAATTTTAGGTACAGACAGTCGGAAAATAGGCAGTTTATACTTGCTTAGAACACGTACTTTGTTGCAGCGTGTACCTTTATGCAAAAAAGAGTAGTTGGGTATAATTTTTCGGATAGTCACTGTATAAAAATATTTTACCAAAATAAAAATATTTTTCGACCTACCTACCCAATTTTTTTTATCTCTGTTACCGGAAACACAGCATTTTTTTTTTGGCCTTACCGACCAAGGGTATAGGATTTTCCCATACCATTTCCTACACTTTCAGTATTGTGGTAAATGTGCTATGTGATAGGGGATACATTTTTTTGCTTCTGTTGGTCACGATATTTACTGGCTGCTCCAGTGGTTTGAAACTGTATTATGCAATTGGGCGGCCCTGTTAGTGAGGGCAATATGTTCCTTTGTGTTTCCCCATTTTCATCAACTACTAAACCGATTCAGAATGTGCTGCTTTTGTGATTGGTGTACAATAAAGGTGTGCTGATGCCCAGTAGTCAGCTAGAATATTCACTTTGGCCGAATATCCCGTTTTAATTGTCTAATTCAGTGGTTCCCAACCTGTGGCCCAAGGGCCAAAAGTGGCCCGCCAGATCTAAAGAATGGCCCTTGTCCATCAAAGAATTAGCAAATATATATGACAAAATTGACAATTTGAACAGGATAGAACAAATAATTATTTTCTATTACAAATTATTTTATGTTGACGTCTATAAACATCAAACATTCCATTTTGATTCAATTATAACAATTTCATGTGCTTTTAGTTAATTTAATTTTAGCCTTGTGGCCCCTAATGTCCATCAACAAAGAAAAAAGTGGCCCTCGTGTCTTCCAGCTTAGAAAAAGTGGAGCCTCTAGAGTCAAAAAAGGTTGGGAACTACTGGTCTAATTGCTAATGGTTCCTGTGTTCTCTGTGACAGAATCTCGGTTCTACGAGGTCACAGTCGATGCGTCGCGAGCTGTGCTGCTGATGCAGCGGGGAAGGTGATTGTGTCTGTCGGATGGGACTTGGCCATCAAACTCTGGGATGGTCAGACAGGAGCAGCACAGGGCAACTTAGCTACTGACCAGTGAGTTGAACTTTAATAGTTTCATACTGTAGTAATTCCGTCAGAGTTTTTACTATTATTTAATCGTGACTGTCGTTAGTTGTAGATTATTTAAGGTCGCGGTGATGTAGAGGTATGTTCGGTGCTTTGGAGCCGGAAGGTTGCGGGTTCGAATCCTCCTCAAGCCACCATGTAGGGACCCTGAGCAAGTCCTACACTCGCAATTGTTCATGCGCCTCAGCGTGAAACTCGATTCAGTGTCCGCACTGTAGTCGGGAGCGCCTCTGAGTAGTGAGCTTGAAGGAGCGTTATAATGAGTGTTTATACATACATATCACAGCAGCGCTTTTGTAAGATGTTCTGAGGCACCATATTGTAAATTATGTTAAATCTTCAAAATTTCTCAGCACCATATGAAAGCAGCAGTAGGGAAACCAGCTTATTTACTGGCACTATGTAACTATCACGTAGTCAAGTCTGCAGTCACCAGGCTGCTTTATCCTTTCCAGGGAGGTCAAGCCGAGGAGTGCCTTGATATGTATCGATGGTCATTGATACATATAATTTCATTTCTGATACATTCTGATGTCGGTTGTCGATTGTTCTTACGTTGCTCGTGATTTCAATGGATTTTTCTTGCAGCAGCATTTTACCATCATCCGGTAGCTGCCATCATAACGATTGACTTTCTTAACAGCTGTGACCCCTAGTTTGTCCCTTCTAAAATTTCACCAGTGTGGTAAGTCTGTAGAATTGTACAGTACTGTGATTTGGTTGGCATGGGCCAGGAGCACCAATAACGAGTTCTTTAACTGGTGCTCTAAAAATGTCAGATTACAATTCAAACTGTTCTTAATGACTGCTTTAAACTGAGCCCATATAAGATTGAGGAAACATTGCATATCTTAATAGGTTGACTCTATAATGTAAATTATAAGTTCTTCATCGTGTCACATGTTGGTATGTAACTATGTGTGTTGTACGTGAAAATGTGTAAGTACTCATCTTTCTGACAATTTCTGAAGAGTGGTGATGATGCGTGACTAGTGTCTTTGTTTATACCTGTGTTTGTGTGTTTTTGTTTTGCCAGACATCCAGTGAATTGTGTGGCGTTTCATCCCGAGGGTCAACTGATCGTGACGGGCGACTGGGGTTCAACGCTGAAAATCTGGGATGTCTTCAACAAGACTCGCAAAGGCGTATGTGTTGTTTGTATGCGCACATAGATTCTTCAACTGAAGTACGGATCCATCGTTGTAGAATGACCTTCCCTGCAATTCATGGCAGGATTCTGGTGGGGAATTCACCTGCATCTCTTCACTCCTTGAAGACCTTTTTCTTTTCACGTGCCTGTCGCCACTGAACAGCCATGCTGCGAGAAGCACTTTACAGATGTTCTATCGTGAACAATAGATTAGATTAGATTAAATTAGATTATATTAAAAGCCCCATACGAAATATAGTAATTAAGTAATGAAGACACAATTTGGTTTGTGTGTCTGTCGTAGTAGAGGCTTTGAACAGCTTGACTTGTTTTCAGATTTTACGAGGTCATAGCAGTTCAGTACGAGACGTCGCGTTCAGTCCATCTGGGCGACACATCGCGTCTGCCGCTCTGGATGGAGAAGTCAAGATCTGGTCTGCTGCCTATGGCTCCAGCGTAAGTAACAGTATAGTGTAACAGTATAATGTAGCAGTATAATGTAGCAGTATAGTGTAACAGTATAATGTAACAGTATAATGTAGCAGTATAAGGTGACAGTATAGTGTATAACAGTATAATGTAACAGTATAACGTGACAGGATAACAGTACTTATAGTGTAACAGGATAATGTGACAGTATAATGTAGCAGTATGGTGTAGCAGTATAACGTGGCAGTGTAATGTGGCAGTATGATGCTCGAGCTGGTTGAAAAGTTACTGTCTAGTTTATATGAATTTATTGCATGTATTGATCATGATTTTGCTGATCACTGTCAGAGTAGAATTGTTCTACTTGCATTTTTATATAGATCTGCTAGTTTTTAGTTTGTGACCAATTTTCTTCAAGCTGTTGCAATGTACTACATGCATTTAAATGCTCCTAAGTAAACGTATGTTGTGTAAGATTGATTTACTGCACAACTTGATTGATTAATGATTCTAGTCCACGTTTCAGCTGAAATTATCACCACCAGTATTCTCTGTCTCTTTCTTATAGATGTTTTCTGTTCTGTCATTATTTCATAACTTTATTTAAGTTTGATTATTTCTTTTAATTATTTCAAATTCAGACTTTAAAGATTTAAAAGATTATTGACCTTTTGTTCCACGGTGTAGGTTCCCCTGAAATTTCTGAATATTTTGGGGACTCTGACTGCGTTCGGTCAATTGGCTTATTTATGGTAAAAGTATATGTTAGTGCAGTTTAAGAATTTTTTATCTTACCTAATATTTTAAACAGTAAAATAACTAATAATTCGTGATGTGAATTAAATTTTAGGTTGGTGTGATTCGCGGCCAAATCCTCCCAATAAATCGGATTTCCTTTTCACCCACTGGTCAAGAACTGGTGACTGCTTCTGATGACCATAAGATCAAGGTCAGTGCGGTCAAACTTACCAATGAGACCCTTCACATTCATTCTTTCATTCATGCATTCAAGTATTTATATAGCACCTCTTCAAGGAAACTACGGGGGGGCCCGGTAGAGTAGTGGTTAACACGCTGGCCAAGAGTGCGAGAGGTTGCAGGTTCGAACCCCCGTTGGGCGGATTTGCTTTGTAGGCTGCTATTAGCGCCGTGTAATTACAAAGCTGTCTGTTCAGTTGGTAGTTAAGTTTAATTAAGATTACTGCATAACTTGTAAATGTAAAGCGCAGTGCGTCTTGCAGGCGTTTAATTAAAGAAAAGATATTATATTATTATTATTACTCGGAGTTGCCCCCAACTCCTGCATGGCCAAAAAGAACAGTTTTCAAGTACTTATAGAATGTGTCAGAGTGAAGTGTAAAGCTTAGACCGGACTTAAAAATGTAGAATGAAAGGCTAAGGAAGACGAGAGTTTTTTCTATAAATAAAATGTGATGGGACCACACAATTTTCTGATCAGTTTTCTGTAGAAGTGTATTTAGAAGTGTTGTGCCTTTTTACTTAAATCATTCCTACTGTGTTTTACTTGACATCAGGATGAACTTGTGGTTTAGATCCTCTTAAGTTTTGTATTTTTTATTTGAGATCATCGACTTGAGACACGTCGCACGGTTGGATTTTTGCCTTGGGCCACATTCAGGAATAGGTTATTAACCGTTATTTGTAGAAAAACTTTGTTACCTTCCTTTATCCTTAACCTTTTTGAATCCAGTCTCGGCTTAAGGCGGTTTTTCTTGCCTTATACTCCTTTAAGCTTTGACTGCCTTACTGTATGACCAGTCCATCGGGATAGTCTATATTGTAAGACCAGGTTGGACTAGATGACAAGTTATAAGAGGTGTTTTGGGTAGGGAATAAACCTGAAGGGGAGGTTTTTGTGTAATTTTAAAAATTGTTTTCTGATTTTCAATTTATATAGCATTTACAGCAGCACTGCTTGGCAATGTTCCTCTGGGTAAAGCTGATCACTGCATGAGGTATAACTGTGTGTGTGTGGAATGCTTATCTTTTAGGTTTGGTCTGGAAATATTGGACGACCCATTGGACACATTGGTCAAGGTGAAAATTACGGGCCGGTTGTATGCGTTGCCTTCGATGCAACAGGGGAACATGTTGCCGCTGGTTATCACGCGGGTTTCATTCGTCTGTTTGCGGTTGATTCTGGTGAGGACTTGCAATTACTTATCGCAGTCTGAAATTTTTAAAGCGTTGCTTCTTGTAGAAATTCTTTTCACTTAAGGATTTTACGTTTTGCTTTGGGATTAATGCATTTATTATATTCAAGTTGAAGATGGGCTTTGCTAAAACTGGGGACCTATAATGCATGCTTGTGAGGAGACTTGAGCTACCAGTAAAATCAACTGTTGACACTTTATAAAATGACTGTCTGAGGATGTATTATTAAATTACATTTGGTGACCATCAATGTATGATGATTGATTAATTACTGATGTAAATACAGAACCATGATTAGCGGAAACATAATTATGTTCTTTTGGATTGCCTATTGACAACCTGCATATGAATTTTGTAAGTTGCGTACTTGTATTACTAATCGTGGTGGTCAATAAAGATTGATTTTTTGATTGACTGACTGATTGATCGATTGGTTGATTGATTGGTTGGTTGATTGACTGGCTGATTGATTGGCTGATTGATTGATTGACTGTCTGACTGACTGACTTACCGATTGATTAACTGATTGATTGACTGATTGATTGCCTGAGTGATTGATTGATTGATTGATTGATTGATTGGTTAGGAAATCTAGTGTGGGAGAAATCGTTCTTCAAGGATCCGGTGTCGATTCGTTGCATAAAGTTCAAGTCGGCGGAAGAGATGAACCTGTGCATGGGGGGAACGTTGACGTCATCTCTTGCGCTGTTTGTTGGAACGGCTAAAGGAGCCATCTTGGTAGTCATTGTTTTTTTATACACCTGTTATAATTCATTTGACCTTCAGTCTGAGAGACTGTGAATGATAATTCATGCAAAAAGTATTGAGCTTCAGCCCTGTAGCATTGTTTCATGAGAGTCCTGCTGATGAGTGTTTTAAGTTGAGCATTACAACTTTCAGTTATGTTACGTAAGTTGTGATTAGGGCTGTTTATTGCAATGGTTGTTTACAAATCATTACGGTCTAATTCCATGGAAATTTGCCAAGTGCTAGCCCGATTTTGATGCCATTTGCGTTATTTCATTCAGAAAATATTCCTTTACTGCTCAGCAAAATTGCAGAATAATCTATTGGTGGTTTCTGAGGACTTGGAGGACACAAATGTTACGAAATTTTTTATTCAAGTTTCATACTCTAAACTAGTGAAAAAATTAGACGCGTATAACTTTAGTTGGAAAAGAGATATTTTCATTCTGTTGAAAGTATTTAAAAGCAGCGCCCATTGTAGCATATATGACTGAATAAATAAAGGTAAGAACCGACATGTGACGGGTTTTGAGCACCTGTGTCACAAATGTAGGTCTTGTAGGAGTACTATTTGGCAAAAACCGTCGTGTCACGATTGTTACTTTATTGCAATGGTTGTCTGTATTGGCCAGATGTTGGATCCATTGAATGGTGATGTTAAGTGCACATTGGACGGCCATGCTAAATCCGTGATGTGCCTGGACGTTGGTCAGAAGTCTCGAGAGGGTTTTGTGGTAACGGCTGGGGAGGACTTTGCTGTCAATCTGTACGAATACGCAAACCTGGAAAAGAGCAAAAATGCCAAGTAATTATTATTATTATTCTATTGTATTGTATTTGATCATTTACAAAGCACCTCTTGTACTAAAGTGCTAAAGTCGGGTGAACCATTCAGAGGTGCTCACAGTGTGCAAGGCCTCGCAAGATGAAGCATGCTTTTGAGAAGAGAGAAGGAAGAAGAGAGACTGCCAGACAGAAGGAGAAAGCACATGATATAATAATAATTTTAATATAATAATAATATTATTATTCCTAATGATTAACTGAAATGTCTTCTCATTATTTTAATCGCATCATGCATATTAATTAATCCACGGTTAACATGCTGTGCTATCCTGATTGCCACTTGTAAGTTAAATGCGTAGACATTGTTAACTTTAATACTAACACTCTTAAGTTGTGGAGCTGATACATTATTGTTGTATTGCAGACCTTGTCAGACGCTGGAAGGCCACACTGCTCCCGTGACTTGCTGTGCACTGAACATGGATGAAACTAAATTAGCTACAGGAAGCCGTGATAAGGTTAGTGGGAGTTAAAGTTTTTCGCTGCCAATTAAAAAGAATAATGGAACAAATGGTTATAAGGTTCGTTAGTTGTCAGTTTCAGTGGAGTAACAGTGAAAGACTGAAAGATTTCTCGTTTCTCACTTTTTCAAATTTGACAAATTCTCAGTTCCTGCCATCCGCCCGCTAGCATCATCTTTCACGTGCTCTTCTAGTTTTCCCTCCAAATCCAACCTTTTCAAGCAAAATTTTCTACTCTAATCCATTCTATCCTTTGTCTTCCAATTATTGTCATCCTTGATGAGCCCTGCCTCAGCAGCTCATGCAACTCCTGTCTTTCATCTCTGTTGGAACTTCTTTTGATGTTCTTTGGACAGGTCTAACTTGTTTGTCCCACGAGCTAGGACTACTACTAGTCCTCTTCCCTCCACTTAACGTGGGACTCTTCTTTCTGGATAGCTATCTACATCTCTCTCTTCTTAGACCTATTTTGTTTCGCTAAGGGCTATCGCACTGGGAGCACCACTGAATGGCCATGGTTGTGACTCGTGAGTGGCGCTACAGAAATTACTAATTACATTACATCGACCATCCCTAGACGAACACCTTTGACGCAGTGCTCTTGAATAAGCTGATGCTCTGTGCTTAGCTTTAGAACAGCACTTTAGAAATCTGGAGTTTATTGTTTACAAAATTATGTTATGAAGTATAAACAGTAAGGTGAAAAATTAGTGCAAATCTGTGTATGAAATGTGTTCTTTTGTTTTCATTAAATTGACAGAATGTCATCATCTGGGATCTTGGAACTGCTGGACTTGTAAGGCAGGAACGCGTTCTCTACAGTTGCCATAGTGACTGGATCACCTGCTGCGCTTGGTCCAATACCAGAAATTTTCTGGTCAGTATGAGCTGATTCTCTCGTGCCTTTGTTGTACGATTAGACCATTAAGGTACATTACGATACATTATAGTATGTGATGGTAGTTGGTAAATCTCTCAATCTTTGTTTCTTAACCTTGGCAATTTAAAATGAAAAATTTGGAACTCTTAAAGTGTAACAGGTTTTTATCGGGTAGTCAGTCAACGCGTGTATATACCGTACTATACAGGCCACATTAAATTTTATACAGATACAGTGTTTCAATTATGATTATGTTAGGTAATTGCATTGTTCATGGTGTTATGTCATTTGCAGGTGACTGGATCCAGTGACTTCAATCTAAAACTGTGGGACATGAAATCTGGAACAGAGAAGGTTAAATTCACTGGACACATGTCAGCTGTCAGCTCAGTTGCCTACAGCGTAAGCATCTGAAGTGTTCCTTGAATTAAGTAATACAGCATTTGGTGACTTTCAGAACTTATGGAGGAAAAGTCGGACAAGCAGTCCCTTAATCTTAGGATGGATGGACAAACGAATAGCTGATGGGTGGGTTGGTGGGGTTTTAGTTAGATGGATGAATGGATGGATGGATGGATTGATGGATGGATGGAAGCTGTGAGTATGCAGTGATAGCGATTTTGTTTCATAACCTTGGCATCCTTTCAAGCTCTCTACTCAGAAGCGCTCCCAACTACGTCGCGGACACTGCATTGGAGTATTACTCCGAAGCGCTGAGCAACTGAGAGTGAAGGACTTGCTCACGGTCTCTACAAGGCGACTTGAGGTGGATTCGAACCTGCAACCCTCTGGCTGCAAGGCAACGAACATACCCACTACACCACTGCGCCTCTCTGTGGGTTTGGTTTTAATTCTTCTGAATGTTTGTTTCAGTACGGTTGCATCGTTTCAAGTTGCAACGATGGATCGGTGAAGGTCTGGTCGCACTCGGGAGCAGAAGTGACGACGCTCTTTGGTCACACGCAGAGAGCCAACGCTTGCGACATCTATGTTGAACTACTCAGAGAAGACGGTAAGCGAATTTATTAAAACCGTGGTTCCCAACCCATGGCCAAAATGGTGGCTCACCAGGCCTAGAAAAATAGCTCTCGTCTCTAAAAAATTAACAAAAATATATGAGAAATTGACAGTTTGGGCAGGAGGGAACATATCATTATTTTCTATTACAAATTATTTTATTTTTATGTTTGTAAATAACATAAAACATTCTATTTTGATTCAATCGTAAAAATGTTATATGCTTTTAGTTAATTAAATTTTGGCCCCCAAGTGTCCTTCAGCAAAGAAGAAACAGTGGCCCTTGTGTCGTCCAACTTAGAAAAGTGGCCCTAAAGTCAAAAATGGTTGGGAACCTCTGTATTAAAACATCTTAAACATCTATTTTGTGCTTGAATATTTAATCCATTTCTTACACAGTGCCCCGTCAAGGTTGCTGCTAGTATAATGCTCCCTGCGCAACTACGACTAAAGAGGACAGTTTTAAGACCGTTTTCCTGTTCTGTGATGCTCTTTCAGAATCGGAAGAAAGCAAGGACTGGGCAACAATGGCCGACGAAGAAGAATGGACGGCCAAGCACGAAGAATCGAAGGCGAACAGAGCGGATGTGAAAGTGGAACGAGTTGTCGTTGCGACTTGTTCCGACGATGGAACCGTTCGATTGTGGCTTCCGAATGAGGTTCGAGTCTAACTGTCGTCATTTAATAGTTGTTCGTTCATTTCATGATATATGACCCTGAGTAAGTCCTTCACTCGCAATTGCTCAGCGCTTCGGCGTGAAACTCCGATGCAGTGTCCACGCTGTAGTCGGGAGCGCCTCTGAGTAGAGAGCTTGAAGGAGCCTGAAGGGGAGCTATAACAAGTGCACATGCAAACAAACAAACAAACATAGGCGGCCCTAATAAGCGGGATCCTGGTCTCTTCTGGATGCTCCTGTTGTATCCCTACGTTGCTGTTTAATTGTTTAATTTTACTGTGTGATTGTCATATGACGATTGTTTTCACTGGGAACAATAAAAGAATTGAATTTAATTTTTATTCAGTAAGTGTGAGTACTGAAAATGTCTTGTTTTTAAAACAGACTGAATGGAAACACTGCAGAAAAATTATTCCATTATAAGGTGTTTTCAATTTTGGTTCTTCTTGAATCGTTTCAGAATAATGCGACAATATGTATCATTAATTATTATTTTTGAAGATAACTGAAATGGTACAAGTAATAGGTCATGGTAATAGGTCTGCATGTAATTTAGTCGTTCTTTTTGCACGCACTTTTTATACTTGAAGGGGCGCTATAACATAAACGGCTCATGCATACATACTGTTGAAGATCGATGTGAATTTTACATTGGCTTCTGTCGTTTTTTCGCAGAGTTCTGAGCTGGCCTGCTTGACCGGTCATTGGGGGAAGGTGGTGGCATTGGCATGTGGTCGGGGTGGTTCAGTCTGCTCTGCTGCATTGGATGGGACGGTGAAGCTGTGGAAAGTTCCCGAAGTCGCCGTCACATCGAGTGGACACGTGGGAGAAGTAACAGCAATCGAATGCTCGGTGGATGGAAGCGTAGTGGCGACTGCGAGTCGGTGAGTTGGAGATGAATTGGTGAGTCGGAGATGAGTTGGTGAGTCAGAGATGAGTTGGTGAGTCAGAGATGAGTTGGTGAGTCAGAGATGACTTGCCGAGTTAGGGATGATTTAGTGAGTCAGAGATGAGTCGATGAGCCGGAGATGGCTTAGTGAGTCATAGATGACTTGGTGAGTCAGAGATGATTTGCTGAGTTAGGGATGATTTGGTGAGTCAGAGATGACTTTGTAAGTCAGAGTTGACTTGGTGAGTCTGAGATGAGTCGGTGAGTCGGAGATAACTCGGTGAGTCAGAGATGAGCCGGCGTGTCCGAGATGAGTTGGTTTGTTGGATGACGTGATTTGCACAAGTAAAAAGACTTTTAAATGATCGAGATTTGATTTAGAATGTTATGTATGAAACCGAGAATTTTGGATGACTCATTCATACGAGTAATTTTATTGTTGATGGGTGATTGTGGTGGTGAGGTGTTGTGATTGTTGTGGTGGTGGTGTACGGGTGACATCAGTGTCAGTGATTGGCAATAGTGGTTGGTGTTTGTGATGACTGTAACTGAATTTGTTTTGTATTGCAGCGATGGCACGGTGAAGATTTGGGCGAGACAGTCCGCTGATAAACAGTTGTTCAAAGTTCCTCAGATTCGATTGGATATTAAGGTAATAAATACTTGCGCTCGAGTTCTTGCTTAGGTGCTCATGTGAATTATGTGAAGCATGATTATGCGTTTCGACTTCATTAAATACGTAAGTAAGTAAGTACAGACTTTAATTTCTCAGTTGCAGACTGCATTCAGAATTGCAAACGACATTATGCATAAGTCTGTGTACATTCAAAGACAGGAACGATCGGGATGGCATGCGAATAAGAAGCGTTGTGCACTTTTGATTGTCGGCATACGGCAGAACTCTTATAGTGAATGTTATTAAATATTTTAAAATTATTATTATTATTGAGTTTGCTCTAAGTTCTGTCTGGTCCCATTATAAGCAGTGCTTAATCAGAAATGAGAATCCCTGCTCAGGAAAATCTGGAATTGTTGTACACATGTATATCTATAGATAGCATTCCACCACGAACCCCTCCAGAAAAGTATATAAATATGGCATGAATAATAGTCGTCGTGAATGATACACACTTTTTGTAATTGTAGTCGTATATTTATATAGCGCCTCTTCAAGAGAAACTCCTCAGATGCGCTCCCGACCTGACACCTAACCACAATCAGAGCGAATGGTTTTCAAGCACTTGTGAAAAGGGGCAAAGAAGAAAGACAAAGAAGTTCATTATATATGGAAACTATTCAGTAACTTATTCCAGAAAGATGGACAAAGCTTTTATGCAGCACTGTGTAAGTTCGGGGCATAGGGACAACCAGGTCACCATACATAGCAGAACGAAGCAATCTACGGCCTGGAATGGGAGCACTAGCATTGGCACACAAAGCTCCCTAAGATAAATCGGAGCTTAACCTGCTAGACAATTATGCATGAGCATTGAAATCTTAAACTCTATACCTTATGATTCAGTCAACATTTAATTGGTCATGTCTGTTTTTAGGTGAGCAAAAAATCTGTGAACTGCGTTCGGTTTCTCCCTGAGAGAAACAATTGCTTCTTCACCGGTTCAGATGACGGAATTGTCGCTCTCTACCTTCTGGATCTCGGAAAAGACCCTCAGGCAAAGTAAGCGAACTGCTGTGGTCGTTGCTCATGCTTTTCTCACTTTCGTCTTTGATTGTTCCTTTTTTTAAGTACTGGTACATGCTTGTAGAATTTAGCATATTGTCAGCATCTTTGCATGAGTAGCTAACCTTTCATGCTGCCATTTTCCACTGAATTAATTCTCCATCATTTTGCCTAACTCTATGATATGTAAATAGGCCCCCCCTACCAAGTGGGACTTTGTCCCTTTTGGAGCGTCTATTGCTCCCCAAAATGCACACCCAAATGACCCAATGTATTACCGGGCAAGGTAACACCATAATACTATAATAACACAATAATAATAATAATAATATAATAATAATAATATAATATATAATAATAATAATATAATAATAATACATAATACTATACACTCGTGTATAGTATTATGGTAATAAATATAGTAAGTATAGTACTAAGTATAGTAATAAATGATTTTGATTTGATTGACTTTGACAATGATGTTGTTGTGTAAAGGAAAGTGACTTGCCTGACGATGTCGTCGCCTGTGATGTCCCTTGAAGTTCCGACGCAGTCTGTAAGAGTCTCAGATTGCAAGTTGTTTGTCACGCAGTTGTTTACAGCGGGTTCCATCGTGATAATAGATAACCTGGATAATCTAGATCGCCAGGGAGGAAGAATGCATCCCTCAATGAGAATTTCTCTGGAATGTTCGGGGTAAGCTGAAAACGGAATTAACTTTTCCGGGAATGTTGCGTAGATTAAGATTTCTGGCATTTCTATTGGGAATGGCTTGAGAATGACTTTGCCGTCTCTTCTTAATTAATCAGGAATGTTTAGCATACTATGGCATAAAAATTGTTTCTTTGGCGATAGTCATGTTTTTTTTGTATGGTTGGGTGCTGAGTAGAATCTGGGAATATTTGCTGAAGTTCAGCCGTTAATGAGGGAACCATGCGCATGACTCCAGATTTTTTTGGTCTTTGTTTATGTGTTTTCAACAGAAGTTTAAATGCACTCATTATTATGCTGTCTATGGGGGGCTATTTCAAGGACCACCTTCTAACGAGATCTTTTTAAAATTTTCATTTTTGTTCTTAATCTTCATGACTTTTATATATGATATTTTATGCTATAATATATTGTGCTTATTTTAGTATGATCTGGAATGATCCTGAGTCCCCACTGAAGCTACTTTTTAAAATCATCTTGAAAGTACTTTCAGTAAGTTGCTAAATTGCTAAGAATGTAAATTAGATTGAATCCGATTCAAACTATGTACATGTGGTCGTGAATTATTATTTTTTGTACCCAGCCTTAAAGACTGGAGCCTGGCATCTGCTTTTGGTGTTGTGGATGGAAATGCTATTCTTCTGACGTGTGGAGCGAGTGGACATCTCTTGCTTTGGAATACCAGTCTGCTGTTTGGGGTCGACAGTAAGAGAAAGGTGACAAGCAGACCCAACTTATATTAAAATTTGTTTCTCTTGATTACTAAGGATTGTTTTTAGCGTGTGTGCTTCCTCTTCTTGCCCTGCCTCTGCCAGTAGACTATTTGAATTATGATACTCTGTGCAATCAATTTAATCTAGCATGTATCGTATCGTATATAAAATTTATTTGGCGTTTATTGTATCGTATCGTATATAAAATTTGTAGAGCGCCTCTTGAAGCTTGGACTATTCAGAGGCACTCAGCACAAAAGCTCCGGGGATAGGAAATGACTTGAGAGCACGGAGAGAGGATGTGGGGAAGAGCACCTAGATATGAGCATAACCCGTAGAAGATTGGGAATGAGGAAGGCCATTCCATGTGGAGGGACTTATCACAGCAAATGGCTGGCTTTGAGCCAAGGTGCACTGAGCTACTTGTTCACAGTTTGCGTTCCATGGGATATGAAAATTTATATGCAGCATTATGTCATTGGTTAAATGTTTGGAAACACACAATATTGTATGTATGTATGTATGCATGCATGCATGCATGCATGTATGTATGCATGTATGTATGTATGTATATATGCATGCATGCATGTATGTGTGTATGTGCACTTGTTATAGTGCACTTGTTATAGCGCCCCTTCAAAATTTCTACTGAGAAGCGCTCCCGACTCCAGTGCGGACACTGCATTGGAGTTTCACGCCGAAGCGCTGAGCAATTGCGAGTGAAGGACCTGCTCAAGGTCCCTACGAGGCAGCTTGAGGTGGATTTCAACCTGCGACCCTCCGGCTGCAAGGCAGCGAACATACCCACTGCACCTCCGCGCCCCACAATATATGTCTTAATGAGTCACATACGACAGTAACAAGAGGTGTTTATGTTTTCTTAGACCACGCCATCAAACGATCAAGAGAATTCAAAAAGTCAGTTCACGCCTGTCCGTCCATTACAACAAGGCCTCCCATGGACTACTTGCCTGACCATATCGGGAAATGTCTTGTATTGTGGTGATTCCTGTGGTAAGCTGGAATGCTGGGACAGGAATTTAGAGACTAATGGATATACAAGTCAGCGGCAGATACAGGTTGGTTACGTTGCTATAATGTGAATTTTATAGCAATGCGCTAATGTTATGTAAGTTATGTTTAGCAATCCCATTGTAGCCTACGTGATGCAGTCTTAACGTCTTTTGCAAGATGAGATAAGATGATAAGTTTTATTACATGATAATCGATGTATGTTTGCTGGTCACATTGACCATTGGTTCACCTTCTCTGACTTTTTGAATGGTTGTTTTTTTTCTAAAATTCTGAATTTGAGCGCATTGCATTGTGGTCCTCTTCTATATATGAGGCACTGCTCACTGCTGACATTATCATGGTTGACACCAATAAATGGATATAACTACCTACGGGTTCCTCTTCGTCTCGATTATCCACTGAGCAAGAGATTTTAAACGTGATGCTGTAAACTTTGGATGGGAATCTGTAGGATTGGCACTACAATTGTGCAGGCCCATTGCTTGGATGTTATTCTAGTTTTTCAATGCATTTTTATTTTTCTCCATTTGTCTCTATTTATTACCATTTATCTCTGTTATCTCCATTGTTCTATATCTCTATTTATCTCTGTTTAACTCCATTGTTCTCTATTTATCTCCATTAGATTCACACAGGCAAGGTGACGAGCATCTTGTGTAAAGGAGATCTGATCTTCACTGGATCCACCGACAAAACGATCAAAGTCTGGAACCGAAACTTTGAGCAGGTATAGCCATTTGATCGAATATTCTAATCTGCTAGTCTTGTCTATCTGGTCTTGAGTAGAGAAAGGCATCTAGTCAGTTGGTCTGTGCACATGAATGGGTCCACTGACTAATGCCTTCACTTCTGATACTCTGGGGCCAGGTTGCGCATTGGATAACACACTGACATGGAGATCAGCAGATCCGAGTTTGATTCCCGAAGCCCCGTAGGATAGACGTGCTTTGTGGGCTGCTGTTGGCACCATTGTATTGAAGGCTATCTGTTCTGTTAGTAGTTAAGATTGGTGTTAATTAAGATGACTGTACACTGTAACCGGTTGCAGTCTGTCAACCGGATCGTTGAATAAACACAAATATATATACACGCCATCAATTCAGATCTCAATGGAAATCCGAATTAGATGTTCGTTAGGTTGTTGGTCTATTAGTACAAATGTGATGCGACTTAAAACTTTTATAATGTTTGTCTTCACTGGCATGTAGCTTATGCCAGTGGATGAACCACTGTGTGTATAGATACATTGAAAGGAATGGTAGTTTTTTTCCTCTGTAGGTTAAACATCTGTAATGAAATTTCACTGCCTTTTAATACTAGCTTAAACCTCTCTCAATCATATTTCTATTTTAAATAGTCTTTTTTTTGGCGAATGTGTAGGCTCCGACCTTTGGTGTGTCAGGCAAATGGTGTAAGGATTCTTACGTATTGCCACTAGTTTCACAAAGTTGGTCTGTAGCTGTCCAGTTGCAGTGCAGTAACTTACAGATGCGTGTTTTATTTGTAACTGAGATTGGCAGTTGCTTGAAGAGGATTCCATTGACTGGATATTTTAGCAGCTTTGTCTTTTCTGCCATTCTGTCTTTTTGTCTGTCTATTTGTCGGTCTTTTAGTCTGTCTTTTTGTCTGTCTTTTTTGTGTCTGTCTTTTGGTCTGTTATTTAGTCTGACTTTGTTGACGATACCAAAATATGTTACACAAAATCGGTGGAATTTCATTTGATGTTCTAATGGGATCTGAAGTTTTAAACTATTGTATTTATTTACAGGTTGGACAGTTCTTTTGCAATGCACCTGTAACCTCGTTAGCACTGTTGCCTTCTGATCTGCCATCTGTGAAGCAGCAACAGCTGGTCTGTGGCAACGACCTTGGAGAAGTATTGTTCCTGAATTGGAGGTCATAAACAATTTTTAAGCTAGTGGGGCTATCAAACAGATCTGCCAACAGTAGAAATTAGTCTGATTTGTTATCAAAACAGGTCGTTAGAAGTGATGTACTTAGCAGTGTTTATTTGTTTTTTGGTGATACTGTTATTTGCGGGCTTTTTTCTACGGTGTAAACTGTTTGTACTGCCTAATATGCTTTTGCAGAAGTAACCATGTGATTATAGCGTTGAGAATCATCATTGAGTCACTTTTGAAGAAATTTTTTATTTTAGTTTTTAATTTTATTTACGATAATTTACGGAAGAAAGTGTTTAGTTGCAATTTGATAATGACAGAAGAAAGCATTTTGTTTCAATTTTGATAATGGCACTGATATTTTGCTGAAGAAACACCTTAATTGCTGAATGATGCATTAACTGTTAATAATAATCATGATGATCCTCATTTATTTACTTAAAACCGACATGAACATTGTATGATTACAAGTATGAACAGATTGTCACTTGTGGGGTGCGGTGGTGTAGTGGGTATGTTCGTTGCCTTGCAACCGGAGAGTTGCAGGTTCGAATCCACCTCAAGTCGCCACGTAAGGACCTTGGGCAAGTCCTTCACTCGCAATTGCTCAGCGCTTCGGCGTAAAATTCCGATGCAGTGTCCGCGCTGCAGTCGGGAGCGCCTTTGAGTAACGGTAGGTTGCTTGAAGCGGCGCTATAGCAAGTGCACATACAAACAAACTAGTTATTAGAATAGTTGAATTTGACTTTTTGGCTACTGTGTCTATGTTAAGGTGAAATTCTGTCTTGTAATAATTGATGCAGTTCCTAAAATTCGTTATCTTACATAAATGGCAGAATATTAATTAATGCATTTTGGACAAATGGTTCTGAAATCAGTCTGAAGGTTCGGCTTATTTGTTGTTAGATTCACTTTGAAATTTTCAAATACTTTCGTGTGATACGTTCTTTTGTTTGTAGATTTATTTGTAAAAACTGTTTAGCTGCACATTCTGAATTTACTAGCAAGGTTATATTGAATCAAGTTGACTTGCACTTCTGTTTAATTGACTTTATTGAAGGTTTAACATGGAATTATGTGCTTCAGTTATTTTGCTTCGTGCAGATTTCTTGTTGAATATTCAAGCTGCTGTGATTCATTTGAATGTGTAAATACTTTCTCGGTGTTTCGCGTTTTGTAATAATTATTTGTCTTGGTATCCAGCGAGTTTTTTTTTTTTGAGAGTTGTCGTGAATCAAAACAACTCGCGACAAGATTGAAGCTAAGATTCTTCGGGCATGTAATGCGATCTGATGGTTTGGAGAAGGAAATGATGCTGGCTTGCGGTGAGGGAAGGAGAAGACTCGGCAGACCAAGGATGAAATGGATGGACGAGATAAACGACATAACTGGCATGAATTTGGAAGAACTGAGGGACTTGTCTGCGAACAGAGAACAATGGAGAATGTGTGTCAAGATGATCGCTAGAACTCTACGAGTTGACAGCACAAGGTGACAAGGTGATGTTTTCAACTGATGTTAGCTACATATCCAACATTGTGCCGGTAAAGTGTGTTGGTCACATTATTCTTTTCACAGCAGTTAAGTTGAGTTTAATTCCTATACTTTATTGCTGATCCAAAAGAACACAGACCACTTAGACTCTTGTCTTGAATCAAAACCAGTAAATGTGCCATGCTTGTGCAGTAATGCATAAAGACCCATGTAATACATATATTAACAACTTGTCACACACACACACACACACACACCAAATGTGGTTTAAATGGTGTACAGTAGACGGGGAAATAAATTTGATGTGCAAGAAACTTCAGTGACATAACGATACATTATTATCAAATTGAAGCCTACTATATGACTCAATTATTTTTATTGACCATGAGTTTACTTCTGCTAGCCTTTCACCCTCTTTAGCCTATCGGTTATACAGATCAGGAGAGACATGTCCGTTACAACCGTTCAGGGTTTAAAGTGGATGGGAACGGCGTTCCCACTGCTCTCGAATATCTTGGCTTGTGTTCCCACTGCTCACCATGCATGGAACCCTTGAAGCATGGCACTCCCAAACATCAGCGTTCCCACTGCTCACAGTTGGTGTTCCCACTGCTCACCCAAACCACTTTAACAACTGCAACCATTGCAATTTTGTGTCATAATTATGACCAAGATGGTTAACCTCACATTCCTCCATTCCTCCTATAGCCAGGTGTGGGTTTGGCACTATCAAAGTACGCATAATGGCATCTCGTAAGCCAATTGTGTATAAGTATATTTTCATCAGTGGCATAACGAAGACAAGAAATGCACCCTTTTAAATTTTTAGTTGACTTCATCATTCATATAAATAAATTCATTGTCGGATGCAGTGGTGTAGCTGTATGTTCTGTGCATTGTAGCCAGAGTGTTGCAGGTTCGAATCTACCCTAAGCCACTGCATGGCGACCTTTACAAAGTTTCAAATTGCTAGTCCATAACTCTGTGAGGTTTACAACGGGAAACCACCTCGTTCATTTCATCCCCCTGGGTGGCATTAAAAGCCAACAAACCTGCCTTCGGGCAGAGACCTTGTCATCATCATCGTCGTCGCCCTAGCCACGTGCAGTGATTAATCTAGGTAATTGGGGGGAGGAGTTCCCCAGGAATGACTTCCCCAGAAAATTTGAGAGTTGTTAACTCCACTCTGTTCCTTGACTCATCATCAACAACCATGGACTCAACGCCCGTAGGTGTCTGATGCCAACTTCACTATGCTCTTCCGTCGTCCAATGTCCATTGCGGTGTGGCAGAGCGCTTGGAGTTCCTTAACTAAGAACCTCAAAACGGTCTTATTTGGCTGTGGTTGGGCCAGGAGCACTTCTGAGTAGCCTGCCTTGAAGAGGCGCTATATAGAATTTCCGAAATAATAATAACATGTATAATCATGGGCGGAGTTTGGTTTCCGTTCTTGGAGGGGCTAAGCCCGGGAAACGATACCATCTACACAATAAAAAACGAATCTGGGTCTTGTTGGGGGGGGTTAATTAGCTCCTAGCCCCTGATAAACTACGCCCATGTGTATAATAATATGTGACAACTCCCCACCCCAAAATATATGGTAACCTTGAAGGCCCAATCGCAGTGCGCCTTTGAGGTACGCCTGCCAAGCGTCTTCGGGTAGCATTCACCTCACCCCACCCCACACCAACGATAATAGGTTGCCATAGCAACCTTCTTCTTTTCCTTCAGGCTTGAATTAATCCTTCTCTACGAAGGGGTCAGCCACTCGGATCCTCCTCTTCCACTTTCCATAGCAACAGCCGGGGCCAAACGACGGTGGCGTCCTCTTGTAAGTCCGTGGACGATGTAAAGAATCGCCTGGCTGCTGTGTCCGCATTTATCTAAGGTCGACGGCGGCCTGTTCCTTCGTAGCATTTCCCACCCACTCCCCCGCCCCATAGCGGGAACTAACTTCGCAGAACATGACTGTAAAGGGGTCCGGTATCGCATTGGATAACACACTGGCATGGAGATCGGCGGCCCAGAGTTCGAGCCCCGTATGATAGAGTAGACGTGCATTGTAGCCAGTTGGGTGCTATTTGGGTAGATATACTGTAACGGTGTAACCGGTTGCGGTCTTATCTGTTAACCGGGAACTAGCTCGCTTACCTACATCGGTAGGAGCGCTGGCCGCGCATTGTACGCGACTCTGTGAGAGAGCGTGCGCGCTGCGGTTCGCTTCCCGAAGGTGGGTTTTTCAGAGATTCAAACATCTCGGGCTATCACGGTTATTATTATTATTATTCGTTTAATAAATTCAATCTGACACACCGCAGAAAGATTACAGATACAGGTTATACGAAATACGGCCCGCTTCGCACGACACACAGGTCGGCTTCCAGCGGGTAGCTTAACACTAAACGACCAAAGTCCCCGGTCCGTCCACGGGGACCTAAATAGCGTGGCGACACTAATCATCTTTGAAATGGTAGTGTCGTTAAACAATAAACATGCAACAACAGCGGTCTAGCTGTTAACCGGATTGTTGAATAAACGAAAATTATACCCATAAAAATGAGTTGCTTAGCGGTTGTGGACAGCATCTGGTCTGAAACTGTTGACAATTCAGCCGTTGACACGCTGTGCTAATCGTTGGCACGTCAGACACACGCCCATGTCAGTGAAGGTGTCATGTCGTCGCTAGTCTATCGGTAGTAAACGTGTTACGCTACTTGCGCTTGCAAGCGTTCCTTGTTTTTACTGTTTTAGTTAAATATTTGTTATCTATTCGCTTAAGTGCCTGAAAAATGCAGGTCGGTGAGGTTCGCGTGGCCGAAGATGCCGACTTCGAACGGCTTCGCAATCTGTGTCGGTGTCATGATGGATGGAAAGTGGAGTACAACAAAAATACGACTACAGTATGGACGAAATCGAACGAAATCTCGGATTTCAGAATGATCAAGGTCAACAAGAGTGCTGAAACTTGAGCTAATCTAGTAGTTCTCGGGCGAAGTAAAGCAATTATGATTCTGCATATGTTGCGCACGCGTTTGCAGATACGATTATACGATTAGGGGGGGGGGGTCCGGTAGAGTAGTGGTTAACACGCTGGCCAAGAGTGCGAGAGGTAGTGAGTTCGAGCCCCCGTTGGGCGGATTTGCTTTGTAGGCTGCCATTGGCGCCGTGTAATTACAAAGCTGTCTGTTCAGTTGGTAGTTAAGTTTAATTAAGGTTACTGCATAACTTGTAAATGTAAAGCGCAGTGCGTCTTGCAGGCGTTTAATTAAAGAAAAAATATTATATTATTATTATTATTAATCTTAGGATCCACCTCCCTTAGCTTTCTGGATTGCACGCTTTCATTGCAATAATAATTAGCCTACAGACTGTTGTGGCTACCCATTGAGTTTGTTTTTAATGTGACATTAGTTAGAATATTTGCTTAAGTGTCGATCTTCACGTTGAGAAAGTTGGCGAAGAAGGAAAAAGGAGAATATCTTTGCTTGAATTTGTATAGCGTGGACTTGATAAGTTCACTTTTCATTGCCAAGTCTTTGTGATTTCTCTCTAATTGGATTAAATTTGGTCACTGGAGACATTACACTGGCTTCCAACCCAGCAGCGCGTTAAGTATAGGATCACTGAGCTCTGGTTCAGCAATGTCAGCTGCGAGAGCTGTGTTGCTCCACGGGTATTCCAGGTCGCCGCCCCTCCATTCTGCATAGAAGGGGTGCTACGTTTGGTTCCAATGCTGCAACAATGCTGAATCAAGCCTTTTCTGTTGTTGGCCCAGTTGTCTGGAATGGGATCTCACAGGAGCTGCGTCTGCTTCCCATGGCTCTTACTCTTCAAAGCATTTTTTAAAATTAAACTTAACCAATTGTTAGATTATGAGGATAATTATGTGGCCTATGAAATCCAAATTCAATTAGATAACTTTTGGATGGCAGTACATTTCGCTTGTATCTATGCATGTTTGCAATTGTTTTTGTCCTGAAAGCTGGATGGCATTTTGTAGATATTTGGTACATTCAATGATGTCAGTGCAGCAACAGTATTTGACGTTCTGAACGATCCAATTTATCGAAAAAAGTGGGATTTCAACATGATAGAAGCTTATGAGATCTGCCAGATCAGTCCTAACAATGACATTGGTTACTATGCAAGTAGGTACTACTACAATCTGACTGCAAATTGTAGTACAATGATTTGACTGGGCGATTTATTTAAATATGATCTGGTTTACTAATGGAACTGACATTACTCGAAAGTTGACTTTTATTTTAGTGATAACATGAACACGCCTTTCTCTAAACTTTGCAACATATTTGATACTGCTTATCAAAATGAACTCGATAAATTCACTTTTTGTTGCCAATCCTCTGTAAACGATTGTGTTATTCTCTCTTTCTGTGTATTTCTGGTGTAAAATTATCCAATTAGTAATTCATTTGTAAATTGCATATGCTTATTGTGACGGAAGTCTTCATGATGTTTTGAATATTTCTTGTGCCTATCGTGATTTGCCTTGACGACATTATTCTTTGAAACATTGGAATAATTGCACTGCATTGCAGTTGCCTGCATAGTACAAGCAGGAGCTTGACTAATCATGTTAGTCCACAGGTTCGTAGACCTTGGCTCCCTTCCAAAATCTTTTCCCCCACCATAGAGGAACTGTGTATATGTTAGAAAAACCTTAAATAATTCTGGTCACATCCCCCATGACCTACTCCCATCCGTCGTACTGCACTTGGCTTAATTTCATTCACTCACCAAGCAGGGGTTCTTGTCTAGGTTGCTGTACAATTAGACTACTATTTTCTGGTTGACTCTATTTTCTAAAAAAGTATAATTTCTTTACCACAATTCTTTTATTTTTTATGTAGAGCATTTGATTTTGAGCATTTGCTCAAGACCTTTCTTGTTGGCCATGCCTAGGCTAAGAGCACCGTTGAGTGGGCTTCTAGAAGGGGCACTATATAAATTTTTGGAATGAATGAAGAATGAGTGAATAAAAAAACACATGCATGTACTGACGTGCCTTGGTGATATTACTTGACTTGCATTTGAAAACTTATCTCGCAAACCTTGATGAGTTGCTATCACTCTTGATTGATGTCTGGTGCATGTACCATTGTACCATGTAATTGAGTTGCTACTTTACTTGCTGTAATTTACAAAGTTCGCTACAATTCTTGTAGTGAAAGTTCCGAAGCCTCTGAAAAATCGAGATTTTGTGACGCAACGTTCGTGGCTTGACCTCGGCAAGGAGTACATGATTTTCAATCACTCCGTCAACCATGCTGTAAGTTTTTAAAAGATTATGGATCTGTTTTTCACCACAGTAAAGCATGGAAATAATTTATTAAGACCTTCAGCAGCATTGGTTGTTAAACTTGTGGTTGAAGGATCTTTTCTGAAGGTGAAACTAAAAATCCGACAGCTGGAAACATTTTCTCTGCAGGTTACAGTTATGTTGAGCAGGTTGTTGTAATTTGAAATTGCAGCAGTAGGATTCAAATTCCAGATGTTCTGTTAGTCTTTTAACCTCTTCTTCCGCTAGTGTCACAATATGATACAGTACAATACAGTACAATACAATGATAGCTCTTGAAATTCTCGTCCAGTGAGACAACTTATTAATGATTCATTTATATTTTAGTCTCGGACAGGACGTAGATTACAAGATAACTTGGTTTTTTGTCGTCTATACATTAGTGTATTAGCAGAATAAAAGAATTTTTTGTACATGATAATTAATTTCTGCTGTGGTTGTTGATTTGGATAGGCTTTGCCTCCAAAGAAGAATTTTGTTCGAGGCGTATCATATTTAACTGGGTACCACGTGGTTCCGACAGGTGAAAGCTGTGATCTCCTGGGAACGACAGTTACCTATATTACCCAGTCGGATCCCAGAGGTAAATTGTTTTTATCCGATTTGTCTTTTGTAATCATGTAATTCCTTGGCTAATGATAAGATCTGGTTTGCTGTTTATCGTAGTGTTGATAAACAAAGAGCATTAGAGTGGTCTGTCACTTTAAGTCACAGATCCCTGCAATGTGTTTTAATCTGAACTTCATATAACTAGTAGGAGTTGTTCAGCTGTATTCAGAATCCTTTTGAGCCAAGGACCACGGTGAGAGACAAACTGACAGACAATGAGACAGAGAGTGACAGACAGACAGACAGACAGAGACTTTACGGCATTATAGAATCTGTTTTTCAGTTTTATACATGGTGTGTGCTGTGTAACATAGGATTGGCTGAATGTGTTTTGGAGTGAAGCTGTTCTTATTGTTTATTCTACATTGAGGATATTTGTCAATAGCAGAATAAGATGTACTGTGTCCCCTTGCAGTTTACTTTTAGTTTATGAATGTGAATTTTCTATCATTACTTTTAGTTTTCATCTTTCAATAATTTACAGATCTTGCTGTGTTTCATTATTTAGCTTAAAATAATATATTGGTTGTGTCCGGACCCAGTGCCTTCTTAGAAGCTTTTTATGGTGCTCATTACTGGTGTAAATAAGTTTATAGCTGGTTAAGAATTGGTTAGTCTATATGAATGATGGGAAAACAAGTCATGGAGTATCTGAGCTCCTTTCCACATCGTTGGTTTGTGCATTTTACGATTGCTTTTGGGTTCCATGTAAGTTGCTATGTTGGAATACTGTCATTGAGTCTTTTTTTCCCTATTCTTTAGGTCGCCTTCCAGCATGGGCTGTGAACAAGGCTGCTCAAATTCTAGCACCGAAGGTAGGTTTTCTTGAAATAATTAAATTTATTTATGAAAACTGACAAGCATGCAGTAAGATTACATGATCTCTTAGTAACAGGCGATCTAGCAAGTTTAAGAGGGTCAACGTTAACTGTATGGCAGCCTCTACAAGGCGTCCATCTATCCTACTGCCGCTTACAGTCACCCCTTGGGAGTTGACGACTGAGTCAATTTTACGGGGTTAATGGGTATCAACATCCAGCGTCCTTCTGATCTTTGTGCCAGTGTGTTGCCATTCTACCATATCCCCTCTGGTAAAGTTGTCCATACCAGCGCCCTGAGCATGGTGTACTCATCGTTCCTTTAGCCTGCACCATCACCAAGGTGAATCATACCTTCTTGGTGATTGGCCCCTCGCTTTGGAACTGGCTCCCTCTGTCACGGCTCTTGCTCCACGAGGTACACCCTGACTCTCTCTATGCACATCTCAAATCTGTCATTTTTTGCCATACTGGGGTTGGGAGTGCTTCTGAGTAGTAACCTTGAAGGTCGCTATGTAAATCCTTACAATGAATGAATGAATAATAGATTTGTATGTGCACTTGTTATTGCGCCCCTTCAGCTCCCTGCTTAGAGGCACCCCCGACTACAGAGCGGACACTGCATCAGAGTTTCACGCCAAAGTGCTGAGCAATTGCGCGTGATGGACTTGCTCAAGGTCCTTACGCGGCGACCTGAGGTGGATTCAAACCTGCAACCCTTTGGCTGCAAGGCAACGAATATATCCACTACACCACCGTGCCTCAGATAGTGCCAATGTAGCATTAAAAAAGGATTGAGACAATGCTAGTCTTGTATCTTCACATTTACCAAGACAGCATATCGATTTCTTGTAGTAGAAACGAGAACAATCCAATCCAGTTTCAGACCAGCAACTTCAAATTACAATGATTTGCAGATAAATTTTAGTTTTTTTGGCTCCGTGAGTTCGTGTATATTATACCTTGCTACGATACAATTTGCTGTACCATTGACTTCAAAATGTCCACATTTTAAAAGCAATATTTAAGTTGCTGTCACGTGTTTCACTGCACTACATCTGATGTGCTGCAGTGTTAATTTTCATCAATCCAATTTCTGCTTTGGCGCGAATCCTTTATCCTTTTCATCAATCCAGCTTCAATTTAGACAAGAATTCGTTTAATCAATCCAGCTTCTATTTTACCAGCAACTGTTTTATCAATCCAACTCGTATTTAAATGACTTGTTTTCCATCGATCCAGCTCCATTTTCGGCAAAAATATTTTCCTCGATCCCACTTCTATTTAACTAAGAACTATTTTCATCAATCTGCCTTCTATTTAAATAGCAAGAATTCATATAATCAATCCAACTTGTGTGCAACCAACGCTAAAATCCACGCAATGGCGAATAATTAATTTAGAACGCTAAAGCGATAGACTACCATGCATAAGTTTGTTTCCGACTTTCATGAAGGTCATGTCAAAGCTGTACAAGGCCTGCAAGAACTACGTGGCCTGGAAGTCGAAGCACGATCCTCATTTCAAGCCGTGGATCTTTCCTGAACAGAACACGCTGCCAAAACTGAACGCAGAAGAGATTCTCTCGATCGTCGAAGCAACCGGCGCCGATATGATCGACGAGACGGATGCGGTGGAGGAGGCAGTGGAGGAGGAGTTGGATCTAAAGATACCGGATGCCGACGATTAGATCTTTTAGATCCTTTAGATCTTTTTGATCCTGTGATCGACTGGAACATTCCTTTTTGTTTTAGCTGGTGGTGGTGGAGGAGTCGTTTTTTTTCCTGGAAAAAGTCGTTATCATATCCTTTCGGTGTTAGTTTGCCGGACCTCGTCGTCTTTAGGAGGCTGTCTTGTTTTTTCTGAGGTCTGAAGTTAGTCACTGAATTTTATTTTCTTCTTGTGATTCGAAAGTTTTGAGATCGTTGTCGTTGTGTTGATTGTTTATATTTAG
This sequence comes from Lumbricus terrestris, assembly GCA_949752735.1. Lineage (NCBI taxonomy): Eukaryota > Metazoa > Annelida > Clitellata > Crassiclitellata > Lumbricidae > Lumbricus > Lumbricus terrestris. The sequence continues at coordinate 16,070,750 of OX457053.1, read as the reverse complement.
TTGTTCAGTTTGCTGCCTTAGTATCCGTTTACTTGATCTTATCTCACGTAAGAAATGTTCCGGCGTTTCTTCAGTTATGTGTTCAATTGCTTCCTGACTTGCCTGTGTATACAAAGAGGTGCTATATTGCTATATACTTAGCCTATGCCCTGGGGAAGATGCTATATATACAGTATATACATCCAAGCCCAAACATTACCAGACAAGCGGTTTAGAACAGCTTTGAATACTGCTGATATTCCTTGCACGTATTTTTATCTGCGTGATGTGAATGATTAAAATGGCTATGCGTTGTATATCATGGCGGTTTTAAGAAATGCGTTTGTCACAATTCTTGCGAGATATTACGGTGAGGTTTTTTGTTGTAGGCGGTGATTTCAAAATTTTCTTTGATGTAGAGGTGTCTTGCAATATCTTCGTAGTATAATTATTTGTTTCACTGTGTCAGATCTAGTATTTATTTATTTTTATTTTTTTCACTGCATCAGATCTAGTATTTATTTTATTTTTTAAATAGATCTATTATGCATGGGAAGAGAAGAGTTTTAGCTTTTGAGGTTAGAACCCAACTTTGAATGGTTAGAACTAAATTTCTTTGTTGCGATTCTTTAATTCTATTGATGAGTCTAAGTGAGTTTCTTGCACTTTGTGAATCTTATTGAGGTTCTTTTGACTCGGTCATTTTAAGTTTTACAAAGGTATTGCTATAAGGTTCTAGATCTTTGCATCATTTATCTGTGTGACATCATTGCTGTATGTGTATATATATATATATATATATATATATATATATATATATATATATATATATACATATATAATAGTTATATACATATTTAGACACAATAGATGCGTGTGTGTAATACACATGTTATTATGTTACTCTTGATGATGCGAACCCAGGCTGCAGAGTTCTGTTTGGTCAACTTTTTGGTGTGTATTGGTCTTCTAGTCGTTACTTTTTGCTTGCAGTTTTGCTTGCTTAGCGTGAGATGAACAACGTGGGTGGTTGCCCAGGGATGATCAGTGTCAAATACCAGGCTGAACTCTTGATTTGTGCAGTTGTTTTGCCAGAACGTTGCACCAGGTAATAGCTCGCAGTCCGTTGTTAGGCAGTCATTATATCAATGATTGTTGTGCAACATGAGAGGTGCTATATAAATTTTATAGATATAATACCTTACACTCTTAAAAGGCAATATATAAGAACCCTTACATAGCACTTACTTGGATTTTCGCTTAAGTCTAGGAACAAAGCCATTGTCTTGCATTTCTTCAGCATGCAAATCTAGCAAAGTTAGCAGAATTGACGTACTTGCTGCGTGTTTTGTGATTTCCATATCATCTCCCTGCATTCCATATTTATTATAATTATTGTTTATGGATAAGGAAACTGGTAGGCTCTCCACTATACAGAATGCAATCGATCTGATAAGAGTATTTGCCTGGGATTATCTATGTCTATTCCTATTAAATTTGCCTTAGGAATGACGTTCATAATGATCTGATGTTGCTCCTGTTTCCAAGTCTTTTTCAAAGGAATCATTGGTCTGACTGCTATGCCAACGGTGCCAGTTGGGTCTACCAAACTCTCTTGGAAAATCTCGACGAAATTCCCGACGTATTTAGCCATGCTTGTTGAGTAGTGGTTTGAACAGAAGTTAATTAGGTTGCTCAAAATTGATGGGCTTATTTTCAAAACTGGGAGTTTGGCTATTGGTGTTTTCGTCATGAGATATAAATCATTCGAGAAGATAGTGGCAAGGACTGTCAGTTCTGCTGGTAACTTGTTGCCCAGATCTCACCTAGCTGTACATCTGAATTGGTTAAACAAGTTGCATGGATAATCGAAAATAACGAAGAGATGAAATGACGAAATGTGTTCATTCATCGCATACATGAACTTTGTGAATGATCTGCCATTGAACTTTATTGACGTTCTCAGAATACAGTGTTCTTTGAATCGCAGTATTTACTTATTTATTTTTGTTTATCACTTGAGCATCTTCTGTCAGATGTAAATGCAGGAATAGCAATAACTGCATGCCGTTAATGGCAGATTGGAAAATCCTACTAACCATTTTCCATCTATGTTTCAGAACCATTTTTTGCCTCTGTTTATCATTTGCTCTACATTGGAATAAATATCTTGAAGTTGTGCTAGTTATTTAATTGTTGAGTGCACACCGCACACAGATGTTGGATTGATCGTGATTTCGCACAAATGTCGACATTTTTATTCGTTTATCATGTATTGGACCATTTTTAAAAAATCAGGCGGATGTAAAACTGCACAGTTGAATGTAGCAACGTTCTTTTGCTCTGATGTATTTATCTTTAAATAACGAATGATTGATCAATAAGAGCATGCCAGACAATAAAATACAAGCTTGAAACAATACGGTTGCTGTTTGAACTTACCAGGTATGTATAATTGTGTATATTGAATGCGACTGAATGAAGGTTACCCCGGTACGTTGAGGCAATTTCCACTTGACAAGCTAAGTGTGATTCGTCTTTCTATGCGTCTTTACCACAGTTGTGTAAATTGATGCGTGGACCTTAATCAGTCTTTGTTATTGATCTCCCATTGTTACGACATAATTATATAATTGTTATTAACGTGCAATTGTTTGAAAATTCATGGAGTTGCAAAAATTGAAGCAGTGGCAAGGTTGTATGGTGGAGAGTTATGGGTGTATGGAACTGTGACAATGTTATTAAATGTTTTTATATGTGTAACTGCTTTAAAAGGCTGTGGGTGACAGAATTTTCTGGGTCAGGCTCAGCGTGAAAATGTTAGTTGTTTGGGCAGATGAACTCTGTAACAGAACCTCCTATATTTCGCTGCTTTTTATTATATTAAGGAAGCAGCAGAAATGTTTAAACTAGAAACATTGTTGATCTATCCCTGTCATGTTGGCTCTTTATTTATTTATTCAGTTTTGAATAACGAGTGTCATTAGTCATTACCATTAATTATTAATTTCAGTTCTGATAGCAGAGTAAAACTGACAATGCATAGAGTATTTAAGATGTGTTTCCTTACACATGGCAAGTTGCAATACATGTATTTATATCGAAGGGTACCGTATAAATTCCAATTGATTGACTGATGTATTTTGAGATCATTTTATTTATTTATTCATTCATTCAGAGCATTTATATGAGCATTTATTTACTCCCCCTTCAAGATACTACATGGAGGCGCTTGCAGCCCAACCACGGATGTGCAATATCTTGATGATCATATCTTCGATGCATTCCATCGCATCACTTTGTACTGTGGACATGATTTCCTCAGGCGCATTGAATTCGTTTTTTTATGAATCGCAAGATAATGTAACCTAACTGTCCGCAAACGTGAAAAATTACATTTGAAGATTTAATTATGTAAATTTTTGGAGAAATTGGTTAAATGTTTGTGACTATTTAAACCTTGTGACCACTGTGTCCCGATAAAGAAATTACATTTGATGATTACTTTACAGACACAATGTCAAGACCCCTCTATTGTATTTGGATTGAAATTTTTTTCATTTTCTTTGTTCATTTCTTTCATTGTAACTGGCTGTGGTATGTCAGCAAGAGCTCAATAAAACGAATATTTATGCGGTTTACAATCAGTTGCAAATTTAAACTTCTAACTGCAAGAAATGTATGACAGCTGGTAAAAACATGTTACACGCTTTTCAGACTTTGACAGCTATATGCTGGGTAACATTTAGCATTGAGTGATGTCAGAAAAATATGTGATGACCTAAGCTGTGAAAAGTGATTTTTCATTTGAAATTGACACAGGTTCATTCAGGAATTCGGTCTAACAATTTCAGCACTTTTGGTCTGAAATGTGATGTGAATTGTCGGGAAAATAGTATTTGGAAACCAAATTCTGTAGTTCATAAGGTCTCACAATAATGTAGCATGTTGGATTAGTTGATGCATACTTTGCAGAAAGTGAACTCAAGTTACAGGTGCAAAACAAGAGATGTTTATACGTGATCACAACACAACGGTATTTTTTCTAGTTAGCTTCATCGGCTACTTGTTTTAATACCTGGTGAAAGTTTATATGTCCTGAGGTTACAAATGTTCACACTAAGACATTTCTAGGCCAAGACTTTGCTTCCCTGACTGTATATGGCCAATCAATCAATCGTAATTTATATAGCGTACCTATTCAGAGTCGTTCCCAGCCGAGATCATATGTCCTATATAGGACCCACATTCCCATAGGGTATCCATGTAGAACCCATATGGATCACATCGGTAAGTTTGTGAGCGTTTTGTTGTTGCCGCAGTGGATGGACCTTCTAAGACCAAATTTGTGGTTGTGATTTTATGTTTGCTGACGCAATTATTATTTCTTACTGCTAGTTGTTGAGATCGCTTTCTTGCGACAGGTGTTTAATAACTGAAGTTTTTTTCACATGGAAATTTTCGAGTAGTGTTGTACAATGTACAAGGCAATTGTTATATTTATTGTAATACAGCGTGTTTGCATTTTTAAATTGATTTTTAAATTGCATTTCTTGCAGCTATGGTTAGGCTGTCACAGTCGTAGTTGTTAGTTGACCAACGTGTTTTCCCTGTCTTATTGATTTTATCATCAATATTACTTTGGTAAAGGGTTTGTTATTTGTGTCTTTCTACAAGACATTCCCCTCACACTGATGAATAAAGTTAGTAAAAACACGAGGTAATGAATAGGGATGATCTTTAAAAAAATTAGAGATGTCGCAATTTGTAGCTATTGAAACGTCACCAGAGAGGCAAATACTGCACAGATTTGTATTAAATCCTGTAGCATTTACTGGCCTAGAGCAAAAAAGGTGAAATGTTATTATTAAAAGTTCTGTTATTGGTGGCAATAATGCGGATATGATTCAGAAATTGGTGGGTGTATCTGATTAGAATGTGCAATTATCATTAACTGTTCTATTTATTGTTCATGGACTTTAATTATGTCAAACGATTGTTACTACTATCTTATGATCTTTATATAATTTAATTATCTAAAAGAGGAAATCTAGGACATTGAAAAACATATGTATAGCAAGGCATATGTTTTACATTGTTTTATTTCAATATTATAAATCTTATATTAATATATTAAATGTGCATGATATATAAATAACAACATTACGCATAATATTAATATTGGCATTATTATGTACCGGTATATAATATTTTAAAATAATATTTAATACCTTATAGTGTATTAATATTGGAAGATTTTGTTATATTTTTTTATTTAAATATTAAAATTATAATGGTGTCTGATAAATTTATGGTTTTGCTACTGCAGTTCGTTGGTTAGTGTTGTTTAAGTTTTTCAATCTTGAAACCGTTGCTGCATTTCCATTGTGCATTTAAGTGCAAAATTTCGCCAATGAGTGATAAGTGAGGTTGTCATGATGGCTGGAGTTTGTAAGTCGCTTCGCTTGCAAACGTTTTTTGCGGAAAAACACTGAGCAGTTTTGTTTTGTGTTTGCTTCTTGTGAACTGTCAAGGTAGTGCGGGCTTTTCATTTAAATTTCTTATAGTGACTGTCTATGAAATAAAGCAGATGCTAATTTGGGAAAAGTATTTAATGTTTTTCAGCTTTTGCGAGGTCAATCACTGATCATGTGTTATTGTTCACAGATGTTGAATTTATTTGCACAGATTGTTTCTTATTCTACCGAGTTTGCATTGTAGTACTATTCTGCATCTTTACAAAGCTAAACATTTAAGCATCTTGAGAGAATATAGAGTTTTCTCTGGAATAGCTGTTCACATTTTGTTCACATTTTTCAGATCGGATAGAAATGGTGGAACATTTGCTGACTTACTTACATGTATGCATTCATGTATGCATGAATTCGTGTATGCATTCATGTATGCATTTACATTTGCATTCACATGTATGCATATATAGACATAGACATTTTTTTATTGATCCCAATTTCAATCATATAACAAACATGTAACTAAGTAAACGTAATCAGAATTAAGCAAAATTCACATAAAGAGTAGGCAAAATAACAACGTGGGAGTAATAGGCACACCAAAAGGGACAAGTCCCGCTATTTAGGGGGCCTAAATTCCATTGAGAAGTACAATAAGACAATGAACAGAGAGTAGTAAACCTGTAGGGAACATTAGAATGCATCAAATTTTATTAACTATGAAACAAGAAACAAAAAGACAATTTATAGGAACAGAAGCAATCACAACAGGAAAAAACACAGGAAATAAAAAAAACTCTTCAAAAGAAAGAGAAAAAATAAGCTATCAATAGCATGAGTAATTTCTCATACTATTTTTTAGAAAAAACAGCACATTGTGTGCACACGTAAGATATGTTTGAAATGAGTGAAGGTAGTTGCCTTTCGAATGTCTATTGGGAGATTATTCCATATGAGAGGGCCTTGAAATTTAATGGAGAATTTTTGAACATTTGTCTTTGCAAAAATAATACTGAATTTTCTGTTACCTCTAGTGAGTCTAGGATGCAATGTTGGAGAGAAGTAGGAAGCGAAGGAAGAGGGGAGAAGGTTATTGGTGTATCGGTACATAAACTGACATGTCTGTTCAAATCTAATCTGCTTAATATTTAGGAGATTATGTTCAGCAAATATGGGACCAGTATGACAGTTAACAGTGGATTTAGTGATTACTCGTATGGCTTTCTTTTGCAGTGTCCTTAAGGCAAGGAGATGGGAATCGTAGGTAGAAGTCCAAATTAAATTACAGTAAGTAAGGTAGGAATATGCCGTCAAAGAGACGTGTACGTTCATTGACATGCATTTGCTTGCATGTTTACCTAATGTCATATGCCATACAATTGCCAAGCATATGCTTACTTATATACATACATAAATACATGGCATGCATGTATGTACACACATATACTGTATAAGTGTAATAATAACGACAATTTATACGGCGACGTGACGCGGCTATACTGCTACAAGGGCGCCTCACAAACAGCTAACTGCGGGATGAGCCTTAGCATACAGATCAGATTTAAGCTTTGATTTGAAAGAGTCCATCTGATGTCCTGTGGAAGGCTGCTAAGGCGCTATATAAATGTTCATATACATACATACTCTTCTAAGTATCTGGGACCAGCAACCGAGAAGTATAAACATCCTTTACATCTGCCTTGTCTCAGCTACGACGCTATAATAAGTACAGTATATGGTCATTATTGTTACTATGGGCCATAGCCATAATGGCTCCATTGTTTAAGGTACAATGGATCAAACGGACTGCATGTATTCTTATCTGGGTGAATTTCGCTCACCATTGTTCAAGCATAAACATTAAACAATGGTAACTTAGCCTTAGCAGACCATCAACAAAGATTGGATGTATTTTCGACAATATGGCAGAATGGTCTGATTTGAACAAAGTAATATTTTCTATCAAAAGCCAATTTATTGCAGCCAGGGTTGACTAGAAGGTATAAAGTGGTTGCAAAAGTCTCTTTGTCTCTCTCTGTCTGCTAAAAGCATTTGAGAATAATTGTTTATTTAAATGCAGACTAAACTGTCCAGTAATAAACAACAGTATAAAAACTTGTGGCCTAATAATTATGGTAAAAATATAACTTTAATTGTGAAAGCTTAGTATCTTCTTCCCGCTGGATGGAAAAGCGTACTATTCTTGGATCTTTTCCATTGCAACATTGTCATGACCTTCCAGGGCATGGGGGACTTTTTCCAGGTACTTGGATGAAGTGGGAATCCTTTCCGGTTCCGAGGGAGGCTGGTGCTGGTCAACTGCAGATCTAAAAAAATAAAAAAAATCCAGACGTTTAGACATATTATTTCATTTATAGCGGGATTAGAGTCGACTTGTGCGATGTTTGTTCTCATACTGTGTGTGCATGTCTGTCTGTGTGGTTGTCTGTCTGCGTGTTCGCTTCTGTATGTTCGTCTGGCCTGTGTGTGTGTTTGTCTGCGTTTCTGTTTGTCTGTCTGTTGGTGTATGTATACTGTCTGTCTGTTTGTCTATCTGTCTGCATCTGTTTGTCTATCTGTCTGCATCTGTTTGTCTATCTGTCTGCATCTGTTTGTCTATCTGTCTGCATCTGTTTGTCTATCTGTCTGCATCTGTTTGTCTATCTGTGTCTCTTTGTATGTCTGTGTATGCCTGTCTATCTGTTTGTTTCTTTGTATGTCTGTGTATGTCTGGCTATCTGTTTGTTTCTTTGTATGTCTGTGTATGTCTGGCTATCTGTTTGCTTCTTTGTATGTCTGTGTATGTCTGGCTATCTGTTTGTTTCTTTGTATGTCTGTGTATGTCTGGCTATCTGTTTGTTTCTTTGTATGTCTGTGTATGTCTGGCTATCTGTTTGTTTCTTTGTATGTCTGTGTATGTCTGGCTATCTGTTTGTTTCTTTGTATGTCTGTGTATGTCTGGCTATCTGTTTGTTTCTTTGTATGTCTGGCTATCTGCTTGTTTCTTTGTATGTCTGTGTATGTCTGGCTATCTGTTTGTTTCTTTGTATGTCTGCATATGTCTGGCTATCTGTTTGTTTCTTTGTATGTCTGTGTATGTCTGGCTATCTGTTTGTTTCTTTGTATGTCTGTGTATGTCTGGCTATCTGTTTGCTTCTTTGTATGTCTGTGTATGTCTGGCTATCTGTTTGTTTCTTTGTATGTCTGTGTATGTCTGGCTATCTGTTTGTTTCTTTGTATGTCTGTCTATCTGTGTGTCTCTTTGTATGTCTGTATGTTTGTCTATCAGTGTGTCTCTTTCTATGTGTGTCTGTTTGTCGATGTGTCTATATCTGCGTGCATAATAATTATTATATTATATGATTGCGTGCATCCATCTTCTTCCTGGCGTGGGTCTTCTCATAATGACCCGATAAATCAGTTGTGACAGAATCGATCATTCAATCAACCTTCGTCGGTCATTGATTTCACGACAGCAACGACGACGATGACGACCTGTTCAGTATTCAGTTGCTCTCTGTGAACTCTAGTGTGTATACAGGTGTAGGACGATACACAGGCAGAGAAAGACAGACAGACAGACATATGCGAAGAGACAGATAAAAAGGCAAAGGTAGGGAGAGACAGACTGACAAGTGTGGCCGTAAATAATGGCAGACACCTGTGGAGGTTGTATATGGTACGGAAGAGGGTAAAATAGGAGGGGCGGGTGGGAGAGGAGTTGAGTCACATGAGTGAATGGAAGAGGAGAGGATAGTATATATCGGACAGGATAGGAGCGTATGGATATGACACTCCGCCGGCCGCTGCTCCTACTATGTCAGTGCCAGTCCCAATCCTGGAGAAGAGAGGAGGGCGACACTAATCATCCTCGATATGACGTCATAGTGTCGTGAAACAACAACACGCAAAGCGTACGGAGAAGCGAGAGAAGACAGGAGAGTGAGAGGAGAGGACACGAGAAGACAGAATAGGAGATAACTCGAAGCACGAAAAAGGGAGTAGGCTACAGGGCAGAAGAGATGGTAGACAGAAGAAATGGTATGTTGTGAAAGGGCAGGAATCAGAATAGGACATGAGCGAACAGTGCAGTATGGGCCTAATATAGACAGGACAAGATAGGAAAGAATAGAGGACGGGAGAGGAGACAGGATGGATGGGTGGATGGATGGATGGATGGATGGATGGATGGATGGATGGATGGATGGATAGATAGATAGATGGATGGATAGATGGATGGATAGATGGAAGAGGAAGAGAGAAGGAATTAAATATACGGAAATAATTATCATATACAGAAATTTAGAGAGGACATGATAGGGACTTAGAGAAGACCGAACAGGATAGAGAGGAAAGGTGGCTAACTGTCAATTAAGTACCTTTTCTTTGTTCTCGTCTTTTGTCTGTACGTCATAAGAACAATGATCGCACAGAAGAGAACGGCAAGAACGACAATAAACACCGTTAGCCACGTCCGATTTGTACAGTCCGTACCTGAAGTATAAAACAACGGTCAAGTCATACAAATTCGACATTTTGAGTTATAAAAAACTTATTTAATTACATTGCATCCCAGCACCGCTGCATCATAATATACCGGTAGGTCAGCAGTCCTATGCTTTTCATTAAGGCTGTTGCAATGTTGAGGCGATGAACGGGTAGGCTACTGCCAAGCAGGGTTTAAAAGTGGGTGGGAACGGCGTTCCCACTGCTCTCGAAATTCTTGGCTTGTGTTCCCACTGCTCATCATGATGAAACTCTAAAACACATGCATTTCAATAAAATTCTTCATCAGCATTCCCACTGCTCTCATTCAGCTTTCCCACTACTCACCCCATGGGCGGAGACCTAGGGGGAGCAGGGGGACGGTCCCCCCCCCCAACGGAGGTGTTGGGGGGGACGGCCAATGCATTTGTCCCCCCCCCCAATCGTTGAGCGCGAAATTTTTGCCGGCAAATGATGGAAATTTTTCTTTCCGGTCCCCCCCCAAGTCTCCGCCCAGGTCTTCTAGGCTAGAGCCTATAAGCTTTATCTGGGGGCACTATAGGCCCATGCCGTACGTCTTTGTCGTTCTCTCAAGACTTTTTTCGACAGGCTCTCTTGGCACTGCATTGGAGCCCTTTTTTGTTTGTAGGCCTACGTACTATACTGTGAGAGGGCTTCATAAGCCCTTTATTGTAAATAGCCTAGAATAGAATCGCGTAGAATGAAATATTGTCTAGGCCTACATGATATAGCCTACGCGTAGACGTTGGGCTCAGAGTCTTACACTTACTGGTCCTTCTGTGAAGCTGGGTGCTTGACTCCGCTGGATCGCACACTAAGCAGGGATCGCTCGGACTCTCCTCGCCAGACGTATAGCATGTTCCAGACACGAGGCAAGTATCCGTCTAAAGAAAAAAAGAAACTTCTGTTGTTGCATATACTAGCACAGGCCAAGAGTCAGGTCGAGAAAATTTTGGAATTGCATTGTCAATAATAATTGGGCCTACCTTATCTGATTAATTGTAATCACAGCTTCTGATTACAATCACAGTTTCAGGTTACAATTAGAGGCTACACGTAATTGCATACTGTGTTCTCAAGTTCTCCAACCGAGCCATATCCAACTCACCACCACGCCTTTGGAATGATCTGCCTGCTGAGTTCCGATCCTTTTCAGTTCCTCCTCCATCATTACTAATCACACACCATCACCTTCCTCATGCTCCTCTATCCATCACACCTCGGGCCTTTCACTCGAAACTAAAGACACTCCTGTTCAAGAACTCTTATCCTGTTTCATCTTATCCCCCACCCTCCAATTCCCGGCTCAGACGACACCCACCTTAGTAGCTGTTCCACACCTCTGATCATACGGTACCTCGACCCGGACCACCATGGACTACTCTTACGGACAACCCTTTTGACTCAACGCATTTGATCTTGATCCTATGGTAACTCGACCCGGACCACCTCGGACTACTCTCACGGACAACCCTCCTAACTCAACGCAGCGCTCGTGAATAAGCCGGTGCCCCACGCTTGGCTTTCCAGTGGCGCTTTAGAAATTATGAGATTACGATTACGAATTGCAAATAGGCCTACAATTTATTGTTATAACACTTAATTTGTGGCTGGCCATGGTCAGGCACCTGTACTTTCTTAATAAAATAATTACTACATTCGTGATTAAATTCTAGTGTTGGTTAGATTTGGTTTTTCCGGGGAAGATTGTCCTAGGTGGGGATCGAGTGTCCGGGGGAATATCGGGTGGAAATGTCTGGATACTACATGTACCACCAGCTTATGGGTCTGCTGTTTAGATGTTACATTACTACATTAGGCGATATAGTGAAGTTCCGGAGGTATCCTGTAGGTCTATACCTCGAGTGGGGCAATTTGAAGATAATAAATAAATAGTAACAACAACAACAACAACAACAACAACAACAGCAACAACGACAACGACAACGATAACGATAACAATAACAATAACAATAATAACAATAATAATAATAACAATAATAATAACAATAACAACAATAATAACAATAATAACAGTAACAATAACAAATAAATAGTAACAATAGTACACTACATCGCATACGTTAGTCCGCTTCGACCATGTCAGTCACCTTTCTCCGGCAGAGGGCGTGGTTCGATGCGTTCCATTGACAATCGTAGCATTCGACATCTCGCGACAGAAAGAGGCATTGTTCGCTGAAAGTGGCGCCATCGTTAGAGACGCTGACGAGGTAGCTGCTTGGCCGATGATCAGCGATGGGACAGAGAAGCTGCTGGCTGCTGATGAATGTGGCACCCACCACTGTCACGCTATCCTCATCCGTCGCAACACCCCGCGTTTCGTTCTCAAAAAGCTGCGTTGAAATTTTAATATATATATATCATATATATATATATATAATATAATTATACATATTAAATTATATTATATATATTAAATATATACATGGGCGGAGTTTGGTTTCCGTTCTTGGAGGGGCTAAAGCCTTCTGGGGGTGGGGGCAAAGCCCGGGAAAAGATACCATTTACACGGTAAAAGTGAATTTGGGTCTTCTTGGGGGGCTTAGCGCCCCTAGCCCCTGATAAACTCCGCCCATGACCGCCGGTCTTTTCGCGACACACTGGTGTGTCGCGATACACCGGTTGACAACCTATGGTCTAGGCTACCAGATAGCCCAAGCATCACAGAACTATTCAAACTGAAACACAAACAGTCTGAAATAAAACTTTAACACATTCATGCATTAAGTGTTGATGCCTCATTACTCATTGGTAGGCATAGGCCCATATAAAATCAATGCTTGCCAGTCAAAATTGGCTTGACTTCTTACATTATTAGACGTAGCCTACTTAGGTTAGGGGCCAACTTAGGGTTTAATTGGTATTGCCATGTCAGAAGTCGACTTCAAGTCGGAAGTTGGCTGTTTTTCTGCCAAGTCGGTTCAAGTCGTTTTGACTCCAATAAGTCGACTTCAAGTCGACTTCAAGTCACTTTAGGGTCAAGTGGGGTCAGATTAGCTGACCAAAGTCACTCCCAGGTCTAGTGATTGCCCCGGGGCTATTGGCACGGTGGGTAAATTGTCCGGGGGTATACTTGGCTCGGAGGCAGTTGTCGGGGGGGGGGGGGGGGGGATTGGCACGGGGGGTAATTGTCCAGGGGTAAATGTCGGGGCAATTGTCCGGTGGTAATTGATATGGCACCACTATAATGTTTGAACTCAATAAGATATCAGTATTAATATAAATTTATTTATTGAAGTCTTAGACCACTATTATCAGCACTGAAATCTAGGAATTATGATAATAATGTTCTTTATTGAAACAATCCGATTGACAGACCGCAACCGATTACAGTGCATAGCCTACTGCATAGTTTTGCAATTGAAACAATTCACATGAACGCAATTGCCCAATGACAGAAGACATAAATCTTGACTATAAATAGAACAGACAACTTCAGCCTGCAAAAACCGCGCTAATAGCAGCCTACAAAAGATGTTTCAATAAATAAAAATTTCGCATCCGCCACACGGGAATCGAACTCGGGTCAGCCGATCTCCATGCCAGTGTGTTATCCAATGTGCTACCGAGCCAACCCGTTTATGTTGTCTTCCTGAGATGGGTATTTCCACACGGACGTTGAAATTATCATTATTTTCATTTATTCGTTCATTAGGTATTGTTATTATTGTTTTTTAAAATTGCTATTATTTATTCCTTTAACTAGCTAATTTTACAAATAGCTTTTTTGCAGAATATACGCCATTTAGCGGATAATTGCAGTCATAATCGACTCGTTACCCGCTAGATGGCAGAAGCTCCAGTAAAATTACTGTTATAACACACACATTTTATTAAATCGCATTTTAACAATAATAATCAGTAAAACCTGTTCCTAAAGACGTTTAAAATTAGTAGATAAATATTGTGCATCGTGCAATATCATTAACTAAGTAGTATTGCTAGAGTAAATCTTGTAAATTAATGCATATTGGCAGCGACCTATGTAGAAGTTGTATTAATACACCTTTTTTAATTTAAAAATAAATCGTGTAGTATATAAACAAGAAAGCCCCTTATACTGTTAGGTTGCTCTAGTCCTTGCGAGGTCATGGATAAGTTGATTGCACTTTCCGGAAACCCCGTGTTGTTGAGGCCAGAGATCTAGTTGAATTGCCTAGTCTGGAAGTCCCAAGCGGGGCTGGAGCAACGTTTTTCGTTTATGGACTTAGACTCAGACCACTCTCACTGCAATACACTTTTACGTGTCATGTCATGTCATTACGCCGACGTTGCTTCGCGACGGTTGGCTGCATGAGCGGACCAATGTACTCCAGCAATGTCTGTCCTTTACGGTCCTCAATAGCGCCGCTCCCGATAGACCGGTCCGCAACGTGATGTTATCAAGCCAGCATATTCTAGGTCTACCGCGGCTTCGAACACCCTCCACCAGTCTCGTCATGGCACTATTTTCAATAATGTCCTGCTGTCGCAGGATGTGACCAAAGTATCGTAATTTCCGGGTTTTGACATGGCCTAACAACTCGCATTTTGTCCCTGCTAATTTGTAAACTCGTTCATTAGTCAACATTTCTGTCCAGAAATACGAGGCAATTTCCTAATGCATTTGTTTTCGAAAACCTGTGTAATTCTTTCCTCCTCCTTCTTTAGAGTCAACGTCTCACAACCGTATGTTGCCACTGGCCACACTATATAAAGCCCTAATCAGTCGTATTTTGTCTTGGAGCTGATTGCCTTGTTCTTCCATACCTTTGTCAATTTAATCATGACTGATGTACCCATGGCTAATCTTGTTTTCACTTCTACATTACAGTCTGCATCTTTCGCTACTCTACTTCCCAGATAGAATAGACAAAGGAGTCTACCTGCTCTAAAATATACCACTGATCAGTCCATGGGCGGAGTTTGGTTTCCGTTCTTGGAGGAGCTAAAACCTTCTTGAGGAGGAGGGGCTAAGCCCGGGAAAAGATACCATTTACATGGTAAAAATGAATCTGGGTCTTCTTGGGGGGGCTTAGCACCCCCTAGCCCCTGATAAACTCCGCCTGTGAATATATAATATATATTATATACCGGTTTATATAATTATATATAGCCTAGCCTATGTTTCGGCTGGTACTGATAAAAAAATTTGATTAATTAATCTCAATTATTTAATCTTAATATTTGTCAATGAAATTCCATTAATTGGCCTGTGAAGAGGTTATAGTTCCCGCGACTGTATACGCCTTTTTGGGCGCTGTAGATTTACGATTTTTTCCGATTATAGGGTATACGTTGCGTATCGTGAAAAATTGTCCAGAATGTGGTCACTAACTGACTTTTCTTTGTACAAAAGAGTCAATTGAATTTTTTTATTGCAATTAAAGCGATTGATTTGTCTGTCGCCGTCTTAGATTTTTTACATAGGTTATAGACATGGGCAGAGTTTATCAGGGCTACAGAGGGCTAAGCTCCCCCCAAGAAGGCCCAGATTCAGGTTTTTTACCGTGAAAATGGTATCTTTTCACGAACCACGAACGAAACTTGGAGATCGAATGACTAAACAAAGGTCATCAGCCTTTTTTGTCCGGGGAAAAAATAGTATTTTTCTTGAGATTTCAACCAGATGACTAAAAAAGGTTATCAACTTTTTGGCCGAGAAAAATTGTCGGTGACCGCACAAGGTCCAAGTTCTTTTTTAGAGCCCCCAAGAACGGAAACCCAACTCCGCCCATGGTTATAGAAACTATGGGCATTTACCTCATTTATCTTTTGTTTTACCTCAAAAGGAAGAACGATCGCTCAATTAATTATAATTAATAATTATTAATAATTATCAATTAATTATTAGATCTAGGCCATCGTCTATCCAATCAAAAGTATGGCGCAGTATCATCATGGTTCAGCGCCAGAATCTTAAAAGCAAAACGGCGCAACATCCAATTAAATTAATTAAATCAAACAACTGTTAGAACAAGTTTCCTTTGTCCGATGTTCCTGACCTCGACTTCTTGGAGACGGCACGTGAGATTCGTTGTGTCAAGGAAGGTCTGTCCAAGTACCAGGGACCAGCTGCAGTTGGACCGTCTCCGGTCGCAAAGACCCCCGTTCTGTAGGGCCACTGACTGAGGGGCCTCGGTCAGCGAGACGCCACAGCTGCTTCCTCCGAAGCCCTCCTCGCAGAAACATCGACCTAAAAATGACAGTAATTCGATTATTGATGTGATGATGATGATGATGATGATGATGATGATGATGATGATGATGATGATGATGATGACGATGATGATGATGTAGTAGTAGTTGTTAGATGAATGAGATTCGTAGAATATGTCATACTATGCTATTTGCTTAATTTGTTGTATAGCGACTCTTTATAGAGATCTTAAAGGGGCTCTATATAAATTCTGATCGACTCATTTATTGATTGATTGTTTGATTGAATGATTGATTGTTTCGTTGATTGGTTGAATTATTGTTTGAGGACGTTTGTTAACTTCGGGTTGTTGAATTGATTTGATATCAATGACTACGGTAACTATAGTCTATTGTCCAGTTTAGTCAGTATCTAAGGGTTATAAGTAGACTAAATATTCGTTTAGTTTCAACTTTTCGAATTAGGCTGTCTATGGCAGCCATGCAGGGCGTGTATCGCGTCCTATAATACTCATTTTTACCAATGATATCTGCCGAATGGATGGATAAGTGGATCTCTCTTCGCGAGGGTATACCTGGAAGCGATTCCACACCACATCCATGCACTCTTCGTATCAGAGTGCGAGAGTATTACCATTTTGTTTGTACGAGTCGTATGTGCACTTGTTATAGCGCCCCTTCAAGCTCCCTACTCAGAGGCGCTCCCGACTACAGAGCGTACACTGCATCGAAGTTTCACGTCGAAGCGCTGAGCAATTGCGAAGGAAGGATTTGCCCAAGGTCCCTACGCGACGACTTGAGTTGGATTCGAACCTGCAACCCTTCGGCTGCAAGTCGACGAACGTAGACCTACTACACCACCGCGCCCCACCATTGCCAAAGGACTATAGAATACACACGGACCTATTAGACGAGTTTAAGAAATCGGCAACAGTCGCATGGTAAAAAAAAATAGACAATTGTGCATTATTCTAACCGGTCTAAACTCTAGAGAAGTTTCCAGTTTAGAAATAAATTAAGAATTAATTAATTAATTAATTAATTAATTAATTAATTAAGGCATCATCATGTTTCACCTCTGAGACAGATTCCCCGCTGGCCGCAGTCGTCGATGCACAGCGATTCCTCGACTTCGAGCGAGGTGTCGCCACCGTCCACTGAGTTGTAGAAGGACACATTGGCGGCCAACTGCTCCGCGCACTGACTTCTCAGAACCTCAGCAGATCCATCGACAAACTCCGTTCCGCCTGAATACTAACCACGAACAACATCCTTAGAACCACCCAGAAATGAATCCAGGCTTTTTAACTAGCAAATTTTCTGTATTTTTTTCTTGTTTCCGTGACAGTAATTGGACGTTTCGAGGGCAGCGTTTAGTATCGGCAGTGTTTAGTTGTCTTTTTCATTTGTTCTCGCTTTGCCTTGAACCATTAGCAGTATGATAATTAATTGTCGAAAAATAACTGGGTGGGGGTCAGACCGTCAGAATCTAATTTACACTGACCGAACATAAGGTCCTCTACACTGACCTACTAAAATGTCCACTACACTGACCTACCATTAATTACCATTGTTTCCCTACAGGGATCTACCGTAACGTCCTCTGCAATGACCTACCATAAGGTCCTCTACACTGACCTTAGACCTACCATGAGCTTTTCTATATACATAGACTACCATAACGTCCTGACCTAGAATAACTTCATCTACACCGACCTACCATGAAGTCCTTCACAGGGACCTACCATAAGATCCTCGGCGCAGGATTCCAGTCCGAATTCTGGATCGAAATTGTTGAGGTGGAGAAGACAGTTTCTGATGGCCGTCGACTCATCGAGGAGTGACTTCCGGCAGAACTCGATGGCAGACTCCTTTGTCCAGTTTCCGGTCTGAGTGACCTCCTACAAATCCACTTTCAAAAGGCAGACAACCTTCAACTTGTCAAAAGATCCTAAGCAGTTAGCGGCCATCTGACTTGCCATGACGTCTTTACCATGCTGGAAATCCTCAATCATGAGAATATCTTAAATACATAGGCCTATCTTATATCTACATGTATCATATACAATGTTTATGTAAATGCACAGGGCCTACGTAGGTAGCTTATATTGTGGGGCGTGGTGGTGTACGGTTATGAACGGTGCCATAGAGCCGGAATGTGTGGGGGGGGGGGGGTTCGATTCCAACTCAAGCCGCCACGTGGGGACCCAGAGTCCTTCCTCACAATTGTTCATGCGCTTCGACGTGAAACTCAGGTCCAGTGTCCGCGCTGTAGTCGGGAGCGCGTCTGAGTAGATATCTTGAAGGAGCGCTACAAAAAGTGCTCACACATACAAATAGGCTTAATTACCAATGAAATTTACTTCAATGACGAAATCACC
This sequence comes from Lumbricus terrestris, assembly GCA_949752735.1. Taxonomy (NCBI): domain Eukaryota; kingdom Metazoa; phylum Annelida; class Clitellata; order Crassiclitellata; family Lumbricidae; genus Lumbricus; species Lumbricus terrestris. Next base: position 16,052,254 of record OX457053.1, on the reverse strand, counting down.
ATCCCTTAGACCAGTGATTTTCAACCGGGGTTCCGCGGAACCCAAGGGTTCCGCGGGCGTCGGCCAGGGGTTCCGCGGCAGTTTGATATAAAATTTTGTAACACCAACTGAAATCACAAAAGGTTTAGCAATGAGTTGAATTGTTTCACAGACTTTAGCGAATCTCGTTCAAATAAATTTTTATAAAAACGATTTGTTGTTTATTACATGTTGCTATGGACCTGCAGTACCAGGTCAATGACTGCTTTAGCTTAATGTTCTTTTGATCAGTTCACTCTTAAGAGCCAGTTATAGACTGTAGTTAAATTTATCGTGCAGAGTGTCAGGGCTAACGAAAGAAATGCCGTGATTATTATTTCAACTGGTCCCTAGGAACTTTTTCTCATAAATCTTCCAAATACAAAAAAATTTAGTTCAGGGCCTATGATATATCACGTCAGGATTACTCATCTTATAAAACACTTTTCAGATGCAGGGAAGCAAACACCATGAGTTTGGGAGCTTGCCTACAAACAAACCTGAAACGTCAATAAACTGACTGAAATTCGTTGGCCCCACTACAGCCTCGTGCTACTCCATCGCACTCGCCATGCGCAAGGTCAAACCCGACACGGAAAAGTCCTTGTTGCGCTACTATGCAAGTTAGGGTTTTCTACCCTGCTCTCCATAAAAATTAAAATGTGAGAAAGAATCTCTTCTGTCGGGTATGAATATTATTATAGGGTGTGGGTCTACGTGTCTTTCTACGATGCGTCCAGGACTTACAACCATGGCAGGCACAAATTTTGCAATGAAGTTGATTAAGAAAATTAAAACAATCGAACTTGTCTATAACATGGATTCAGGAAATATAGTATTTTACTTTTTAATATTCTAACCACCTGTCAAGATAGATGGAAAGGACTATAGCTGCTGGCGAAACAGCAGAAATAATAGAGAAATTATACAGAAATTATAGTTGCTCTCTGACAGACTATGATCAGAGTGTTTTTTGTTTTGGGTCTATAATATTTATGCCTACATTAAAAGTTTAAAACTGTACCTCTATATACTACCAGTAACTACATGTACCTCATGGGACAAGTTACAACTGCATGTGATTTTCGAAATGCCGGACAAGTGAAACGCGTAGGGGTTCCGCGAGCAAATGAGTACTCTGAAAAGGTTCCGCCACTAGAAAAAGGTTGAAAACCACTGCCTTAGACCTTAGTCCTTCCAGTGCAGCTCTGCACAACGGGCAATGCAGTTTCTCCATTCCACTCTGTTCCTCGCCACTTCCACAGCATCGTTCCACGTCATCTCCAGACCCCGCAAATCCTCTCGAATGGTCTCCATCCAGTTCTTCCTTGGCCTCCCTCTACCACGTTTGCCCTCCGGAGTCCAAATTCACCATAGTGAATAAATATTATTATCAATAAAATTAATATGGCAGTTGGCTGAATCTAATAACTAGACTACTAGAGCCTCATGTATTATACTACTCATGCTGTAGGCTTAGAGGCCGCTTAGTATATCTCAATATAACTTACTATAGTTACATTGCATTGCATAATGGCAGTTCTGTATAAATGTGTGTAGTTAAATGAAAATCCCTGCAGTGGATGTTGTAGAGACGTACTGGTTGGTCTGGTTTAAGATCGAAGTCGTAGTTCGTCAGTGCCTCTTCGTTTCTCGAATCGTCACCTGTCTGCTTATTGATTTGACGTTTTCTCTTTCGATTCGGTTGAATCACGTGGACGACCTTTTGTTCGACCGTTGCTGTTGGCGGTTGTCCTTTCGGCAGTTTGTAAGTTATCTCTCCATCTTTAACAGAATGACAAGCGAACAATGAAGCGTTTACCTACAGTAGTTTGGTTGCTTTTCCTCTTGCATGGACACTGGACAGTTCTCACGACAAGAGTGAACGAAATGCGACCGGCAGATAAATTAATGCAAACTCGTCGTTGACTTGTTAAAGCATACAATGCGTCAAAAAGGAGATTCTTTTTCATTTTGCTCTCCTCACGTTTTAATTATTTAATGAGCAGTAGTAGCCTACTTTATTATTATAATTTTTATTATTATCATGATGATGACGATGAAGATGACAACGACGACGACGACGACGATGATGATGATGATGATAATGATGATGATGATGATGACGATGACGATGGCGATGACAACGACGACGACGACGACGACGACGACGACGACGATGATGATGATGATGATGATGATGATGATGATGATGATGATGATGATGATGATGATGATGATGATGATGATGATGATGATGACGACGACGATAAAGATGACGGTGACGATGATGATGATGACCACGATGAAGATGACGATGTCCATGACGACGACGACAACGATGACGACGACGATGACGACGACGACGACGACGACGATGATGATGATGACGATGACGATAATGATGACGACGACGATAAAATGACGATGACGATGATGTCATTATTGCATTCATCATTTCTAACCAGTTTTGAAATCGCATAGTTCCAGTATTCTGCTGGAGCTACACAAAGGTTTGGGTGAACCATCACCGGACGAAACAGAAGAAGAAGACCCAGCCACTTCACAGTCGCAGTGAACGGGCAAACGGAACGGTTGCTTGGCAACGACGCCATTCGTCAACAACTGATTTTCCGGAACCCTCGACACAAACAAAACGAGCATCTCAGCATTGCTATTGATCCAATAGATTGTGTTCAATGCGTTTGATGCAGTTTTATTACTGCCATTATTATTGTTATTTATTATTGTTATTTATTATTATTATTATTGTTATTTTTATTTTTATTATTATTATCATCATCATCATCATAATCATCGTCATCGTCGTCCTTATCATCCTCCTCCTCCTCATCATCATCACCCCACAACCACCACCACCACCACCACCATCACCATCATCATCATCATCATCATCATCATCATCATCATCATCATCATCGTCGTCGTCGTCGTCATCATCATCATCAACAACAACAACATCATCATCATCATCATCATCATCATCACCGCCAGCTCCACTATTGATGCCGTTGCTGCTGCAGCAATATCAACAATAGAGACCAGTGTCTTACAAGCGCCTTACCTCCAATCGAGAGAGAAATCGAGTGGAGGTTCTGCTCGATGGGAGAGGCTTTCCCTATACAGTTGACCGTTTCTCAAGGTCAGGTCGTTCTTGGGATTACCATCGTATGTTCCACAGAGACCTAAAAGAGGAATGAGTGTGTGTGCATATGTATGCATATGCACATACACATATGTAGCGGCGGGGGGGGATTGTAGCCTATATATATATGTTTTATCTATGCAGCTGATGTATGTGTGTACATACGTGTATAGATGCACGTGTATAATATTGTGTATACGTATTCATGAGCACTTGCTATAGCGCCCTTTCCAGGTTTACTACTGAGAGGCGCTCCCGAGCACAGCGAGGACACTGCAACGGAGTTTCACGCAGAAGCGCATGAGCAACTGCGAGTGAAAGGGTCCCAACGCGGCGGCTTGAGGTGGCTTCGAATATGTATAATAACTACAATGTATACGTATTTGTTCACGTATTCGTTGTTATACATATAATAATTAATTATATGTATTAGTTCACGTATATTCGTTGTTATATATATAATATTATATTATACACATAGTCAATAGTCATATACACATACATTTTTATGATACACACATTCATGTATACATGGGTACGTTTAAGTACTCACTTTCCTGTGCATGCAAGTAGACATGTACCAGTGCCAGAACTTAACGCTGCTGCAATTAGTATAGCGCCGCATTTTAAAAATCACCTTCTGTTCCGTTCCGGTCGAATGGCGATGGGTAGATGTAGACGTTGTACCATCTTTCGCCACGGATGACGACTCGAGTTCCATGCGGAAGTAGAACCTAAACAATAATTCATTGTGTTGTTCACAAGTATAAGACATTGTGTATTCCTGTATGCATAACATAATGTCTAGTTGTCTATACCAAAGTCTGTGCGTGTTATTCAGGGTACATGTACATAAACAACAATGGTTTCTTTGAATAGTGAATGCAAAATATGGTGCTGGGTCTATCTTCGAAATTTCACAGCACAGCGCAAAAGCTGTCACCTGGAGTTCAGCTTATTCATATTATACATGTATAATATGTATTGTACTTGTATGCTTGTATAAATGTATAGGCATATGCATGTATGACATTGCATGTGGTATGCAATTTTTTAGATTAGAATTGAGTTAACACAATCCTAACAACGCGATCAAGTTAAAGCTGATTAGCGTTTAGATTAGACATGAATTTAATTTATCAATTAAAATCGGTGATCAGAACGTACATATATACATGTATATATATGTATATATAGGCTAATTCTTGTAGGGCTATAACCTATAAGCGCATAAATAAATAGTACTAGGAATTGCTTCCTCTGTGCATGACACATGAGGGCGTACACTATCCTATGGTACACTGAGACTTGGTCAGACTACAGATATCCCTTGCACCCTCAAAATTACGCCAATAAATTCGACCCATCTAACCTCGAAAGCAGAGTCTCCTCTGTTGAAGACGCGGAATCCCGGTGTGACCTTATCGTGATAGAACATCTCGGCCTTTGCAAACTGCGTACAGTCCACTCGTTTGGACCGGCAAGGGGGTCCCCCTGTGCTCGGCCGAACCCCTGCAGCCGGCGATTCCTTCGTCCTGCACTTGTCGACGAAGAAGACCGAGTCTCCGGCCTTCACGGCAACGGCGCACGAACACGTCGCCCCACCGCCAACGCAGCGTTGAAAGGCTGTCTGTACCTATAGATGCAGAATTATTATTAAAGGTCAATTGTGTCATTACTTGTTCATTTATTTATAGTATGGATCCATGAAAAGGTACACTCGACAGTAGTGAAAGACTCCCAATGCTGGCCCACTTTGCACTCAATGACCACATGACGTCACCGGGTCAAGGTCAAGGCAAAAGGTCAAGGTCGTCTTAATTAGGTCACATTAATTAGGGCTTATTAATTAGGCCATATTAATTAGGTCATAGTAGTTATATTATATTAATTGATCATAATTAATGTGACCTAATTAAGATGGCCTTGACCGTTGACCTTGACCCGGTGACGTCGTGGGGTCATTGAGTGCAAAGTGGGCCAGCAGTGGGAGTCTTTCACTACACTCGACCTTCCATTCCACAGTTAGCGTTGGTAAACTGAGTAGTTGACCGTTGACGTGACGGACGCCTTTCATGGCTGTCGAAATTTATATTGCAAGAGCCGTTGCGACTGAAGGTGGTAGTGGTAGTTGCAGTTTAACGTCACTTTGTGATAACAACGACCAATAGCGACGCCCTCCTCCTTTGCCCAGGCTTGGGACCGGCACTGGCAGAGTGCAACCAGTGGCGGAGTTCATGAGGGACTTGCTCAGGGTCCCTATATATATATATATATATATATATATATATATATATATATATATAATTATATATATATATATATATATACAGAAACCGCCTCGGACGGGATCGAACCCGTACTCTCCGCGTTACAGGCCAACCGCTCTAACCACTCGGCCACCGTGCCTCACCGTGAAAGACTGTCATTGAAGGCAATGTATGGTCACATATCAAACTAGAAAGAAGGTTTTTCGAATGACTTGCCTCGTATGGAAAACTGCGATGACGATAGAGTGTAAAGAATCCCTCGAGAAAGTTGTTGTAGGCTCTACCGTCGAATGTTTTGATGTGAGGATCAGTGGCCGACTGACAAGTGCTCGGTTGGTCCCCGTCAAGCACAAGCACCTGTTAACCAGAGTTGGACAAGATGATAACACCTGTTAAGATGATGATAACACCCGCTAAGATGATGATAACACCTGCTAAGATGATGATAACACCTGTTAGGATGATGTTTACACCTGTTAAGATGATGATGATGATGATGATAACACCTGTTAAGATGATGTTAACACCTGTTAATATGATGATAACACCTGCAAAGATGATGATAACACCTGTTAGGATGATGATAACACCTGTTAGGATGATGTTTACACCTGTTAAGATGATGATGATGATGATGATGATGATGATAACACCTGTTAAGATGATGTTAACACCTGTTAGGATGATGATGATAACACCTGCTAAGATGATGATAACACCTGTTAAGATGATGTTAACACCTGTTAATATGATGATAACACCTGTTAAGATGATGATAACACCTGTTAAGATAATGTTAACACCTGTTAAGATGATGATGATAACACCTGTTAAGACGATGATGATAACACCTGTTAAGATGATGATAACACCTGTTAAGATAATGTTAACACCTGTTAAGATGATGATGATAACACCTGTTAAGACGATGATGATAACACCTGTTAAGATGATGATAACACCTGTTAGGATTATGTTAACACCTGTTAAGATGATGATAACACCTGCTAAGATGATGATAACACCTGTTAGGATGATGTTTACACCTGTTAAGATGATGATGATGATGATGATGATAACACCTGTTAAGATGATGTTAACACCTGTTAGGATGATGATGATAACACCTGCTAAGATGATGATAACACCTGTTAGGATGATGATAACACCTGTTAGGATGATGTTTACACCTGTTAAGATGATGATGATGATGATGATAACACCTGTTAAGATGATGTTAACACCTGTTAGGATGATGATGATAACACCTGTTAAGATGATGATAACACCTGTTTGGATGATGTTAACACCTGTTAAGATGATGATAACACCTGTTAGGATGATGATAACACCTGTTAAGATAATGTTAACACCTGTTAAGATGATGATGATGATAACACCTGTTAAGACGATGATGATAACACCTGCTAAGATGATGATGACACCTGCTAAGATGATGCTAACACCTGTTAAGATGATGATAACACCTGTTAGGATTATGTTAACACCTGTTAAGATGATGATGATAACACCTGTTAAGATGATGATGATAACACCTGTTAAGATGATGATAACACCTGTTAAGATGACGACAACACCTGTTAAGATGATGATAACACCTTATAAGATGATAATAACACCTGTTAATTGGAATATTTAGCAACTGTTGCTAAACGATGTGGTTGAATACGAATAATTATATCCACAAGCAGGAATATAATTTAAAATGAAAGACATGTGGATTGTGGATGGTCAGATAGCAGATCGCGGCAGAAGAGAGCAGATCTAACTATAGCCTCAAGAGACAGCCATGGATGATGATGATGATGATGATGATGATGATGATGATGATGATGATGATGATGATGATGATGATGATGATGATGATGATGATGATGATGATGATGATGACGACGACGACGACGATGACGATGACGACGACGACGATCACGATCACGATGACGATCACGATGATGACGAAGACAATGATGACGATGACGATGATGATTACGATGATAATGACGATGATGACGACGACGACGACGACGACGACGACGACGATGACGATGACGATGACGATGATGATTACGATGAAAATGACGATGATGATGACGACGATTATGATTATCATTTGCACATATTTGTAAACACAGTATAGACAGAATTATTATTCTTGGGAATAGACGTGGGACTGGAGAGTACGGCTTTCCTTGTGTTCGCAGATTATCCTTCGTTCCACCAGCGTTGTTCCATTGACGACCTTCCTCATCGCTATTCCCACCGATCTCATCTGGCTGTTGTCGTACTTCAAGTCGACCTTCGCCGCCAGGTGGAAGCTCTGCTCCTCTTTCCAGCTGTCCTTCGTTAAATGACGAGAGCAGAGGTCGAAGGGCGTTGATCCAGGTGGTGGAACTCCGTCGATACCGGACGACACCAGAAACTGGGAGATAGGAATCCTGCTCCTGCAACTACAATCACAATAGCAGAAAATTTATTGAGCTAGTTTCCTAAGAGCATGCCCATATGGAGCCCGTATTACCATATTTATGGGTTCTATGTAATGCCATATGGGTTCCATCCAGAGCTTAAGGAGTGACTGGACTGTCATGGACGGCGTGCACGCACTGCACGCCCTTGTTTTAAATAATTCTGAACGCCGTCCTGCCACTTATTTGGCAAGCATTTCTATAGCCTGGAAGTGGAAGGTTTTTTAAACTTTAAGCCCCGGTTCTATCCAATGCATCCAATGACATATGATGATGACGATGACGATGACGATGACGATGACGACGACGACGACGATGATGATGATGATGATGAGGATGATGATGAGGACGATGATGATGATGATGATGACGATGGGTTTTATCCAGTGCCCTGACACAGCCATGGGTAAGAAGTGTTAGCCACTTCATTTTCTTAGCCTCGGCATATGAGGGCGGTTGGCCAATGCTCTCCCGCCTATAAGAGTGTAGGTAGGCCTAATTGTCAGTGGATTACTTTGGAGCCTTTCTGTTGTCTGGTATGATGTCCAGGAAGACTAAACATCCGGGGATGTTACAGATGGTCTTCGGTGGATAGGTTACTCGAACTTTGATCACCGCTGGTTCCCCACCTTCCGTAACAGTGATCGTTTCGTTAGACAGACACTGTGAGGACAGACATAAAACCATCAGCAGGTTTATAAATTGAACAAAACGGACTTGAGTATAAGTTTTTATACACCAGCTGAGAAATGCTACGACATATTTAATCGAATCTAATAAATATATTCTAATCTAATAAGAATCATTGATTCCGATGTAAAAAAAACTGCATCTAACTTCGATCGATGTCGGTTGCTTCATGCGGGTTGCTTCATAACAATTCGCAGTCTGTTCGACTTAGCAGCAACTCGTAGAAATCAAAATCCAATAGGCAAGAGAAAGTAATGGAAGGCAGAAGCAGAGTAGGTACGCAGCGTCACAAACCACAAATTTAGAGAACATGCATCCAGCACATAGTCAGTTATAGACTGACAGTTTTCAAGTAAATATATCATTGTGGATTGTAGAGATTTCCGGGTTAAACAGCAGACAGATAAAAAAAGACCGAATGACAGACAGACAGTCAGAAAGACAGACAAACAAACAGACAAACAAGCAAACAGGCCGACATGCAGATATACCGGTACACACAAACAGACGAACAGACAGGCATGCATGCAAACAGAAGCATGGGCGGAATTTATCAAGACTAAGGGGCTACCCCCCCCCCCCCCAATAAGACCCAGATTCAGCTTTTGTACCGTGTAAACGGCATCTTTTCCCGGGTTTAGCTCCCCCCAAGAAGACGCAGACACATAAATTTCTTCGGGAAAAATGGTTCTGTTCGCGAACGCGAAACTTCCGAAAGACTAAAAAAGGTCATCAACTTTTTGGCCGAGAAATTATTTGTCGGCGCCGCTCGTTCTGGACCGAGTCTCAGCCCCAACAAAGCCCAAGTTTTTTCCAAGTTCTTTTTTAGCCCCTCCAAGAACGGATTCAAACTCCGCCGATGGACAGAAGTCCGAATGAAGGCAGACAAGCAAACGGACAAACAGACAGATAGAGAGAATTACAGTTTTGTGTGTGTGACCTGGAAATGTTGAGCGCATTGATCTGCGACTAAGAGTAGCACGTGACTGAGCGTCCGATTCAGTGAGTCCCTCTCTTCATCTGTACACTTCTCCGCCTTCTCTCTCACGCAGGACTTTGTCGGTTCCACAGCACTAAACTCAAAGCCAGGTTTGTTTTATTATCAATTCCAATTAAAGGGTCGTTGACTATCATCATAATCATCATCATCATCATCATCGTCGTCGTCGTTGTCTTCATCATCATCATCATCATCATCATCATCATCATCATCATCTTCATCATCATTATCATCGTCGTCGTCGTCGTGCTTGTCAAATTAATCAAAATTAGTTCAACAGTTAGGAATTTTGCTTTTATATAGACAGCAGACATATAAATAGAGAAAGAGACAGAAATACAGATAGAGTCAGAGGGCCAGAGACAGAGACACAGGCAGAGACAGAGACAGATACAAAATGGATGGGTGCTACTGACTCGCATGCTTTCTGTACATCGTTTCCCTTCGTCAACCGAAGCAGATCAACGATGCAAAGTCTGGCGGCAGTTGTATTACAACGAATCTTGTTGATGGCGTTTGACTCGCAAGACTTGCCCAGAAGATTGTCAACGACCTCTGTGGCCAGAATGGCACGCTTCCTTCGCACCAGGACACAGGAATCGGTCGCCACTTTCACGGACGACATATTGGACGCCAGCTGCCTATGTAGTACAGGAACGAAGGAAGTCTGTGAGAGTTAGAGGAGTTATCATGGTAAAAACTCTGAATTTACTATGAATGAATAAATATGAAACGACTAAATATATCGACCACGTATGACATGTAGCCTATTCGCTAATATATTGAATGATACTATCCATGATTATTACGTAGGCGTACGTTTGTAGAGTAAAAACCAGTAGCGTAGCCAGAAATTTATGATGGGGGTTTGGTTTTTTGCCTGGCCGGATGCCCTTTCTGACTCCAACCCAGCAGTATAATTACAGTAAATAAAAAGGGAATAAAGTAACAAAGGGAATAAAGCAAGAAAAACAATTGCTACTACAAGTAATTGCTTTGTTCTTCTTATTTAAGTGGATAAATAACCTTTTAAAAAAAATTCCTAGGCCAATTGGGGTTTAACCTCGAAATCCCCCTTCTCTACGCCACTGATTATGTAGGCGAACGTTTGCAGAGTAAACAGTCAAGTGATAATCAATCCGTTTGTTCGACTCACCCGCACACGTTTTCGAGACTTTTGTTCTCAATTCTTCTGCGAATAACTTCGCTGCCAGCGGATGATATGCAGGTCATCGCCTTTTGCAACTCACACGGTGCCAAACCAACACCTGGAAGTGTTGTTCAAACGTATACATAAGCTTTTAATAATGGACCATAACTTCACCCAAGATCTTGATTTAATTAGTTTTTATACCTTAAGGTTAAGATATGGAAGGTTTATCACGTTTCATAGGAATTTTGAATTCATAGACTATGATTACATGTATATGACTGAATCAGATTAATTGGTCCCCAATTGATATCTAGCTTTACCTAATATCTGGAGTGGGGTGCTCGTTACACCCCGCGGTTGCTTATAGAGGTCGCACCACTGTTTCTTCCGCACTCAAAATCTGCATAATTTAGCCGTGGCTGGTCTGTGAGCGCTTCTTAGTAGATTACCTCTTGAAGGTGCGCTGTATAAAAACTTCAATAATAATTATGTAATCTTCTATCCAGGGTGCATTCTTAGAATTTATGCAATAGTTAGGCCTACTATAATGAGTTATAGCCGGGCATGTATACGCCAGGTTGCTTAATGGGCTCTCTTTGCTCCTCAGAACGTCAATATACTTTACCGTTACGGCATCTTCTGGTCTAACCTTTACAACACGTTACAAAGAGATTCAAATAATGAAGAAGAACAAGGCTGGAGGCTGAGCAATCGGGGATTGTTGATTCCTCGTGTTGGAACATTAACCTGCTTTCCCATTTGTATACGTTCATCTGTCTGAAACAGTCTCTCGGTTACGGTTGACTCGTCAGTGTTTCACAGGCTCCTGAAACCCATTTGCTTCACTGTGATTGAGCTGGGAGCACCTCTGAGTAGTCGTCTTATAGGGATGCTAGCCTATATACAATTCTTGAAATGAACTGATGAATAGGAATGAAGATGACATCTTAGCTAACGATTCACAGGAGCTGAAGTGTTGTCGTTGTTCTCCACAGATGGGAGTCGAGGACAGACTTTGGTGATCGTCGACTCCAAGTCGTGTAGAAGACGAACGTGAAACAATGAAATCGTTCGACCATCCTCACACGTACTAACGCTCTGCGACACACACTCGTGACCCGATCTGATCTTACTAAAATATTCATAATACACGATCGACTTAATAATTCATCTTAAGGTTTAGTTTATTGATCAATTATTTGGAAATCAGGAACATCAATCGATAGGTTAATCATCTTCAGTGGCGTAGACAAGGAGGGTTTCGGGGTTTTCAAAAGTTTCTATCCGTTCAAATTTATAACATGATATGTTGGAATAATATTCTTGGTTCGACTCTCTATCTATCGATAACATTTTAGTATGATTAATTATCAAGCATTAGAGATATACGAAAAACAGTTTGGCTTACTTTTTATTGAACCACGGTGTATAATTATATATTCGGTTCAATGAGAAAAGCAGAGGAATGACAAAGAATGATTTCGTTTTAGGGGTAACATAAAAAATATTATGTGCGCTAGTTGAGAAGACAACCAGTTTTTTATTGATTCACTAATGAATCTGGCATAGGCTGAGCTTGTAACACGAAAATATTACGTCAGTGTATAGCCACGGTATCAATAACTATTTATATAATAATATATAATATATATAATATATAATATATCTTTATATAATATATATTTATATATTTATTTATAAATAGCCATTATACTGTGGTGTAGCCTACGTACGTTGTCAACTCCTGGCAGATGGAATTCGATCGATTAGTGAACGCCGATACAATTCCCTCGAAGACGTCCAATACACAAGACGCTGCGGCCGATTCGTTGCAACTAGATGGACATATGTTCCGCAGTTCTTCCCACAGCGGATGACAGAGGGCGGTACCTGCCGTAGATTGACCGGATGTGACGCTGGAGCCGCAGGACTTTGTGGCGTCGAAGAAACAACGATATATTTCAGGAATACTCCTGTCGAAAGGAAACACATTTTGGATTCAAATCTATAAGCTTAGTCTCTCCAAAGTGAAAGATAAGCTTACGGGGAGGGGGGCTATGGTTAGTTACAGTATGTATACTTGTTAGTGTTATGGCTACAACGAAGATTGGTTAACGTCATTTACCATAGCTATTTAGGCCTATTACCATAGACTTCTTAGCGTCGTTTTCGATAATGATGTCATTATCATAGACTGGGGGATGCTGTCCTACCGCGGAGGGGGAGGATAGTGTCCGGGGGATTATGTCCAGGTGGGCTAATGTCCTAACCCTGTACTCGGAACCGTCTATAGGAAGATGCACGTATGCGACCAATGTCTATACCTGCA
>OX457053.1:15959142-16034142 GCA_949752735.1 Lumbricus terrestris | reverse complement strand
CTTTTAGCTTATCTGTGCTCCACAGTTGAGATATATGACATGTCGTTTCTGTAGTGTAAACGGTCTTGAAATAGTACTGTAGATTCTCTGTTGATTCACTGAATGAAGATAAGCAACCCCGTGCTATATTTGAAGAAATAGTTCTGCTGATTCTCCGTAGATTCACTGAATGAAGATAAGCAACCTCGTGCTATATTTGAAGAAGGATAATGAGATACTGTCAAGCTGTGGAATCCAGATCGAAAACCAGACAAGACAATATTCAATACTTCCGTAGCATCAAATTATCACACTCCAACCAATGAGAATTTCCTTCCCAATTGAAAATGACCTTGAAATGTCAACCAGAGACAACGAGCCCAAAATCGTTTCTCAACACACGAATATCGTCTCACCAACCGTCACGATCACAATGTAGACTTCACGGACGTTAGAGTTCGCAACTTCGAATTTCTAAATCGCCTCTACTCTCACACGAATGCCTCGTACTGTTTTACGACCAGATACGAGCATAATCATCATCCTCACCATTGAATAAACTTCAAATGAATTGCCAGCCACAACTGGACAACCATCTTTCTCAATGTTCATGTAAGGAATCAACCGTTTATGTCGAATTTCAATGACGTGGCTGTTTCCATTCAATTCTGTCCGTTACGCTCATTTCGATACTTTTAATTGGTTACGCGTCAATGCAAATGTTTTCGCTTACGTAAGCGTCCGTAGTAACCGCTTGACGTCACTATGACTGCCTCGCTCATGTACGCAAGATTCGTGGTCTCCTAGTTACTAATCCACTAGACGCCAAATTATTAATCTAGATACGCCGACTAAATTATCTAGCTTAACTCCTACTTAGAATTAACATATAATATCAGACAAGTTAGTTTGATAGATAATAGCGATTTAATACGCTACACTCCGCCTGACCTGGATCGGGAGGGTCCTCGGAGTAGATATTCTGAAGGGCGCTATATAAATCCAAATTGATTGATTGATTGATGGACTGATTGGTTGATTGACTTAAGACACTATATTGGCCGCAGAATCCAAGATCTCAGATTAAAGTAGACCTATGTTTGAGATATTAAGAAACTGCGCAAAATAAATGGCAAATAAGCTAATGCCCTGCGTTTGACCTTCGAGTGGCGCTTTAGAAGTTTGAAATTTACGGTTACGATAACGAATAAATCGAACCGTAGGTCGACTGTTAGTAGTGCACTGAAATGGTATAGCCACTACATGAAATGGTAGCCACTACATGAAATGGTAGCCACTACATGAAATGGTAGCCACTACATGAAATGGTAGCCACTACATGAAATGGTATAGCTACTACATGAAATGGTATATAGCCACTACATGAAATGGTATAGCTACTACATGAAATGGTATATAGCCACTACATGAAATGGTATAGCTACTACATGAAATGGTATATAGCCACTACATGAAATGGTAGCCACTACATGAAATGGCAGCCACTACATGAAATGGTAACCATTACATGAAATGGTAGCCACTACAAGCAAAATAAGTTCACAAGAAGCTGAAATCTACGCATTGCCTGTTGCCGCACCATTTGCAATAATCTTCGGCTTTTATCAATCCAGCCCAACTGGCCACGAATCACAATGTTTATTACGCCTTTGTGTATTTTATTGTATTGTTTATATTGTATTACATTGTATTGTATTACAGGGTACGCCAAAAAAGTAATCCCCTACGGTTTTTAGCCCATATCTTGGCCAATCATACGAATTTTTAAATGAAACTTTACAGTCTTAAAGGCAATTCATATTCACGTACAATGGTCAAATTTCAAAAGTTATATCACTTTTAGTCAGGCCACCCTCCGTTTTTTGACGAATCAAAAACGAAACGCGACACAATTTTTTGTTGTTGCTAATATCATGGCCAGAAGTAAGAATTTCATAATGAATCTTTACAGGTTTAAAGACAATTCATATTTACACATGATGGCCAGATTTCATAAAAATATTTCAAACACAACAAAAGTTATACCACTTTTAGTGAGGCCACCCACCATTTTTGACGATTAAAAAACGTAACGCAACAAAAAGTAACAAAAACGTGATTTTATCAAGTAATATCTCAAATAACTGTTTGGAACTTAACTTGATAGTGATTCACAACTTGTGTCCAATGTGCCCACCACCAGTGCCAAGACTTCTTTTGAGTCTCTTTGCAAAGTTCTTGATGGACCTGTTGATTAATCTGACAGATTTCTTATTTGCCCATTTGATTGTCATCTTGCTAAGTGACTTCTCAGTGACGTGCAGCAACGCTGGTACCCTGTTCCTTTTTTAAAATAGCAATAATAATGATTATCTGGCATTATCAAAGCCTATTTGATTACAATTATTTGAGATGAGACTTAATAAAATCGTGTTTTTGTTACTTTTTGCTGCGTTACGTCTTTGAATCGTCAAAAAACGGTGGGTGGCCTCCTTAAAAGTGCCATAACTTTTATTCTGTTTGAAATATTTTTCCGAAATCTGGACATCATGTGTAGATATGAATTGTCTTTAAGCCTGTAAAATTTCATTTCGGAATTCTTACTTCCGGCCAAGATATTGGCCAGAATAATTAAATTTGGTTTTTTTGTTACTTTTTTGTTGCGTCGCGTTTTTGAATCGTCAAAAAACGGTGGGTAGCCTCACTAAAAGTGATATAACTTTTGTTCTGTTTGAAATATTTTTTGTAATTTGACTATTGTACGTAAATATGAATTGCCTTTAAGACTGTAAAGTTTCATTTAAAAATTCGTATGTTTGGCCAAGATATGGGCTGAAAACCGTAGGGATTACTTTTTTGCGCACCCTGTACATTGTACCTATACATTTAAATAACACCTCTCGCAGTGCACACTAGTCGGAGGCGCTCCCAGTGCGAGAGACCAAGAGAGAAAAGGGGGATCTTGAGACACCGAGAGATCTCGAGGCACTTGGCCTACCGGTTAATAAGAAGGAATGTGTCGAAGGAGGAAGTTGGTTCCACAGTGCAGGGCCAATGAGAGCAAAGGCAAGCGTTTTAACCATGGCAGTGCAGTCCTTGTGTATACGAACTAGTATTCGCATAGACTGACTGTAGAGGACAGCCAGGCACACAGTCACAAGACAAGATGGAAGAGGACAGTCAGGCATACAGTCACAGGCCAAGATGCAGGGCTTTTTTAACGTGCAGTTGTACACAAAATGTGCAGTTCTAAACAGATTTGTGCAGTTGTAGAAGCATTTCTGTACAGTTAAAACTAGCAAGAAAGGTCGTTGTCCTCCGATCGGAAGTAATTTTTACCATGGTTGGAAAGAAAAGAAGGGATTGTGCAGTTCTAAAAATTCCTTAAAAACAGCCCTGCCAAGATGAACGAGTGCGACATAAAACAATTAGATAGATGCCAGGTAGGCACCGAGGCGTGTAAGGCATAGAGCACACGCAGACCAGTTCTGATAAGTTTGGAAAAAATGTGTCTTTGCTGGTGATTGTCCTCTATTATAAGGACGATCAAAATCGTATTATATTCGCTTTCTTCGAAGTTGAACTTCGTTCGTTGTCAACAAACAAGTTTGGTTTATCTCGCTGTATACCCTAGATCACCACACCAGCTATCGCAACAACAGTACATAACTGTAACAGGATCCTTGCCTATACCCACGCAGGCTGAGACTATACAATTATATACATGCACACATATATAGAGATAGATTATATATAATATACACAGCAAATGTATATGAATATACATATATATATATGAACATAAAGCATGTGTGGTTTAGTGATTATACCCTGGAGTTCAAAGTTTTGTTTGAGGGATGTGATTGATCGAATTTTTCTGTTTGGGATGCCGTGCCTTTCGGATATTATTTAGGGTACGTACTTCAGTCTAACAAGCAATGTTTGATAGGTCTATAGGATCATCATGCAGAGCCTAAGTACAACCTTGAGAGTACTCAAATTTGAATTAATTAAATCATTCTTAATAAATGTGGTAAATGCAACGACAAGAGAAACAAGTTTGTTCAATCCCACATAATATACAATTGTACATTCATACGTCTGTGTATGTGTCGTTGTGTGTGTGTGCGCGCGCGTGTGTGTGTGCGCGCGTGTGTGTTTGTGTGTGTGTGTGTCTTATTTTGTTTTATTATTCCTTTATTTATTGCTTTGTGTATTCATATATTTTAACTCGTGTCTTTACCTCCTTCGTCACTTCATTCATTCAAATGTGCAGAGGAGACTTGACTAAAGTTCTTTGGCTCATTATTAAAAGGAAGCACGCGAAAACTTGTTGGATCAACCAGTGCGACGGAAACCAGAATTTGTGGATAGGGCCTACAACAATGACTTTGAGAAGCAGGCCTATATAATACGTGACATGTATGCTTGAATTTTCAGAGCAAGATTTGTGAACTTAATAAAAAAAAATGGCCTAGATTGGCTAGGCTATAGTTCTTCTGAGCAGCCGTTGTCAGAGCCTTAAGGCGGAAGACGCTTGGCAACTTCCTTCTAGATTTTCTAAATTTTACTTCCGTTTGGATATTGCTGACCCGAGATGGATTGTTCCAATTTCATTTTGTTGCGGCTCTGTCCTTTCTTCAACCTTCACATCTGGAATGTCTTCCACCATTCCGCACTGCAGGACCTTTCCAAAACAAACAACTCCGTCGATCGACTATATCACCATATGGAAATTCATAATTATACAGTTTGAAGAAAGAACAGGGCCTCTACGAAATGAAGTTGGAGCAATTCGTTTCTGGTCAGTAACATCAATACGAAGGGAAAATCTACAAGGAAGTTCCCAAGCGTATCAGAGTCATAGTTGAAGATTATGGCAACAGAAACAACATGCCATGGAGTAGGCTATCTCAGAGGGATAGAAGCAACATGGAGTAATTCATTTCTATCTGTCGCTGTAACAACACCTCATGAATTTGTCATCACTGGCGATTTCAACATCCACGTCGACACCCCCGCCGTTCCATCTGTACGTCAGTTCCTTTCCACTCTGACTGCTTTCAATCTGACCCAGCATGTTTCTTTTCCAACTCAGAAATATGGCCATACTCTTGACTTAGTCATTTCCTGTGTCTCATCCGCCCTATCACCGATCCTCAGCCGTGAATTCAACACACCCTCTGATCATTACCCTATCTTCACTCAACTCAATATCGAACCATCTCCTCGCCCTCCACCCAAACAATGCTCATTCCGCCGCATCAGCTCCATCGACCTTGATGCATTCAAACTCGACCTTGAATCTTCCTCCCTTCTCCTCAACCCTCCAACAGACCCAAATGATCTCCTGTCTTCTTACAACTGCACCATGTCCGAACTCCTCAACAAGCACGCTCCCATCGTCACCAAACCAGAAACTCACGCAAAAATCCATGGTTCAATTCTTTTCTTCAAGCCCTCAAATCGTCGCGCCGTCGCCTGGAACGAGTTTACAGGCGTACACGCGACGACTCTATCCTGAAACAACTCAAAACCTTGACAAATAGATACCACAGTAAACTTCTTTCAGCCAAAAAACGCTACCTGTCATCTCTTGTTCATTCAAATTCATCCAACCCTCGAAATCTCTGGAAAACTGTAAACAATCTTCTTCACCGCGGCTCCTCTCACCCCCTTCCGAACTCAATCCCATCTGCGTCCATTGCTGACTCTTTCGCATCCTTTTTCACTGACAAAGTTTCCACCCTTCGTCTCTCACTACAGACTCTCTTATCGAAATCTACCAGCACGCAAACCGACTCTTCCTATTCAGACGCAACTTTGCCACCTACAATATCTTTCAACCTCTTCGAGCCTGCTACTGAAGCAGAAATTGTCACCCTCATTCAGGCCTCTCAAAACAAGCAATGCGACCTTGACTCAATCCCAACCTCTTTGCTTAAAGACTGTGTAGTCCTTCTTGCTCCCACGATAACCAAGCTCATAAATCTGTCACTCTCAACCGGTACCTTCCCTACGCTTTTCAAAGACTCAGTTGTTAAACCACTTCTCAAAAAACCATCTCTGGACAAAGAACTCCTATCCAACTACCGTCCAATCTCAAATCTGTCATTCTTATCCAAACTCTCCGAACGGATTGTCCTCTCTCGTCTCAACAGTTACATGTACCTCATCTCCAACAATCTTCTAAACCCAAACCAGTCTGCCTACACTAAGCATCACTCTACCGAAACACTCCTGGCCTCGCTCTACAACAAACTTGTGATGGCGATAGGCCGTCAACAAGTCTCTTGTCTGTGCCTCTTAGACATCTCTGCAGCCTTTGACACAATAGACCATGCTATTCTTCTCAATCGCCTCTCCTCTGTCTGTGGAATCTCTGGCACTGCCCTCTCATGGATCAAATCATACCTTTCCTCACGCTCTTTCATCGTTAGCGCTTCTGGTCACTCATCTAATCAACAAATCCTCACCTGTGGTGTCCCTCAAGGTTCAGTCCTTGGTCCTCTCCTGTTCATTCTCTATACCTCCCCACTCAGCAAACTCATTTCGTCATCCTCTGCTGATCATCACCTCTATGCCGACGACACTCAACTATTCATATCTTTCTCCCCTCGCTCCTTCTCAGACGCACTAAATCAGCTACATAACACAATAACTCAGATTTCAGCCTGGATGACCGCTAATCTGCTCTGCCTCAACCCCTCAAAAACAGAATTTCTCATCATTGGCCTACGCGAGCAATTAAACAAACTAGACTATCCTTCTGACTTTTCTCAAACAGACCCAACTCTTCCTACGCCATACTCTTCTCCTGTCCGCAATCTCGGGGTCATTTTTGACAAAAACCTTACTTTTTCTGACCATATCACCCAGTTATCCCGCACCTGCTATATGCACATCCGCGACCTCCGTCGATTGCGTCCAATTCTAAATTACAAGACCGCCTGCACAATAGCCACCTCAATAGTTCATTCCAAACTCGACTACTGCAATTCGCTCTTCCATGAAATAGATTCTCTTCAAATTAAACGCCTGCAAAATATCCAGAATGCTCTTGCCCGCGCAGTCACTAAGACTCCCAAACATCACCACATAACCCCTGTTCTCAAGTCTCTTCATTGGCTAAAAGTTTCTCAGCGCATCCATTACAAAATTGTTTCTCTAACCTACAACGCTCTTCAAACCTCTCAGCCCTCCTACATTCGTCAACTAATCACCATTCAACTGCACAGGTCTACGCGCTCATCATCATATCTTTCTCTCTCTCGGCCTCCAGTATCATCCTCTCTGAAATTCTGCGACCGCTCCTTAGTCTATGCTGCACCAGCTCTTTGGAACGGACTCCCAACATACCTCCGCCTGTTCGCTCACCCTCCTATCTCTCCTGCAGTCTCACCTCCAAATTCAACCTCTCCTCCGCTTGCACTCTCCTCTGCTGCATTCCATTCACGACTGAAAACCGAACTTTTCAACCTATCCTATCCAGATTCCAATCAAGTTCCATCACCCAACCATCACCGACAACCACCGTAGCACCACGCTGTCTCCTCGGCTTGACCTCCCCGGATTTTGACCTGGCACCGGAACGAAAACGGTAGCTCTGGCTATTGCGGACTTGATTTGATATAGCGCCGGTGAATAAGCTGGTCTCCCTGACGTAGGGTTGCCAGGCGTCCGGTAATGGACCGGACAGTCCGGTATTTACACAAATTGTCCGGTCAGAAATTTCAGACATTACCGGACATGGCTGTGTCCGGTAAATAATTATTGCTAGCAACAATTGTGTAGTTGGAGTGTATAATTTCTTGGGGCCATGAAAATATATCTGCTTACGATCTTTCAGCGTAGGCCTATAATGGATTTCCTTGTGAAACAGAGCCAAACACACACACACCAATCATCGTCGAAATGACGGCGTCGTTAAATAAACTAACATAACAGAGCCAAATATATGATGCACGGATCATACTAGCCTGTATACATTGTGCATGAAGTTGGAGGCTTGTTCAATTAAATAATGGTTGAACCGAATCTCAGTACTTATGAGCTGTCTCTGTCTGTCTGTTTGTTCGTCTGTCTGTCACTCTCAGCACAAATGATCTCTTCCTCTCTCTGTGTCTATCTCCCTCCTTTCATTTAAGGCTTAGGCCTAAACACGAACGCTTGTAATCTGTCTGTACTTATCTGCCTCTCTATCTCTGTCTGACTGTGTCATTCTGCCACTCTAGCTCGCTCTGGTCTTTCAAGCCCATCTCTTAAACCTCATAATTGATTAATTAAATTCTCTCGACTACAAAGATTCGAGCCTTAATGGTGCATTCGCATTTTGCATTGCAAGTCTATAGGTCAACTGGGGTTATCTACAGAATGGAACTGAGTGATGAAATCGTTAAATATGTTTTTAATGTTGTTTAATATCCGAATTCGGTCTTTCGTTAGGGCGCCAAATTTTCAAATTAGCCACTATATACATAGGTCCATAATTTTATCCACCCAGCAGATCTATATAATCGCTATATATATAGCCTACTTGGCTGAGTTTCCAACGAACCTCTAGATTTAAAAAGCCAGTTATGTAGACGTCCGTGGTTTGACTCACACGCTGCAACTTTGCAGCACGAATACTGCCTTATTATATATATATATATATATGTAATAATATATATGCATATATAGTTATATACATATATATATATACTGCAATTACCCAATGTTGCCCGGGACTTGACTTTGACTTTTCCATTGTTTAACGACATTATATGGCTCGCAGGCCGTCAACGTCTTTTAACAGGTGTTTATTTAATTCGACTGGTGGCCTTGTGGCTCTTCTTATTTTTCTGTTATTGATGTTGGTTTTTTTTCCCTCCTCCTCTCGCTCTTTTTTGGCCTTCAGGCTCTTTTTTGGCTTATTAGCTCTTTTCTGGCTCTGTGTCTCTAATCCTCTTTTTTTTCAAGGAAACTAGTTTGGTTTCCTTTTTTTTTCTTTTTCGTTTTATCGCTCCCGCCAAGTCTCACCCCCACACATACACACACACGCGCGCGCGCACACACACACAGGCTATATAACACACATAGGCTATAATATATATATATATATATATATATATATATATATATATATATATATATACACAATATGGCTCGTAACGTGATAGTCATTGTCCGGTAATTTTCTGAAGGCCACCTGGCAACCCTACCCTGACGTGGCTTTTGTGGGCGCTGAGAAATTCTCGAAGATTTACATTACATTACATTACATTAGGCTATCTCAAAGGATAGCTCATCATCTAAGCCTCGACATTTGAAAAACAGACGCTAATTCCAATGACTCTTGTTAGCTGCTTTTCAACCAAAGTTGGATTTATTAGAAGAATTCAAGCTATTGATCGCCGTTTTATCGAAATTCACTGTAGTCGAGTAGACATTTAAATACACAACTTTAACGGTTATGAGGTTTAAGTCATTGTAAAACTTCAACATATTATAGATCACGCTCTTGATTGTCGCCTTTTTGCGCGCCCTTTTGATCGGCACCATTTCAAACAGGCGCCTTAATAAGCGGCGCCCTTTCTAGCTCGCCCTTTTGATGGTCGCTCTTTCGAAGTCACCTTTTTGACAAGATACCCACCGCCCCTTTGGTACCCTGGCAACTGGACTTGGCCCTCTTTCTAACAACATTTCGGAATGTCCCCGGGACTCGACGCAGCGCTCGTGAATAAGCGGATGCCCTGCACTTGACTTTCAACTGGCATTTTGAAAGTTAGGAGTTTACAATTACGATTACGATTATGTGCCTTGTAGATCATTTTTAAAAATTTGAGACAATAATTTTTGAAATTAGAGACTGGCTTCCCGTCCTAGATAGTTGATGATCAGGCCAATTAGGGCCTACTATTAAATCTGAGCTGTAGCGGACGTACCTGAGAGAAGTAGACACCAGAGAACCAGAAGGCACTTCATCTCGAATCGAAAGTTAGCTGTGCCACCGAAGTAGATGCACATACCATTGTATCCACACAGACGCCGTGCAAACAGACCAGGCTGAAGTTTAGTCCTATGAAAAGCAGACGGGTCCAAGCGAAATGACCTGGGAAAGATTCGCAAGCGCTACGCAGAAGTTTGCCGGATACGCCCGTAGCGTTGACAGCACGGAATTTCATATTATCTGTCTGGGGTCAAAGATGAGAAACGTAAAAGGATCAGTTGACACAATGTGACGTAGAGAGTCAAATAACTAGAGGCAGGAGAGCAGGGCTGTTTTTAATGAATTTTTAGAACTGCACATCCTCTTCTCTCCTTTCTCATCCTCCATGGTAAATTACTCCAAATTTGAGGAAAATGACCTATTTTTAGTAGTTTTAACTGCACGGAACGTTACGGAAGAGCTTCTACAACTGCACGAATCCATTTAGAACTGCATATTTTGTGTAGAACTGCACGTTTAAAAAGCCCTGCAGGAGAGAGGGGTAACGGAGAAGCGTGAACGACAATAAGCGAAACACGTTCAGGTGGCGTTTTGGCGCAGTTCTGTTCCAAACAATGGATTCGATCTTCCGACAATAGGCTTCAAGACAACAGAGCGAGGTCTCATTCAGTTGATGGCTATAGAAATGCAGAACTAATTGCTTTTAAATCTTTGCAATCGACACAATCGTGAAGCATGTCACGTCCCATCTCTATCATCCAAAAAACCGAGGGTGGTCTCATTAAAAGTGATATAACTGTTGTTCTGTTTGAAATATTTTGATGAAATTTCGGTCATCATGTGTAAATATGAATTGTCTATCAGCCTGTAAAAGTTTCATTTTGAAATTCTTACTTTTGGCCAAAATATTGGCAAAAACCTACTTTTTGTTGCGTTACGTTTTTGAATCGTCAAAAAACGGTGGGTGGCCTTCCTAAAAGTGGCATAACTTTTGGTTTGTTTGAAATATTTTGATGAAATCTGGCCATCATATGTAAATATGAATTGTCTTCAAGACTATAAAATTTCATTTTGAAATTCTTAGGCTACTTTTGGCCAAGATATTGGCAAAAAACCTAGGGGGGGGTCTTTTTTTGGCGCACCCTGTACGTTGATAGCCATTTAACATGGAATGAACATATTGCTCATATCGCTTCAAAAATAGCAAAAAAATCGGAGTAATGGCTCGAACTGCTTATATTTTACCATCTAGCATTAGAATCAAACTATACTTTTCTTTTAGTCCATCCATATCTATCTTATTGCAACATGATGTGGGGCCTGTGGGCCTCTACTTATGCTTCAGATTACATAGAGTAAATATTTTGCAAAAAAGAGCTGTTCGTCTTGTTGTGGGAGCTCCATATGGCTCTCATACAGCCCGCATATTCATCAACCTTAAAATTCTAAAACTAGATCAGATTAGGACTTTTCAAATAGGAGAATTTATGTAGCCTACCGGTTTGACCGAAGTCTCCTGCCACCTATAGGCTATATACAGCAATTATTTTCAGCTCTCATCCCAGGTTCATTCTCATTTTACAAGATACTCTTTTTCGTATCGCTGAACCTATGCTCGCACTAACACACGCCTGTTTTCTATTAAATCTACTGGGGTCACCACTTGGGAAAAAATTCCAAGAAAAATACGATTGAGCCCCAGTATTTGGGTTTTTAAGAAGAAACTTAGCGCCTTTCTAATAGAAGGCACCTAATAAGAGTAAAGCACTGTTCGTTCGATGTAAGTACTGCAGTGGGTCTCTGTTCGGTAGTTCAGATTTTTTTATAATTGCTTGTGACTCAGCAGCGTTGAGCTTTTCAGTTTCCATTTATTTTTTGTGTTTTCTCTTCCGTTTTTCTAGCATAAGTTGCTTTATTGTGCTTCGTCACTTTTGTCATTCACTATGTTGATTTTGCAAAGATTTCATCATGGCCACCTCACATCGTCAACTCAATATAATATTATTAGACCTAGTTGGTGTCCCTAGACAGCGGGATTATTTTATCCCTTTAGGGCCTCCCCTTTTTGTAACCAATGAGCAAGATGTGTAAACCTGTCATGTAGGTACTTTGGTTGCAAAATAAAAGTATTTAATTGATTGATTGATTTGTGGTTACGTTCTAAGCATAGGCCTACGCGCAACTAAATCTTACCATAGTCTGAAGTCTCATCTTCTTCCAAATCTAGTGTTTTCGAAATCCGAGGCGAAACGAAAAAACTGTGCAAACTCACAGATGCTATGTAGAGCTCAGCTTCAAGAATGTTTTGATAAAACTGTAAAACAACATACAGTGTTGAAATACACTTATAGAGCTTAGGGCCTTCATCTCCAACCGAGAAAAGGTTTTAATCAATTGTTTTGAAAGTCTTATAACTTCTTATTATGGCCTAACTAATTAACCAATTAATTAATTATCTATAGACTATAGAATTGGAATTGTAAACTCATCTAGTCTAATATTATGTTTTTCAGTATTGTGTAGGAAAATTGTAAATTTCAAGCATTCTATGTAGTGTTGTTTCCAAACGCTGGATATTTGTTTCGTACTCAGGCAGGGTGAGAATTACCTGGGGATCAGTGGCGGCGCTAAGGGGGGACTGGGGGCTAAGCCCCCAACAAGAGGCTCAACCCCCCCCTAAAAAAGGGCCATCCGAATTTTTTACATTGAAATATCCACGATTTTCGGCTGACGACTAAAAAAAGAAAGAAAAGGTCGTCAGAAATTTTGGCGGCGAAAATGGAAAATTTTCATGAGATCTCGGTCGATGACTAAAAAGATAAAAAATTTGACGGATGAAAATGTGAAATTTTCGACGCGAGGCTTCAGCCCTCCGAAACTGAAATCCTGGCGCCACCACTGCTGGGGATGATGGGGGTTCAACCCCAGTCTTTCTTAGAGCCCCATAGTAGAGTCTACTTTTCACACCCATAGTAGTCTGCTTTTCACCCTTCAACTTCATGTGGATCATAGTCCAACCCTAGTTATTTTTCCACAGTCATCATACTGTACTCGGATCTATGTTAGAGATGATTTACAAAAGGTTCTAAAGAGAGTCAAACTGCCTCTGAAACACAGTCATTAACTGAACGCAGTGCCATTTCTAAAGTCATCTCCCTCAATCGTCAAAACTATTACTTCACTCTTATCCGCATAACTGCAGCGGGTGCAGTGCAGAAGTTCTTGGTTCGATATCCGAACAGATATTTCTGATTACCGCAAAACGTTTATTTGGATAGGCCACAGCCTAGGCCTATACCTGACACAGAATTTCCGGCGGGGCTTGGGGATTCAAACCGCCTTTTTATAACCCCACTTATAGTCTTCATTGCAAACCCAGACGTCATATAAATCAACGTCTGACCCCTCCGTTATTTTTCTACAGGGTGCGCCAAAAAAAGACCCCCTAGGTTTTTTGCCAATATCTTGACCAAAAGTAAGAATTTCCAAATGAAATTTAACAGGCTTATAGACAATTCATATTTACACATAATTGCCAAATTTCATCAAAATATTTCAAACAGAACAAAAGTTATATCACTTTTAGTGAAGCCACCCACCGTTTTTTGACGATTCAAAAACGCGACGCAACAAAAGTAACAAAAATCAATCTAATTATTCTGGACAATATCTTGGCCAAAAGTAAGAATATCAAAATGAAATTTTACACGCTTAAAGACAATTCATACCTGCATATGATAGCCGGATTACATAAAAATATTTCAAACAGAACAAAAGTTATACCACTTTTAGGGAGGTCACCCACCGTTTTTTGACGATTCAAAGACAAAAAAAGTATCAAAAACACGATTTTATTACGTCTCATCTCAACTAATTGGTATCATATAGCCTTGATATTGCCAGATGATCATTACTATTACAATTTAAAACAGAAACAGGGTACCAGCGTAGCTGCGCGTCACTGAGAAGTCACCTAGCAAGATGACAATCAAATTGGTAAATAAGGAATCTGTCAGATTAATCAGAGGTCCATCAAGAACTTTGCAAAGAAACTCAAAAGAAGTTTTGTCACTTGTGGTGGGCACATTGAACACAAGTTGTGAAGCACTACCAAGTTCATTTGACAACAGTTATTTGAAATGAGGCTTACTAAAATCGCGTTTTGTTACTTTTTGTTGTGTTTCGTTTTTGAATCGTGAAAAAACGGTGGGTGGCCTCACTAAAAGTGGTATAACTTTTGTCCTGTCTGAAATATTTTGATGAAATCTGACCACCATGTGCAGGTATGAATATATTGTCTTGAAGCCTGTAAAATTTCATTTCGATATTCTTACTTTTGGCCAAGATATTGTCAACAAAATCTAATTTTTTTTGCGCTTCGTTTTTGAATCGTCAAAAAACGGAAGGTGGTCTGACTAAAAGTGATATAACTTTTGTTGTGTTTGAAATATTTTGATGAAATCTGGCCATAATGTGTAAATATGAATTGTCTATAAGCCTGTAAAATTTCATTTGGAAATTCTTACTTTTGGTGAAAATATTGGCACAAAACCTAGGGGGAGTCTTTTTTTTGGCGCACCCTGTACAAGTCATACCAAGTTCATCAGATCGGTCTCGCAACTAAGATTTTAAACACGAAGTTATAATTATGATAACCGTAACATATTTA
Source organism: Lumbricus terrestris (assembly GCA_949752735.1). Taxonomy (NCBI): domain Eukaryota; kingdom Metazoa; phylum Annelida; class Clitellata; order Crassiclitellata; family Lumbricidae; genus Lumbricus; species Lumbricus terrestris. The sequence goes on along the minus strand of OX457053.1, from coordinate 16,019,563 downwards.
AAATAACAATCTCAAACCATATTCATACATTTTTATTATAAATATTTCAATCTCAAGTCAGTGAACGTCACTTAGACCTAAAATTACAATCTCAGATCATATTCGCAACTTTCATTATTAGTGTATATATAGGCTAAATCTCAGTTCTTAATTGGATCTTAGATTTAAAATAACAATCTCATATCATATTCGCAACTTTCATTATTAGTGTAGGCTAAATCTCAGTTCTTAATTGTATCCTAGATTTAAAATAACAATCTCATATCATATTCGCAACTTTCATTATTAATGTAGGCTAAATCTCAGACTTTACTATAAATATAAATCTCAAGTCATTAAAAGCAACTAAGATAGCAATCTTAGATCATATTCGCAACTTTTATTATAAGGGTAAATCTCAGGTCTTAGTTGTGTCTTAGATTCAAAATAGCAATCTCAGATCCAATTCGTAGGCCTACTATTAATTATAAATATAAATCTCAGATCATTTTCGTAACCGAGATTTAGAAATCGTTCCTTGATTATAGATACGCAGTCTAGACTATATCATTTTCGACCAGATTGAACTGTTACTCAGTTGACATAATAATTAATTATAGTCACGTTCTGCTTATTTAAGAACAAAAAACCCCAGAAACTTAAAGGCGATTCAAGTAGGTTTTCTTTCTTTTCTACTCCAATAACATCTGACTTAATTCTTCTCTTTCACTTTGACCCATAGCTTCAACGTTGGAACGTAGTAAGCGATCAAAACCGTGGACAAACTGCAGGACATTTCTTCCATTCCAATGATTCCATTTCCATATGAGTTCAATTGAATTGACAACACAGCGTAATATGACGTATAGGAGCAGGCACATGCTTGACTGGAGGAGCAGAGTTTTCGAGCGCCACGTTCACAAAAATCGTCTCTTACGTTTTCATATTTCTCAGTCAGATTTAAGACAATGATTAAAGCGTCTGGTGTGGCGCAATTAAAAGTTAAAAATAAAATTTTGATTAGAGGGAGAAGGGGAGCGCAGACATGTAGGCCTATACTTTGCCTGAAGCGTCAATGAAGCGAAAAGGGCCGGTGCCCTATGACAGTCCCCCCCATCATTTCAGACAAGCGGGGGGCTCTGTTTGGGAAGAGACTATATCTTGACACTGGTCCCGATATCTGTCTGCAGGCCGAAGAAAACCCATCGCTCACTCGAAAGCTATAAATCCATTATTTTACAGTTGATCAATAAATCGCAATTCAGATCCGTTTTATCGATCTACTCTGTTATCGATGATTGATCTCTTTGTCTGTGTAATGATCCTGGTCGGTTCCGCTCGGATCAGAATCCGGATCAGCTGGAATCTCCTGGTGGACGAACCTCTTTGGTCCGGAGTCCGTGAACTCGGCCACTGCGTCGCCGCTCCCTTCGAGGATCCACTTCGTCGTCAGGAGACCCTCCACTCCCACGGGACCTCGGGCGTGGATCCTAGTCGTACTGATTCCAACTTCGGCACCTGCGAAAACACAGGAAATGAAAAGTCATAATAGGGGAACCAGAGGAACAAGAAATAACCTATCAGTTACGGTGTTCAACTAATTACTTATCCCTTGCCTCATCCTGCGTCCATGCTTGTATTGCAAGATGATAAGTAGTAGCCTAGCTCTTCAAGTCCCCTTCCCAGTAGCGGCCCCAAGGGGGCTAGGGGGGCTAAGCCCCATTAAAAAGGCCATCCGTTTTCTAACATGTAAAAATGAAATATTTCCATGATTAGCCCCGCCCCCTAAAAACTGAAATATACGCATGTGATTTCGACCAAATGACTAAAAAAAGGTCGTCAGAAATTTTGGCAAATGAAAATGGAAAATTTGGCGAGTGAAATGGAAATTTCCTCCGCCAGGATTCAGCCCCAAAAATTGAAATCCTGGCGCCGCCACTGCCCCTTGCTAACTAAGACAGGTACACTTCGTTCTCGTCTAAGAATCTTATTATGGGTGGCATCGGCTTTGCACTTTTCATGACAATTATCTTTATTTTCGATTGTAGGCCTACTTTTCAAAATACTAGCAAGCAGTAGGCCTAACAGGCTTCGCTTAAAAAGGAATCGCACATCAACCATGCATGCAGACACCCATCCATTCTTTGCAGCACGGAAATACATTGCTGTTCGCGACTTCTCTTGACTTCGATAAGCACTGGCTCAGTGTGGATAAAATTATTTAAGAGTCAGTTAATTAATGGTATAGAGTACTAAGCTTATAGACTATAGTAGTTTAATGGTATAGACTATAGTAGTAGTAGTCACGTCTACTAACCGAGTCCGAATCGATATCCGTCGGAGAAGCGAGTACTGGCGTTGTGAAAGACACAGGCGCTATCGACGCTGTTCAGAAACCTGGCAGCTGTCTCGGCTAAAAAACAAAAAATTACCATTTGCTAAGACATGCGAAGCACTTTGTGTGATTTAATGTTATGTTTAGACATTGGCGTGCCATCGGCCAATGCTTTCGGTTAAGTGGATTCTACAACGGCGCTATATAAACTATAAATTACACCTGCAATTATAACAAAGCTCAGTACCTAACTGAAATGTGAATTGACACAAATGTAAGGTTTTAATATTATGGTCTGTCTGCTTGAACTTGGGAAGGCGAATAACATGGAATGGATGCGCATTAAATTGCCATTGCATTGTATTGTGCTTGTATTGCCATTTTAAGGTGTTGCTATTGTATTGTATTGCTATTCAATTGTATTGTTATTGCGTTGTGAATGCATTGCACTGCCATTGTATTTAATTGCATTTTTATTGTATTGTATTGCTATCAAGTGGTGTTGCCATTGTATTGTCTTGCCATTGTATTGTATTTCCATTGAATTGTATGTGTCTACATTGCATTGCCATTGTATTGTATTGCTATAATGCTGCCATTGCATCATATTGTGTTTGTATTGTATTGCCATGACATTATATTGTGTGTAATGTGTATTGTACTGTCATGGCATCAGGGCTTAAGGTGTGCCTTGGACGGTCATGGACGGCGTCCATGCACTTATTTTAAAATCTGAATGCCGTCCTATATTGTTTTAGGTCAGCACAGCCTGGAAAGGTAAGAGGTACTTCTTTTGGAAAAGTAAGGAGCGTCCAAGCACTTATTTTTCAATACTTTAAGCACAGCATGGCCTTATATTGTGTTTGTATTGTATTGTATTGTCATTGTATTGCATTTGTTTTTGTCGGTTGTATACTGCAGTGCAAACCGTTGTCAGTGACGATGGCGTCCGTGTGTCCGCTTCCGTATCTGTGGATATGTTCGATAGCATCATCAACATCATCCACAACCTCTATCGTGCATTCCAGTGATCCGTATTCTTTCCGAAGAGACGTCGCTGGAGTCGGACCGAACTTCAAATCGTTCAGCATCCGCGGACCTGCGTTCACCTTGACCTTCAATCAATCAATCAATCAATCAATCAATCAATCAATTTTTATTGTTTGATTGATTGATTCATAGTCATGCACACGAACAATAACTACTGATGCAATGCAATGTAATAGAAATCTTCAACGATCTTTTAGCGCCCCAAAAGCAACGCCTGGGACACCAACCTTGTAACCGATGGTATATCCAATGAAGAATAGACATGGTATACTTACTTCTACAACTATAACTTCGGAACCTTGTGACTCGGTTGATTGATTCAGTGTATAGCGTCTTACTTTATCTGTATGTATGTGCACTTGTTATAGCGCTCCTTCAAGCTCTCTTTACTCAGAGGCGTTCCCGACTATACAGCGCTGAATCGGAGTTTCACGCCGAAGTGCAAGAGCAATTGCAAGTGAAGGACTTCTCAAGGTCCCTACGCGGCGACTTGAGGTGGATTCGAACCTGGAACCCTTCAGCTGCAAGGCGACGAACATACCCACTACACCACCGCGCCCCGCATGCTACACGCTATCGCTCTATAGTTTAACTTTTATCGGTTTTATTACTTTAAAGTCGATTATTTAATTAACAGTTGCTTCTTTCACCAATCCATTACACGCCTATCCCTTCTCTCTAACGTGAAGGAATGAACGTAATTAGTGTAATAATTGTTATTATGCTTACATTGTTTGCTTTGAGCATTCCCATAATTTCGCTGAAAATCTGGGTTCCGATAAGATTCTGATGTACGAGAAGAGTTTCCATGGAATTGCAGGCCGCTGGATAGTCGCACTTGGAATCCTTGACTGTTCAAATCAGACAACATGTAGGATTGACAACAACTACTGAATTCACCTTCTTTCCAATTTGGTTTTAAAATGAGACAATGAAAATAATATTTAATGACAATGACAAAGAGACAGAAAGAGACAAAGAGACAGTCTGGTTTGTTTATGTGCTGATGTTAATTTTTTGTGTGGTGTTCACGTTAAGGTAACATTCTTACTTTAAGAGTAGAAGATAAGAGCGGACATAACATACTGATTGATTGTCCGATTGATCTACATGTACTTGTTGGCCGACTGACTGACTGACTGACTGACTGACTGATTGACTGGCTGACTGACTGACTTACTGACTTACTGACTTACTGACTGACCGACCGACTGACTGACCTACCGACCGACCAACCAACCGACTGACTGACTGATTGACTGACTGACTGACTGACTGGCTGACTCACTGACTCACTGACTGGCTGACTGACTGACTGGTTGTCCGATTGATCTACATGTACTTGTTGGCCGACTGATTGACTGACTGACTGACTGACCGACCGACCGACCGACTGACCGACCGACCGACCGACTGACCGACCGACCAACCGACTGACTGACTGACTGACTCACTGACTCACTGACTGGCTGACTGACTGACTGGTTGTCCGATTGATCTACATGCACTTGCTGGCCGACTGATTGACTGACTGACTGACCGACCGACCGACCGACTGACCGACCGACCGACCGACCGACCGACTGACCTACCGACCGACCAACCAACCGACTGACTGACTGACCGACTGACTGACTGACCGATTGACTGACCGATTGACTGACCGATTGACTGACTGACTGACTGACTGACTGACTGACTGACTGACTGACTGACTGACTGACTGACTGACCGACTGACTGACTGATCGATTGACTGACTGACTCACCGATCTTGAGTGCCATCTCCGAGTGGCAGTCCCTGTCAAGGAAGACGTGGCAGACTCCTTCGCTGTGACCAAGCACCGGGATTCCTTTGCTCAGCTTCTGGATGTTCTTAACCAGTTCGTTCGACCCACGAGGGATGACGAGGTCGATGCAGTCCCCCAGCTCCAACAGGTCCTTCACGTCTTCGCGACAGCTGATCTGAAACCAGTTTCAAACATCGGAAACCGGTTTCACTGATGGACGTCTACAACTCTACATGTCACTCTTTATATGTCAATTGCAAAAGTCCAAATCTCATTAGCTGACACACGTTTACGTGTTTGCGTGGCATGCAATGAGAACTGGTGTTCACTCAGTCCATTTATATATGTATATTATATATATATAAATTAAATTAAAATTGAAAATTAATTATTAACTAAAAATATATGTTATTGATTTATATATACAAGCATATATTGAGAGCAATAAAAGCCTTTAAAATGCTATATTATATATATATATATATATATATATATATACTAGCTGTACCCGGCCACGCGTTGCTGTGGCTGAAAATACCCTCCCTCCCTACCTCCTTCTTCTGCCTCCCTCTGTCCCTCCCTACCTCCCCTCCCCTCCCTCCCGTTTCCTCCATCCCTGCCCTCGCTCCCCTCCGCTCCTCTTCCTCCCTCCCCTCCCTCTTCCTCCCGCACCCTCCCCTCCCTTCCTCACTCACCATTCTCTTCCTTTTCTTTGTCCCTCCGTCCTCCGTCCTTCCCCGTCCGTCCGTCCGTCCGCTGTCGGTCCGTCCGTCCGTCCGCAAAACTTTCCTAGATCCTTGATATAATATATCAAGGATCTAGGAAAGTTTTGCGGACGGACGGATATTATTGCGCTTTTTCGAAAAAAAAGCATATTAAAAACCCTGCATGGCGATCGAATTCGAAAGGAATGTTGTGTGAAAATTTGAAAGCAATCGATTTTGTTCAAACCAAGGTTGGATAAATATATGCGCTATAAAAATGGCTTTAAAAGGAAGCACGCATGTGCGCTATAAATAGACTGTCGTATTCGAAAGCAACATTGGGTCATTTGGGTGAGATTTGAAATCGACATCGCTCGAATAGTTCGCATAGTTGTGTTTTTTGGGTCGTAAAGATTGCGCTTTTTCCCAAAAGGCATAAAAAACCCGCTGATGTTCGAATGAAACGGTTTGCGAAAATTTTCAAAGCAATCGGTTCAGAAATCTCCGAGAACCGATGTAACAAACAGTAACTTTTTACATTTTTATTTATATAGATATAATGCTGCAATAGCCATATATAAATATACATATATATATAAATATAATAATAGGTAGCCTCTAAGTCGAGTATTATTACCAGTTCGATGGCCTGTCCGCATCTGACCGTTGCCAGAGCGTCCTGGACGAGACGGTGAAGGACCTGGTTGCTTCGACTGGCTTCCGATCCACCCTTCAACAGCAGTCCATTGGCGCTGCTGATCGCAAGTGCCGCCACCTGATGAACAAAACAAGTTTCGGGAGGTTTTCCTTTCGTTTTTTTCTCTCCAAATAAAGACACGGTCGTAAAATACACAGAATCATTATTTTTTAAGTTAGAAAATTATTTATTTGGGAGGGTTGAATTTTGAAACCACTCAAAACCACTCTCTAAATAAAATACATCCATTTTAGAATAAATGTCAATGTCATTTTGGGTAGGCTACAAATAGAGCACTGTATGAATCCTAACGTCACATGAAGCGTGTGTGTGTATGTGTGTGTTTGTAGGTCCCATGTGTGTGTATGTGTGTGTGTGTGTGTGTGTGTGTATGTGAGTGTGTGTATGTGAGTGTATGTATGTGAGTGTGTGTTTGTGAGTGTGTGTATATGTGTGTTTGTATGTGTGTGAGTGTATGTGTGTGTGTGTATGTGAGTGTGTATGTGAGTGTGTGTATGTGTGTGTTTGTATGTGTGTGAGTGAGTGTGTGTGTATGTGAGTGTGTATGTGAGTGTGTGTATGTGTGTGTTTGTATGTGTGTGAGTGAGTGTGTGTGTGAGTGTGTGTGTGAGTGTGTGTATGTGTGTGTGTGTGTGTGTGTGTGTGTTATGTCTGTGTGTGCGTGTGTGTACACAAGTGAAGTTCGTCTGAGGCGAGACTCACCTGCGGTAGGCAATCTGGTCGAGACTCGAAGATGACCATGATGACCCCGATTGGAACGGTCACTTGCTTGAGTAGAAGACCGTCCGCCAGCTTTGACCTTCGGATGACCCGGCCAACCGTGTCGTGACACGTCGATGCGATCTGCCTCAGTCCATCCGCCAAGACGCGAAGCTTCGGACCGGTCAACATCAAACGAGACATCAAAGGCGCCGACAGACCTATACGTCATCACAAAGACAGATCTTTTCATTTGTGGCTTATTTAACTCTTGCCCATGGTGCCTGTCTCTAAATAACTCCGCCACTTGCTGTTCTCTGCCAGTGCCAGTCCTAAGTCTGGATAAAGGAGGAGGACCACACTATCATCTTTGATATGGCAGTGTCGTTAAACATGTAACAAGCAAGCCTGGGTAAAGGATACTATTAGCTCCTTCCTCCTTATTAATTAATTCATCAATTTCCAACCGCTTGAATTCGCACTGACCCTGCTACTCTTATAGTTGTGTGTACATCTCGACCTTCGAAGGAGAAGAGGCAATGTCAAAATACCATTGCATAGTATTGTATATTATATACACTGAGAAGGCCATCACTCAAAACTAGGGAGAACAAGCAACACTTTCAGTTGGTCATCATAAGCGGTCGCCTGGGTCCGGCCCCCATCTGCATGCTCCCAAGAGCTGATGAAGAAATGCCGACTCTGTGATCTCTGGTAAAATACCTGAATATAATCATGGACTAGAAATCGGCTTTAATTTGAAATTTCTTTCCCAATGCAGGACGCCTCACTCCCTACCACAGATAATCCTTTACTGACCTGCGATTCTTGCATCCGTCAGATCCTCCTTGTTGGCCGTCAATATCTCGTCCTGGTTGTCGATCAGTGATGTCGCTATTCTACGAATGACGTCAGCCCTCTGCTCCGGAAACAGATTCAGCAGCGATCGACTGCCCTGTCGCACTACATTCAAAGACAACAGGTTGACACACATCTTTTTTCTAGCTGTCTTTGAAGACAGCTGAGCCGATCGCCAGTAGTAGTAGCAGCATCAATATTAACCTTTACCAATCCAATAAAATTTTTATAACAGCACCTCCAGATCCAATATAACTGACCGCTTGACCGTCTTCTGACCGTCCAACTTCTCTATTGTTGTCCGAGGTACAGAACGGAATGGGATTTGAATAATGTGACAAGTGACACTTGCAGCCTATCTACCGCGTGAATGAGACTTGTATGAAGCTGCCCAGGAGGAGCAAATTAGCTGACGGCTCTCGTGCGATACATGTTTACCGATCTATGGGATAATTCACAAGCTACCGTCAGTGACCACTGGGTCACTTTGGTGGCCAATATTGATCATAAAATTTCTATGCCATACCCCGCCCAAATCCAATAAAATTTAGGTAATATGGGCCTTTGCATATGTACACAATTCATTACATATATAGTATATATATATATATATATATATATATATATATATATATATATATATAGTATGTGCCTGGCGAAAATGAAAAGAGATAGATGATACAGACAGGAATACATATACAGACAGACAGATAGACAGATAGATAGTAGGGTTGAGTGATTGAAACCTGGGCCAAGTCGACAGACACGACATTCCTTCCCATCATTTTGTGGCTCGTCATCTTTCTCATAAATTCTATAACTAAGATAAGCTCAGTAACGCACCAGAAAGCACTGGACATTGACACAGCTATATATGCAGCAGATGGTCTCATAGTGTTTAGCTAATTAGTTGCAAATGAACAGATAAGCTAGCCTTTGAAATGCCAGTATGACTGGTCTATTCAAGACTTACGGATGGCCCTTTTAGCTAATTAGGACTGAGCTATGTCTACTACCTGTACAAGGCAGCCCATGCAATAACTAATGAGCCGATAGTGTGTCCTTTGAAATATAGATACAGGCACTGTTCTATGCAAGACCTATGCAGCAGCCAAGCGGATCGGCTTGGTCAGCTAATTGGAAGTGAATGCTCAGGGTAAACAAATGTCGCCGAACGACCTCAACAGTCGGTATCTGACATTTGAGATACATTTGACGCCAGGAATACTGCCTGTATAGCTTCGGCTTGGCGACATTTGACGCCAGGAATACTGCCTGTATAGCTTCATCCATTGAAATGGTAATGAAGCAGAATAGTTAATAAGGCATCGAAATGCATTGGGCAGTATAGTGGCCTGAGGAGCGGAACGACATATTTGAACGGGCCACTATAGTGGCCCAAGGAGTGGAAAAGGTTAATAATAGTAGTATATAGTGGTAGTTGTAGTGGTAGTAGAAGTCGTAGTAGTAGTAGCAGCAGCAGCAGCAGCAGCAGCAGCAGTGGTAGTAGTAGCAGTAGCAGTAGTAGTAGTGGCAGTAGTATTAGAACATGCAGTAGCAGCAGTAATAATATTAATCAATTGCATACCAGGATATAGTTTGCAGCCCCGAGGAATTATTGATACCTCAGGTATAAAATAATATTAATAATGACAATAATAATAATAATTATAGTAATGGAAACAATACCAATTACAATAACGAGAACAACTATAATAATAATATTGGTAATAATAATTCACTAAGGACGTAGACTTGTCAGCTATTGAATAAGCACACAAAAATAAACAGATGATTGCAAATTAATTGATAAACATAATCTTCCAGTTATATTTCATATTTTTCAAAATGTATATCAATTTTTTTAGCAATTACTATTTCATTATCCAAATAATTATGACTCTAATAATAAAATTAATTCGAAAATACCAGATGCTAACCATTGAGCGCCTGCACGTCGACTGGTGTCCCGTAAGCTTTTGCCTTCGTGAAAAACGTTCCCACATTCTTGCCCTTCATAATGCTTCGGATGATCTGCTCACCAAACCCGTCACCAATGACGACCGATACGTCACGCTCCAAAGCCCACGTGGCCGCTTTCACCTGAACGAACACAATCGTTTGTATAGCGCCAGCAGATAAAAGAGATAAAAAAGCAAAAGAGTAAGATGAACAAGTGAACGAGTAGTGGATTAAAGATGACAGGATGAAGAGATGAAAGATGAATGGCGGATAGATAATTATTCATTCAATTTTGTTCATCACCTTACCTTGCAATGCAAATGCCTGACATAAAATTATTACCTAACCTCTGCGTTCACTCCTTGGGATTTTCCCATTATCTTTGGGTATGGGATTGACTAGGAATTTGTGGCAAAAAGAGCTACATAGCAATCTGGGAATTTGTTTAGTTTCCATTGTCGGATTTTCCCAGGGCTGTTTTTAAGGAATTTTTAGAACTGCACAAGCTGAAAAATTTTGTCAGAAACTAGCTGCACCGAAAAAATTCTTCCCGGACCCCCAAAAATTGATGACCTTTTTTAGTCACAAATTCCTAGTCAATCCCAAAAAAGGTCATCAACTTTTTGGCGAGGAAATGTTTTACTTTCCATGAGATTTGAAGTTCAAATCTCATGGAAAGTAAAACATTTCCTCGCCAAAAAGTTGATGACCTTTTTTGCCAAAAAAGTGGACTTTTTTAGTCGTCAAGTTCAAATCTCAGGAAAAGTGCTACTAGCCCCCTGATAAACTCCGCTAGTTTTTCTAACTAGAAGTGCTTCTACAATTGCACAAAGAAAATCTTTTATAGGGGGCTTAGCCACTCTAGCCCCATAGCGCCGCCACTGTACATGGCATTCCTTTCCCTGACCTTTGATCCCATTCCTCCGAGTCCGACGCGTGATTTCTCTCCATAGACGATTCCGTTGATTCCATTTGAATCCGGAGAGTAAGTGTGGATCAGTCGCGATCCCTCGGTTCCCGGTGGACTCGAGTAGAGTCCGTCAACATCCGACAGGAGGATCAGCAGATCCGACGAGATCTCGGATGCCACGCGAGCTGCCAGACTGTCGTTGTCCTTTATGCTGATCACCTGAACGGATAAGATTACACTCATATGTAATACTAAACACTTGACGAAACCAGAAGCAGCCAGTTGTTTCAAAAACAAAGGAAGTAACTTGTCTCTAAAATAAATACCGATTAGACTTGAGAGAACTGGAGGAAGCAGAATTGTCTCAAAGACAAATCATCATCGTCATCGTCGTCGTCGTCATCATCATCATCATCGTCGTCGTCATCATCATCCTCATCATCATCAACACCAAAGTCATCGTCATCGTCATCATCATCATCATCATCATCATCATCATCATCATCATCATCATCATCATCATCATCATCATTATTCTATTCCTTTATTGAAGACTCATCAATTGACACAAAACGCACCAAGGCACAAATGCGGCGAATTTGAAGTTAGTATAATGAAAAATAATCGCCAATAAAGAGGTTGAGGAGTGAATAAAGGATCAAGGTCTGTACAAAATTATATGAGTATAGAATATTTGTTCTGTTAAGTAGACCTACATCATAAAGCAACCGTGTGATGAAATTTCTGTCGTTCTTGACCGGCAAGGTAAAGTCATCCATGGTAACGAATATATATATTAGGGTGTCTCTTAGCATAATGGGGAACAAATTCTTTGGGATTTTTCTTCATCTCATCCTCCCAAGTTGTTAGGTTTATTGAAATAAAATTCTACAAAAACTTTCATTAAAATCGGATAAAATTTAGAGGTCGCCCCCGAGCCTCAAAGTTTTGCATGTAATAAGCCTACTTCGACAATGGGAAATCATGTAGTCTAATGTCGCATAATAATTAATCATCATTTCTAGTGCGTATCAATTTGGCTTGTTTATAATTATAACAGACATGTATGTAGGTGCACTTGATATTGTGCTTGATATACTTGATATCCCTTCAAGATTACTACTCAGAATCACTCCCGACTACAGCTCGGACACCGGACACTGAACCTGATATTCACGCCGAAGTGCATGAGCAATTGTTGGGGACTTGCTCATGGTCACTCCATACGGGGCGGCCTGAGGTGGATTCGAATCTGCAAACCCCCCGGCTGCAAGGCAATGAACCACCGCTACACCCCACATGTCTACTTTCTATCTGTAATACTGTATATTTATGTTAAAATTAAAGAATAGTAGTGCACTGCTAAAGGCAGGATCAATTGCCAGAGACAACTTGAAGGAGGAATTTTTTGCTCTTCCGGTCGGTCAACTCTTTTATGGAATTCGTGAATGAAACCACTCCCATTTCAGCCCTGTCATTGATGTCTGCCAACCCATTCAATGGGTCCATGTCAAGGGAAATCCGTGGAAGAACAAGTATGAAAATAACCGTTTTCTTGTCCAGCACTGTTCCAGGCTCTTAGTACTCAAAAATGCTGCGGATTTCATTGCTGGTCTCTTTGGTGCAAGATCAGGGGCTGGGTCTTCCATGGTGGCTAAGATCAGTTTCTTCATTTCCGGAATCAAGAAGTTCCTCAGAAAGGTACCATTGATGCTGTCCAATCTTTTTGCATGTGACATTGGAAATTGCTTCAGTTTGCATTTTGGGGTTCGGTCTTGAGTCAAGAGTCTTTCAGAGGTGCTTCAACCCTGATTTGAATAGTAACCCAGGTCTTGAGGTGGAAAACAAACTGCAAAGTTGCTATCTTGCACTCCAGCACTTGATATGAGAATTTGAAGATGGCCAATATGCCATGTGGAAGTTGGATCTTCCTTTGCGAGGTCAAAGAGACAGGTCAACAAAGATCATCATACCCGTTGCTGTTCTCTGGGGAGCTGTCGGTTCTGCGAGCTCATACTTTATTAGAAGCGTTGAGCCTTTCCGATTGTGGATCCCTGCATCTGGAACATAGGTGCAATCACGTCCTAAAAGTTGGGGGGGGACCAAAATGAATCACGTCCTAAAAGTTGGGGGACCATAATAATAAAGTTAGGGGACCACTCAAAAGTTGGGGGAACGTGTCCCGTGGGTCCCATAGGGTGGTTGCGCCTATGATCTGGAATGGCCTCCCAGTAGACTTGTGATTGATGGCAGGGTAAATCGCGTCTGATTTTTATAAGTCGCTCAAATCTCACTTTGTCAGCTGTTGCTGTGCTGAGAACGCCTATATGTAGGTTGCTTGAAAAGGTGCTATATAAATTATCGGAATGAATAAAAGTGAATAGAAGGTGATAGCCTGCATCACCCCTAGCACATTTTGAAATTAGCCAATTAATAAGGCAATCTAGGACTTCTTTAACAATGTGAACTATGTAGCATAATTTTAAACAATGGGGCTACATGTCTAAAACTTTGACATCAAAGGGCGACCTCTAAATATTTTCCGATTTCGATCAAGTTTTTTCATTAATTTTTTCTCCATCAACCTCACGACTTGAAGGAGTGAGAGATTAAAATTTTGAACTTTCATTTTTAAGAGACACCCTAATATATATATATATATATATATAAGTGTGTGTGGGGGAGGCGCGGTGGTGTAGTGGGTGTGGTCGTCGCCTTGCAGCCGAAGGGTTGCAGGTTCGAATCCACATCAAGCCATCGCGTAGGGACCTTGGGCAAGTCCTTCACTCGCAATTGCTCAGCGCTTCGGCGTGAACCTCCGACGCAGCGTCCGCTGTGCAGTCGGGAGAGCCTCTGAGTAGGGAGCTTGAAGGGGCACTATAACAAGTGCGCATACAAACAAACAAATATACACCGTGTCTCAAAAAAACTGTGCAGAATTGTTTTTGTCAGAACTTCGTCAAATTTCCACCAATCTTAATAACTTTTGGTAGATAGATGGCAACATGGCTGAAATTTTATGCTATATATAAATTTTCCACCCCACCTGACTCATATCACCGCACTACCTTGTTAAACACATATGTACCAATTTTGCATATAACGGCGTCTCAAAGCTTGGCTGCACTGAAATTCATTGCATCGAGCCGGATGTGAAAGTGAATGGGGCATAGGCCTACTATCGCGACCACCTTCTTGCCCAGAAGATACCGTCAGACATACGCCGGATATCCCAGGGCGAGTTTATTGTCTTTCAACAGGATGGCGCCCCGGCGCATCAAGCGCGCGACACTGTCTCTTTCCTGGAGCGAGAGACGCCCGACCTCATCCCTCCAACATCGTGACCACCGAATTCACTGGATCTTAACCCAGTCGACTATAGCATATGATGGAGTGTGTTGCAGCAGGTTTACCGGTCCAGAATAGCCAACGTCGACGAACTCAAAACGTTCCTGCTCGACGAGTGGGCGCGTTTTGACCAGTCGATCATTGATGCTGATATCGGCCAGTTGCATCGCCGTCTAAGAGTTTGTGTCCGTATATTCGGGGCACATTTCGATCAGCAATTCTAACACTTTTAAGCAGATCTGTCATAGCTATTAAAACACTCTGCTAAGTAAACCATATTTTACTTTACTGCGTGCTAATTCAGTCGTCAGATAATTTGTTGCAGGTAATAATTTAAGCGTTATATGAAAAATTGGCACATCTGTGTTTAACAAGGTAGTGCGGTGAAATGAGTCAGGTGAGGTGGAAAATTTATATATAACATGAAATTTCAGCCACTTTGCCGTCTACCTACCAAAAGTTATTAAGATTGGTGAAAATTTGACGAAGTTCTGACAAAAACAATTCTGCACAGTTTTTTTTAGACACGGTGTATATAATTTATATAGGCCTATATAACTGAAAAATATTGTTTCACTATAACATAGCGTATACAGTCCATAACGTTAATGGAAGCACGTTATAATGATCAACATTCCAGTTTCGAATCTAAGCTCACTCTTACGCCTTGCAGATCCAGATCTGGTTCCGGTGGAGGCGAGACAGCGTCGTTGGTGTTAATGATCGGAATGATGTTCATCTTCAGTAGATCGATCAACGTCGATCGTAGATTCGATCGAGTCGATTCGTTGTCGAAATCTGGCTTCGTCACCAAAATCTTCGATTACAATAATATAATTATTACAATTATTTGCACCATGGACGAAAAACAGCACGGCTTTTTTAACGTGCAGTTGTAGGCCTACACAAAATGTGCAGTTCTAAATGGATTTGTGCTGTTGTAGAAGCACTTCACTACAGTTAAAACTAGCAAAAAGAGTCATTTTCCTCCGATTGGAAGTAATTTACCATGGAAGATGGGAAAGAAAAGAAGGAGTTGTGCAGTTCTAAAAATTCCTTAAAAACAGCCCTGAAAAACACTAATAAATATACTGGTAATAGGTGACAATAAATAAGTAATTTAAACACTGCAGGCTCTAAGTCCCGAATGAAACAGTTCTGTATGGGAGACCCCGCGGAACAATTGGGCCATCTTCTTGTCAACGCTCCTCTGTGTGCCTGTGCAGCGCTTTAACGCCGAAAGCGTTCAGAGTCTCTTTCCATTGAGCAGGGAAACACGATCGAGAAATGTTGAGCCACTTAATTGCCACCTCAGACGAAAACATGATAACTAAAATGTAATAATTATTATTAATAATATAAAAATATGACGATGATGATGACGACGATGATGATGATGATGACGACGACGATGACGATGATATAGATGATAATGAATAACGATATAATAATACCGACCTGTGCTGTACGCAGTCCGTACTGTACGAACATGGCTTCGTAGAGTGACATCAATCCGCTCTGTCCGGCCGCAGCACAAGCTCTTGGAGGAAGCATCGGCTGCACGGCATAATAAACAGACGTCCTTTTAAAATTAATAAGTATTTAATTGTCTATTTATCTTAAAACTTATTTTATTGCATCGAATGTGTTGAACTGAAACGGTGTTAGGGCGGATACAGAAATTTTCGAAGGGGGAGGGCAAAATTTTCGGTCTTGGTACAGGGGAAAAAGTTGTCTTGGTCGCCAAAAAATCTGATGACCTTATATTTTTAGTCATTTGTCTCGAATTCAAAAGAAAACAAGAAAAAAGATACCATTTTCTCCGCCAAAATAGTTGATAACCTCTTTTTTTAGTCGTCGTGCAGACCTCGTATACGGACCTCGTGGGTGTGGAGAGGGCCCTAAGGAACTACTCATGGGGGAGGCCACGTCAACTTTTCGAGCCAAATAGCTGGTAAAAAATAAAGAAATTTCTAAATGGAGGGGCCATGGCCGGAGCGCCCCCCGGATCCGCCCCTGCACACACACATGCACGCATATATATATATATATATATATATATATATATATATATATATATATATATATATATATATATATTGTGTTGGTCTTACGTCGTGAAAGTCCCTGGTGAGCAGAGTCTGTCTGACGCTCATCGACATCATGATCTCCTGTCTGAGCTTCTGCTTTCCAAAGGCGACGGCTCCGCTTGTCACCAGCAGCATCTGATGACCCTGCTGCTGAAGCTCAGATACCTGCACGACAACAATAATAATTATACAATAGACGACGGAACATACAATGGAACGCACTGCAGGAACAACGCAACGATCAAAGCAATCGACGAAGGACTCGGATTTATTGCTTTACTGTTTAACCACAGTGTGTCGTAGAAGAAGGACCAATCAATCAATCAATTAATCAATCAGTCAATTGATTGATCAATCAATCAATTAATTGATTAATCCATAAATAAAGTAATCAATCAGTCAATTGATCAATTGATCAGTCAATTAATCAATAAATCAATCAATGAATTACTCAATCAACTGATCAATCAGTTACTCATGTAGTCAATCAACCAGTCAGTCCTCAGAAAATCAATCAGTCAATGAGAATTTATACAGCGCCAAGTTAAGCGCTATAGTCAAGGGGCGCATTCGATCCAGGGCAGGCAGAAAACAGTCTTGTTAAACTGATTGGACGAAAAGGAGATAGGGAGCATGAGTTTAATGAGCAACGTTATCTAAAGACCTAGGCGTCAGTTAATGACATGGAAGAAATGTGGGTGAAGGGCTTGCTCAATCAGGGTCCCTATATATACATGTAGGCCTACACAGAGACTGATCTACACAGTAAGATCATTCTACTTGGATATAGCCTACATGTGATCAATTCGACGCGAGAGGCGCATATTTATAACAGCTTGTGTAAATAAACTTGGATTAGAAAGAGTGGGGTATCATAGGGCAAGGTAGGTCACGCATATGACTCAGACAATTTGTAAACAAATCTGATTGTTTCACACTCAAAGGTACACTATAGACAATAGAGACAAAGAGCAAAAGGAATAAGAATTTCATATGACATTTGACCAAACAAACACGGTAACACCACAACGCAACTGCGGTCACTGTCCGGATTGACTGTATTTACTTAGAATATATGCAACTGGACAAAAATGGAACAGCCACGTGATCTGTAAAGGTCAAAGGTAAGAAGTCCTGTGAAAGCATTTTAGAGAACAGAGTTGTGTGCTTCAGAAGGCGCCTATATACTCAGATAACTTTTCGCCAAAGAGGGATCAATACGAGCCTGAAGAGAAAGACGGTCATCATCATCATCATCGTCATCATCATCGTCGTCATCGTAATCATCATCACCATCGTCACCGTCATCGTCATCATCGTCATCATCGTCATCACCGTCATCATCAACGTCATCATCATCATCATCATCATAATCATCATCATCATCATCATTATTACTACCACTATTACTATCACTATTACCATCATTATTATTATCATTATTGTGATGTTATTGTAATTATACATGGCAATAATGAGCGAAGTATATAAAATGGTCGGCTATTTAATTCCCTAACCTGTTCCACGATGGAAGCCAGTCTTCCAAGAGCCAATCCACATTCGTCCTCCCGTGTGATGACTGCACTTCCCATCTTCACGACGACCCTCTTCGCTCCCATCAGGTCACTTCGATGGGCAGACGCCTTTAGGAGCCTCGTCGAGGCACAGATGGAACGACATGAAGGACCTTCGAAGCAGACCCAACCACGTGAACCGCTCAGTCTTCCAGGCCGGCCACCTGCAGTTGGAGAAGCCTGGAAACGACTGGAAAGCGTCCTACCGAATCGAAACATCTCGGAACCTGAAACAGAACACAGCGAAATTTATGAGAAGCCTAATCTGAAAACAAGTTGATTAAATTGCTATGTTCGGGTTTAACTGCTTCCTAAACGAATATATAATAATAATAATTACATTCATGTACAGGCGACAATATTCAGTACAAATGGAGCATAAGGTTCCGCTAACTAACTGACTACGCGCCCTATAATATTAGATAATCATCAGGAAATTATTTTTAAAGTCTTTTTTATAATTATTATCATAATAAAATATTCGTACTCCAATTGAAGATGGCCGAACTACGTGAAGCGGCAAGATGAGTAAATATCCAGATTCAAGTTGATGCTGGGAAAGGCAGGTAGTCGCAAGTCACACACAAAGACGACAAAATATGCCTCAATTGAACGGAACAAAATGTAAACCGGTTTTCAAGAACGCTACCGTGCAGTCGAACAGGGCTCGCGACGAGAAATGAAAGCCCTTGCGGCATGTACACTTGTACAGGCATTCAAGACTACTTAATCTGACACGACGCTTATCTGATCAGCAGCTATCACTACATGTTATGCAAAATCTTTGATAACAGGCCTATTTATACCCGACTAATTAAGATATGCATGTATCCGTCAGTCTATAGACGCTGATGCAGAGTAAGTCATCGTTTTCAGTCAGTTGTGGACTCGCAAACAGTTGATATTATTTCGTCATCACAGCTGATGATGAAACAGATGTCGATCGTTGTCTGCATCAAGTAACTTAATTGATTAGCAGATTCACAATAGCCATAATATTACGTCAATAAAGCGCGTGCTCACACTCCCACGCACACATACACGCACACAAACACACGCAAACAAGTAGGCCTATATATTATATACATCAATTATCATGCCATTATTATTATTACTATTATTATTATTATTTTCTTTTTTATTGCCCCGAGGATTATTATTAATATTATAATAATAATTATTATCATCATCATCATCATCATCATCATCATCATCGTCATCGTCATCGTCGTTGTCATTATTAGAATTATTAATAATATTATTATTTGACAATCTGCCTATTTTATTATTGACCTCCTCTATGACCTGGCAAAAATTGGAATTTTTAAAATATTTTCTTTAGATTTAATTTCTTCCGCCTACTGACTTCCTTTGGATCCCCTTGACCCATGACTCATGACCCATGACTTATGACCCATGACGGTGAACCAATTGACCCATGACCCATGACTCTGCATGCTGAAAGTGTAGACTGCTGCATCCAATATAGATCTAATAATACTATTGCATCATACATGATTAATACGAAAGCAGATGTTGAAAATCTGGACGACATAATTATTAACCTCTGAATAGAAAGACTCAAGGCCTACCTTTTTATGCAAACTTTCAATGTTCTCTGATATATTCGACTTTTAAATCAGCTGCGTCGGAATTGATCGATTAGGCGAATCTCTGATCGTAGCAACTCAAGTTTTAAGACAAGTTTCAAAGCGTTTTACGCGGACACCGATGCTGTCTCCGTTCTGTTCTGTCGTGCCTCTGACCAGCCACTTCGATAAACTGACTTATGACATTTGCTACCTTGTGTATAAGCCTACTGACCATTTAAAGGTGATCGGTATCCAGGTAGATTTTGCTCAGCCGTTGTTATTTGGTCCAGAAACAAGTATCACGCGCTTATCAGATGCCAGACCACTAATCAAACAAATGAAACGCTGGAGTCGAGTCAAAAGACAGAGTAACAGATGGACAAAGCACACGGCTGTAGACAAAGATAGGTTGACTTGACGCACAGAAATACATAGGCCTGTGTGTTTACTGAAGAAGAATATTGAGGCAGAAATAGTAACGAGTCTACAATACTACATTACAATCGCATAGAGAAACTTCCAAGATAAAGAACACAGAATTAAATATTAGCCTTAGTTAGACTCCTATAGCCTCATCCAGCTGTTATGGATGGATGGATGGATGGATGGATGTATGAATGGATGGATGGAAAGATGGATGGATCGATGGATGGATGGATGGGTGGATGGATGGATGGATGTATGGATGGATGGATGGATGGATGGATGTATGGACGGATGGATGGATGGATGTATGGATGGATGGATGGATGGATGGATGAATGGATGGATGGATGGATGGATAGATGGATAGATGGATGAAGCTATTGGATAAGATTATTGTGCGAGTGATAGAAAGAAGGCGAGAAAAATTGGTCATAAATAGAATCATAAATAGAAGTAGTCGTCTTAACTTATCTGCACCTGCATTCGCTTCTGTGTAAATGTTTTTAATACGATGGTCATGTTGAATAGGTGTCAAAGTTTATGAAAACATCGACATACTTCTCGTAAGACACCGAAGTCAAGAACGCAATGGCGCTAATGTGCACTTGTACACATGCACACATGCACGCGTGCACACGTTCACAAGTGCACAAGTGCAAGGACAGATGAGACGAGTGCTCTTGAAGTGTCGCTGCATAATAAACAGAGGTTTCTAAAGGAATTTACTGCAAAATCCTTTCTTTTCCTTCCCATCCTCGATGGTAAGTTAATTACTCCTAATCGGAGGGCAACGACCTTTTCCCCACATGTTCTCACTGAACGTCAGTGCTTCTACAACTGCACAGATCTGTTTAGAGCTGCACATTTAGTGTATCCTGCAATTGTACGCTAAAAAAAAAGTTCGGTTGATACTACAATTTGAACCCGTAGTAGATGAGAGCATTGTGATTTCAGCAGAAGTTTATTCGTAGCCTTGTCCTGTCCTACAATCAGGTCACAAAGGTTCGAAGTCAATTCAACACCGTCACGCATTTGGTTGGAGTCTGGAGATATCTCTTCCACTTGCACCCCTACTGGTACCCTACTCAGCCATGATGAGTACATTGACCGCACATGTACTTTCTCGGCGGGAGGATAAGACGATGAGGCATAGACGGAGGCTTGGTTAAGAAATGGTGGGAGGCCCGGGGACGAACGAGGGGCCGAAGGTCGATCCCCGAGGCACGATATTTTGGGCGGACGGCTGAGTCGCCGACGGGTTTTTTCATCGACGAAATTTTCTGACGACCATTTTTTCCGACATTGTTTTGGTCGAAATGTGAAATAGGCTCCCACCATTTTCC
Organism: Lumbricus terrestris; assembly: GCA_949752735.1. Lineage (NCBI taxonomy): Eukaryota > Metazoa > Annelida > Clitellata > Crassiclitellata > Lumbricidae > Lumbricus > Lumbricus terrestris. The sequence continues at coordinate 15,998,186 of OX457053.1, read as the reverse complement.
CTGCCAAAATAACTGATGACCTTCTTATTTGTTTAGTCTTTCCTTCTATTTGACCAGAATTTACCAATATGTCCTAACAGTGTAGAAATTTACCATGATATTTGTGAATATTTCTTAAATATTGGGCATCTCCTACGCCCCCCCCCACCGCAAACGTTGGGGGACCGTCTCCCTGCCCCTATGCCTCCGTTCATGCATGCTGTAATGGAGAGGACAGGCAACGCACCGTGATTATATGTAGGCCTACCGAGGCCGTGGAAAAGAAGTCGCCAACACTTCATTTATATATACCTTGGCAGCCTACCATTCTGGAAGGCGGCCAAAAGACAGCTCTCTTCTGCTTCTGTACCAAGCCTCCAATTCACGAGCACTTAAGACTAAGGTTAATCTGGAAGGCCTGGTTTGTTCGAATTTGGAAACTCAACAGCCTACAACTCCGAAGCTGAAGCCTCCAACCTACCGGAGGCCTAACTGCCAGGGTAGCCTACAATGACTAAATCCTATGCTATATATAGACCTAACCCTAGAAGGGAGGCCTAGCTGCCAGGGCAGCCTACAATGACTAAATCCTATGCTAGAGGCCTAACCCTAGAAGGGGAGGCCTAACTGCCAGGCCGCCTACAGTGACTAAATCTTATGCTGGCGGCCTAACTGCCAGGCAGCCTACAATGACTAAATCCTATGCTAGAGGCCTAACCCTATGGAAGTACAAGACAAGTTATTTCGTTTCAACTTTTATTGAGCGAACATTCATAGACTTCATCGGTCTAGTATTTTTAAATTATTTCGCAGACGAAAGTTCATCTGTTGCGGTCGCTCGGGTCTTCCCGTCTTCAGCGTAGAAGGAGGAGGCAGACGCCCTCCCGATCGTAGCAGCCTCGTCGTCTAGTGGCGTCGGCGACGTCGTCGGCGGCGTCCGTGGCTTCGTCGGCGACGACTGCGACGGCGACGGCTTCCCCGTCCGCGGCGTCTCCGTCTCCGTCGCGAAGGAGTCGCTCCCTCGTCATCGTCGTCCTTGGCCGCCGCTGCTGCCGACGCTCCCGGCCGAGCGCTGCGAGACCTCGCCCTCCGTCTCGCTTCGACGTCCTCTCCCAGGTCTTCTTCCTGCGCAATCAAGAACAACAACACCCTGCCCTAAGAGAACGCCTTATAGGGCAACAATCGCCTGAATCTAAGCTATATTAAAACAGGCCTATGTCTAAGCGTGTAAGCTTAACCGCTTAGACATCGGTCCGAATACAGGACTAGTAATAATAAATCTAAATATAGATAAATCTAAATATAGATAAATCTAAATATAGATAAATCTAAATATAGATAAATCTAAATATAGATAAATCTAAATATAGATAAATATATACTACCTATTTCAATATAATTAACCTTACACTTAAAAATCAACTAGGCCTATCATTACTCCTATCTAAGGCCTATACTATGGCCCGGTTCTCTTGTAAGTTTGACTCCTACACTGACCGAAGAGAGGCGGTCCGAGGACCGCTTCCCTTCGGCCAGCATAAGTTATATATGTCAAACTTACCAGTTCGAGATCTTCGTAGTCTTCCATCCTCTTGTTGTTCTTCCGATCTTCTTCCAGCGTACGAAGGACTGAGTGCCGTACGGGGACGCTTCTTTTTTATGGATTTCAGGCCAAAAACGAACCGCTAGTAGCCAATCACAGCGCAGCGTTTACCACAATACGCTGCCATGATAACCAGCCTGGAGCCAGTCATAGCGCAGCTCCGAACACAATACGTTGCCTTGGCAACCAGACCTCAGGATGCGATTTTCACTAGTCTTCTGAATTCAGAAGTTATGATCCTACAAAGCATAATTATATGCGACAGCGGGACCTATAACACTTAGTGATTTCAGTTAAAATGCTTGATTTTCGAAAATAATGGAAGCAACAGAGACATAATAATTATTTCAGCGGTCCGGCTCACCTTGTATAGGTAGACACGTCCTGCAATGTTTGTCAGCGATCGTGACTTAGGCCTGGGTGGCGCTCTGAGTTTGGCTTTCGAGTGACGCTTACAGAACAGAGGTTTGGAGCTTACGATTACCATTACGATTACCATTACGATTACTATTACGATTACGATTACTACTACTACGATTACGATTACTACTACTACGATTACGATTGCGATTAGTATACTGCTACGATTACGAATACTACTACTACGATTACGATTACTACTACTTCGATTACGATTACCAATACGTTTACGATTGGCCTGATATGGACATTGAGCATCTTAGCCGGTTTTCTAAAATAACAGACAATTACAAGCCACGACGTCATATACTCTTTAAAATTATCAAGGAGAATCTGATCAACATTGTGTGGGCGTATTAGAAAGAAAACGCGACCGATATCAGAGCGTATACATGTATATGCATGAATTGAGGAATTGAATGAGGAATCGAATGCGTGGGCAGTAACTTCTTTTCCAATAGAATCAATGAAGGTATTACCCGTCATGAAAAATAATTATGGGGGGGGGGGCGGTGGACCAGTCTGCAAACACTGTCGACTATAGCAGGACCGTTTAGAGCAGTTATACTGGCAGGTTTTTAAAAGGAATTTTAGAACTGTGCATCCCCATCTTCCCCCTTCTCACCCTCCATTGCAAATTAATTCCAATCGGAGAGCAATGAACTTTTTGTTACTATTTTTAATTGCGCAGAAGCTCATATAGGCTACAATTACGCAAATCCATTCAGAACTGCACATTTTGTGTAGACTGTACACTGAAAAAACTGTGCCACATATATTCAATTGTTATTACATTTATATCTTACAAACACGAGCACATGCTCAGATGGTTTGTCTTTAATTTTTCGGTTCGACTTGGTGGACAATCGACAGATAGACAGACAGACAGACATACAGGCAGACATGCAGAACTACAAGCAGACAGGGAGGTAGGTAGACGGACAATTGAAAAATTTCAATTTAATCACCTATAGGCGAATTTATTGGCATCCAATCATCCATCCAGACATCCATCCATAAATGATCCATCTATCCATCCACCCATCCATCCATCGTTCCATCCATCCATCCATCCATTCACACATCCATCCATCCATACAATCATCCATCCACCCATCCATCCAATCATCCATCCATCCAATCATCCATCCACCCATCCATCCATCCAATCATCCATCCATCCATCCATTCATCCATTCATCCACCCATCCATCCATCCATCCATCCATCCATCCATCCATGTACTATCTATCCCGGGAGTCATTTCAACGATTACCTAACCCAGTATTAAACCTATCAACATATTCTATCGATTCCCGTTGATTTCCGCTTGTTATTAATTTTTCGGCGAATTGTTTATCAGTTTATTTTTGAGAGTCGTGAGAGGGAAACACATACATAAACAGCGGCGACCATCTGCTGTCGTGGTCCAGTTTCAGAACGGCTACAATTATTGCGACGCAGTATATATCACAGGACTCGATGTTGATGGATTTTTACAAGTGCATGAGAGTTTAGACGTCGCCAACTTATCGCAGATATCGTCTTCCTTTGTCCTTGAAAACGTTCTTATGCCTTCGTAATTACTAAGCGCAAGTCTGTCTTACTCGCTCTGTTTGACTGGCTGTCCGTATGCCTTACCTATATATCTGTCCGTGTGCCTGTATATCTCTGATACTAACATGCACCACTACTACTACTACTACTACTGCTGCTGCTGCTGCTGCTGCTGCTGCTGCAGCTGCTACTCCTGTTGTTGTTATTGCTGCTGCTGCTGCTCCTACTGCTACTGCTACTGCTACTGCTACTGCTACTGCTACTGCTACTGCTACTACTACTACTACTACTACTACTACTACTACTACTACTACTACTACTACTACTACTACTGCATCTACTATTATTAAAAAATAACTGCTGCTACTAGGCCTATAACTATAACTAATGCTAAATTCGGACCAGCCGGTTGAATATAGTCTACTTCTAACGCAAACACACACGAACGCACGAACGCACGAACACATGAACGCACGAACACATGAACGCACGAACACATGAACGCACGCGCGCACTCATGCACAGTTTGTCCGGATAATAATCTTATAGAGATCGCTTGAATAGAATGTTCAAACTGTGTCACTGTACAGGATTGAACAGAAAAAGCTTAGATCAACCCTGAAAGATTTATTGAGATAATGTAGCGAGCGATTTTCAAATCGAAGCAACTTAAAACAAGAGGAGCAATTATCCTAGTCTATACAAAAAGAAATTCCGCATGCAGTGACTGCGAAGGTATACCGGTACCTTAGACAATTCCTTTGCTAACAATTGCTCAACACCAACACAGATTGATGCTTGACTATATTATTATTGTGGCGCTAGATACAATGTAATTGCGTGATAATGATTGTCTTTATCAGCCCCGCGGCTGAGAAACCATTTAATACGAGACGGGAATAATATTTTCCCTGGAAAATTTATACAATGCAAAACAAATTTTTGTGCTGCTCTAGCGGACAAACAAACACTCACAAGCTATCGACGATAAGAGGGTTTCAACGGGGGCAAACATTTCCACGATGTGTCTGATTTCGACCCTGCATGCCATCATTAATATACATGGGCATCGCATGAGACCCATAAATGACTTCCATACGAGCCCCACGTAGCCTACGTTAGAGCACGAGTCGTGCAAATGAGCTGCTCGTGGACGCTGACACATAGAGTCAAGAGGGGCAGACGCCCTCTGGTCAACTGAAGCACAGTTTTTAACTACAATTTTATGGCTTTACAAATTTCTTTGCGTTAAAAGATGAATGATACTAATGATGCCAATGATACTAATGATACTTATGATATTAATGATACTTATTACACTAATGATACTAATGATACTTAGTATACTAATGATACTAATAATGCTTATGATACTAATGATACTTATGACACTAATGACACCTATGATACCAATGATAATTATGATACTAATGATACTAATGATACTTATGATACTTATGATACTAGTGATACTTATGACACTAATGATACTTATGATACTAATGTTACTAATGATACTAATGATACCAATGATACACGAAGCGAAACCGATAGATTTACACAAAGAAAACTGCGTGGAAAATACCCAAGTTCTTTATTTCCTGCCTTTCATTTTTCAAGCTCTTGCTAAAAAAATTTAATCGCGACCGGTGTTTTGTTGCCCCCTGCCCTTGGGAAAATAACTGTGGGCGCCCCTGGGGCTTCTTCCTGGCCTGGGTATACATTAATAGAGAGGACCCGCTATTCGAACTAGCGACTGGGGCTTGTTTTGGAGACTTGAATCTCAGAAAAGCGTGGTAGAAACACGGGGGACTTGGGAGACATGACATGAGGACACCCATTCAAATGGAAATTGGACACCCATTCAAATGGACACCCATTCAATGGTTGTAGGACCTCACAGACACCGCCACTGCTTGTACTCTAAAAGCAGTGCCAGTCCCAAGGCTGGATAAAGGAGGAGGGCAACGCTGATGATATTACTAGCACACGGTGTCGTTTTGTTTAACTTTTCTGTTATTCAGAAGATGGCGCTAGTGAGGTTCGTTGATTTCGACCTGTAACAGAAGAAGAGAGAATTTTCAGAGAAACCGTCAATTAAGTATATCCTACAAGTACACCGTATTATGACAAAACAAAACAAGTAGCCTACTCATCGATAATTAAACAATACGAAGAATATTTCTGGCTGATTAGCTTGACGTCTTCTAATTCAGTTTCTTTTCCAACTCAAAAAAATTAAACCAGGGCTTAAGAGTTGGCCTGCTGTCGGAAGCGCTTTATAGATAGGCGTACACGTCATCTATAGGCCTAGAATCGATTCTGCAAAACGGATCATATCAGGCCTGACGACCGTTTGATGGTCATTAATTATAACTGTCGCGAAGTTTTCGTAAATCAAAGACCTGTCTAAACTATTTCGCGAGAGCGGTGTGACGGTTAGAAGCGAGGTCTGGAAAACTTCGGAGTGCTTCCATTTGGGTTTTCAATGGATATGGAACAACGATAGGCCTATATACTGAATTTGGTTTTAAAAATATTAAAGTAATTTATTCTGGGGTTTGAATCCGTAGCCCCTTAAAATAGACCTACGTCTATTATAATTACATGTATTATTATAATTTCTTCAAAAATTTTCTAACGCGCGCGAGGTCACACCATTCCCTAGGAGCAGAAGCATGGAATGTATGCGAGCCCCTTAGGCCTACTGTTCTGCATCGAGGCTCAGCTAAAAGATCCATACTTGACGATCGCAGGCAACGAAAAGAAAAGTAAGGAGTGAGCAGTGACTGAAGGTAGGGAGGTGTGCTGGTGGTGAGGATTTGTAGCTTAAACAGGCCAATTTAAATTTTATCCTGAACTCGACACGAGACCAGCCCAGCTGATTGAGTAAGACTGAAGAACTTGTCCTTTGCCTCAGCTGAATTTAGTAAGCAAGAGCGAACCATTCACAGTCAGAGACACCAAAAAAGTGCGACAAAAATCACCAGACATTGATCTACTCAAAGCCGATCCCATTGCAAGGACAAGGCTTTCATTTTCTTCAGAAGCCTGACAAAACAGAAGAATCGGCTTTGGTTTCTCTTATAGCTAAACCACCAACGTTAAGCTTGACAGCCCGGTCACGAGCTGAATAACAGCGGTCAGCAATATCACAATAATAGTCTTTCAGGACGATGCGTTTGACGACACGAGTCCGTTATGCACTCTATGCACTCATGAAATGATACGACACGCTGCTGCGTTTTTGCCTAACAGTGGCGGCGCCAGGATTTTCGTTTTGGGAGCTTAATTTTCGGAAAAATTTCCGTTTTCAGTCGCAAAAATTTCTGACGACCTTTTTTTTTAGTCATCGACCAAAATCCGAAGAAAATTCTCCATTTTCGCCGTCTAAATTTCTGACGATCTTTTTTTAGTCATTTTAGTCATTTGATCGAAATCTTCGAAAAATGGTCGTTTTTCATAATCCGCCGAACTGTCTGTCAAACCTCGTGTTATTTTTTTATTTTGGGGGGACTAAAGGGGGTTAATCGTACAAATATCTTATTTTGACATGGGGAAAAATGGATGGCCTTTTTTAGGAGGTTTAGCCCCCCAACCCCCCCTAGCACCGCTACTGTTGCTTAAACGACGAGTCGTGCTGCAAACCGAAACCTCGGACGATCGACTTGCACTGAAAAACGAGAACCGAACAATATATTTATGATGAAACCTACGCCGTCCAAGAGCCGCTATATTATTCCTGGCCCGAGTGACGCCATCTTGCTCAGCAATTAAATCGAGTCTAGCTGTTCAAGAGATGAAGATGTACAGCCTGAGACAGCTGGAGAAGAAGTCTACTAATCAAATCAGGTTAATCAAATCAAATGGGAGTAAATGTGTGGCGCGGTGGTCTAGTGATGGCGTCGTTACCTTGAAGCCGGAAGGTTCGAGGTTCGAATCCACCTCGCCGCGTAAGGACCTTGGACAAGTCCTTCACTCACAATTGCTCAGCGCTTCGGCGTGAAACTCCGATGCAGTGTCCGCTCTGCATTCGGGAACGCCTCTGAGTAGAAGAGAGCTTGAAGGGGCGCTATAACAAGTGCACATGCAAACACATAGCCTACAAACAAAATGTAAGGATGGGTGGAAATAGCATTACCACTACACCACCGAGCTTAGCGTATATGCATGTATGTATAATTGTGTATACCGGTATATACATTATATAGATGATAGATCTATAGATATATATTATGTAGTTATGGACTTATGGTTATGTAGTTATGGTCATGTTTGTATATTATTATATGCGTGAATCATGTGAATGCATATAATATTCGCACGTGCGTATAAACCTGGATGCTTGTATTTTTAGTAGTAGGCCATTCGTGTCAGTTTGCTTGTATATGCGTGTTGATACAGATCTATTTTAATGTAATGACACACGTTGTTTTCATGCATAGTCGGACATGAAGAGGATTTATCGCAAAGTTTTCTATTTAGCTACGATGCTTCTACTGTATAAACAGAGATTGAGGCTCAAAACAACCGCAGACTAAATAATGCGAGACACACATGAAGATTAATCTACACAACATGCGATGATCGATTGTGTGATTTGTGTCAGATGCCTTTGGAAAAAATCCCCGGGTAGAAATGACAACACACACACACATGTATTCTGGAATCAATAGAGTCCTGCTGTTCTCTCTGTAGTCTATTATACACAGCAGTCAATCTCTGACCCACTGAACTATGGACTGTATGTATATTGTATACAGTGTAAACGTAGCCTACATGAATCGATCCAATGCAAACTTCTATTATAGAACTTTAGCCTTGACCCAGCGACGTTTTGCGCTGTAGCATCGGCCTCCTTATTAAAAACTTTCCTATCATGTAGGCCTACATACTAATTATATGTATAATCATGTATATATAAAATATAATATGTTATTAGGCCTATATATTATTATATAAATATACATATATTATATGCACTTTTACACATAAAGCATTATAGACTATATATAAATCGAAGGCATGTTCAGCTGCTGCTCTCAATTTGTGTGTGTAGGAATGCTTGTCTTTCTCACTCTCTTTCTCTGCGTGTCTGTCTGTCTCTCTGTGTGTCTGCCTGTCTATGCGTCTGTCTGTCTCTGTCTGTCTGAATATGTCTGCATCTGTCTGTATCTGTCTGTCTGTTTCTTTCCCCCTGTCTCTCTCAGTCTGTCTGCACGTCTGTCCGCCTGTCTGTCTGTCTGTCTCGCTCTGTCTGTCTCTGTCTCTGTCTGTCTCTGTCTCTGTCTCTGTCTCTGTCTCTGTCTCTGTCTCTGTCTCTGTCTCTGTCTCTGTCTCTGTCTCTGTCTCTGTCTCTGTCTCTGTCTCTGTCTCTGTCTCTGTCTCTGTCTCTGTCTCTGTCTCTCTCTCTCTCTCTCTCTCTCTCTCTCTCTCTCTCTCTCTCTCTCTCTCTCTCTCTCTCTCTCTCTCTCTCTTTCTCTATTCTACTCATTTAGCCCAGAGTGTGCAGCGGTGTTTCTATAGGCTATCTTTCACTGAGTCATCAAATGTAAACGGTCCAAAATGATGCAACAAAATGTTTTTGTTTTCCAGTCGTCGTTCGATTTGTAAACAGCTTTTTATAGACCTCGACGACAGTCGACAGATCGGAACCTTTCGCGCGTAATGGAAATTACTCCGATTTTCATACTAATATATCTGCCATCAACGCTCATACCATTGAAACATGGCGATTGATTCATTTATTACACTATACTAAAGTTCAGCGTTGCCACTCCTTGGGTTATTTCACAAGATCTGAGTTTTTTTATCCTAACTTGGGAAATGGTTTTTTTGGGACGAACTTGGGTTTTTTCTGAGTTTTTTTCGGCCGAAAAAAGGGATTTTTTACATACATTTTCGGACATTTTTTGTGAAATTGTGGAAATTTTCGGAAGAATTGTGGGAAATTCGGGAATTTTTCGGGAAATTCTGGGCATTTTCGGAAGATTGGCTCAACTTGGGTTTTCTTGGGTTTTTTTACCCTTCAACTTGTTTTTTTAAATTTTAGAGTGGCAACACTGCTAAAGTTAGGGGATTTACGATATTGGTAAACACTTCGCCCTGAAGAGCGCATGCGCACGGATGCGGGACCCCAAAAGTCCACTCAGTCTTCCATTCGGATGTTAGCGTTGATGAATTGAGTTGCAGAATGCGATGGGAGCCTTGCATGGCTGCAGACAATTAGATTCGACTGCTGTATAATAACTTGTGATCATCTGTTCATTACTGATTGTAATCGTACTGCGTTGTGTCAATTTGAAATTAAACGAAGATTATTATTATTATTAGAAGTTTAGAACATAGTCATGACACCGCGGAAAACCCGTTCTTAGGCCTATGTAGAAGAACATCATAATTATATATAAACTTACCCGTTGGTCACCTATAAGCTTACTCCTATAATGTCACGAAGTGTATTTTCTTATTGCATAAGAAGACCGATAATAGATATAGTATACCGAACCATTCGAATCACTCTAACTGGTTCGTTATAGTTTGTATTGCCAGTTTCTCTAATTAAAATCTGAAATGCTTTGCTTTTTTAATTAAAAAAGACATCGTGCTAGCGTTAAAAGTACTTTGTTATTGTCTTATATTCACGTTGCTGTCCAGAAAGAATTTAGGCATACTCTGCAGTGATGTTTACACTATGTAATGTAATGTAATGTAAATCTTCGAGAATTTCTCAGCGCCCACAAAAGCCATGTCAGGGAGACCAGCTTATTCACCGGCGCTATATCAAATCAAGTCCGCAATAGCCAGAGCTGCCGTTTTCGTTCCGGTGCCAGGTCAAAATCCGGGGAGGTCAAGCCGAGGAGACAGCGTGGTGCTACGGTGGTTGTCGGTGATGGTGGTGGTTGGGTGATGGAACCTGTTTGGAATCTGGATAGGATAGGTTGAAGAGTTCGGTTTTCAGTCGTGAATGGAATGCAGCAGAGGAGAGTGCAAGCGGAGGAGAGGCTGAGCCTATATATAGGCTAATTGACGCCGTCGGTCTACTAAAAAGGAATGTTAATATTATTACTACGAAAGCTGTCGATATGTGACGTTGTGTAAACGGTGCTGCAGGCAATTTCAGTTGAGCTTCGAACTCGACTATCAACTGCACGTGTGACTGTAATTCATGAAATGCCGTATAATAGGAGACAACAATAATTGACAACCATTCACAGATAGAGCATCACAAACTTGCAGACGACTCTAGTAACCAATGTCAGTAAGTTATCTGAAATCTCTGTTGCAGGTCCTACAGCTTGGAATGGTCTTCCTGTTACACTGCGCTTAATTCCCAGGGGTCACTCCGCTCTGTTCCTTAAGAACCTAAAAACTGTTTTATTTAGCCGTGGTTGGGCCGGGAGCGCTTCTGAGTAGCCTACCTTGAAGAGGCGCTATATAAATTTCTGAAATAAATAAATAAATTAATGAATACTGGCAGCAGTCTATTAGGCCTACATGTCAGGTCATCCTGACTCTTCAGTCTGCAAGTATAGGTTAATCCCTCTATAGTGTCAAGAAAGAACGTAGTGGTTTAAAATACTGTCTTGAATTTTGGATCGGACCGCTGTCAATCAGATGATCGTTTATGCACTTTGGTATTTGTATTTATTTGCTCTTCCTGTAACCTGTGACCTGTAGGCTATACCTGGAGGAGGCATGACATCCAGGTTAATCAATGAAGGAAGATCACAACAACAGATGTGAATTGGTCATTACCTCCATTGCTTTAGTCTTGGTTGGGTGGTTTCAAGGGTTTGGGTCCACTATTCCGAGGGTCCACTATTCCGAAGGTCCACTATTCCGAACCCGAACCCTAAACCTAACCCTAAACCTAACTATAACCCTAACCCTAACTCACCCCAACTCTAACCATAACCCTAAACCTAACCCTAACGCACCCCAACCCTAACCATAGACCCAAACCTAACCCTAACCCACCCCAGCCATAACCCTAACCCTCCCCAACCCTAACCCTAGCCATAACCCTAAACTTAATCCTAACCCCCTCAACCCTAACCCACCTTACCCTAACCCTAACCCACTGTAACCATAACCCCCAAGGATAACAAAAAAAATATAGCGGATATTCGGAATAGTGGACCTTCGGAATAGTGAACCCTCGGAATAGCGGGCCTTTACCGTTTCAAGCCACCATGCTCTGAACCCATCCAAAGCAAAGTTTATTATATAGGCTTCAATAAAAATGTAGGTATGCTGCTGGTTGGTTTAGATAGTTCGTTGCCCTGCAGCCGGAGGGTTGCAGGCGCGAATCCACCTCAAGCAGCGGGGTACGGACTGTGAGCAAGCTCCTTACTCGCAATTGCTCAGCGCTTCGGCGTGAAACTCCGATTCAGCGTCCGCGCTGTAGTCAGGAGCGCCTCTGAGTAGGTTCTTGAAGGGTGCTCCTCTCTGAGTCAGCGCCGACTCTGCCGAGTCTTCTCGGGTCATTTCGACCTGTATACCTGGAATGGGCTCCAGCTTGAGCTGGATGCGCTTAATCGTGGGAATAATAAATATACCTGCTCATTCCTATTTAGCCGTGGTTTAGCTGGGAGCGCTTCTGAGTAGCAAGACACCTGAAGAGGTGCAACAGGAATTTTTTGAATGAATGAATGAATTAAAAGGATCTTTCTATTGGACGGCTTCAGATAAGAATTAAGGCTTCCGATAAACAACTCTAGTTTTCTAACTGTAGCGTAAACATGTTTACAAGCAAACAAATGTATTATGGCATGACTAAGTGTTCTAAAAAGATGGCCTATTGAGAAAAGCCGACCTGCGATTTGTTTTCGTCACACGTGGTATGCAGGTATTACCTAAAAGTAGGCCCTATATACATATATGTAGAAATGTAGGCTACTAGACACGTTGCCCTCATGGCAGCTCATGCTACATAGTAGTTTGAATCCAAATTAATAGGAGGTGATAGTCCAACTGGAAAATTTCCGCTGGATGGTCGATGGTGTTAATTAGATATGCATAAATATGATATGAAAACAGTGGACCAGATTGTAAAGCCGCGGGTGTTAATAACACAGGCAGAACCAGAAACCCTCCAGTTCAGATCTGCTTGCACGTGGTCCGCATGGAAAGATACCATGTATACAAAAACTACAACAGAAGCAGCTAGGAGCAACGTCGAAGAGAAGGAGTAGAAGTAGGAGAAGGAGAGTGAATGAGAAGGAGAAGGAGAAGGAGAAGAAGGAGAAGGAGTTGGAGTAGGAGAGAGTGAAGGAGAAGGAGAGAGGAGGGTGAAGGAGAGGAGAAGGAACAGGAGAAGGAGAGATAAGGAGAGTGAAGGAAAAGGAGGAGGAGAAGGGGAGAGAGAAGGAGAAGGAGTAGGAGAGAGAAGGAGAAGGAGTAGGAGAGAGTGAAGGAGAAGGAGAAGAAGGAGGAGAAGGAGAAGGAGAGAGAAGGAGAAGGATCAGGAGAAGGAGAGAGAAGGAAAAGGAGAGAGATGGAGAAGGAGAGAGAAGGAGAGAGAAGGAGAAGGATCAGGAGAAGGAGAGAGAAGGAGAAGGAGAGAGGAGAGAAGCAGAATGAGAAGGAGTAGGAGAAGGAGTGATAAGGAGAGTGGAGAAGGAGAAGGAGAGAGAAGAAGAAGGAGAAGGATAGAGAAGAAGGAGTAGGAGAGGAAGAAAGAGACGCAAAAAGGTGGAGAGACCCAGGTATACCAGTCAGCAATCACCTGCAATTTAGGCCCTATAACTTATGTATAACTATAACGCTAAAACCGAAAAACATCCCAACTTTGACCCATGTGTTCAAATATATATATATATATGTATATATTATGTGTTATGTATAGTATAATTATATGATCAGGTTTTTATATGAGCTTATAACATTTTATTTAGTATTATATATAATATATAATAATGTATACATATATATATATATTTATATGATATATAAAACCTGTGTACACGCAAACCCTCAGGCGACATGTCAACATGTTTCTCAGTCGTCCCTAGTTCTGTTTTGTTGTCTGTTTGTGTCATTTCAACAAGAAAACAACATATTTCCTCAATAGCTGATTAATTAATAGTCAATTTACTTATATTAGTGTTTTTGGTATCGCGAGCGATTCGTCATATAACAACTAAATTATTATAAATTATTAAGATATTAAAAACAGGCTGCTCATCACTGAAGTAATCATATATCCAATATAATAATAATAATAATAATAATAATAATAATAATAATAAAATATAAAATAAAAAAATAAAATAATAATAATAATAATAATAATCGTTATCAAAGAGTCTTGATACTGCCAGATGATCATTACTATTGTTATTTCAAAAAGAAACATGCATCTCTCTGAGAAGCCACTTAGCAAGATGACAATCATGTTGGTAAATAACGAATTCGTCAGATTGATAATTTTGCTATTAAAGAAATGAAATGAAAATAGATCTAAAAATCGAAAATGGCCAAGGTGTCAATGACAGACAAAACGTGTATTCAGGCACTTCATGATAAAGATCCTCGATGTATAAAACTTCGAGCACCGCTTACTCTGAGAAACATTGAGAGCGCTCAGCGCAGAAATTAAGAGTTAGTCTGAGTTTTGCGTCGATGAAAAGAGATCGGCTAGATGTCAATGGTTCTGGTTTCATTGACAAAGCCAATGGTACCAAATCTCCAGATTTGAACTCGATGGATTGCTAATCAATTTCGGAGAATTATGCTGGAGAAATATCACAATCTGCAACCAAAATCAAGAGCGATAAGAGAATTGATCGCCGCATTGGAGTTGATATGGGAAGATTTACTTTGTAACACACCAACAAGGTCATCAATAACTTTACAGAGACTCAATGCAAGTTTGGGCACTTGTGGTGGACACATTGAACACAAGATGGGAAGCACTATCGAGTTCAATTGGTAGCAGTTATCTTAGAGATAACTTAATAAAATCATTTTTGCTACTTTTTGGTGCGTCACGTTTTTGAATTGTCATAAAACAGCAGGTGGTCTCACTAAAAGTGATATAACTCGTGTTCTGTTTGCAATATTTTGATGGAAAATCTGGCCATCATGATTGTGTAAATATGAATTGTCTTTAAGCCTATAAGATTTCATATATAAATTCTTACTTATAGCCAAGATATTGGCAAAAACCGTAGGAGGGGTCCAATTTTATGGCCCACCCTGTAGAGTGTAGAGGCGCTTTGCAAATGATCGAATACAGTATAATGCGATTGTAATCTCGCGCCTTCTGCGCGCAGAAGAAAGTGGAGTCTCTCGAAAACTAGCTGCCTCGATGGTCGTTTCTAAGTGCGATCCATTCGAGCAAATGTGACGACATCTCGGACTGGTGGGGGCTAAAAAGCTCCCGGCATGGGCGGAGTTTGGATTCAATTCTTGGGGGAGCTAAAAATAACTTTGGCTTTGGGGCGGAGACTTGGCCCAGAACGAGCGGTGCCGACAATACATGTATTTTCATGGACCAAATTTTCCTCTGCAAAAAAGTTGATGACCTTTTTCTTTTTTAGTCCTTCGGTCAAAATTTCGTGAAAGATATACAATTTTCCGCGGGAAAAAATTGATGACTTTTTTAGTCCCTCGGTCAAAATTTCGAATTAATGGAAGAACGAGCGAAGAGTAAACTAATGAATGAGTGCACGACCCCAGTTCTGCTATACAAACAATATCTGCAGCTTACATATCCATCACCCCAACCCCACCCCCTCTTTCACGATAGCCGTAACTGCTATCGGAAATTTATATAGCGCAACTTCAAGTAAGATTCCGTGAATTTGTACCAAAGCCTCAGCTTATCATAGGTCGGGGTGCTTGGAGACTGGAACTTCCAAGAAACGAATGAAGTCTCCTCAGAATGCAAAATATTATTATTATGTCAACAGAAGTTTTGCGATGAATAACGGTTTCCAGTTTAAAGTCTCAGTAGTTTCCGTTTCACGACAGTCTTTGATAACAAAATGCCTCCCTCCTCCTTTATCCAGGCTTGGGACTGGCACCGTCTACAGTCACTATAACATGCAGGGTCATAATATATATACAGCAATTTATCACATCGAATATTATGCATACGCTGAGGTAATGTCATAAATTATATTGCATGAACATTTTGCAAAGGCAGAAGCAGCTGATATACCGCAGCTGCTGTAACTGCTGGTTCCGCTACTGCCGCACGGGGAATTCGTTTGGAGCATTAATATTTTTATGAGCATCGCGTTCGTTGATCAGTGCAGTGATGAAAAACGTCGGAGTTTTATGGGTCCAAACGGAAACGGAAAGACGGGCAGACGGACGGACGGGCGGGAGCCAGGCGCATAACGTCTCGGCATTTCGCCGGACAGTTTTTACGGTTTATTCGGTGCATATGCCACGGAGGTTAGTCCCATAAAAGAGCGACGGAAGGACAGTACTCCCTCCTCTCCCATTCCCTCTCACTCTTCCCTCCGTCCTTAACTCTGTCCCTCGCTTGGCCAACGCTTATGACGATGGCTTAGGTACAAGCGATAGTCTTCGCTTGATCCAAACTCGTGCAGACATTAATTTTCGTTGCTTGACGTGAAATGTCTGGTCGCTGAGCACAATTGCCGTGGCCTTAAATGAGTGTGCATGCAAGTATGAACATGTGCGACTGTGCGTATGTGTGTGTGTACGTTTGTATGTATGTATGTATGTATGTATGTATGTATGTATGTATGCATGAATGTATGTATGTATGTATGTATGTATGTATGTATGTATGTATGTATGTATGTATGTATGTATGTATGTATGTATGTATGTATGTATGTATGTATGCATGTATGTACGTACGTATGCATGTATGTATGCATTCCTTCGTGCATGAATGCAGCATAGACAAGTATGAAAGGTAACTAAGTTCAGACAGACATGCAATTCAATTCAATATCTAGTTGTCAGTCTTCATTCTTCCGAACCAAAGAAAATTATTTAAACTGCATGCGAATTTCTGCCACAGTTTCTGCTATTAGGAGACAATAGAGTCTAAGACAATCGGACAAATCCCCCGCTCCTCCTCCTCCTTCCTCCTCCATGTCCCCTTCCATGATCCATCCCTCCCCTCCTGCACGCAACTCCCATCGGGTGCGTTACCCCCGTCTCGCCGTTTTACGACCCTGCCGCCGGTCGGTGGGAGCAGGAAGGAGCCGCGAAGCAATGAAACGGAACTAAGACTATCCTTGGCTCCCTTCCCGGACTCCAAAACGCACCGGTCGACCCCAGCTTGGCAATTCCAAGGACCAACGGGAGGGGGAAGAGGAAGGATTTCTGCATACAAACTTGGTGGGCAGTTGGCCAGGTCATACCTAACGGCGGACGAGAGATCTTAGACCGCCCCGCCCGCCGTCGCAGGTGTCACGAGATATTCTATACCCTTAAAGTTATCCGGGGCATAGAATATACGGGTATAAAGTATCCGGGGGAAAAGCGATTCTATCCCAGTAATTGATAATTGCGTATAATTGAAAATTTTATGCTGTAATCCAAATTTTAAGCGACTCTAATTTTTTAAGTGTATTCTAAGGCTTCTAAGCAATGTTCAGAGTAAGGCAACTCGAATTTAGTCCGTGACTCTAACTGTTCTTAAGTGTTCTAAATGGTCTAAGTGTTCTAATTATAAAAGAGCTGTTCTTAGGTGTTCTTAATGTTCTAAGTGTTCTAAAATTATAAAAGCTAAGCAAACTAGATAATCAAGTAGGAATAAACATACATGTCATTGTTCAAAACAAAGCAGATGGAAGTCTATTCCCCCAAAATAAACACACGCGGAAATAGCCTTTTTCAAATTCTCTTCATCTGCAGGGGGGATACGATTACTACGGGATATTATTTTTCGTCACACCGCCGTGGCCGCTCGCCAATTCTACGCTCGACAATAAACTGAATTAAGTGTGTTGGCCGTAAAATCTAAACTCCGTTCGCCACCGTTGGATCGATACCTGTTTCATCGCCGGCGTTCAGCCGTTTTGTTGCCGTCCCTACACGGCGGAGATTTCACGTGAACTTCCGACACGATTAAACCGCGAGCGGAAACGATGTTTATATAGCGCTGCAACTGTACATCTACAGGAGAAGCGAGGTTGGTTTCGCGGGCGATGACGTCGGTTGACGTCAGAGGCGAGCGCTCGCTTTCTCGGTGCTTTCATCATCATCTCATAAAAATGGGACTAGCGCCATCTTGCCAGCGGAGCGTCAAGGTGCTGAGGCGTGCTGTGTATTTTATATGCTGATCACGTTCGTGTGAAGTGTAGGCATTCATCACGTTATATATACATCGCTTCGGATCAGAACTGACCAAGTGTATGATAATACAGGGATCATGTTAACACGTAGCATTACACGCATTTCATCACATGAAGCTTTACCATGTATCAGAGGATTATGTTAACATGTAGCATTACATTTCATCACATGAAGCCTTACCATGTATCAGGGGATCATGTTAACACGTAGCATTACATTTCATCACATGAAGCTTTATACCATGTATCAGAGAATTATGTTAGCAACTTAGCACGTAGCATTACATTTCATCATATGAATAATAGCTTTACCATGTATCAGGGGATCATGTTAACACGTAGCATTACATGCATTTCATCACAAGAAGCTATGCCATGTATCGCAACACGACATGTCGTATCTCATTATAGTGTGCGTTAAACGCATCACATTCTTTGTCCCTCATTTGCGGACTATACTGTAATGCTTCGGCGCTCTTTCTTGGTGACTGGCCCGAGAACTTGGAATGGACTGCATGTTGCAGTCGCTCAGCCTGGTGCCTACAGGTCACACACCCCTATGTTCCTTTCTAACTTAAAAATTTCCTTATTTTGCCGAGGTTGGACTGTGAGCGCTTCTATGTAGGTTACATTGGATGGGAGCTATATAAAAACTCAATATATAGTAACAAAAACATTCACTGTATATACATTGCAACAGATTGCATTGCTTTTTGCATCACAATTATGACATTATATCATATTAAGTTAGGGATTGTTATACGATTAATTTTATTGCTATTAGTTAAAAATGAATAATTAGGCTATTATAACTGCTGAAATTTGTCTATCGATTAAAATTAGGATTTGTAGCAGGTATACTCTATGTAAAGCACTTTCTCCTTTTGATCAACTGCTTGAAATGCAAACTCTCTCTCTCTCTCTCTCTCTCTCTCTCTCTCTCTCTCTCTCTCTCTCTCTCTCTCTCTCTCTCTCTCTCTCTCTCTCTCTCTCTCTCTTTGATCTTCTCTCTTCACAAAACGCTTCTTCTCGCGGAGCTTTGCGCACCGGGAGCGCTTCTGAACGGTCCCCTCCAAGTATGTAGAAGCACTTTGCGAGTGATTGAATACATGACAATAGATCTGCAACAATCAATTTGCAATTAAAATTAGATTTAGGTGATTCAAACTGTACATTATTTACTTCGTAGAAGCGTCAAATTTTAACCAAAGCACAGCAAGTTACTTGTTGTTGTATAACGTATCTACTACTATAATAGCCTCTTTCGCTCGCATGGGTTTCCCGGTTGCAAAAAGTTGGCGTATATAATAGGATATCGTAGAGTAGTAGTAGGTCGAACTACCTTTAGATTCACGAAACCCTCAGTTTCCACTTCATGAATTGGTCGCATTTGTTTATATGTGCACTTGTTATAGCATCACCTTCAAGTGCCCTACTCAGAGGCGCTCCCGACTGCAGCGCAGACACTGCATCGGAGTTTCCCGCCGAAGCGCTGAGCAACTGCGAGTGAAGGACTTGCCCAAGGTCCCTACGCGACGACATGAGGTGGATTTGAACCTGCAACCCTCTGGCTGCAAGCCAATGAACACACCCACGACACCACCCCGCTCGACAACATTATAACGGAACAAAGTATAGTTTGACACAGCCGCTGTTAACTCGTGCCTATAAAACAGTTTTAAAATTCAATGGATTATAATTAACTCATAAAATTCCAATAAATTGGAATAAGAATAAGAAGTTTACTATTAGGCATATACTATTAGGGTCAAATGTATACCATGTATTTGGTCCATGACACCTCTGCAAAGTGTTGATACTATGATGATGACGATTTAGGGCCTAAACTGTGGTAGGCTAGATACATGTAGACAGGGCTTAAAGTGTGACTGGACGGTCATGGACGGCGTCCATGCACTTATTTTAAAATCTGAATGCCGTCCTGGCACTTATTGGCCAGCACAGCTAGGAAATGTATACGGGGTGTCAAGGCACTTCTTTCTGAAGGGTAAGGTGCGTCCAGGCACTTATTTTCCCACACTTTAAGCACTGCATGTAGAAGGATATGCATTGCATAACTCTTATAAAACAAACAAGCTCTCCCATAAAACAAGCAGACGAAACATGGCGCCCCTTAGACATATAATAAAGAGACACGAACTCGATTGTTAGGCCTATCATTCGACCAATAAAATACATCGTCTTTACAGCGTCTTTACAGACCGGCTATAGAAATTGAGCTTTAGTTTGTCGGCTGCATTGTAAGATGGCACAGAGTTATAAAATTATTGCAGGACAAGCATATAGAAAACGTTTCTGACCAAAAACCAGGTAGATCTATGGGAGGTGAATGAACGATGACAGAAATGATTTACAATACAAATTTAAAGAATTGAAAAAGCATATATAGGCCTACCTTGCATGTAGGCCTATGCATTGTTGTTGTTTTTCAAGTCTATAGCACATGTTTGCGTCTTATAGACTTAAAAAAACTAATAAGACCCATTGAGAGGCATGTTTTCGGCTAGACTATCAGTAGACGAAAGTGAGAGGCGAATTCAATTCGTGTATTTAGCTCATTGTAAAGCAAATTCAATAGCTATAATTCTTTGTTATGCTAAATTACGGAGTGTGCCTTTATCAGGCTATATATGCGCAACATAATAATAGATCTATATGCGTTTTGTGCGTGGCGTATACATGATATTTGTCAGAATGTTTAGCTCAGTTTGCCATCCATAGATATCTAAAGTGTAGAGCTTCATTCGTCAGATTCAAGGCCTCATTTTGGGAGTGTCAGGTGACTACTCAGGTCTCATTTATCGAATGCAAAATTTCATTAATGAGACATAAAAATAAAACTTATCTAGGGCGTGTAAGGTTAAGGTTTCAATTGCAAAGTGTAAAGTTTCACTTGTCAGATGTAAAGTTTCATTTTTCTCTTATAAAGCTCAATTGCGTAGGTCCTAAGCTTCCTTTGGCGAGTCGTAATAAGCTTATTATATGTGCAGTGTGTTAGAGTTTGGATTGGAATACAGTGGTGGCGCCAGGATTTCAGTTTCGGGGGGGGCTGAAGCCCGCGGCGAAAATTTCACATTTTCAGCCGTAAAAATTTCTGACGACCTTTTTTTAGTCGTCAGCCGGTAAACCGTGGATATTTCAATGTAAAAAATTCGGATGGCCCTTTTTAGGGGGGCCGAGTCTCTTGTGGGGGGGCTTAGCCCCCAGCCCCCCTAGCGCCGCCACTGTTGGAATAAGATTATTCAGTGCTTCATATGGTAAGCAAGTATGAGAAGCTTACGCGTGTGTATGTGTGTGATTGTGTGTGCCCATATATATATATATATATATATTATATTCTGTCATATATATACAAATATACAATGCAATGCAATACAAGCACAGTGTGTACGTAATTCGACGAGGAGGATCTAGGCTCTAGCCAGCGCAATCATTATTTGCCATCTTCAGATTTTTAATTTTAAGTGTTACTCCAACTTACTCGAAAGCTAAGTGTAGGGCACCAACTTATTCACGAGCAATATATTTAAAAAGAAGAAGAAAAAGAAGAAGAAGAAGAAGATGAAGAGAACAAGGTAGTCGGTCACTCGGAATTGCTCATGCGCTTCGGCGTGAAACTCCGATTCAGTATCCAAGCTGTAGTCGGGAGCGCCTCTGAGTAGAAATCTTGAAACTGCGCTACAACAAGTGCCGCTCATACATGCATAAATGCATAATTCGTAATCGTAATCAGACACTTGTCACTTAGCGTTCCCTTGCGAAATATCCTTAAGATTTGCAGTGCAGCGTATACCAGACACTGAACAACTCCTGCAGTTAACACCCCCTCTAGAGGGCAAGTACCCACTGCCGGGCTGCTGCTGGTGCTGCTGGGCTTTGGCCCATGAATGACTAACATGTTCGGCTTGTTTCATAAAAATGAAATTTATGTTAAGCGAATCACAAAGGAAAGATCGGAATTCAAGTCCGTTGCTGTTTAAAACCCTCTCCCAACCGAGGGTGTGACCCACCCACCCACCCCTATACCATTTACTACGTTTTGGGTCGGCAAATGATTTAAAACACATATAGACCATGTATCGGGCCAGTATAGCAAAAGTCTTGCTAGACCCAACGCACGTTTCTGAATTATAGATTAATACGAATACGAATTCATCACTCCTGATATTTTTATGATCTTCAGACCGATTATTAATACTCTCTATCTCTCTCAGTCTCTGTTCGTCTCTCTGTCTGTCTTTGTCTCTATCTCTGCATCCGCCTCTGTCTTTCCGGCTGACCCCCGTCGCGCGGCATAAATAGCCCCAGCATGATGCACCCTCCACCACTGACCGCCAGTGCCTACCAGGCAGCATGGCTTCCTGCGTCCGAGCATGCCTCCTGCACGTACGACCGCAGAAGCGTGTACGCTACACTGCCGAACATGCCACACTGCCCCACATTTTCCATGGCATGTACATGCCCTGTGCACACACACACACGCACGCACACGCACACACAGCCGCATTAGTGGCCTCTGACTCATGCAACTCCACCACGGCCCATTTTCGCTACTCTCCCTACCATCACTGAACACTGGCCACACAGTATTGTTTACCCGGGCCAGTGTGTGTTTTCGCCAGAGTCGGTTTTTTCGTTATAATTTTTTTGGGTCCCTTCGTGACCTGGCATTAATTCGTTCGTCTGGTCCTTAGTACCACAACGACCAGGTCGACTTTGATGCGAACCCGACTGGAAGGGACCGAAGTATCAGCAGCAACAGCGCCTGGCCGTTTTTTCCTCCGGCGAAATTTTTTACCGATAAAAACACGCGCGAAGCCGTTCGGTGCGCTTGGAATGCGGAGCTCGTCTGGCAGGCCGATGAGCGCTGAGAGCGGTTCATTAAGAGCAGACGCTGAGAAGAGACAAAGGTCCGCTGAACGCTGGTTCTCGGCCTCCATGACTCAATCTGCTACATTCATATAGCGCCTGAATCAGATGAAAGAAACAAGCGCAGAAGAAAAACTAACGAATTCTCGAGAGAGACTGACTGACTGTCTGATTCACTGACTGATTCACTGACTGACCGACTGACTGACTGTCTGATTCACTGACTGTCTGTCTGACTGTCTGATTCACTGACTGATTCACTGACTGACCGACTGACTGACTGTCTGATTCACTGACTGACTGTCTGACTGTCTGATTCACTGTCTGATTCACTGACTGATTGACTGACTGACTGACTGACTGACTGATCCACTGACTTACGGTCTGACTGACTGATTCACTGACTGATTCATTGACTGATTCACTGACTGATTCACTGACTGACTGACTGTCTGATTCACTGACTGACTGTCTGACTGACTGACTGACTGATTGACTGATTGACTCACTACTGACTGACTGACTGACTGACTGACTGACTGACTGACTGACTGACTGACTGACTGACTGACTGACTGACTGACTGACTGACTCACTCACTCACTCACTCACTCACTCACTCACTCACTCACTCACTCACTCACTCACTCACTCACTCACTCACTGACTCACTGACTCACTGACTCACTGACTCACTGACTCACTGACTGACACGTCACCGATACGGAAGAAAGCCGTGAAATCGTTGTTGCAAGTTGTTACAGCAGTCCAGAAGAGTCGTGACGAACTTCAGACTTTTTTGCGCTGCGAGAGTTTTTACTCGACAGGTTGAGGCTTCGACGGCAGAGGGGTGGTGTCAGATGGCAGAGGCTGACACGAAAATGACCCATCAGATGACTGAGGAATCGATCACCGACCCTACAACTGGTGTCAATGGTGATGTCACCGACCGACTCGGCGAACACCGGTTAGTTCATGACTGGATCTGTTTTTAAATTCTTAGCAGTTGCGCAACTCAACGTCTGCGCTGAGTTCAACAAAAACAAGAATTAAAAAAATTAATGGCCTTGTTATGTCGATGACTTCTCACAGTGCAAGGCACAGCAATTATAAATAGACTATTAGTCGTGCCTTGTACTCTGAGACGCACACGATATATATACATGCAGGGCTTAAAGTGTGCCTGGACGGTCATGGACGGCGTCCATGCACTTGTTTTAAAATCTGAACGTCGTCCAGCCACTTATTGGCGAGCACAGACTGGAAAGGTAAGGGGCGTTCAGGCACTTCTCTTGGAAAGGTAAGGGGCGTCCAGGCACTTATTTTTACACACTTTAGGCACTGTATACATGTATATATATACATGTACTGTACTATGAGACGTCGATATGTATATATATTTATATATATATACTGTACTATGAGACGTCGATATATATATATATATTTATATATATATATATTATTTACTGTGAGATGTCGATTCGTCAATACATATATAATTTATATATATATAATATTTGTGTGTGTGCACAACTGCTATGAATTTTACTGTGCTGTAATGTAATGTATGTAATGTAATTGAGCATATTATACACGCATGATACACACACAGTATATGAGAATATTATTCACAGGCGAAAAATAATAATAATATGATATAATTGTCATGTTTACCGTTTCTATGCTTGGACTGCTTTTGTATTTAATTTTTTTAAGCAGATGGTGTTTTTCCACGAAGAAAACACCGAGTGTGTGTGTGACTCTTTGGACAAAGAGTTCATTAAAACGCACGCACACACTAAGAGCCACAGGCAGGCAGGCTTACACACTCGAGCACACGAGCACACACGCACATACACACGCACACCTGCAGTAGCACAAGCAGATGTCAAGCACGCATGCAAACAGACAGACACAAACACACACACACACACACACACACACACACGCTTATACTCGCAGTCGCGCAAGACACTCGTGAATTTATACGCGTGTATCGTGTCGGGCTGACAGACTGACTGGTTTGCATGAATAATTGACTGATTGACTGACTGACTGACTGACTGGCTGGCTGGCTGACTTACTGACTGACTGACTGGCTGGCTGGCTGACTGACTGACTGACTGACTGACTGACTGACTGACTGACTGACTGACTGACTGACTGACTGACTGACTGACTGACTGACTGATGTTTTCCTTGAAGAGCGATGCAAAGAAACCAATTCATATAAAGCGTTATTCACAGCAGAACAATCTCAACAGAATGCTTCATAGTTCATAAAGCCGCGCATGAGAAGCAAGGGCTTCTGTCAGCCAGCAGAATTATTATTAATATGGTTAACACAATCGCGCACTGTAGGCTACCGCTACAAACGAAATCAGAAAGCAGTTGAGAGTTGACCCTTTGACAACCACAGCTGCTTTGGTTTACCATACATTTAAATACATGCTACAGTAATCAAAGGGTTCACATGCAGTACAATCCTTAAGACTCAAGAAGCTGGGGAGAATATGTGATCTCTCCCACCATACTGTATACACATCTGTAAAAAATTCACTGCATTTAGGTTTCAGTGTATAGGATCGTTAAGATGAAAGGCGTTTTGATTCGGTTCAGATGAAAGGGATTTTAAAAGGAGTCGAAAGAAACTGCAGATAAAAAGTAACGTTGATAGGTTCCCGAAGGGCACTATGCGGGTATTAAGATATTTTTGCACCGACCCCTTTGAGTATAGTTATCTTGGAGCATAGCTATTTAGATGCTCTCAATGACTTGGTGATACATATATACATGCACATATTGCAAGCGTATGCTTGCTTGATCATATTCGTACATAGGCTACACATATGCGCACACGTGCACACGTACGTAAATACATACACACATGCGCGTACATACATGCATGCGTATATGCATGAGTATGCATACCGGTACATACGAAGGTATGTGAAACGTATGCATGATATGCGTGACTGGGCTTGGAGCGCCTCTGAGTAGTTTTGTATGGACGCTATATGTGAATTCATAGAATGAATGAATACGTATACGTGTATTCGTACGTGCGTGTGCACACACACACACACACGCACACACACACACACACACACACACACACACACACAAACACACACACAAACACACACACGGACATCGTTTATAATAGGTTATTTATGATTAACCTGCATCTTTGAAGTGAAATGCTATACCGTTATTTCTATATGACACAATTATATCCATTTTGCATTGACTGCATGTACACAGTGTTCGTGAGAGTATCAGGTGGCGAGGTAGAGGACTTGTAAACCACCCTCATATGCCAAGGTTAAGAAAACGAAATCGCAAGCACGTCATAATGTAATGTAATGTGAATGCAGATGTAATGCAATGTAAATCTTCGATGTCATAGGGCCTACGTATACTATTGCTTCAGGATTAGCTGGGTCCTCGTAGAGGGGGCTCATGCGTCTATTATAATATGTACGTAGATCTATTCATACGTTAAAATGTTCGTGTCTTGCTTTTGTCTTTTTATGTTTTTTTAAAGACTTTTTATTGATCCCAATTTCAATCATATAACAAACATGTAACTAAGTAAACATAATCGGAATTAAGCAAAATTCACATAAAGAGTAGGCAGAATAACAACGTGGGAGCAACAGGCACACCAAAAGGGACAAGTCCTTCTAGGTAGGGGGCCTAAATACAATTGAGAAGTACAACAAGACAATGAACAGTGAGTATATAGTAAACCTGTAGGGAACATTAGAATGCATCAAATTTACTTAACTATGAAACAAGAAACAAAAAGACAATTTATAGGAACAGAAGCAATGTGTACATACATGTATGCCTTTGCGCGTTTATTACACTGAGTACAATGTTCATGTACAATTGTACATGTATACACAGCGTACGTGTATATATAGATGTACACAGTTTTCATTGTAGCCATAATGACCTTTAACGTGCGCAATTAACAATGCACTGATGGTAGAGATGCCTTCCTTCGTTCGCCTCCGCTGGTCGTTTGTTTCGGTGCAGCGCCATTAACACTGCGCTCATTTATGTAGCTTTAGCAACATATAATTTGATCGCGAGGCTATAACGGCGGTCGGAGGAATTGCATTGTGTTGACTGATTCGAAGTATTGTATCGCATTGTTTATGTACATTGTACATGTATACTATTCCCGTGTTCGGAAATAAGTTTAAATTATCTACATGTACATGCATTCTTCCCGTGTTTGGAAATCAGTTTAAATAGTATAATTTTGTACTGTATCGGTTATGTTTTGTTTAAATTGTTTTGTATATTATTATTATTGTAACGGTATTGTACTTTATTGTGCTGTATATTGTTCTTCTATATCCGTGTTAGAATGGGATAATGCTATAGGCGGCGGCGTGCTAAACATTTTCAATGTGGGATCGTTAAAAGAGCAATGAAGGGTAGCTTGGCACGAAGCAACCTATCGACCATAGTGGGACAATCACCCGGCGCCACGACAATAGACCCACCCCATCCTCCCCCCAAAGGGTTAAAATGGCGTCTATAGGGTTTAGAAGTCACAGTGTAAATACGGACGACGCTATCACGAATTCGACCTCACAACGGAACAATCCCATCTATAATTATATCGAAACATCATCAAATACATACACACATACACGCACACATATGCATGCAGACATACACAGGCATACGACGCATACATAAGCATACACATATACATAGGTATACACATATACGGGCGTATACATGCAAAAGGCATACACATATACATATACATAGGCATCAACACACACATGGGCACACATCACACACGGGGCATTCACATACATGGGCATTCACATACATGGGCACACACACACATGGGCATTCACCATACATGGGCATTCACATATACAGACATGCACATACATAGTATTTACACATAGGCATACGCATACATGAGCATACACACAATCGTCGCACATATATGCATACACACGCAGGCATACACACACAGGCGCATACAAACACATACATAGTCATACACAGACATAGTTATGCATACTTACAAGCGCATTAGCATAATGCGTGATGTGCGTGTATATACGTGCGTTGGTCGGTGGATATTTTATTGCATATCTCGATCATGCTTCGCCCACGACGCACGATTTCTTGGTAAAGTAGCAGTTAAAAATAGGTGTCAATTTTCCAGGGGACAAACGCCCATTGCCCAACCTTGTTCCCATGTGCGGGCGCCCATGCATGCACTAGAGCAATACAGGGTCATCGATTAATTTCTTGGACATTTCAAAGCGTTACACAATGAACCGCGCTGAACAAAGCAATTGGAACAAAAAGTTTACTGCATATTGTGCATAATATAAT
Organism: Lumbricus terrestris; assembly: GCA_949752735.1. Taxonomy (NCBI): domain Eukaryota; kingdom Metazoa; phylum Annelida; class Clitellata; order Crassiclitellata; family Lumbricidae; genus Lumbricus; species Lumbricus terrestris. The sequence goes on along the minus strand of OX457053.1, from coordinate 15,970,064 downwards.
TACTATATTCGCTTAAGTCTATACTCTATATCATCTCAGGTCAAATGGAAACATCGTTAAATCTGGTTGCTATCAGCTGTAAATATGTACACGAATTTGCCAGAGTAAATAAGGTAAAAAAAGGGTTTGGCCTACGGATAATACGAGTCAATGCAACTGCTCATTTATTATAGGCAGCGATCAGAGTTTTATCCGGACGTCTCTAGGGGGTGGGGGAGTTCCCAGGAATGAATCCCCAGAAAAATTTGCTAGGTGTATTGTATACATGCAAATACGTACCATCGTCCTAGAAAAACTAAATGTACAACAATTCCCCTCCGGAAAAATCGACGGGGTCTACGCGTGGACGAAAATGATTTGGTTCGTTAGATGTTGATGTGAAAATTTGAAAGAAAGACTAAAACGTCTAAAAAGTTTTTGGTTTTTATGGAAAATTCTGATAGAAAACAAGAAGACATAAAGAAAGGAAAATTTTGTCGAAAAAGAGAGAAATTAAAAAAGTCATGAGTTCTTAAAGAAACAAAAATGGTATCAGAGATTTTGACCGAAAGGCTAAAAAAGGTCGTCAGAAAAAATGACCGATCACGTGGTGTCATGGGTTGCCATCCGCCCAAAACGAGCGTCCCCCAACCCACCCCCAAGTTCCCCCTTCTCCTCCGCAAAGCAGAGGGACTAGATTAAACACTGGACGGCGGTCCTTTTGTATAGCTTGCTTCAGTACTTAATTTAGCAAGCATATATCATCGAAAGCAATTGATTTGAATCCTCGTCATGAGATGTGATCCTGGAATTCACTTCTGCGACGATGGTGCTCTGTAAAACAGAGCGAACATGACGTTACTTCAATAGGCGTATACATTATAATAATTGATCAGGGGCGGCGTCGGGATTTCAGTCTTGGGGGCTGGTTGAAAGGGACGAATCGCGGAGGAAATTTCCATTTTCATTCGCCAAAATTTCTGGCGACCTTTTTTAAAAGTCGTTTGGCCAACATCTCAAGAAAAACAATTCATTTTCCCAGTCAAAAAGCCTGACGATATTTTTTAGGCGTTCGGTCTAAATCTCAAGAAATATATCATTTTCTTTGTTCCCCAAAAATTCTGATATCTTTTTAATGGGGGTCCAAATCTCAGGAAAAGATTTCATTTTCTCTGTGCAAAAAACGTGACGATCTTTTTTGGGGAGGGGCTTAGCCCCCAACTCTTGGCGCCGCCACTGTAATTGATAATCCAAGCTCCTGATGTAGAACCAGCCTTTTCGGTGGTAGGACCCTCGACCTGGGATGTCCTCTCCTTGATGTTCCGTTCCTTTCTAGAACTCTTTCAGGCACTCCTAAAGACTGTTTTATTTGGACGCGCTGGGATTGGGAGCGCCTCTTAGTAGTCTCCTTGAATATGCGATATACGAATTCATTGAATGAATGAACGAATGAATGAATGAATGAGTGAATGAATGAATGAGTGAATGAATGAGTCCTTGTAGGTACAACAGGAAGTTGACACGCTGCAGTACCCTGCACCTCTGGCGATTGGGTGCGTCGGTCACTGCGTCCGATAGGATCTATAGGTGTAATTAGTTATGTTGAATTCATCGCACGAGTGTGTGCTATAGGCTACACAAATACACAATGAGGAGCAGCATAATGACGCGCGCTAAAATTGTGAAAGGACTTCATGAACGAATAATACTGTTGCGTCCTGTTTCGTTAGATCTTCTCAGTCATCTGGGACGTTCTTGTTGCTGGAATCTTGATGATTCTGCGTTCCGGCGTATAGACCTATGCACAAATTCTATATGCAGTTCTGACTCGTCTTGCAATGCACGAATAAATTACTTACCCTTTATACTGAAACATTCCTTGGATTTTCCATTAAACTCGAGCACGTATACCCAAATTCGAATTTACTATAGACGTGCCACAGGTTTTAAGATTTATGGGCAAAAGTGGCGGGAGGCCTAAAGCACATCTTCCCAATTTTCGAATGAAATTCTGTCTGCTATGCAAAACACACTCCTCCCTTATTCCAATGTCTTTATAGGGTGTACCGATGAATCATTGTTGGCAGTAACATAAGCATATATATGATGAAAATAATGTAGTATATGCCGAGTATGCATGGAATGGCAGTGTGATTTTAGGTGAATGCTGATGTATACATAGCCTACTGGAAGTGAGATCTGCTGTATGGTGACGAAGATTTACATTACATTACATCACATGATAGCATACAGCTGAACGGATAAGAGCTTGGCCTGTAGCACGGGTTCGACTTTTTATTCGGATGGTCGTTGAGTAAGTCCTTCACCTACAAAATACAATTGCTTAGAAGAAAGTGTTGGGAGGAGAACAATGTCAATAAATCAGTAATCAGTCAATCAATCAATCAATCAATCAATCGAATCATTTATTAAAATTTCTCCCAAATATATATAGCCTATCAAAGAAGGTGAACGCAACTGCTCCGCCCTTTGATCCTATGGTAACTCGTATAAAGTTGCAATTTCAACAGTGCCATGGCTATTTACGAGAATAAGGATGGGCCTATTTTTATAACTGGGTTTTTACCGTGCAATTCTGCACGGCAATTCTAGCGGAAACCCAGGTTTCTTACGGTTGTAGTATATTGACCCCCCCCTTGCTATATATAGACCTAGTCTGTTTTTTCCACTCTATTTGTTTTCGATGTCATGACTGTTACTTGGGTTCAATAAAATTTGTGGTTATAGTTACAAAAGGGCAGTTCTAAACGAATTTCTGCAGCTGAAAAAAAGCATTTTTGTTCAGTCATAATTTCTGAAAATCTACCGATGCATTGTCATCTATTTGGGATCATTTACGACGGAATATGGGAAGGGAGAGGAGAGGGTGGGGTGCAGTTCTAAGAATCGGTTAAGAAGTCCTGACTTTAAGAACCGGTGAGTGTGGATACGAACAATCAGCCAACAATCACTTCGACAGGTCAATGATTTTCATGTGGCGTGGGTTGGGATTCAGACACTTATATTGGTCAACTGTAAAATGACTAAATTGTCTACTGTGTGCCAATCGTGATGAACGGATAAGGGGGGTACAAAGGTAACCGTGCCCCTGCATGCAGTGGGGGAGGGGTAGCGAAGGTGCCCCTGCAGTGCATGGGGTCGGGCTGCAAGGGAGCTTGAAAGAGTCGTGCCGTTAATAGGAAGGCGATTGTTAGCCATGCATGCTCTTAAAGATTTAAACGGAAAAGCGACCGCGCCGTTTCTTTGCTCATCGTTAAATATTTTCATTTCGCATTTAATGGCTTTGATATGCACGATTTGCCATACGTGTGTGTTCTGAAAAATAATGGTTCTGCATGCCATAAAGGAAGCTCACTTCATATGTGTGTGACGTAGGCCAATATACTCATGTACGTATGGGTATACTGTTCGTACGTAGGTATATTCATGAATATCACGCAGTATATATTTATGCATAAATACATCTATGTATACGTGCATTACTGTAGCATATATGTAGGCTGTACATGCATGTATAAAAATCAAACCTATGGATATACGAAGCTTCGAGTAGTCTCACGTTGGAGCTTGGTATACTTAAGCACATAAGGTTGATTCATCAGTTTTTACACGAAATACCCATTTGTGTCACCACGGCTGGACTGGGAGCGCCTCTGAGCGGCATTCTGGAAGGGGCGCTGTATAAATTTTTTAAATGAATGAATGAATAGGCTATGCATGGGCGGAGTTTGCTTTCCGTTCTTGGAGGGGCTAAAGCCTTCTTGGGGGCCTAAGCCCGAGAAAAGATACCATTTACACGGTAAAAATGAATCTGGGTCTTCTTGGGGGGGGCTTAGCTCCCCCTAGCCCCTGATAACAGGTTTTTTAACGTGCAGTTGTACACAAAATGTGCAGTTCTAAATGGATTTGTGCAGTTGTAAAAACACTTCTGTCACAAGTTTTGTGCAGTTAAAACTAGCAAAAAGGTCATTGTCCTCCGATTGGAAGTAATTTACCATGGAGGATGGGAAGGGAAAGAATGGGTTTGCAGTTCTAAAAAATCCTTAAAAACAACCCTGCCTGACAAACTCCGCCCATGTGAATATGAGTGTTTTGTAATTGTAATTGTATAATAAAGCTCAGCTTCTATAGCGCCGATATTTAATGAGCAAACTATCAACAGATGGAGCCGCAAGACCAAGCCCTTCCCAAGTCCTTCCCAAGCCTTTCCCAAGCCAATATCCAGAGGATTAGTCAGAGAGAGAGAGAGACAGCCTGTGGTGTGTGAAGTCGTTTGAAACTGGAATGCCCAGGGCCTAAAGTGTGACTGGACAATCATGTACGGCAACCACACAATTATTTTCAAACCTGAGCGCCGTCCTGTCACTAAGTCTTGTTAGGCCAGCAGCACATGTAGCCTGGAATTTAAGATAAGCGGGTTTGTCCAGGCACTTCTCTGCTTTAAGCTCTGGGAAGTACTATAATAAGATAGAAAGTGAAATAATATAAGAAAGCAATTGAGTGTACATATAGTACACCGGGGATAGAGTTCCTAAATATAGGCCAGTAAGAAAAATGTCGCTCACTAAGCTTATAATATAGGAACAGCTTCGTATTATATAGGCATGGCCAGGAAAACACATAATGAACTGTTTGGATAACGATCTGTCTGGCAATAACAAATGATTTTCAGATTTTTTATGCCCCGAGGTATTTAGGATTCCTCAGGGTCTTTATTACTAACTATTTGTTTAAAAACCAGTCCAGAATGGCTCTTATCGTTGATTTCTTGGCTGGCGAAAGTGTCCCTATTTTCAGATTTGTTATTTGCCCGAGTTCAGTGTTTCGTTGACTATGAACCTATAATTTGAAGCATATCTATACTGCTGGACATGCTGAGAGCCAATGCAGATTTAAGCGCAGGAATTGAATGCCCATACGCAAGCTATATATATTGCTTATGCCTTTATTCAGATTGCAACATATATGTATTTATATATATATATATATATATGTACGTTTATGTATACAATGTATAATTAGTGTTCACCTATCACTTATATGCTTGATACAAAGAGTGTGTATTGATGCATGTAAGCTTTTGTAGACAATGTATAATTGTTCATGTATGCGTCAATTGCTGTTTTTTATGTTAACGTTTCGTCATGCATGCGTGCAGCTGTTATGAGTATGTGTGTGGGTGTGTGACAGAAAAAGGACACCCACCGCGTTGATCGGTGCTTGAAATGTTTGAACTTTGTGGGCGGCATGAAAATGTCTGAGAAAGCGACATCCTGTTTGGCATTCCTGCAGTGCGGTGAATTTTTTAAGACACTTTTATGCGACATTTTTCTCGATGAGTAGCCTAGCCGTTCTCGCTGCAGTCGTTTTTAAAGGTCACTTATGACATCGCCTACTGCGCCCATTAGCAGCTCCACATGACCGCCTGGCATGCATATAGGCTCGTGTGTACATTCCTCAAAACCTGCGTGCGGAAAATTGGAATGGTGGGGGTCCACGAGGACTATAGGCTATAAATAGGATTGGCAAGCCTGTAATTTATAGCTCCGATCAACCGTTTACGGTTTACTTCCCTTTCTTGGTTTGGTCACGAAATCGTAAGCTATTGAATATTGACATGTAGTCATAGTGTACATATACGATATTCATTGTTAATATATATATATATATATATATATACTTCACATTTATATGAACTCGTTTTAATAACCACTAACTGCCTACACACATAGGGCGTATATACACAAAACATATACAATTTATACATGTAGGCCTATTCCTGTCAAGTCAAGTAGCTGTTCTCTTGTCGCAGGTCTCCACAGTGTGGTTTTATCCATCAGCGCCTTGAAAGTAGTCTATGGCGTCATTGTAACCAAACGTCAACTAGAAGGTGCTTGAACTTGTGCAAGTAAAAATGCTTAGAGCTCCGCCACTGGTTGCACTCTGCCAGTGACAGTCCCAAGCCTGGATAAAGGAGAAGGGCATCGCTAATGGTCTTTGTTGCTGCCACGCAGTGACGTTAAACTGCAAATACCACCACCAAAAATGCTTAGCGTATAGTCGAAGAGTTTATTCTATGAAGCATACATTGTATTATTATTATTACAATGTAGATCTATGTTTCAATGTTTCAAAAAGAAGTTGGACACCTGCGGTACCGTTACTTTTCGTTAGCTTTGAACTAACGAACGAATTAATTCATAATAATGAGATTAGCGTCCCGTATTTAAAAACCTGAATCAGAGACACTTTCATAGAAATAGTTTCAAAATTGGCTGCGCGATATATTTATTCACAACACCTGCTTCGTTTTGATCACTTTCCTTGCCAATTAGTGTGCGTGCTCTTAATCATTTCTGATGTTGAGTCACTGAGACTGGTATAATGTAAACTTTGTAGATCCTTTGTTTCTGTTATATCTGAAGAACGGGCAGTCTTATTGTGTGAGTCATAAATGAAGCTCAAAGTGTCCACCACCCGCTAGTGACTAGTATCACCATCAGCACCACCACCACCCCCGAACACCACACCACCACCACCACAATCACCACCATCAGCACCACCACCCCCGAACACCACACCACCACCACAATCACCATCATCAGCACCACCCCAAACACCACACCAACACCACCACCACCACCACAATCACCACCACCATCAGCACCACCACCCCAAACACCACACCACCACCACAATCACCATCATCAGCACCACCCCAAACGCCACACCACCACCACCACCACAACCACCACCACCACAATCACCACCATCAGCACCACCACCCCAAACACCACACCACCACCACAATCACCACCATCAGCACCACCACCCCGAACACCACACCACCACAACAATCACTACCATCAGCACCACCACCCCAAACACCACAGCCGCCACCAGCCAGAATGCACTCTATAAACCGCTGGAACAGATACGACATTGACAAAAAACTCTCCTGCATGTTGCGAAACTTATCAAGTTTCTTTTTCAACTGCCATGGCAAGTAGTTTGAAACAAACCACACCCATTTTTTTATTCTAGCCTACTGGAAACTTTAGAACAGCGGTTACCACTCGCAACACTCTGATAAAAAATTCAATTTAGAATGGCTAATTTAAAAACTTAATCATTGATTTAATGTTTATTTCTTTTCTTAAGCGACACTGTAACTGTAAGCAACGTCAAAGTTGCATAATAATTTCATGTAGGCCTACGCGCGAGGGAGCGTGGCGTAAAGTGTGGAGGACACGAAGATCGTAATTTCAACAAGATTTGCAGCAGTGAATAGGAGACTTATAGCCTACGCAGAGTTTAAAGATGGCGATTTTGTTCCATAAGCTTATATACTGAAGCTGAATTTCTAATTGTACGCTCGAGATATCTATACAACGCCCAAACACACAAGTCGCGAGAACCATGCAGCCAATATTATTGCTTTAGGCCTATCTGTGTTCTGTCGCTCTGCACTAGTCTTGCTGGCTCATGATTGTACCGTTAGACTTTGTCCTTGTTGTGTAAACCAACATTCATTCAAGGACGCTTAGTCAAGACATAATCGATAGACAGATCTGCAGAGTCCTGTCAAGATCGGTTCTAGTTGTCAGTTGAAAATGCTTGAATTAATGAGAGAGTGAGTTGAGTTGGAAGGATGAACGAAATATCAGCCGAAGAACATGCATAGCATTGACACCACGAGTGAGAGGGCGTAATGATTGGTTGAAGGTTTCCGGAAGAGAGAAAGAGTTTAATCGACAGTGGCGGCGCCAGGATTTCATTTTTTTGGGGGGGGCTGAATCTTCGGGGAGAAAATTTTCGATTTTCAATCGCCAAAATTTCTGACGACATTTTTTAGTCATTTGGTCGAATTCTTGGAAAATGGTCCTTTTTCATCCGCCAAACTTTCTAACACACCTCGTGCATATATGTTTACGTTTTAAAGTTTTTTAGGGGGGGGGTGGTTATCGTGCAAATACTTCATTTTTACATGGGAAAATGGATGGCCTTTTTAGGGGCTTAGCCCCCTAGCCCCTCTGGCGCCACTACTGGTAATCGAGTGGAGAGCTGTCTGTTAAACCGAACCAGGTTGAATGTCTTCATAATATAGAAAAATGACCGCACGATCAACGGTATCGAAGGCTGCGGAAATATCAAAGAGACCAGTGATGAGAGACCATGCAGCTGGATGGAAAGACATCGCAGAAACAAGTTTAGAAAATAGTACCTATAGGGTTTCAGTTGAGTGTGTCTTGCTAAAACCAGAGACAGTTGTGGGTAAAGGAGTTAGCTGGCAATCAATTAGTCATTTATCGGAGACAGTATAGGCCTACTATAATCAATCAATAACCATGGGCACAGTGCCCGTAGGACCTACTATAATGCGTTCAGTTAATTTGGAGATGAGTGATAGGTTCGAGACAGGTATAATACGGTTAATTTGCACTGATACTTTTCTTCAGCGTTTCAACAAATGAATGTACCTATAGTTGCAATTTTTATACCCTCTTAACTGAATGGCAGGTGAAATTCGAAAGGCGGTAAAGAATTCGAGACACGCAGACTGCAGTGAACGGTAAAAGACTAAAAACAAGACTCATTCATGCAGGGAATCGATATAAAAATCGAGTGCGGCACAAAACGTGCCATATATTAAACAAAATCCCGTCCACCGTCAATGAACGACGGACTGTACGGTAACTTATGGACGAACGGACGGAGACGAATATAAAGGCATGCAGAAGAAAGCGCGGACGCTTTTAACGATCGATACTGGAGCATATCGCCACGGACTGCACCCATTCCTCACTCCAATAACAATCACTCCCGCTGGAAAAGAAGCCAAGAATTGGGCCAAGCAGCGTTCCTGCCTGCAGGCAGCAGCGGCGGCAGCAGTCGGGTTGATGTTATTGAGTGCAGTTGGCAGGCATGGCTCCAAGAGTGAGTGGGGGAAGGGTGAACGGATGGACGCATATGGATGGAGCGGGGGAAGGAGATTGGGGAGGCTGTGAGCAGCCAAAAATGGAAGCATGGCAACGATTTTTTGCGGTCAATAAGAACGCGTTCTAGATTATCTCGGGCAAAAAGACGAGAAATTCTCTGTATGGTCACGTAGACATTTCTAACGATCCGTATCTCAAACCGGCTGTAGCCTATACAGTCAAAAACATTCGCAGGCCTATATACGACATAAATTGTCTGGTGACTTCGTGGCCCAGATTAAAAATGCATGCGATGGCCTGTCTGGCAGTGGGCCACACCCGATGACCTCATTCATTGTCCGGCGTAGTACTCGACACTTCATGTGGCCATTCAGTAGTCCAGCACTAATGTCTGACGCGAACATTCCAAGCACGCACTATATGCTGTCTGATATAGCAGCGTTGTCAAAATATGTGAATGATTTACTGCACTCTCCTACATCCGTGGAAATCGGTCGATTTTATTTCCAGGAACTGTGCTCACGGTCTGTTTGTTTTACTTTGCAATCGACTCACCCCAACCCCCACCCACCCACCCCTTCACCCACCCACCCCTTCACCCACCCACCCCCGCTACCGTGCTGCTTATACATAAGAAAACGAAACAATGAGTCAAGTCGACGACTGCTGCAACTCATTTGCCTTCACGTTTTCAAATAATTGTATAAATAACGACTCACGCTTTTTCTCAGAATGATGTATGTATGGCTTACGTGCTTACGTGTCGTGTGCACATGTTGAGTGAGTTAGGTGCGATAAGACAAAGTTCTGGCAATCATCGACCAAAATTTTGAGTCATTGTTTTTTCTCTCTATGATGTCTTGAAAGAAGAATAATTGCTTTTGGTCATTATGTATCTTTTAAAGTCACAACATGAAAACAGATCCATCGTTAAGGTAAAATTAACTGGAATAAAATCTATTGGAAGAGCTTGATTTAGCGATTACATTCTTAGTCATAGAAAGAAAAGAGTTTGAGATTTCTTAAACTGCATCTGAAGTAAGCTATAGTAGGGGAACCATAAAGTTAAGCACGTTAATCGAGTCTATTATGTGTATCAATATCAAGGTTCTACGGGTATGCGTGTTTCTTATGCATAATTTGCTTAGGTGTACAACGTGTACAACGGTGCGTCACGCGAATGACCGTGTACGCTGTACACGCGGCGCATGCGTACTGCTCCATGGCCAGCATCTTCTCTCTCCTCTTCCTCCTCCTCCTCTTCTTCGTCCTCCTCCTCCTCTTCTTCCTCCTCTTCGTCCTCTTCCTCCTCCTCCTCCTCAGCCTCCTCCTCCTCCTTCCCTCTCCTCCTTTTCCTCCTCCTCCTCCATCTCCTCCTCCTGCTCCTCCTCCTGCTCCTCCTCCTACTCTCCTCCTCCCCCTCTCCTCCCCTCTCCTCCTCTTCCTCTTCCTCAGCCTCCCTGGCTGCTGCTATCGATTGTCAATCCATATTTAGCAATCGCTGTTCCCCGTCGTGCATTCTCACTGACCTGCAGTGCACGCTGGATGCCTGACACCGCATGCGTGGAACGGTGGAAGCACCGTGCACACTTAATGGTGTACGCCGCCGTTCCCTGCGGTCGGCCGATGCCCACCGCTCGCCTGCCAACTGGACGGCGGGGGGCGGGTGGCAAGGGGAACAGCTGAACACTCATCGCTTTCGCAGAAAATCCCGTTGCCGCGTGCTCCCCCCTCCCCCGTATAGGCGGTCAAGAGGTCATGACCCGAGCAGAGGTCAGCGCGCGCTGTTCGGTAGCTGGCTGCTGGTCATATTTTGTTCTTTCATGTTTCATGTTTCGCTTAGAAGGAAAACGTCGTCTCTCTAGAAGATACGCTGGTTCCCGGTAATAAAAATAGTTCCGAAGGGTTTTTATCGTTTCTCGCGAGGAGGGAAGAGATATGTTTCGGAGATTTCTGACTCATCTGCAACCCCATTCCCCCTCG
>OX457053.1:15867054-15958942 GCA_949752735.1 Lumbricus terrestris | reverse complement strand
AACGAAGGCTGACGATTCAGCACCACATGAAATACCAACGACATGATGAAGAAGCAGAACGATAATTAATGCATGACGTATTGTCGACATGCTTCTCGTTGGCAGCCATTTCAAGCCGAACTGGGATCGAATGCTGGTTCATATATAAGGTGATGGTTAGAGGAGGATGGGGAGGGGGCAGTGGAGGAAGAGGAATTATGGAGGAAGGAGGTTGAGAAAGAGGATGAGAAGGACGATAATAGGGGAGTGGATGAAAGGGAGGAGTGTGGAGGGAATCGGAGTAGTTTTAGCAGTAGTATTGAGGTAGTATTAGTTTAGTAGAGGTTGTGTGGTGTAGTGGTATAGTAAAAGCAGTATAGTCATATTTAGAAGAGGTATGCCAGTATGGGAAGGAAAAGAAGATGTTGGGAGGAAGAGGATGAAGAGGACGAAGAGGATGAAGAGGAAGAGGAGGAGAAGGAAAAGGAGGAGGAGGAGGAGGAGGAGAAGAAGGAGGAGGAGGAGAAGAAAAAGGAGAAGGAGAAGGAAGAGAAGGAAAAAGAAAAGGAGGAGGAAAAGGAGGAGAAGGAGGAGAAGGATAAGAAGATGGAATAGGAGAAGAGGAGGAGAGTAGGGGATGGTTCTACATTATTGTGACCCCTGCAGGCACATTTTTGGCTGCTCTGATGTTTATGTTCCAAAACTGTGACTTCTTCAGAAAACGCGCGACTAATCCAGATGTTAAACACACGAAAAACGCACATCTTGAAAACGTTTATAAGCCTACACATCCATCATATGCTGCCATTAGTTTTACCTCGTTCAAAATTACATTATGTTCTGCCGCCTCAAATCAAAATCTATGTTCTATATTTATCTTGAAGCTTTTATTTTAAGTGCTGCCACCTACTGGAATGTGTACCGCCCGTGGCCAAGGTCTCGTTTGTTTCTAAATGGGCCAATCTGGAGTAGATAGGAGGATTTGGAGGTCACGGAGGTCAAGGAAGATGACTGTACCGGCCACCCGAAGCCAACTCCATCATGTACATGGAAATTGGAGAAGACGTTGGGGTCAAACACGCAATTACGGATGATATCGGAATTGCAATTTCGGTGCAGCACGAGTATACATGCATAAGCGCAATTAAGGAAATTCTGTTGACACGTACTTGCACGCCATCTCATAATAATGTACATACAAACGAGCACACATGTATATATATATATATATATATATATATATATATATACAAGCATGCGCACATACATACATATATACATACATATATATATACATTAAAATTATATATCCATTATATATCCATATCCATTCTTCCTTTTTTTGCCAAGTATTTTGAAAAAATAATGCATGATAGGCTCAATAAATATGTAGAAAAATCTCATATTATTTTTCCATACCAATATGTCTTTCAATCTGGTCGATCTACTTTTATGCCTTTAATTGATATGTATGATAAAATTTCTAAGGCCTTTGAAAACAATGAATATTCTATTGGTATCTTCTTCGATTTAGCAAAGGCCTTCGATACTGTGAATCATGAGATCCTATTAAAAAAATTAGCTAATTATGGCATCAGAGGCATCCAATTAGCTTGGTTTACCAGTTATCTCGAAAGACGTCTCCAGTGTGTTTCCTGCAATGGAGCTCTCTCAGACTTTAGAGTTGTTAGATATGGTGTGCCCCAAGGTTCTAATCTCGGACCCTTGCTTTTTCTTCTATACATTAATGACTTGCCTAATATATCTCCTACTCTTTCATTCATCTTGTTTGCTGATGATACAAATGTCTTCTACTCTCATAAATCCTACCAGAGTCTAATGCAAACAGTAAACAATGAACTTGTCTTCATAGCCGAATGGTTCTCTGCTAATAGACTTTCCTTAAACATAGATAAAACTAACTTTATGCTCTTTCGAACTAATAAAAAGATGTGCCCCCAGAATGAATTGCAACTGTCTATCAATGATACCTCCATAACGCAGGTTAGCTCCACTAAATTTCTTGGTGTGTACATAGATCAACACCTCACATGGAATGATCATATTAAATATATCTCTGCCAAGGTTGCAAAAAGTGTTGGTATCCTTCGTCGAACTTCCCATATACTCCCCCCCACTATCCGTGTTAAATTGTACTACTCATTAATATATCCTTATCTCTCATACTGTAATTTAGTTTGGGCATCTACATATAAATCCAGGGTCAATAAATTAGTACTTCTCCAAAAACGTGCAATACGTATCATAGCTGGAGTTAAGCCTTTTATTCACTCAAGTCCTTTATTTCAATCATTTAATTTATTAAAGTTTCACCAAATAATGACTTTCCAGATAGGAGTCTTTATGTATCGGTTCACCCATGATCTTCTTCCCCTTAACTTTGCAGTGTATTTCCAAAAAGGATCTGAAATTCACTGCTATTCCACCAGGAACTCCTCTCATTATCGAGCCATATCCGCTCGTTTAAACTCAAGAAGATTCCATATTAAATATACTGGACCAGGTATATGGAACTCGTTTCCTAGTCATGTTCAACAAGCTTCCAGTTTACAAAGAGCAAAAACATTACTGCGCAACTACTTGGTTAATGACTGCAAAGATATTTAACCTTGTAGGCACTGATTTTATTTTACTTTATTATTATTTGTTGTGTTTGTTTTGCGTTCTTTAGTTAAGTTTACTACATTAATTGTCATCTCATGCTGTTCTTTTAGCCTATTGTTCAATTCATTATGTCAACCGTCTAGCCATCTGTTAAAATTGCATATGTAATTAGGTGTCCCTGTTAGCGGGATATTCATCCCTTAGGGCCTTCCTTGTTACCATCCGATAATGTGAAGCATGTTATACTATGTCTATTGTGTATGTTGATGGTTGGTTACAATAAATGAATTGAATTGAATTGAATACATAATATACATGCATACATACATACATACATACATACATACATACATACATACATACATACATACATACATACATACATACATACATACATACATACATGCATGCATGCATGCATGCATGCATGCATGCATGCAAGCACGCACGCATGCATGCATGCACGCATGCACGCATGCATGCACGCATACATGCACACATACACGCACACATACATGCACACATACATGCACACATGTCCGTGTTTTGCCTGCACGTTGTCTGCAAAACTTGTTTTCGCGTCTCGCTCTCTTCTCCGATGAACCTTGACCTCGCTGATACTTGTTTCTGCTCCGAAGTAGACCTGCTTATTAATAACGCGTGTGATAGATAAATAGATAAATGGCCTGCACATATAAATGTCGAGATAAATTGTTAAAAGAGGTGTTTACAGGTTTATTATTTTCGCATCTCATAACAATGAGTTTCGCGGACTCGACAATCGGAGCAGCACATGTTAAGCAGCCATAATAGTAGGCCTAATAATAGTAGTAGTAATAATTATTATTATTATTATCATTAGTTTTTATTGTCTAAGCTATATAAAATGTAGGCCTATTTGAAACTTCACGGTGCCTTTGTAAGGGATGCAAGATTCCAAAAGGTTTTCAAACCGTTGGCAGGTAAAATGTTGTCACATCGCTATGTATACAGCATAAATTGGCATTTTATAGGCCTACCACTATCTTAAAATTATGCTGTACTAATTATCATGTATTGGGTTTTTAATCTCTTTATTAATAAGATAAAAGATCATCATCATCGTCATCATCATCATCATCATCATCATCATCATCATCATCATCATCATCATCATCATCATCATCATCATCATCATCATCATCATCATCATCATCTTCACCACGACCACCACCACCACCACCACCACCACCACCACCACCACCACCACCACCACCACCACCACCACCACCACCACCACCACCACCACCACCACCACCACCACCACCACCACCACCACCACCACCACCACCACCACCACCACCACCACCACCACCGCGCGGTGGTGTAGTGGTGGCGTCGTTGCCTTGAAGCCGGAAAGTTCAAGGTTCGAATCCACCTCGCCGCGTAAGGACCTTGGGCAAGTCCTTCACTCACAATTGCTCAGCGCTTCGGCGTGAAACTCCGATGCAGTGTCCGCTCGGCATTCGGGAGCGCCTCTGAGTATAGGGAGCTTGAAGGGGCGCTATAACAAGTGCACATACATACATACATACACCACCACCACCACCACCACCACCACCACCACCACCACGCATGCAGAGATAAACGCATAGAGGCACATTTTTACGCACTTTCTAACCAACACATAGCTATAGAATTGGTCGTTAAAAGTGTAAATCTGCTTGCATTGGACGAAGGTCAAACTGATCTGCAAACACAAAACGCAACAATCGAAAGACAAAAACAAACTGTTTTATACAGCAGCAATGAAACAATTATAATGGTCAGCAGTAGATGCATGTTTAATATACTCAGGCCCGCCGAGAGGGGGGGGCAGGGGGGGCAAATGCCTAGGGGCCCGGCGACTTTTAGGGGCCCGGAGGGGGCCCGGGCTACGCTGACTTAAAAAATTTCATACGTTGATTGCGGACTGCGGCCCAGGCCATAATCACTTATAAGTTATAATGTGACTTAGTCTATGCAAAGTTTATGATTTATTGAGTTTTACATATAGCCTTATATTACTGTCACATTACAACAACAGTGCTCAAGTTTCAAGCAACTGTCAATTACCTTAGTTATCAGTTTTTTGCCAACTAACACGTCCACTTCCGTCTCAGAACGCTCTTAATCTAAATTATGCATTGTCCGAATTCAATCATAGGCATAAACAAATCAATAAATGATAACTTTCTTTCGTAGCGATGGAATATAAACACAACGTTGGAGCACAAAAACGAAAAGAAAAAGGGAGTAGGTTTGAAAAGGCAAAAGTACTGTTGGTAGTCGCACACTAGACTATTTCAAATCGAAATCTCAAACGAAGATAAATGAGAGCCTTTAATCAGTCCTATAGGCTACATCGGTTGATTCTAGTGAGCATATAGCTGAATGGATGAAATTGAAATTTGTGGTGTTAGAATCGTTATTCCAAAAGATGACATTATAGGCTAAACAAGACTTATGAAAAATGCTTAAATCATATAGAGCTGTAAAAAGGCTTGGTTTTGATCTTGGCACTCTACCGCCAGGGCAGCAGCGGCGCTAGGGGTCAGAGGGCTAGGTCTCCCTAAAGAAGGCCATCCTATTTTTCGTCATGTAAAAAAGAAATATTTGCACGATTAACCCTCTTTGCCCCCCCCCCCAAAAAAACGTAAAGGTACGCACGAGGTTTGCCAGACAGTTTGGCGTTTATGAAAAAGGACCATTTTATAAGATTTCGACCAAATGACTAAAAAAGGTCATCAGAAATATTGGCGACTAAAAACGGAAAATTTTCTCCCGCAAATTCTAGGCTGCTATAATATTATAAGAAACGGTCTTGCAAAGCATCCGGACAATTTTCCAGGCGATGAAGAAAGAGCATTTTATAAGTGCAATTTTAAGATTCGCAGACAAAATGCAGAACTATACCAGAATATTAGGCCTATAAACGATTTTGCTGCAGTTAAATCCATAAAGGCTGCTTTTTGATTACAATAGGCCTATATTTGAAAATTAAATTCTTAGTATCAAGAACTGACTAAAATCATAAATGTAGCCTACCGGTATGCATTGTCGTTCATTCGTAGCCTATCCACCTTTTTGTTATTCATATTTGCTTTTATTGATTTTTTCCCAAAAAACCATGAAGATAGTTTACGGGCCCGTGACTGCTCAGCCTAGGGGCCCGGAATTTCTGTCGGCGGGCCTGAATATACTTATATGTTTTTGCTATAAAAACAGAGGCGCATAAAACGTCTGCGGCGGTTAGATACTATCAAATTGTATCCTATAGCTGAGAAGTGGTCCAAGTGGACCTATATGCCGTGCCGAGTGGTTTCAATCAACAGTTTAATCAGGAAAAAACGACGTCTAGCCTATATAGAGATAAGCTATGCACAGCATAACAACCATGATTATAGTACAGGCCTGCGATTTCATAATTGTTTTTAGACATATGCACCATTGTACCCAACTATATAGGCCTATACGTGCATATAAAATACCGATGGTCCAGGGCCTAGATAACGTGCTTTCGGACATAGAGTGTGCTGTTGATATAGTATCGAGTTTGCAGAGGGCTTGCTTGCATTGGAGGAAGCTTTGACTGATTTGCTATTATTAGAAAGTTGGTACGACAAGGTTTTTTGCCCAGTAACACCCCTACTTTTGACATGTTATGTTCTAAAGCAGATGTATCCCTCTTTACTTCTATCCTTTGTGACCCCGGTCATGTCCTCCATTATCTTCTTCCACCTGAACGTGTAACTGGTTACTTCCTTAGGCCCCGTTCACATAATCTTGAGATACCACGATGTGATTCGTTGATTGGTAAGGGATTTATCACGAGAATGCTATATAGTTAACTTTTGACGATAACAGTTTAGTAATTATATTATAATTTAACTTGTGATTTTAATTTGCACTTTTTTTATTACCTATTATTACTTCGATGTTTTATAATGATGTTCTGTGTCCCATTGTGCGTTTGCAAGTGGAGTAATAAAGAAAATACTTACTTACTTACTTACTTGTCTGAAGTGCGCACTGTCTCGTTTGAAACGTTATGAGATCGGCCACTATTAGTGTAGCGCGATTTATTCCAATATCAGAAACTAATTATAGTGGACTCAGCTACATGGCTAGTACATCAACCGTACACTGTTGGTGGAAAGATGAGACGGGGAGGGAGAGGACTGGCCACCCGCCATCCTCATATGCCGAGGCTGTGAAGATGAAGTCGCTAACACTTTTGTACTCATGGCTGCCTATATAAGGGCTAACTTAAGGGAAGGCTCGCCTTCTTCTTCTTCCTCTTCCTCTTCCTCTCCCTCTTCCTCTTCTTCTTCTTCTTCTTCTTCTTCTTCTTCTTCGTCTTCGTCTTCTTCTTCTTCTTCTTCTTCTTCTTCCTCTTCTCAATTTCTTCTTCTTTTTTTCTTTTTTTTCTTTTTTTTCTCTTCTTTTTCTTCTTCTTCTTCTTAATTTCTTCTTTTTCATAATTTCTTCTCCTTAATTTGTTTGTCTTCTTCCTCTTATTATCATTATCGTTATCATTATCGTTATCATTATCGTTATCATTATCGATCGTTATCATTATCATTATCATTATCATTATCATCATCATCATCATCGTCGTCGTCGTCGTCGTCATTATTATTATTATTCTCGATTTCTTCTTCATAAGTTTTTTCACCTTCTCCTCCTCCTCTTCCTCTTCTCCTCTTCCTCCTCCTCTTCCACTTCCCCTCCTCCTCGTCCTCCCCCCAAGCTCCTCTTCCACATCTTTACGCAGCTATTTTACACGTGCTAATTGAATATTGCATTAAAAACATGATGGGTTCTACTACTTGTTGTTTGGGTCAATGTGACACTGTTAGTCCTTGGACTGATGATGTACAAGTGTACATGTGTTGTTGATTTCGAAATATCTTCACATCGCTGCACTGCCGCTCAAATCTAAACAGGCCTTACATCATGGCCCGCCGCCTTCACCAAGCTCCTCATGTTTACACGAACTAGGCCGGTGGTGGCACCACGCATCTGATTTGACCTCAGCAACAATGAGCGGCTTACTGATGATGGTGGACATAAACACTGTACCTGACGGGGCTTCCATCTCTGTACTCTCTCTTGTACGCATTGTATTATTGCTTTGACCAATGCATTGATCGGATGTATATACGGTGGACAATGAACTGTGTTTAGCTCGTTGTGGATTAGTTGGTAGGGATCGAGTCAACCGGAAAACGGTTGGACGCTAGGGGGGGGGCTGTTGATACCATGCTGTGGGTTGTATGTTATGAGAGAGGGATTTAGGGTAATGACAACATTCTGGAGCGAAGCCGTTGGTCGCTTTAATGCTATTTATACTCTCCCAAAGGTACATTCGGAAGATGACGTTGGCCAGAAGAGCAAGTAAGACGTTATGGACGCCTTGCCATGGGCGCCCGCACATAGGGGCAAGGGGGGGCACTTGCCCCCCCCTGGAAAATTGAATCCTATGTTTTGTTAACTACTACTTTTGGGTTTTTAACAAATTTCTTTGCATTAATGCACCATTGATACGAATGATACAGACAGTGAAAGTCAGAAATCCACATTTAGAGATCTCTATAGAAATAAACATGCTTTTATAACTTTCTGCCTTGCATGTTCAAGCTCTTTCTAAAAACTCTTACAATGACCATTGGCTTTCAATCTTCCTGTGGGCACCCATGCAAACAGCAGGCCTATCGATTATGGCCTACTTAAGTGGAATCCAGCTGTAATGCAATTGATCACAACTGCAAAAAATTAATAATAACGTAAAAATTTGAAAATTTCTCAAAGTACACTGAAATTTCATCAGGGAAATCTGCTATTCACCAGCATTGTAATTATATAAAACAAGTCTGCTATAAGCCAGGCTCCATTTTGTCCATTTAGCAAGCTGCCAGTACAGAATCCAGGGAGGTCAAACTGTAGATAAACTTGGCTCTGGTTATCACGCCTCAGGATTTACACCCAAAACTGACAAAGAGATCCGTTAAAAAGAATTGATACCCACACTCATCTGATCCTCAGATCCTCCACCTTCCTAAACGACACCCGCATTTACAGTTACTCTGGCCCTTTGGCTACCAGACTCGGACCTCTTTCTGACTACGCCTACTCTTGGGAATAGGCTTCTGACTCGATGCGGAACATGTGAAACTGCTGGTGCCCAGCGATTGGCTTTCGAGTGGCTAAAGGAGCAATTGCCCCTTGCAAAGGGACACCTTTTTCGTTTAGTCATTCGTTCATTATATGGAATTATATAGCGCACCTTTAGGAAACTACTTTTTTTTAATCATAGATCTGCTATTTGATTTGTAACAAATTTCTAAGGAAACTATTCATATTAAAAATTATGCACAGAATGAAACTGAGAAATTTGCATAAGAAACCTCTTTGAAAAATACCCGTATTCCTAATTTCCATGCAGCATTGCATTTTCAAGCTCTTGCTGCTACAAAATTTAATCGTGACTATCGCAAAAATTTTGCCCCCCTCTGCGAAAATTTCTGCGGGCGCCCATGCGCCTTGCACAGCTGCCAGACAGTTGAATTCCTTGTGTATAGCCTAATAACGTGTGATCAACCGTTCATACTATAATTAATCATACTACCGTATGCCAGTCTGATATAAAACAAATACATTAGTTATTATCATAGCGATGATACAGTACTGCAGTGGAGAAATTTGATTTGAAGAGCGGGGCGATCATATAAATCGGATTATGTGAAATTTTAATTTAAAACGTATAGGCCTACAGTCATGGTGAAAGTTTTCAGCAGCTAGAGTCCAGAAGATGATAAAAGATTATATGTATGTCCTATACGTGCACTTGCTAATTTGCTATATCGCCCCTTCAGGATTACTACTCAGAAGCGCTCCCGACTACAGCGCGGACACTGATTCGGAGTTTCACGCCGAATCGCATGAGCAATTGCGGGTGAAGGACTTGCCCAAGATCGCGACTTGAGGTGGATTCGAACCATGCAACCCTCCGGCTGCAAGGCAACTAACATATCCACTACACCACCGCGCCCCACAATGCAAACTATCAGAAATTCGTACAAGAAAGTACTTGATTGGGACTGGCTTCTATATATATATATAAATGCACATACATATATATATATACATATATTTATGCGTATATATATATATATATATTATACTCTCAGCCAGTTGCTCTAGAGCCATCGCATGTTTTTCTTGTCGCGGGCTCATAAACAGCATCGAATGTTGACAGAAGAGGAAAACGCTGCAGAAAGTGTCCGCAGGCGTTGTAGGAAAATTACTGTATAATATTCGGAGTCAGTCGATATATTATGCCGTTGTTAATTAGGTAGCAGTTGGAATAGCCTACACGATAATTATGATAAGAAGTCAGGTGGACAGACAGCATAATAAGAAGCTAACAGCAGCTAGTGTGGCTGGCTGTGCAAATCTTTTCTGTGCAGCCTCAGGTGCATTGGTTCGATAGTGCAACGACCTCTGCAATCACGATGATCGTAAGATCTATACAACGGAAATTATCTTCATTTCTTCTTATTTTCTTCCTCCTCCTCCTCTTCCTCCTCTTCCTTCTCCTCTTCCCATTTTCCTCCCCCTACTTTTTTTGTTCCTCTTGTTCCTTTTTTCTTGTTCCTGCTCCTCCTGCTCTTCCTGCACCTCCTGCTCCTCCTGCTCCTCCTCCTCCTCCTCCTCTTCAACCTCGTCATCTTCCTCGTCTTCCTCGTCTTCCTTATTTGTTCTCGTCCTCCTCCGGCTCCTCTTCCTCCCCCAGCTCCTCTTATTCCTTTTCTATTGTTCCTGTTCTTCCACTTCCTACTTTTCCTTCTCTCTCTGTGTCCAATCATTCATTCACTCACTCAATCAATCAATCAATCAATCAATCAACCAATCAATCAGTCAGTCAATCACATAAATTTATAGCGTCTCTTCAAGATTATTACTCAGAGACGATCCAGATTACAGCGCGGACAATGAGTCAGATTTTCACTCCGAATCGCATGAGCAATTGCGAGTGAAGAACTTATACTCAGAGTCCCTATGCGCCGTATGCGGCGGCTTGAGGTGGATTCGAACCCTAAGCCTTCCGACTCCAAGGCACCGAGTGCCACTACTACACCACCATTGTGGCACAAATGCACTTTCGGAATTCGAAGAATCCCAACAGAAAACTGGGAACGGAAAACTGCTTTTCTTTCTAAACAGAGATCATTTTTTATTTTTACTGACTAAGTAAGCCATTATTCTATGCAGCAGCAGCCCTGAGGAGGAAGCCCTTCCTCTTAGTAAACATTAATGCGCGAGAGTAACGCTGTTTCCTTGCAGCATAATAGACATATGTGTATATATAAAAGCCAAGTTAATGTGTCTGAGTAACGTCGTGATTTTCCGTCGCATAAAAAACTGATTGTGCGCTGAGCAGTGAGAAACTATCGTCGTTGACAGTCTGCCGTGTTTTGCAGCTTCAGCGCATATGTGGTTTGTTCTCCGCTAACGGCTAATCTGCGCCGCCGCCGCCGTCGTTCTCAGAAAGACTTGACTGAATAACACGCAGCATTTAATGCATCGACGGCTTGCCATAGAAGTAGACCGATGCGCCAACGCTTTCGTCCAATCAGGGCGCCGTAGACGCAAAAACAACAACACGATTCGATTGAAAGAGAGCTGAGGAGCTGCCTTTTTATCGTACCGGTCAGCCAAGGCCGCGCGCGGCACGCACACACACACAGCGACGCTGCTCTGCCGTTATAAGTCACCGTTGACAGACAGAGAGGAAGCGAAGAGGAGGAGGAATAGGAGAAGGAGGTTTGGGAGGATTTGCAGACTATAAAAATACACGCCGTCAGCCAGCGTTTTCAGTTGTAGCTGCGACAAACGCGTGGTCTGTAGGCGCACGTTGGTTTTATACACGAGAGAACTAACTAACTAACGGTGTCGTATCTTTATTCTCCATCGATGAGAAAGGTGTGTGGATGAGAATAGATGGACGTAATACGGCTTCACGGATTATTTTTGAGATATTTACGCAAAGATTTATAATTATAGATACGTGACAACGCTCGTGTGTGTCTGTTTGCTTAGTGATTTAAACTGGTGGAGCGAGAGAACAATACTTTTAATAGAATGTGCATTGTCAGGCAATGTTCGTCGATAATCGTTGTTTGACGGTGATCGCGTTCTAAGAGGCTCTTCACCTGCCGTTGATATCGATCCCCGCATTCAAAGGTAGGCCAAGATTGCAGTTCGCCCAAAGAATCATTATTGTGTAGACCTTTGGAATCGCGTTTTACAAAGCGTTTTGTCGCTGGTTGAAGAAAACTGGAAAAGATGTATATTATAGCGATGCGATGCGTGTTTTACGTGTTTATCTAACATTGTCTTTGCTGTCTTCTCTGTTCTTTGCCCGCTGCCTGGTTCTTATTAGTTCTTTGCCCGCTGCCTGGTTCTTGTTAGTTCTTTGCCCGCTGCCTGGTTCTTGTTAGTTTTTTGCCCGCCGCCAGCTTCTTGTAGTCGATTTTCTATGATTATTATAGAACAATTTTGTGCCTTTATCGCCGATAATATCGTCATCATCATACATAGGTGACGGAAGTGATTGTTGTCCAGTCTTCCGGTATAATATAATATATCGATGGTTGACCGTTTTGGTCCAATAGATTTTTAGTACTGGAGACAAATTATTGCATTTGTGAGTCGACCGTTATTGATTGCATGGATCGTTGGTGCCGCTTGTGCTTTGCGAAAGTGGCGCTATACAAGTTTTAAGGTTGGATTATTATAGTAGAACGTGGAGGATTCTTTCAATGAAGATGAATGTGTAGCGAATCAGACACTTTTATGGCTACAGGATAGGCCTACAGCTGTCAGCTGCAATACACTTTTCTGACTGAAATACGCAAAGTAGATAATATGCATGTGTCGCGCGCGCTGTGTGTGTGTGTGTGTGTGTGTGTGTGCGTGTGTGTTATTTTGCGGAAGACAAGTCAAAGTGATTGATTGCGTGTCACGGTTGCTGTTGTGATCACATCGGCATTTGAATTTACTAGACATTTCTATGGAGATTGTGCGTATATCTCAGTGATGGAAATGTTTGCGTGGTGCACGAGCTAGACACATTGTTGCCGCATGTCTCTGTAAGCTCTTCTTCCGGGTCACCTGCCGAACAAGGCCACATTCACATCCCCAATTGATATTGCGCCAGTATTCGAGCAGTTAGCTACTAACCTGTGCGATCTGTGTTTTTTGATTGGGATGTTCTGCAACATCACTACAGTACTAACACGTGTGAAACTGTGAATGCCACGTAGTAATACTAAGCGTATATCTAATCACAGTGTTTATGTGATTGGGAACATGTTCGCACTTTAAGTTGGTGTTGCATTTCAATCTAACGCCAACAAAACCGTGTCATTGAGTTCAGAGGAAATGCTTTGCCTCGACTTATCGCTAGGCTACGTTGGCCTGCTCTTTTACGGGCCTACTTCTAAACGGGGCCGGTGCAGTGCACCGCAGGGGTGGGTGGTGGTGTTTGACTCGCTGCAAACAAGTAGACCTATAGATATTAATACCTATACCTGTAGCTTTGGCCTTGCCAACTATGTCCTGTTCCGTGGGCGAGACCCAATGCGATCTGTCACGGGCCTTTCTAAGTAATTCGTAACATAAAACGGGAATTTACCTCCGGTTAGCAATTAATAATTAGCCACGAAAACTTATGATCACGTGTTAATGGCACTGCAGGGGTTATTCCAACGGCGTGTCAGCGGTAATATGTTGTCATTGGCAGCTGATATAATTATAAAAGGAAGTTGTAGGCTACATGGGAGTGTTCGGTATATTTGACGGTAGGCTATATCTTGTAACATACTGTGTATTTGGCATTCGTTAATTAATTCCGAGAATTTATATAGTGCCTCTTCAGGAGACTACCCAGAGGCGCTCCCAGCCCAGCCACAGCTTAGTTGGATTTGAGAGACTTGTAAAAAGCAGGTGAGTTCAGCCTAGGCATCAATCGCAACCTGGATAATGGGAGGAAATTCATTAACACCTTCAGTTTCTCCATCTTGGCATACCCCCATTGCTGACATCTTAGACCGGGTCTTTCAATAATCATCGTACCTGCCTTTGGTATATTAGATAGCAAGAAAGATGGCTGCCGGGAACAAACACTACAGCGCTTCGGCGTGAAACTCAGATGCAGTGTCCGCTCTGTAGTCGGGAGCGCCTCTAAGTAGGGAGCTTGAAGGGGCGCTATAACAAGTGCGCATACAAACATACAAACTACACAGAAGTTGTTGTCATGGTCCTGGAAGAACAGGCTTATCTTTTCCAAGGAATTGCACATATCAACCATACACTATTATGGTTGCAGCAGCCCAGCATGTTTTATTGTTACCAGCTTACTACCGGTTACGAGTCACATTCAAAACACTCCTTAATTCTCTTAATTGTTTCAGTGTAATGCCAAGGCAGTGTGTAATAACAATGAACATCATTGGCGTCACACTTTCCTCTGTGTGTCAGAGTGCAAATATTGGCAACTCGTTCTGTTAACCTCGTATCCGTATATATATATATATATACACATAGTAACGTATATATCCGTATATATATATATATATATATATATATATATATCCGTATATATATACACACGTGGCGGGGTATATACGCTCAAGAAGGAATCTTGATATACACTGCACATCCGGGGTCGCAGGTTCTTCGTTATAGTATACGCACACACACACACCATAAAGAATTCATTGATTCGTCAGCGTTTGACCCACTATGATGGTCCTCAAACACTACGTTATTTATAGATCACAGACACGATTATATATATACATATATATATTGTATATAATATATATATAAATTGTATACATATATAAATTGTATATATATATATATATATAAATTGTATATATATATAAATTGTATATATATATAAATTGTATATATAAAAAATTGTATATATAAAAATAATTTTATATATATAAATTGTATATATATAAATTGTATATATATATATATTTAATAAATATATAGCGACACATGCTTAGGCACACAACATGCTAAGGTCATGCGTAGCCTATTATAGTCGTTGAACTGATTTTGTAGGCCATGCAAACAGCCTGTTGTTAATCTTCCCATATTTGCGCAGTTTGTATACACAAGAGTTGGTCATTGACGGTCTACATATTCATGTGCTATACGATGTATTTTGTATAAACCGTAGCCTTCTTCGTGCCCAGACATGCACTCCACTGTATTTTTAGGTCTCTCTCCTACACGTCTCATTTATAGCATCGTGTTGGCCTATATAATAAAGCAGGAGCGTGTGTGTGTGTGTGCGTGCGTGTGTGCGTGCGTGTGTGTGTGTGTGTGTGTGTATATATATATATATAACTATAAATGCATGGGCCTAGATTAAAAGCAATTACAGACGAGATTCTTCTTTGTATCATCTCCAAAGAAAACGTGTTTACACAACCTCCTTTCTACACCTTCGCAAACTCCGTTTTCACTCGTTGGTCCAAATAATATTGCCTATTGAGCATAATGCCTAACAGATAAAGCGGACCTTTCCATTATGCACCATGCAGGACTGTAGGCCAATATAATCATCAATATATATATCTTATATATATATATATCTTGTATATATATATATATACTCTTCTGCTGCTACGTATCATATAGTAGTTTATATACTAGATATATAATAGTTTATCGTGCTTTGTAAATATGTTTATAAATAGCCTAAGGTGTTTTCTGTGTTGTTGGATGTGTAAACTGCATGAATATGTCTTGTGGGGTCTTTTGAACACGTGTCATTAAATCTCGTCCGGAACTGTTTAAGTAACCCGAGAAAGAGATTCAATGATTGTCATGCATGCTTTGTCAAAACAACAATGGCGCTTCTGACGATGTAACAATAGGCTTACGTGCATTATTCAGCGTGAAGATATATGATTGTTCCGATTCGTATGATGGAATTTCCTGAACGCATAAACGCATGATACAAACACACGCGACACACACACATACAGACACACAAACATACACAGAGACAGACAGACACACACACACCCGGCAGTATAGATGTGAAGATATCGAGTTTGTAGAGTATCATTGTATACTTGTGCATGTATACATGTGATGAGAATCGGGTCAAGTGGTCCGTGTCCTGAATATATTATGTTTGTGTGTGTGTGTGTGTCTCTTCATCTGTCTGTCTGTCTCTCTCTCTCTGTGCACATATGGGTGTTTTGTTTGCGTGTGATTTTATTTTTCCACTGTACCGTGGTCCAATTGGGCCAAATCTCGCGTGTGCGTGGGTTGGTGACGGATGTAGATTGCTGCTGACGATGCTGCTGCTGCTGATGCTGGTGCTGCTGCTGATGCTGCTGCTGCTGGTGCTTGTGATGCTGGAGAATTCCGTTTGATGAGCGATTGTTGTTTTTAAGCCGTCCAAGTTACTGCATCGATTTTTCGCTCTTCGCGGAAATCAAAATCAGAACACGGCTCCGCTTAGCGTCCTCACTTCCCCAAGGATCTATTTGTCATTGTCCATATGTCTGTCTGTCTGTCCGTCTGTTTGTCTCTCTACCCGCAGCTGTCTTTCTTTTCGTCTTTGAATATTTCCGTCTCTGTCTGTCTGCCTTTCTGTCTGTCTCTCTCTCCATCCGTATCTGTCGCTGTCTGTCTGTGTCTCTCTCTCTCTATCCGTATAGCTAGGCCTATCTCTCCGTCTGCCTTTCTCCTCTTTGACTATCTCTGTCTGTCTCTGTACCTGTTTGGTCACTGTCTTTTCCTCAGTCCAAACAAGATGTATAGTATCTTAGGTGCAGACACATAGACACGCTTACATCCACACAAACACGCACGCATATATATATATACTCATATCATATAAGGATATAAGTATATATATATATATTATATAAGAGAACTCGTTGACCTCTTGTTTTGTAACAGGGAATTTCGAATTCATGCAGAAAAACACAGGTAGAAAAAGACGCACCGACGCAAGTGCAAAATATTGCACTCGCACGGTGCTTAAAAATGTACAGATACAATGCAATACATTATGCAATATAGGTTAGACAAGACAATCACCTTTAGAGTGCTAACATACTTTCACAGAGAGTGTTGACAAACACAACCATGCACACACACGACATAATAATAATTAGATGAAACGTTCAAGTGTAAAACATTTGCAACATTTAAGCCCCTACAAAAACGCTTGATACGTTTGACGAGTCTATTTCAGGCATGAGAGTTTTATTCTCTCCATGGCAAAGAGGATTTTTATGGTCGTTGATATAATAGACGCGAGGGTGCAGGGAATCGGTTCTTGTATCGTACATCATGGCGACATGACTCACGTGAAGGATGCCACGTTGGCTTTTGCTAAAGTCTGATAAGAATGTGATTCAGAATGCCACAGGAAGACGGACGGACGGACGGACGGACGATGACGAGTTATGCACGCGTAGTATACATATATATATATATATATATGTATATTTCGGCCATTACAATTATATGTATGCATGTATGTACGCACTCACAAACACATTACACTCACAAATATATATATATATATATATATGACATGTGCACATACATAATTATATAGGCTATAATGGTCCCGCCGTCCGGGCTATCTGGCTTACTTTTAGTTACGAATAAAAAGGCAACCGAGGGGCCGAGGGCAGTATAATGAGTATATGTGTAATCAACAGACGTTTCCTAGTCTCATCATCCGTTTGGAGCCACTGTGGCTCATGAGTCATTCGCTGCGAGGAACTTGGGCCAACAGTCATTTCCGACGCCGTCGACCGCCATGCTGGTCTATTTATAGAATGCTAAGTACGGTAGTTCATAAGCGCAAGCTGTAGCCTATTATTATAGGTCTATGTAATACTATGTATTGGGTACGTTTGACCGTCATACTGCGATTGTAATCTACCTGTAGGCTATGTAATAATGAGGATCATTATGCACATGGCTGAGCATATAATTTTTGTGCTGATATGAATGAATTGGTTTAAATGATATCCAATAACGAGAGAAATTATAGATCTGTTGGCCACGCCATGTCGCCATACTTAAGCTGAATGGTGTATATATATATATATACACACGTGTACATATGTGTGTATAAATATATAGGCCTCTGTATATATTTATATACACAGACGCCTATATATATGCACACACATATGTACACACACATACATATATATATATATATAGTTCAGTTGTGATCTGGCCACATGCTATATACATATATAGGCTACATGTATATTTAAGTCATGGAGGGAGGGAGTATAGACACCAACCATGGGAGGGAGGTAGGCTATGCATGCATGGTTAGGCTGCGATTACCCTTCTCCTCTGAAATAATAGTCTGTTCGTTTTTATTACAATTGGATTGTTTTCCGTTGCAAACAAACGCTTTATATGTTAAGTCGACGATTAGCCATAAAGACACAATAAACGGAAACGGGGTGGAGGGCGGGGCGTGTGCGTGGGGACTCCTAGTACAGTGGATGTTTTTTGCTTGAAATTATACGATGGATACTAGGCCATATATATATATATATATATATATATATATATATATATATACGCCATGTCCGAAGTTTTTAACGAAACGTTAGTAAAAACATATTACGGTATAGGGTTGGTTGTTTTCGAGGGTTAGGCCTATAGTTGGTTGGATGGCGGGTTGCTTGGTTGGATGGTTTGTTGATAGTTATACCTGGCTGCTTGGGGTGTTAGTCACTTTCTTATCTTGCCTTGCAATGACTTGTATTGCCCTGCCTCTGCCTGACTTTATCTTACCATACATTATCTGATTAACTTGCCCCGACTTGCCTTGCCTTGATTTACCTATAGGTTTACCTTGAAACATCTTGCCTCATCTTCAACCGTTTACCTTACCGGTAAAGCGAAGCACTATCTATAGGGGCATCATGCAGGCATGAGAGGCAGTATATAATATTGTGCTTCTGTTGCTGTGACATGGTTGGGGAGGACGATAGACAAATAGCATCGAAGTCTCATAGAACAGTCGAGACAAATAGCATCGGAGTCTCATAGAACAGTCGACGTGGGATTTAGTGGCTTGTTATTCTCCACAAACACATCTGTTATTGCCACCGATCTCGAGTGTTCGAATGCACTAGAGTGTTTGCGACTGCGACTAAGACCAAGGCGCGCACGTCGCGAAAGTTCAGGTGCAACATCCATCTATCCGCGAACATACATATTAATATACATTCCGGTGACTTGTTTTCGTTAACGCTACGCACGCGGCATCTTAATCGGTCCGCTGATTCCGTTATGACGATTCCATCCATCCATATGCCGTCCGTCACGTAGGCCTATGTCAGTCCACTCGCCTGTCCAATGTGTCCGTGTGAGACCTGGTCCGAATTATTCTCCAGCAGTAAACCAACCCGACGTGGAGGAGGAGTGGAGGACCGTTTGTATACGTTTAAGACCGTTTATATGTTTATACGCACGTTTGTAGCATCGTCGTCTTTGGTCGAGAAATATACAACACGCGACACTATAATATAGTCAACTGGTCGGTATTTCAATCGGTCCACTTGGTTCAGCGGACAAACGGACGCACGGACGGACAAACAGACGCACGGACGGACAAACGGACGGACACACGGACGGACACACGGACGGAGGAATGGACATGCTATTCAGGGAATGGCTCTATCGCCGACGGAAGCGAGATATTTGGGCTGTTAGAAATCGATATGTAGCCTATTCGGACAGTGCCGTGATAACGGACCTGTTTTTCCACAAGCAACGGAACACTATTACAAGCGATGATCGATATAGGCGCCTGTACTTCTCACGTAATAGATATATTCTACGACAATGTAGACCATGTTTTTTGTTTATAATATATCGTATAGGTCGGTTGCCACGGATTCTCTTTTCACGAGTTGCAGAATCCTTTGGAATCGAATAACGGAAACGGATGGCACACATTATGGGATGGGGAAACCCAAACGGTCACGTATAAAATATGGCAGAGCAATTTGCTGCAGTAGATAAGAAACGCTAGTGTCTGAGGAGACAATAAACGGCTCAAATCTGGGCCAGAGTATTTACATTAATTTTTGGGATGGTATTCTTCCATTGCTTGCTGGTTCTTACGGCTGCCTGACATACTGGAATGTTATTAGAGAATGGATTGTTAAATGGACAAATGCATTTGTAGCCGTAAGGAGTGAGGCGATTAGTAGTGAGTGAGTGCTTCTGAAGCGAGAGAGTCAATCTGATGGTGCACAGTAAAAGTATGTTTGCATGCAAGCGTGTATGTATGTGTGTGTTGGGTCTATGTATTTACGTTTGCACGAATTCAGCTGTAGATTTATTTAGCTCCTTTATATTAATAGCCTCACAGAAGCCTCACAATTAGGCTATAGGCCACATAAGAACAGAGAGAGACAGTTAATGTTCTAGGTTTCGAAATAAATTAATTGGTAGTTTATTACCTTCCTACCTACCTTCAGCATTATCTTCATTGTTTTATTACCGCCCTGTATACCTACCTTCAACATTATCTTTTTGATTTCACAGGACACTGATAATCAAAGCGAAAGACCAGAACAGAGACATGAAGATTGACGTCATGATGACGCAGAATACGGACGACCTGTCGTCGACGAAAACGAGGCTGGTCGAGACGAAAGTGAGGCTGCATCATCATAGTCAACGCAAATCGTACAGTCGATTGGCCGAACAGATCTCCGCGGAATCCTTCCAGGTGGATCTGCACGCCAGGTCCACGTCGGAGACGACCTGGCTGGAAGAGCGCGACAGATCCACCAATCCGGATACGGACACGGACGCACAGTACGGTAGCAAGCTGGACAGCGGAGACGTGGACTCTGCGTACTGGACGAGAACATCCGACGAAGGTTCGCCTGTGGCTCTGGCAAGCGTGGAGGAGGACTTCCACATCGTTCGGAATCTCGACACGGGGAACTCGGAGGATTCGAGGATCCTCTCGGAGAGTCCGCGGAAGCCGCTCACCCAGCGCGGCGGGCAAGTGGAACAGTACTCCGAAGAGGAAAAGGGTTCGGAAGGTCATCTGGCTCCGTCGCCAATGGAAACCGACATATCGTCGTTCTTCCCAACGTCGAAGAACGCTTCTTCTGGAATGTCGTTGCCTGGGATCCTGTCGTCGAAGATCCACGGTCTGTCGCCGCGTCAGCGTCTGCTCTACCGGTACAAGCTGGAGGAACTGATGAGCGGAAGTCACAGTGAAGAGGCCAACGGTGGAGCTGCCGACGAACCACCGGAACTTTCCACGCTGCCAGAGCAGCAGATGGAGCACCACCTGGATGATGATGACGATGGTGGTGATGGTGGTAGATCGTCGCCGTGCTACAATGATGCTCCGGAGAGCTCGGATTCCTGGCAGACGTCGAAAAGTGGTGGAGCAGAGGTCGAGGATCTGCCGGTCCATCCAGTGACTGGGCTTCTCCACGACTGCCACATCTGCGGCTATGTCCGTAAGTATAACGCAGCTTAACGATCATAGGGAAGTCAGAGGTGTGTGCTAATGCTGCAGGGTTCGAATCCGCTTCAGCGTATTGTGCGTAGTATCAGAAGTACATCCAAGATGCAATTTCAGGGGGTTAGTTTTCGTGGAGTTTTTCATTGGATATGGTCGTATTTTTCTGCATTTGTTTTTTTTAAATTGCAGTAACGAATTTCAGTTTGGCTTGTGATGTCAGGTGTAGCATAGGCAATATAAGGTCTACTGCCTTTTCGCCTTCGTGAAGCACTTATTGAAAGGCGCTAATTAGGCTAAATAGCCAGAAACATGCATTGTATTTAACCTAATTTAGTGGCTAATTAAGTTGATTACAAAGCGTGGTCTAATGTGTATAATTAAAAGAACAATTGTTACAATTAATCATGATGATGAGGAGCTTGCAGCAAAAGTCAGCTGGTGTTTTGATCAGTTTTTCTAGGATCCAAGTGGTACAACAAACCAATTAAGTCAGTGCTGAGGTTAAGTAAACCATTAAATCAATTTGACTTCTCAATGGCCGTGTATTAGGTCTATTAGGCCTATAGCTATCCGAAGATCGACTTAAACTAGACGTTGATGAAATACTATGTCCAAGCCGACGAAACGAGTAAAGTCGGAGTATATAGGCCTAGATCTTTGTAGGCTTATCTGTGACCCTGCTGGTAACATTGTTTGTTAGAACAAAATGAGTTGCAACTGAAAATCCTTATAGGGTCTACTCCGCTTAGGACTACTAAATAGGCATAGGAGACATCAAATTAAACAAATTAGCCAGCCTGAAAATACCCTAATACCAACATTACAAATATGCCTAGGCCTACACTTTGGCTAGTGTAACTCCTAGCCTACATCAATTTCATATGTCGGAGGGAAATAGGCCCATCTCATGCGAATACAATGATGGAAATAGGCCTATTTCATGAGAATGCAATGATTCCCTCTAGATGGGGCTGTAAATAAGTGGGCTGCTAGTCGACAGTTTTACCGTCTTAGTCGTCTCCGATTAGACAATCGATTTCTCTTTGTCATGAATAAACGAGTTCTGTTTTTCTTCAAGAAGCGACTCAAAACATGTGGTCTACAGTTGCCAGCAAATAGATCCACGCGATCAATAATACCAAATACAAACAGACGTAAGGATCAATATACCAAATGCAAACAATCTTTAAGATTGAAAACAAGTTCCATACAAATAATCTACTGTGACCATTTTACAGGCACAAACACGCGCGACATACCGACGCACGTACCTATCGACACCGACACTCGCACCTACAGACACTGAAACACACCTACGCACACACATACAAACACGCACACACATACAAACACACACACACACACACACAGAGATAAGTATTATTTTGGTACAATCGGAGCTGGCACGAATAGTCTACTCAGCCATCGAAATGATCGAATGTAGGCCTATCGGTCAACAAAATCATGAGCACTCTTAAAACATCAACTCAACACGTAAAATAGGCCTATTAAGCTTAATACTTGAAAACATCAGATCATTCAGCGCACGAGAACAACAGAATGCACAGCTCACGTCGCCATCATTCTTTAGAAAAACATCTCCGCGCCGAGACAGATTTCCAACGTCATAGACAATTCAATTAATTAATTGGTGCTTCAAATGTTCGCCTGTTACTCGCTTGCACGCATTTTGCGAACCCGATCCGGAAAACAACTTACTGTTTGCTTTCGCCTAAGAACTCGATAATGATTTACGATTCGGCCGCCGTGTTATTTGCGCTTCGTGGCAATGGAGGCCAAGTTCTGACGCACGGTGTCGTCGACTAGCCGCGCTCGATCGCTATCCACGTAAGGTGGCTCTCTAAAAGCCCTTCCATGATCGAGTCGAAACGCTGGCGACAAACAAGCACACACCGCTCAATCTTTTCCATTGTTTCTCTTTTCGTTTTTCTCCGCCGCCGCCTTTGAAAATAATGGCGCACTTTCCGTCTGCACTTATGCGATTTTAGTCACCGCACTATGGCTGGCTATAAGGTGATTAATCATTTAGGACCACATAGTCGCACGGCTCGAAATAGCGGACCAAGGTTGCGCCTTTTAAGCGCGTTAATTCATGTTGTTGATTCTAAAATTGGATGCGCGCATCCTGGAGATGTTGTCCACTGCTTCCGTATCCGTATGCATTGCGTCCCAGCGTCAGGCGAGCAACTGTTGTGCGCAGCTTTGAAGACGTAGTCCAGCTTTCAGGAATAAATGTGGGCCACGAACAGCAGCCGAAAATATATTTATCTGTCCACGGGGATAAAATTAGCCGCACTCGAGTCGAGACTTCAATGGCGGAATCATCGAGTCCACGAGTCCGTAGAACACAAATTTACACAATTTCTGTTAAATAATCGTCGAGCTCTGAACACACAAGCATCGTCGTTGGTCCCCCAACTTCCCGCCACTTTGTCCCCCAACTTCCCGCCGCTTTGTCCCCCAACTTCCCGCCGCTTGGTCCCCCAACTTCCCGCCGCCGCCCTCTCTCTTTGTCCATTGCATGATATTATGTTGACGAATTATTGTTGTGGACAAAATAAATTATTGCTTTCAATGTTCAGTGATTCTGTTTTTCTGTGGAAATTTTGCCGCACTAATCGGCGAACAAAACAGATGGCTTATAAATTCATCAACAAAAGGTAGCATATATCGAGGCGCTCGGAAGAATCGTCGTTCGGAATAAAATGCATATATTTCTCAGCTTTGTCCTGTAACAAAATGCATAGATATTAGCATAGTAGGAAATTACTGCAAACACTTCTAGCGTTGTGTCCGTGCCGCGTCTGTTGGCCGACAATATTGACCAGCCTTTGTTTGCCGTGTTTGTTCTGTACCACTATCGTCGTAAAACATTTCCTGTTAGCATAGTCCGTTTAATTGCAATGCTGCTATTAGCCTACTACCGTGCACAGGTTTTATAGGGTTTTCTGTGCTAGAGCGCCCCGATAGATCATTTTTTGTGTGAAAAGGTAGATGTAGGCCAACACAATTAAATTGTTTACACTCATTTTCAAAAACAGCCCAGAAGAGTACGTGGTTCCTATGACGACTCGTACTGGCCACTAGTTGATGCTATTTATGCAGTGCGTGGCTAGGCCGTAGCCAGGATTTTATTTCAGGGTGTTTCACCAATTTCCTTTCCTAAAAAACTGATGACTTTTTTAGTCATCCGGCCGAAATTTTCACAAAATGTCACCAGTTAATTAATTCTATTTTTTTTACAATTTTCCATTTTGGGGGTGTTTTCATGGTTTTATTTCATGCTTTTGACATCATGTCATGTGCTCGTAAATGCTTTAAATATTTTCCATTTCGGGGGGTGTTCAAACACCCAAGACACCCCCTAGCTACGGCCTTGGTGCGTGGTATCTTATGTGGGCCAAATTAACACGGCTGTTTTGGTCATGTTGCGGAATAGGTAGTAAACCTGCACAATTTCTTGTCTACTGTAATTTATTGGCTGACTGCAGGCCACAGAACTTTTCTGTAGGCACCGTTAATCAAAACAGGCAGACAGTATATATAACCTTTTGTAAATGAGTCAAAGTATATGGGTTTCTTTCCAATCATCGAAAACAATTATACTGTATAAACTAGTGAAGCAAATTATCTAGAGTAGACTCAATTGATAATTAATTTAAGGCAAATATTTCAAGAATTAGAATTAGCTCAGATTGATTAAGTTGAATATTTTTAGTGCTGTTATGTAATGGTTTTTGCGGCGCATAGTAATAGAGAGAACTTTCTGCTCTTTTTGTTGACAGCTTTTTCAAGGGATGATTACGACGCACACATGAAGAAGACTCACTTCACGCACAAGTGTCACCTGTGCATCTACTGGTCTCGCTCACCGGGTCGATTGAACCACCACATGAAGAAATTCCACAGCGAACCGGGCGATGCACCGGCCAACAAGAAACCAAAGAACCCGAGAAAATACACGTGCAAGCAGTGCAAGTTCTTCACTTATGTTCAGGTAAATGAGTTCATCTGCAACTTGTTAATTCTGTTTCTGTCGTTTCTTAGGTGTGCTGGTACATGGGATGCTGCGGGGTAGGTAGAGCATGCTGCGGATATGAGGTAAAATGACACTCTGGTGAGTGAAAGGAGAACATCTTAATAGAGACTTCTGTTTCGGATAAGCACTGGTCAAGTTTGTAACTCACTTTAGTCTTCTCAATCAATCAATCAATCAATCAATCAGATCAGAATGGATATAGCACCCCTTCAAAATCCCTACTCAGAGGGGCTTCTGGCCCAAGTTAAGTTTCTGCAGGTGGGTGTCAGTTGATGATTTTTGAAAGCCTTCAGTTATGATTACGTTGGGGCCTTAGAAGCGGGAAATCAACAACATGGTTTCCCAGTCACTTTTTAGTAGATACTTCTCATTAAATTGTTAAACAAGCATTTTGCTGCAGAGTTTGTCACACTTGTAATGTGCAACATGCGGAAGCAGAGGACAACATCTCCAAGATGCGCATCCAAATTTAGAGTCAACAACATAAATTGACGAGCATATAAAGCACAACCTTGGTCCGCTATTTCAAGCCGGGCGACTTGGTAGTCCTTGCAGAGCAAATGACAGTAGAGCAGAATGCGTTTGCTGAGTGTGTGAGAAGATTTCATTCAGTGTCATTGATATCTTATTTTAGGAGGAGATTTGGAATCACACTCGTATCCACGTTCCGGCATCTAAGCTTCTCTCCTGTCCGCACTGTCCGTTTGTCTGTGCCTTCAAGCACCACATGCAATATCACATGAACAACCACATGGGCTACAAGCCGTTCAAGTGTCCAGAGTGCAACTACAGGTGCAACAACAAGTCGATGCTGAACAGCCACAAGAAGTCGCACTCCAACGACTACCCGTTCAGGTGCGGCGTCTGCAACTACGCCGCCAAGTACCGCCACGCGCTGAACATCCACCTCCGCAAGAAGAAGCACATTCCGGACGGAGAGATCCTGCTGGAGGACAGACACCGGCCGACGCGAACCAGAAACAAGACCAACCCATCGTCGCAGCGGAGTCGAGCGCAGGACATTGCCAGCAGCATCTTTCCAGATGAGATCGGAGGACATGGCGCCATGTCGTGGGCGGAATCTCAGATGAACGGAATGATGGATCCAGTCAGTATAAAGGAAGATCCGGAAAGAATGAACATCTCCATGAACGCGTCCTTTACTCATCATCATCATTCCCAAACCCAGCAGCCTGCATACGCCTTGCCCGGCTCAAACATGCAACAACCACCTCTTATTCCGATCTCGGAACTGCCATTTCATCTGATGAATCCCAGCTATTCCTCCGTTATCACGAGCTGTCCAATGCCGGCGCTTACCACCACGTTTGCTCAGAATCGTACAATTCCACTTCCTCCTCCGCAGCTTAAGAGTTACGTTCCGCCTCACGGCGGCGTATCCATTCCGATGATCTCGGCTTCGTCGTCGCGCATCGGCCACGATCATTCCACCCTCTACGAAACCAGCCCTCCGCCTGGAGTCTTTTCCGGCGGCAGGCAGCTTCCAACGAGACCCAATTACCAGACGACCTTCTACGAAGGCCACGAACAGGAACCCATGGTCCACCGATCGCCAAGACATTACGCCCTCGAGACGACGGTCCAAGACTTCACCAACGACTCCGCCGAAGAATGGCCGCTGGATCTGACTGCAAAGCCAAAGCAAGGCAAGAAGATCAGGGACAAGGACTGCGCACAGTCCTGGCAAACTTCCAACGCGGCAAGCCCGAAGTCCCTTCAGGCGTCTCAGCAGAGTCCCCAGCTCGACTGGTACGAGTGTCAGCACTGCGGCATCATATTCCCGGATCAAATACTGTACTCGATGCACATGGGATATCACAACAAGTCCGATCCATTCCAGTGTAATCTCTGCGGACAGCGGACAAAGGACAGACGGGACTTCTTCAGCCATATCAGCATGGTGGCCCACGACTGAAGGCGGCGGCGACGAATCAGCGTCGGATCAGTTTCTGGTAGACCACCAAATCGGCCAAGAAATCAAGAAACGCCAACGCTGACTGGTACACTTTCCGTTAACATCTCAAAAACTTCACGGAGCTTGAGTCTCTTGAGACCTGTACAACCAAGTTTATAAGGGAAGAAGACTGTGCCATTTGGACACAACTCTGACTTTTCCACCTCTGGCAGCTCAGAAAGTATTCGACGATTTTTTTGTACCGGGACAGAGAGAAACCCGTAACAGTTACACTGCAGCAACAAGGAAAAATTCCAATGCTCTACGTACGTAGAGGAGTCTGTATAGTTGTTCCTGTGTTAGCTGGTACTGTACTGGTACTGTACTATAGTCACTTCTGTTATAGTCAGCAAGTGCAAGACGATACAGTGTACGTTTTAGCAAGAGTGTTTCATGTCTGTGTGTTGTTTCTGTTCACTGTATAATCTCAACTGACTCTAGTTATTGACTTGTCAACCTACTGAAATGTTTTGCCACCTCCACTAATGTGTAGCCTTGAGTGACCAGGGAACAATTTCGTGGGAGGTTTCTTTTATTTATTTTTCATTGGTATGGTCATATTTTTCTACATTTTTTGTTTTTGATAAACAGCAATGAATTTATTTTTGGGATTTTAAACTGTGAAACCACCCCTATTAAAATAATTATGCCCCTGATGTGAGCACAAAATTAGTGGCAAGTCCACCCAAGACTTGTTGCAACATGCTCTGATTGTCACACACGAATTCTGATAAGATCTGATTGAAACATGGATTGAAAATTTAATGGGGCTGTAGAAAATGACCAAATTATAATATGGTCTTTCTAAACAGTAGTTCCTTATAATTATGACTTCTACAGAGCTGTATAGCGAGTTTCAAGTGTACTATTATTTCATTGGAAACAGCAACTCTGATTCACATTTAACCGATTCATGTGGTCAGTGTGATACCACCCAGCAGCACATGTTCGTTAATACTCAGTAGGGGAGCATTGCTTGGGCTAATTTTATACCCTCTTCAAGAAGACATCTCCAGTATATTTGGACTTGATAAAGTGGCGAAAAAATTGGTATCTGGTGGCATCATGGCACATGTGAAAAGACGAGCTACACTGGGGCCATATGTACAAGCTGTTTTTGCACGAGGACCCATTTGATTGGTATTAATTAAAAATTAGATGATGGTAGAAGGTTGAAACCTTTTGAAGTTTTTGTTTTTATTTATCTCTTTTATTTATCTCATGAAATATGTTTTGAGTTCAGGTAGATTATTGCGTCCAAATTGTTGCTGATGCGCATCGGTGTTGAAGTTAAGATGTTTGATAAAGTATTAGTTAGTTTTGACTTTGTTACACAGAGAATTGATTGTTACAGTGTAAGTGTCTGTAATGAAGTCATCTTTGTTTGAACCGAGTATTTTAAGTACATTTGACTGTCGTTGATTGATTCTGTAGAAGAAAAGGTTGCAAATTGATGTTGTTTCTGACATCACAACTTTGTTTATATAAAGTTAATTAACAGCATATCAAAGAAGTTTTTGGTCGTTGCTGTTGTAGGCATATCAAATCTTCCAAAGGTCATTCAGTTTGAGATATTGAGAACGGGTCTTCAGATACTAGTGCGTCATAACACTGTTTTAATTGATGATACAACAGTTCTCTTGTTCTTAAATTAGTTTTTGCTATGTCTGGAGGAAGCACAGATACAGTGCTACTTGGTACATCAAACTGATCTCTTGTCACTTTGTGTTACATAAAATCAGGACCTTTTTGAATTCAACAGGACTGAGTCATTCCAAGTCAGTTTCCCCTTTCCTAGTGAGTTCAAGTAAAGACTCCAATACTGTGTCTATATATTAAGTTATGGATAAGAACAAAGTGCCACAGGCCGCCTTGATAGAGGAACCCATGGGGCATTTTAACTTAGTGTTTCTGGACAAATTCTAAGCTTATTTAATTTATGTATTGGGTCAAATCTTTCCAGTCAACTAACAACTGTTGCTAGCATGTGTGATTTGTTTGATTTAACATAATTATTTGTCGATTCTTGTAAAAATATTGCTGTAAAATTAATGAAGTGGCAATGCGTATACTTGTCGTACCAATGAACTCTTACAATGGTATTAATATTTCTGTGATTGCACGTATCGTCGTAAAGCTTTAAAATCCAAAATGTTGTCTACCCTTTTTGATTTTTTTTTACAAGAACTGTTTTCCAAATGCAGATATACAGGGAGCTGAACAAGAGAGACCGTCTTGTAAAATGGTAATTAGTAGATTTGTAATTATTTATTGTGATTGATGTTATTTTCAAAAGTAGCTCTATTCGAATCGTTCGTAGTTTTGATTGTTTGTGTAAAGATTCAGCTGGCTTTGAAAAACAGTTGTTACAGTTCCATGCAAATCCTCGTATTGTTGAGTTTTGCGACTTAAATGTTTCATGACACACAGCTGATTTATTTGAAGTCTTTAATGTGACTTCAGCGTTGTTACGAAGTCCAGTTTTGATCGAATGCTTCTAAATCGTACATTTTGTTTATTAATTATTATTATTCTTATTGGCAAGCAGACTTTTGCAATTGTCAGGCACAGAGAATCTGTGTTCTTGTGTTCTTTGTTGATGTCTTCTAGATTGTAGTATTTAACGTTTAGCAATGTTCCGCATTTGCATACGTGAATTTCGCGCAATGATTTTGTGTACATAAAACGGAAAATCTGTAAAAAAAATATCTGATGAGTGTTGAAGTAAAATACTTAAAAACATTGAATTCTTTTTAATTGACTGTCGTTTCTGAGTAGTTATAATTTTGCTAAAGGAATTCACTTGCTAATGAAATCAAGCTTAAACTAGAGACAGAGTATTGAGTGTATAATAGAGTTAGTGTGGTTGAACCCCAAGCAATTGTATTGTATTTAAAAAGTGCCACTAGTAGGGTGAACCGTTCAGAGGCACTCCCAGTGGGCAAGGCCACGATGGAAGAAACAGGTTTTGGGAAAAGCAAAGGACGGTTGCCAACTAGAATTGAGAGCAAGAAAACGGAGACTGCACATTCCGACGAGAGCCTGGACCAACCGAGGTAGCCTTGAGGATCTGGACTGAGCTCAGCCATAGTGTCAATCAAGAGAGACTGTGAAAACCGTCTGGCACACTTACTTACTTACAATATTGCACCTCTGAGTAGCTCCCTTGAAGAGGCACTATATAAATGCGTCTAACAAATGAATGAATGAATGACTGTTCTAGTATGAGGAACTAGAAATGCAAATATCTTTGAAAAGCATAGTGAATGATGAGGAATCTGAAAGAGGTCAGAGTATATTACATCACCTAAATATTTATGAATATTTAAATGAATGAATGAATGAATTTCGGGACAAGACCCTGTGGCGTCTTCGAAACCACTAAGAGGATTTTCAATTTAATGCTTGCAGAGTGGGAGTCGAATTAGTCAATGTAGTTGTTCAAAGCTAAAAAACAGCAACTGTGATGGTCATCACATGCCCACTGGTGGTATCCATGGAAACGGCGAAATGTGATTGGCACGAAATACAGCAGCTTTATGGTGCGTGCACATAAGCACATACACACACAATCCCTTTCAATCAAGAGAAACGGTAAAAACGGTCTGGCGCACTTACAATATTCACACACAGCAACAGTTTTTATGCTCAAATTCCAAGGACCTGTACTGTTTTTCTAAATGCAATCTTAATCATTTCTTGATTTGGATGCATTGATAAATAAATAGTTCACCTTTAGAAGACAAGAAAGCAGTGCTAAAAAGGTTCACAAATGCTTGTTTAGTAGGCCTACACTGTGGAAACTGTAGAAAAAATTTCATGTCAAAACCTTGCTTTGATGATACTACCAGGTAAGTGCCTTTAGACTGGTGATTTCTTGAAAAATCACAAATATATTTCCACCAAAGCGGTCAGGAAAACTCAGGATAACACTCTTAATTAAGCTGCAGCCCTGCTCAGCTTACCGGTACATTACAAGTGGCACAATATGGAATTCGAAGTAGGCTCTAAACATCGAATTCTTTGGGGCAATTTGAAATTAGAGCTTTACATCAACATCACTATACATGATTATAAGTTACAGTAAATAAGATGTGATTATCCCAGCATAGTGGCGAGTTGCACTTCCATTTATTTCTTGAAAAATTGTACGGGTGAAATGATCCGTGTTCCATGAGCAAACGAGTGGAGTGGTTTGTTTGATGCAAGGTTCCGCTACTACAAAAAGGTTGATAACGACTGGCCTAAGTTGTCATAAAGACTCAAAATGTTCCCTGTTCCTAAAGCAACTCAAACCCTAAACTAGGTTATTAATTGTGCAACCCTAATCAAACCTAAAAAAAGAACGTCGTTTCTCCAGAATCTACCGTGGTGTTTATTCGCATTTCGTTTACTGCTGACCATCACAAAAAACAAACAGACCTTTGAATCGACCCATATAGTAACTGGCAGAGCCTTTGTACAATAGTAATTTAACCATCAATAGACTTCTGAATAGTCAGCAATAGATGGAGGAAAACACGATTCATTGAGCCACGGCATATAAAAGATATCTGTTTTCTGAGAATGTTCTTCTCTAAACTGAGAATTCTAGAAGGTTGAACCAGAAGATGACAATTTATTATAAATATAGTTTCACAATTGCAAGACAATAAAAGCCAAAGTTGGCAAAATCTGAAAAAATTTCAAGAATATTATACATGAGACTGTACAA
Source organism: Lumbricus terrestris (assembly GCA_949752735.1). Taxonomy (NCBI): domain Eukaryota; kingdom Metazoa; phylum Annelida; class Clitellata; order Crassiclitellata; family Lumbricidae; genus Lumbricus; species Lumbricus terrestris. The sequence continues at coordinate 15,926,982 of OX457053.1, read as the reverse complement.
AATGATAGTCAATAGACTATGGTAATAATTTGTTAATTTAACATGTTAAGAGACTAATAATCAGTTAATTTAACATGTTGTCCTGCTGGTTTTGAATTCCGCAAAGAAAAAATTCTCAGAGGCTGATTGTATATTGAGTGTGTAGATTCTATTACCTTGCGGTCTAAAGCGTTCCTTAAAAATCTTAATCAAATAAGATACAGTCAGTTACAGTGGTCAAATTGAGACAATTTTCCGCTCGCCGATCTTGCTAGCTGTCGACCGGCGTGGGGGTTGCGTCCATGACCGCGACATCCGAAATGGTCGCTTGGTCAACCGTGGAGATGAACTCGTCCCAAGCAGCCTCAGGAACCGTGATCATTGTCCGAAATGCACCACACACCTGGAAAGTTAGGCGCACTTATAAAAATATATACATTTCCAAGAATGTTTAACAACCTTGCTAATCCTACACTTCTACCGTTTAGCATTGATGATGATGATGACAATGATGGGTTCTCTGCCCAAAGGCAGGCTCCTTGGCTTTCATGCCACCCGAGGATGAGAAGAGTGCAGTGGTTTCCCGGTGACCTGTCAAAAGGGCTAACGACAGAAGAGCGGCAATCTTAAAAGAAATAATATCGCCAAAGATATCGCCGATGACATAAATTATTTGAATAAGATAAGTGATCCACCACTACATACATGACTTTAATGTTTAGTGAGATGTAGAAGGTAAGAAATTATTCGACAGATATAAGCAAGAAATTTAATGAGAAGTTGAAAAGTTCCTGGCTGACTACTGCATACAGCTGTGTTTAATCAATTGTATTATTGGCCTTTAACCTAAAAGAGACTTTAAACATTTCACTAACTTTATTTATTACTTTCAACTTGAAACAATACATTTCACTAGCTTGATTTATCACCTTCTAAGAAACTTGAATTGCCACCATACACTAGCTTTATTACCTCCTAAAAGACTTGAATTGCTATCTTAAGCTGCTTTATTTCTTCATACATCATTAGAAACAACGTACAATTATAAACAGTGAATCAATTAAATGCCCTTGAGCAACCCAAGATCACAAAGCAACTGTCTGAAGTAGTTAGCTTAACCTTTAATCGTAAAAAGAAACTAAATTTTATTAAAGAAGGACCCTGAAAGCATATATATATATATCAAAAGGTCACCTCTGATATTCGTAGGAAACTTCCACGGTCGTTATGACCGATGTCGAAGAAGAACGTCTTATTCTCGACGTGTAAACTGTTTTCTTTGATCCTGTGAAGGTTGTGTGCTAAAACACAATCAAAAACACAATTAATATATATTTGCTACTATCATTTAAACTGTTGTTTAGACAATTCTAAACTCTGAGGATGGTTGCACAAGAGAGTACCCAATGCATACAGCAGTGTAAGCAGTACATCCGCCAAGTGGCACTCCAATAGTGCATTTCTTCTAAATTGTGGAATGTGCAATTTCCGGTGAAATGGTCATGTAAAGCAGTTCTCTGAAAAAAACCCAATAACCATCAAATATCCTAGGTAACAATCTGTGATGATAGTGAAACATGAACAAACCAATTTGAAACTTATTTCTATCAGTTAGTCGATGTATGCAATAGTTTAGAAAAATTGGTTTGGTACAACAAGAAAATAATTCGAATGGCACATTTCTGTAAACTCTGCAATTTCTTCAAATAAGAAGCACATGTTGAGGCCCAATAAATGCCGCAATATGACAAGTATGAGAAAATTAAGGAATAATATAATAGTTGCAAATCAGATTGAGAGCGACAGTGGTGGATTCTTGATAGTGCACTAAATATGTTTCAACTATTTTCTTAGATATTTGCTTAGTTGATTCTTGCCACATGAGGTGCTGGTCCAGATAGACGTTCAAGAATTTGCAGTCGCGCTGTAGTCGGGAGCGCCTCTGAGTAGAAAGTCTGAAGGGGGCTATTGAAATGGAGATATAAATAAATAAATAAATAAATAAAATAGTCAAAGTGTCACTATCGAATGACCAAGAACTTGATCAAGGTCTCTACAGACTACACAGCAGAGACTTGAACCCATAATTATGTACAAGGTTATTGCTCAACCAATCGAAAATCATGTCCCACAATGGCTGACTTGTTGAGCTCTTTCTCTTTCTGAAGTAAAATATGTTGAGTTGAAGTGAATAATATAAATCAACAAATTTTAAGAGATTAACAACTAAGTCTGAAACCTTCAACACAGAAAAGGCTTAAAAACACATGTGACTGGATGTTTCAAGGCCAAGGTGCACATGCCTGGAACAGCCTTCTACTCATGAAGCCAAAAGACTGATACAGATACGTGTTAAAAAGATGGTACCGTAGTTAAAAATGTATGTAGCTGTTTAGCAAACGCAATCACAGTTGACAATGTGTGCAAAGCATCCGAGATGTAGCAATTGCTATAAATGATGATGAAGACACATAGAAATTAAGTAAGTAAGTATGTATAGTCTTTATTACTCCATTTGCAAACACACAATGGGACGAGAAATATTTAATGCAATATATTTATAACACATGGAGTAATAATGGAGTAATAATAAATTATAGTAATATAAATAAAAAGTAATATAAATAAAAAGTAAACCAACACAAATGTTAAGTCTAAAGCATTCTGAAGCCACTGAATCTGTGAGCGGCGCTATATAAATGTTTCAATTACACAAAAAATTACAATTACATTCTACCGTGGTTATGAAACCCTATCTTGTGAAAAGGTCAGAACGTGGGATTTAAAGGTTGTGTGAAATTAGATGCAAAGAGTATAAATTGTGAATCATGAACTGGTGGGAGTAAACCATAAAGGACATGCTGAGGGTAAGCCAAAACAGTCAGAATTATCATAATTATATACGCATACAAGTTCAATTTCTGTTAAAAGCCAATCTATCTGCTCAGAGCGATAGCTTAATTGATGAACTAGCTTCATTGACCACCTACATGTGTCTTCACGTCCATACTGGTCTAGAATCTCCACCAATGCATCTCGAACGTCGATCATGCCCTGCGCAGGTATGACTATCTGGCACCTCTCATGAGACGGTAGAGTCATTGAAACCTAAACAACAAGTTGTTCATGTACAATAAAATATTCAAACGATCCTGCAGTCCAGTCTTAGTTTTCTGACTAATTCCGAATGTATTTGGCCATTTTTCAGCGCCCCCAGATTCAGAGGCCGTACAAGAAAGGGCAGGATTTGAAGTGAAAGAATAACGAAACGCTACCAGAGACGAAAGTGGAGTGAAGAAAGACCATAAAAAATTAAGAAAATGGCTAAAAACCATAAATGCAACGTGCCTATGTCATACATTGCTTTAGTCTGATGTAAGAATAAAGTATTGGTTTGTAACACACAGCAGACAATGACTATCTATTTCAAACGTAATTCAATGCATGCCAAAAACTTGTATTGCACAGCAATCAACAAATCGAAATCACTGAACGCTTTAGCAACAAGTTAAATCCTGTCCTTTCTTGAAAAGACTTTGAAACCAATGCAGTTTGTAGTTAAAATATTAATCAATCAATCAAAATTTATATAGCTCCCCTTCAAGATAGCTACTAAGAGGCGCTAGCAATCAACAAATCGAAATCACTTAACGCTTTAGCAACAAGTTAAATCCTGTCCTTTCTAGAAAAGACTTTGAAACCAATGCAGTTTGTAGTTAAAATGTCAATCAATCAATCAATCAAAATTTATATAGCTCCCTTTCAATATAGCTACTAAGAGGCGCTTCATCCCAGGCCAAGTGAAAAAGCATTAGTGAAGTTGAGAACATTTTGGGAATTGTCATATAGTTAAGGGAAGCCCGTTCCAAGTTGTTGGACCTACTACAGAGAAGGAACGGCTCTGCATTGTCAGTCAATAACAATGTAGTGGCTCTGATCTGCAGAACAGTGTCATTTATCCTCCATAAATTGTTATCTACAGTACTAGTCAAAAGAGAGCAGCAGCATGGTAAGACTTCCACGAGTTTAGCCAATATCTATAGCAATATAAATATTGGTCTTACTTTTAGGAACCTCCCACGAAAGTTTTCCTTAAGGTCTAAATAATATCGCCTGTTCTCCCTCAGTATCGTCTCGCTTTTAATGCTTCCGTAGTTATCTGTGTTCGCAGTGGTACTAGGCTTCTCGTTACCTGCAAAAACAAATGAAACAATGTAACCAGCACACGTTGTTTTTAAGCTATGTCCTAGGAATAGGTTAAAATGATTTATATCCAAATCTGAATACAATAGAAATTTGTGTGATCCTAATCTCTGCTTGGAGAAATTAGCAAAAACGAAAAAAACATTTCAGTGATAAAGAAAACACATGTTTATTAAAAAATTACATATTAATGCAAGCAAATAATGATGTTAAAATACATGAATTTTCAACATTGCATACCCATGTATTTGAGCATAAATACTATTTTTGGTAGGCACACAAGGCTATATAAACCCCCTACATTCATGTATAACATACAAATCCAGACCTTGTATGTGTATAGTATACATTTTGATAGTTCGTATTAGCACATTAAAGGATTGTCAAAGAGGTATCACTGTATAACCAGTGACAAATTCACAACTGATAATTCTGTTCTCACAGTGACCACGATAGGCTATTCATTAACACCGAAGTGGCCAACACCTCGGACCAAATCTGTACCCAAGATGGAGATGACTATACTTAGGCTGAAAATCACTGGTCTAAGTTGTCAAATGTTGTTTCCTATTTGTATGCAACCCGAAACCAATACCTAGGTTATTAACTCAATGGATCATTCATTCAAAACAAAGTCTGGATCTTAAACTTTACAGCTTCACCCGTCACATGCTACCTGACTGTTTCTTCTTGGTCTATTGCCCATTTCTCTTAGATCAATCAATCAATCGTAATTTATATAGCGCCCCTTCAAGTTACCTACTCAGAGGCGCTCCCGGCCGAGATCAAGCGGGGAAAAACAGTCTTCAACAATAGATGCTAGACAGTCATGTTCAGTACCTATGGCAGGATCTTAAAGGGAACACTACAAATATAGCCAGGCACACTACTTTTATACAGACAGTTACTGAAAGGACAGGTCAGTGGTTTTTCTATTCTAGATGATGGGTTGACAACTCTGAAACATCAACAGATTGCACAGATATCTGCATGAACAGTGTATTCTTTCATTCATTAAATGAATTTGCATAGCACCTCCTCAATAGGACTACCCAGAGGCGCTCCCAACCTTAGCATGGCCAAATAAAACTGTCTTAAGATGAGAGGGGAAAGCCTGAGAAGGGAGCGAAGTGCCAAGGGGAGGTCATTCCAGGTCAAGGATCCTACCACCATGCAGAGGCATCAGATTATATATGGAAAAAACGAACAAAACAAACCAAGGTTCACGAGCACTTCGATGAACTCTGTTAGTCGATCCTGGAATTCCCCGCCAGTCGCCATGTCCATCACAATTCTCATCTTCTGACCATTTGGCGCAACCTAGTCAGGCAAATACACAGCAGCAGGGCTTTATTAGAACTGAAATTTTTAGGTGACTACGTGCCGCCGCCAAAAAAATCACTTTTTCCAGCAAAAATTTCTGACGACCCTTTTTTTAGTCATCGAGTGCTTTTTATAACGATTTTCTGCCAGAAAAACCTTCATCACGTTCAAATTTAGTGGTTTTCCTTCAAAATTTGCGATTTTTCTTACTTCCGTATACCCGCGTATACCTTAGCGTACAGTGAGAGGTGAGTATACGCTGTGATGATGATGATGATGGTGCTCTGCCCGAAGGCAGGTTCATTGGCTTTACGCCCCTGGGGATGAGATGAGTGAGGTGGTTTCCCGTTGCCTTCCTCACAGACAATGATGGGCAAGCAACTTGCCCAAGGTCGCTCCGCAGGAGCTTGCGCCCCTGCGTCCCACACGTGCTAGCCCGAGATATCTAAATCTCTAAATGTCAACTCCCAGCCCGGGGCTTGAACCGCAGTCCGTTGCAACCAACAGACGAATGCAGCGCGCGCTTACCGGTGTAGCTAACTAGGCCAGTATATGCTGTACACCCGCGTATACCCTAGCACAGCAGCACAGACTAGAAGTCATTCTAGCCAAACATTATTATTATTATTATTATTAGATAAATTTGTAACATGTGCAATGTCACACCGAAATGTACATCTGAAATATGCTACCAACACTAAAACCCAATGTAATCGCAAATTATTTAGAACGTGGCAGATTACCGAAATGCGAAACATAACTAACAGTGAATGATAATAAGCCTGTTCGCTCAAGATTGCAACTCTTTTCATAGATTTACAAACCTAAAGCCCAGCAATTACAAAGATAAATAGAGCATTTTTTAAAACTGAAAAGTATTTACTGGGACGAACAGCACGTTCATACCTAAGATGTAGCTTGCCTTTAGGCCAACTTAACGCTGAACATAAACAACATACCGAAAGTAAGCAACACTTGCCATGAAGGCCATTGCAACATTGAGAACATGACAAAGTGAATTGTCTCACTAGGTGATCATCAAAAATTATTAGCCTTAATGCATAGGCGCAACCACCCTATGGGACCCACGGGACGTGTCCCCCAACTTTTGAGTGGTCCCCTAACTTTATTATTATGGTCCCCCAACTTTTAGGACGTGATTCATTTGGTCCCCCCAACTTTTAGGACGTGATTGCACCTATGCCTTAATGTGCCTCCCCCAGGATCTCATTCACCTCAGACATTTTCAGGAACTTTCCTCGTTGATTCTCTTTTACGTCGATGTAGAACTTTTTGGACTGTATGTAAAGCGACTTGGAATCGATATCTTTGACCATTGACCCTGAAACCAAACGAAACATTCTCGTATAACAGATATTTCAGCAGCCTGTGGTGGTATAACAGCTCAAAAATAATGAAAGGAAGACATCGATAGGATTGATAGTTGGGTAACCTACCGCATAAGCATCCTAAATAATTCGATATCACATTCGAGTTTTGGTGTTGGCCGCATACATGTTGGATTGAGGGGAAGAATTCCTGCTAAATAGAAGTCGGATTGATGAAAATAATTTTTAGTTAAATAAAAGTGGATTGATGAAAAGATTCTTGCTTAAATTGGAGATGGAACGGAGAGGACAATTTTTTAAAATAGAAATAGGATTGGTAAAAGACAATAATATTATTGTCGCTTAAAAATAGGAGCTGGATCAATTAAACAAATTCTTGCTGAATTTATTGAAAGGATTCATTAAAAAATTCTTTAAAATTTTGTGGGTGTCGTAAATATGTTAAGGGACATGGGTAATCCCGAAGACTGCGTGCCCGTCCATGTAAACAGTATGAACGCCCAAGAAACCGCTAAAATAGAACGCTATGACTTAATAAGCCACATCCCATGATGCCGTGCGCTCTGTAAGTAATTAACAATAAATTAGCACGTGTTCCAAGTCATTCTTTTAGCCCGTAGTGATGGAGGAAGGTCATTCCAAATGGAGGGACCAACCACAGCTAAGTGCCCGATGTTGGGTAATAGCAGTTCTAGCCCTGGGAACAGAAAAGATCAATACGATCTGCAGAACGCATTGAGCGATATGAAGATGCAGCTAAGGGTTTTGCAAACAGTTTGAGGTCAGCCCTCACTAGCATCGGGAATTCGGTTACTTTCACAATTTCAGACAGGAATCGGTTTTCGAGGATTCGGCTAGACCCCAATCGGTTAGACCTCAAAGTCTAAGACATTGGAACAGGATTTTCGGGTAATTAGACGCTCCGCACTAGCGAAAGCGCACAACATAAACATGTAGCTCGTTTTTTCATGTACTATTATACGCAAAGCATATATCGGTAAACAAATATATACCCTTTTCGGAAAAATGTTCTCCATCTCGTCTGTACGCCATCTGGATTGCTTTAAAAGATTTTAAAGATTAAATGAACGTAAATTAAATGCAGCGAAGCTTAACATAAACGCAGATCGGTTGCTATAAGCTGAATTCTGCAAAACGCTAAAAAGTGAAAACTGTAGCATAAGTGCGCAAGTTATATATCGCTAGTTTGTGACTAATTCGATCGATCATTCGCAGGCGTTACTATCGTTTGTAACAGTAGACCTAATCAAAGGGGCGCGGTGGTGAAGGGTATGTTCGGTGCCTAGGAGCCGGAAGCTTGGGGCTCGAATCCATTTCAAGACGAAGCGCAGAAGCCATGAGCAAGTTCTTCACTCGTAATTGTTCATGCGCTTCTACGCGAAACTCCGATTCAATATGCGCGCTGTTGTCGACTCCGAGTAGAAATATTGAATAAGTGCTCATGCATACATTTCCTACTTTAAATAATAACGATGTTAATAATATAACGAAACCAAAAACCAACAAAAAAGAATTCAAATTAATTTTATACTGCTTCACAATTTGTGTTCAATGTGTCCACCACCATGCAGTGCACAAGCTTCCTACAAGTCCCTTTTTAAAGTTCTTGAGGGCCATATCGATGTGCTAGAGAGGAAAATTTTGCCATATCAACTCCAAAGCGACCATCAATTCTCTCATCGCTCTTGGTTTTATTTGCAGATTGTGGTATTTATCAGGCATTGGGAGCGCTTCAGAGTAGCTTTATAGCAATGACGCACAAGTTTGTAGCTCTTCTTTGCACTTTCTCCAGCATTTCCACGTCCGGCTTCAGGTATATAGGCCTAGTGGTCATAAAAATACAGGACATTTTACAGGACATTCATAACAAGAAATATCCAACACAGATGTTTTCCTTCTACTATAGGCCTATAGTGGAAATCGGTCAGTAGCATTCCCTCAGTCCAAAATACTGCCAAACTTTAGCTCTGCTTTGTTAACCTTTTTTCTTGAGCCAAGATAACAGGGATAAATCGGTAATAAAATAGCCTAATTAATAGGCAATTGCCTTGCATTTAATCAGGTCATACATTGTGCCAAATTAATTATTACTCTGCAGTCTGCGTAGATAACATTTGAAAACTATTACTATAATGTCAACATTTTTCAAGTTGTCAAAACTGTAAATTGTTGTTAGTTGTAACTATTCATCTGAAGCTCGTTAATTTATTTGCAATTTCAGCTGCAACTATGAGCAGTATTTTCTTGTTCGCTGTCAAACATATATTTCTGTATCAGACTGGGTTTTCCATTCAAAACTAAAGTCTGATCATTCAGCACTTTCACCTTGTGACCGGTTTTGCACGGGTCCAACAACCTACATCTTCATATCTCAAGAGAAGCTTTCAAACAAAAAAGATGACCCAATGCACAATACTGGACATAAACCAGTGGACCCTCCACTTGAAACAACTGAGGAAATCACCCAAGATAGGAGTGACATCTGCAACATCGGCGCGGTGGTGGCATCGTTGCCTTGAAGCCGGAAGGTTCGGGGTTCGAATCCACCTCGCTGCGCAAGGACCTTGGGCAAGTCCTTCACTCACAATTGCTCAGCGCTTCGGCGTGTCCGTTCTGCATTCGGGAGCGCCTCGGAGTAGAGAGAGCTTGAAGGGGCGCTATAACAAGTGCACATACAAATGAAGTGCTGCTGAATGATAATTCATGGATTGTCACGTAACTTTGCATTTAATACAAAGCCAATCATCTAAAGTAAAAAAATGGTACAATGATGAACAAATATAAAAAGTATTCAATCCGCCTGTTTATAACATACGTATGCCACTCTTAATTACAACTGGAAAAAATTCAATAAAAACTATAAATAATCATGGCAATAATAATTCGCAACAAAAATAGGCTAAAAACCCAGGACATTACAGGACATACAGGACCACTACACCACTGCATATTAACTACATACCTGGATGCAACACATTTCCTTCAAGTTCTATTTTAATAAACCAATTCATGATTCGACAACACACTGCACAGAGTCAATATCAACATAGTAGTTAAGCTCGAGCTCAAGACGGATAAAAAAATTTATGCTGGCGGCCGGCTACCCAACCAGAAAACCCAATGGGTGACTGGAGGTAGGGTTTTTCCAATGCACACGCAGCGGAGTTGGGTTTGCTCCCCTCCCCATCTTGAACTATAGCAATCCTTCTACATAGTCCACATAGAATAGAATTGTCTAGCACTTCTTGCTGTTAACATGAATTTCAGTCCGTTTAGTGCCTACGAACAAGCGACATATACATAGTCAATACAGGTAAAGTTCCTCAGAATTGCCTAGCACTTCTAGAAACGCAACATTACAATATATAGGCCTACAGGGAAAAGCGTTTAATGCTCTTTACAGTCAATACAGCATGAGCTTCTATCCTCCGCTAAACAACCGGGTTCAACCCATCTCCTTCCCCCCTCCCGGGCTACCTCCCCCCTCCCTGGCCGGCCTTCCCCATACCATAGAATTTTGGCTAGTTTCCAATAGAAGCCCATGCCATACAGCAACAGTTCTTCAAAAATGCTAATAATTATATGCAATTCAGAACTAGATCGCAGTTTCATACATGTCACAAGAATAAATCAGTCTATTACATACAATATACATAGTATACGATCGCCGAAGCGCGTTCTCATCCTTCGCACACGCACATCAGTTGTCTCGGATGATCCAAGCGAAAACCATGCCGTGGAGGAACGAGTTTGTGCAGAAATCGCACAGGTACTTGGGCTCAGCTCCATGAAAAGAGAGCTTGAATTCGATGTCAAGGAGGAGCGACGTTTTCCCATTGTCCTCCGATGCATGCTTCAGGTCTGCAGAACCACTGTGGTTAGATGAAGAGTTGGCTAGACCAGATTCCAGATTCACCGCTGGATCTGATGGTGCCAGAGTCGAGTCTCCAAGCTCCGGCAGTTTGCGTTGTGGACTTCTTTGCTCCAGGCTCTGGATAACTACAAGAAAATCAGAAATAACACGAAAATCGTTAGCATCGATGGCCAATCAAATCACTCTTTGTATGGATGGTTACAACATCAGCCATCAGGACCAACAAGTCGTGTCTCTTTCTGTAGCTTCCATTGCGATAGCAAGACGTCATGTTCAACAAAGAGGTAAATGTGTTTTACAAGACCCCTCCAACCTCATGACCGGTGATGCACTCAACATTTCAAGAAATGATTGCTTAATGTATTAGGCTACATTTAAGGATTGGCAGCAGGCAGAGAGTGTGGCCATCTTTATCTATGTAGATCTCAATTTAGGCTACACTTCAATCACAAATCGCATTCAAAATCGAAATGCAAAACCAGCTTATTCACCGGCGCTACATCAAATCAAGACCGCAGTAGCCATAGCAGCCCTCATCGTTCTGGTGCTAGGTCAAAATCCAGTTAGGTAAAACTGGGGAGACCGCACACCGTCTATGGTGGTAGTCTGTGATGATGATGGTGGTCGTGTGGTGGAACTTGATTAGAATCGGGACAGGATAGCTCGAGAAGTCTGGTTTCATACGTGAATGGAAAGCAGCAGAGGAGAGTGCAACTGGAGAGGTTAGGTTAGGAGGGGAGATAGAGGATGAGCAAACATGCAAAGCTCGTTAGAGAGACCGTTCTAAACACAGCCGTTACCTGTGATGAAAGATGATCAGGGATGTATTAGGTCTTCCGAGCGGTCACGGTCGAGTTCAATGCTCCAACGGATTTCCAGTGGGATGGAAGGGCTGATGGTCACCAAGGACGGCACAACGGTCGAACAAGTAGTCATCCAGGCTAGATTCACCGTCGGATCAGAGAGCATCAGGTCCCTCGAGCTTTGGCAGGCCGTTGCATGGACTTCGCTGTTCCAGACTCTGGATCACTGCAAGAGAATCAGAGCAAGACAATAATTCGTTAGTCATGTTGGTCAATCCCATCACAGTAGAGGCAGCGTTTAATCTCTGCATCTTCAGGAGAAAATTTTCCAGATAATTTTTACAACACGATAATAATTATAATATTCCATGCCATAACTACTTCTCGCCAGTGCTTTCTTTCGAATTTCAACAATCAAATTTCCAACGGTTCTGTTCCTTGAACATTGAACACTTAGCAGCATTACTGGCTTCCCAATTTTTGTGTGGTTTGGTAGTCCTTGCTTGGTTTGTGCACCGTTTGCAACAATTTCTGCTGCACATGTTCAAGAGAGCAATTCAGGACAACAGGGATAATTTCTTTATGTATCCTGGACTATTGTAATGTAACTATTGGAATCCAGTGGTACAAAGGAAGTTTATATTATATAATATTATTGCAATTATATTTATTAATATCTTAAACCACTCCACATCAACATGGACATAGTAGAATGCAGAAATTTTAAAAAATGATGGCAAGGGCATATTCCCCTCCACTAACCACTCATTTGCCCCCAGAAACCTCTATTTCTTTATTAGATCAAACACTGACAAGAGGGCACATAAACGAAAGAGACATTACCCACCATTGTCCAGGATCCATTTGATCACGCAATCCACGATCGATGTCGAGATGACCAAGGAACCATTGCCTTCCAGTTAACGCACATCCTCCAGATCCTGAATTCCGCCAAGACAGATCATCTGGATGCTTCCATGATGCTGCAAAAGCATCTTCCGAGTCGATGTAGTCCCTCCAGGATGTGAAGGACAGTGCATTTTAATTTTTGTATTTTAGATATTTTTCATTTTAGTTTTTTCAGTTTTTCATTTTAGTATTTTTATATCTTTTTCATTTTAGTTTTTTTCAGTTTTTCAGTTTTGCATTTTAATTTTTGTATTTTTAGATCTTTTTCATTTTAGTCTTTTCAGTTGTTCACTTTTGCTTTTTTAATTTTTTGGCGTTTTTTCACTTTTGAGCATTTTAATTTTTTTACTTTTATTTAAAACTTTTGACATTAGGAGTGGCAGGAGGACGAGCAGGTCATCCAGATCCTGATGCTGCAGACTCCTGCTGTTCCAGTCTCTGGATCACTACAAGAGAATATGAAAAAAACCAAGAACCAGGTGCATGTTAGTGTTGCTTGCCAATCCTGTCATAATCACAGAGAGATACATCACCGACCGTCGTTGATGACCCATAACCATAACCATAACCATCAATTTTATTGCACCAATATAACAAAAACATTTTTACAAAGTATATATACATAACAGTTGGTTACAACCGGAAACCCAGAAGGGATTAAAAGATCCCACTGGTCGGGCTACCTATATGCACGCTTACATATTCAAGATGGTAGATAGGCAAGTATACACATGATGCAGTCTTAACTATACAACCAAACAACCCATACAACCTTGCAGACTCAATGATGAAGGATCCAGACGATCGTTGTTGGAGACCGACTGTGGCTCCACCATCGTCAGGTTTCCCAAGATCCGGTGGTCGTGCTTCAGACTTTTCTTGCGCGGTGCTCTGGATCACTGCAACAAAAAAGAACTGAGGCAGTATCTGCTGCAAGAATCAAATTTTAACTTGCAAAAATCACCTTACTTGATGCAGCAAAAATCGCCTTACTTGATGCATTATATCTGATGTGCTACAAATTAAATTAGCTTTTGTGGTTCTTACATCCGTTGAATCACGACTATTTCCGCTAAATCCTGCTTACTTCACTGGTCAACGTCGTTCATCTGGTCTTAAAAGCAATGACTTTGCCAAAGTTGTAAAGAATTTATCGACCACACAGTGCACTAAATGAGACACATTGCACATCCATTAAAAAAAACAATCTGGCTCCCCGTTTTTTTTAATTTAGGGTCCACTCTATTTTCAAATTTTTACATTAGGCCTACATTACAATAATTATTACATTTGCTACTAAATGCAGCAGTACTAGCCTATATAGGAAGTAAAATAGTAGCAGCAGGTACAATTAGGTCCATAATAATCAAATATAAATTAAATAATAATTAAACAAATAATAACAATAATAATAACAATTAATAACTACAATAATACTACAATAATACTAACACCCATAACATGCAATAAAAAAATCTACAATAGCAAAAATATGAAAGAAAGAAAATCAATAAAAATAATAGAAAATAAAATCAACAAACAGGATATACAACAGTAATAAACAACAGCAATGACATTGACAACCCAACAGCAGATTAGTACAAGTGAAGACAATGAACCTTACTGGCCGTCAACAAGCGACATTACATAGCAGGCCTAGGCGTCTATTAATGGAACTAACATGGATGCAGAATAAAGCGCTAACATGGATGCGGAATAAAGCGCTAACATGGATGCAGAATAAAGCGCTAGGACAATTAATGTAGATGTGAAGAACAGTCGAGTCGACATGCTCAGCTTGCAACGAAACATAGACAGCCGCAGGACACTATATCTAACGACGGGTCTCGTGGAGGAATCCGAGGATGAGGTATACAACCAGGATTTCTTAGCTGGACAACGTCTCGCAATGGGCTGGCCTTAAGGCCACAACCTTGCTAAACGTGGCTCGACAGAGGAAACTATTGGACGTGTAGCCAACCGTCGTGATGCCACTACGTAGCTGACTATGCCACGAGCAAGTCTACCGACGTAGCAGACCCGAGAGAAAATGTAAAAAATAATGCAATGTTGGAATTGTTGGATGCTGCGAAACAACGGAAACTTCACAGATGGTCAAACAGATGGTCAAACAGATGGTCAAACAGATGGTCAAACAGATGGTCAAACAGATGGTCAAACAGATGGTCAAACAGATGGTCAAACAGACTGTCGAATGGGCGAGTCAAAGGTCAGATGCAGGACAAACGGACGGTGGTCAAGTAGGGGTCATTTTTGTTCAATTTAATTTTGTTTACTTTCGTTCTGTTTATCTACAGGTAAATAATTTTGATTATATCAATATCCATTTTTCACTTTCAATTCCCCAATCCCCCAAACCCAATTTTCCCCAAACCCAATTTTCCCCAAACCCCATTTCACCCGTCCCATTTCACCCCGTCCCATTTCACCCCGTCCCATTTCACCCCGTCCCATTTCACCCCGTCCCATTTCACCCCGTCCCATTTCACCCGTCCCCATTTCACCCCGTCCCCATTTTCACCCGTCCCCATTTTCACCCCGTCCCCATTTCACCCCGTCCCATTTCACCCGTCCCATTTCACCCGTCCCCATTTCACCCGTCCCCATTTCACCCGTCCCCATTTCACCCCGTCCCATTTCACCCCGTCCCATTTCACCCCGTCCCATTTCACCCCGTCCCATTTCACCCCGTCCCATTTCACCCCGTCCCATTTCACCCCGTCCCATTTCACCCGTCCCCATTTCACCCCGTCCCATTTCACCCCGTCCCATTTCACCCGTCCCATTTCACCCGTCCCATTTCACCCGTCCCATTTCACCCGTCCCATTTAACCCGGTCCCATTTCACCCGTCCCATTTCACCCCGTCCCATTTCACCCCGTCCCATTTCACCCGTCCCATTTCACCCGTCCCATTTCACCCGTCCCATTTCACCCGTCCCATTTCACCCGTCCCATTTAACCCCGTCCCATTTCACCCGTCCCATTTCACCCGTCCCATTTCACCCGTCCCATTTCACCCGTCCCATTTCACCCGTCCCATTTCACCCATCCCATTTCACCCGTCCCATTTCACCCATCCCCATTTTTCCCATTTTCAATCCCGCGTTTATTTAATAAATTTCAACTTTCAATTCTATTATTTTAATTCTGTTAATTTAATTATTTTCTGTTTCATTTTCATTTAATGGACGAAAGGACCAACAACCGGTCGAAGGGCTGGTGATTGGGTAAACAAACCAACGGTAAATTGGACAGACCAATGGTCGAAGGACAGCATTGGGGATATACGAGACGATGGTTCTGATGGGCAGACGAATGGGCAGACGTTTGCCACGCACTAGAGATGCAGATGAAACCGACGAAACAATTGGTTAAACAACCGAGAAGATACCTCAACAACAACACTAGAGATATGGCCAGATTTGAGTGGAGGCGGACTTAGATTTCTGGAAGTTGCGCATGATTTACGTGATTACATACATCAACATCATTAGTACCGGTACAACCAAAATAGAAACAGCGACAATAATAATTACAATCGATAATAATAATAATAGCATTAAAATTAAAAATTAAAGAATATAATAATAATTATAATTGATAAAAATAATATCAATAATTAAAAATAATAAAATAATAATTATAGGCCTATATAAAGACAATAATAAGTAAAAATAATTTAAGAAAATCAAAAAAGTATAATGTAAATATAAAAATGTAAAATTAGTAACAATAGCAACGATACTACAACTAGCAGCCACATTAGCCTAATAATTAACTACAGTAATCCCAGCAGGATCAACAGCAAACTTTGGCCTGCTATGCAGGAGAAAATTTGAATTTAGATAGCAACTCCCACTAGGCTACCATGCAGCATTAGACCTACCCAATATTAATAGGATAATTTTATGGCAATATCTACTAGCACAGGGAACGCCTACAGAAAAAACATACAGCGGAAACAGGGAGACAATCACAATAGTGAATTTTTATGGGCCTATATACCCTTTTAGCAATGTGTCACCCTTCTGGTCGACAAAAATATAAAAGTCTGGCAAACTCATTGATTACAAGACCAGACCACGATAGACGTTATTGTGACTTATGACTTAACTTACAAAAAATATTTAATTACGACATTTATATTAGACTACAAGACTCCTGCTAGAGTTTCAAGTCTAAATTTAATTATGAAATTTGTGTTAGGCTACAAGACTCGTGCTAGCTTTGCTATAGAAAAAAGTAAAACGCCTTTAAAATAGTCTACCCACATTATAGTCTCGAGACATTCTTCTAACTTAGGAAATTTTTGAACTTAAACCAAATTTCGAATTCACAGTTTTACGTCTAGGTTGTAATTTTAGTAAGCCGTGACACTTAATTCAGTTGTCAAGACGAAGTTAAGATTTAAAACAATCATTTGCCATTGACAAAGGTCAAAGCGCCTTTCCAAACCTTACAGTCCCGAGACTTTCTCTAAATTAGGGAAAAAAATTAACATTAACGAGTTTCGAATTCACCGTTTTCGAAGAAAGAAGTCGTAGCCTAGAATTGCGTCGCGTCATCGTCTTCCAGAGCTGAGCGGCAGTAAGTTCGAACATCTGTTTGACCTTCAAGTTTCCTCCGTCCGCAGTTGTAGGCTACAGCTGACTTCAATTGACCCCATCGCACGAAAAGCTTTTCTTCGAATGCCGTTTGATGTAAGCTTATTGTTGACCACACATTTCTCCGGGCCACTCATCTGACTATCCTAGCTAGACAAACACAGCTGCCTTAAGAGAATGCAGTCAATCAGCCGAGTTCGTCATGGGTCAGCGATTCTCCCGCTCCGCAAAATTATATAGCGCAGATACTACACACAGCCACAATAATATTTTAATTACACTGACCTATGATCATACGAGTCTTCCTGAAGATCTTTGTTTTAGGCCTACTATGCTTTGAGAAAGCAGGGCAGCACGCTCGTTAGGGGTAAATGAAGTGATAGCCTACTAAGGAAAGTTGAGGTGCTGAGAATCAGAGTGGGTTAAATTAAATTCTCACATACGTACGGTGTTAATGCTGCCAACTAATTCACTTGTTGTCAAGAAAGCAACTGCCAGAGCAGCCTACTCCATCTTCTTCCTTGTATTTGTCTTGCCTGTCGACAATGTGCTTGAATTGGGTGGGCACGGCATTCGCCAAGGTCCCTATAGAAGTTGCCAAGGAAGCAATGCGTCGAGCATAGGAACACTTGATAGCCCAGGAGTCCAGGGTATCCTATCGATAAGGCGACTTCGAAAGGGCGACCATCAAAAGAGCGACTTCAAAAGGGCGACTATTTTAAAGGCGACTAATTAAAAGAGCGACCATCAAAAGGGCGACCGATCTAAAGGGCGACCATCAAAAGGGTCGCCCTTTCGAAGTCGCCTTATCGATAGTGAACCGTTAGTAGCTAGCTCTGTTAGTAGCTGCTCTGTTAGTAGCTAGGCTACTAACAGAGCAGACGGTCTGCAATACATATATATACATACATACATATATATAGGCTATATATATATATATATATATATTAATATTAGCCTATTACTATGATGCAGTTTAGTTAAGAGTAGGCCTAAATAACTTTCCACGCGTTCCCATAGCATACTTTGGCCATGAACAACAGAGCACAGCATGTTGGTCAATCATTATTATAAAAGGTTCTTCTACAATTCGCAGCAGAATTATATGTAGCCTACGTAGGCCTATACCGGTAGGTCCCTAAGTAATTTGTCAGCAATGTAGGCTGAAATCACGTCATTTGTAATTACTAGGAACTTAATTTTGGCTATCTAGTAAACCTAATTTAGGAAATTGTAATTCAATTGCATGTTAGGCCCTATGGGCTACTCCCCCCCGTCTGTAATTTTGCCTCCGTGACTACACACACACACACACACACACCCGTCACAATCCTGCACAATCTTCTTCTTTCTTCTCTTCCATCCGTTTCCTGACGATGAGGCCCTTATGAAGTTTCTCCACAGTGCTCTGTTCCTGACAGTTTCACCCACCATGGTCAAATTCATGTTTTTTGCATGTTAAATCATCCTTGATATTGTCTATCCATTTCTCTCGTTGTCTCCCTCTGCTCCTTTCTCCTTCAACATGTCCATGCAAGGGCGCGAGCGGTAATCTTTTTCCGTCCATCTTTCCACGTGACCATACCACTTGAGTCTTCTCTTTTGTATCTTTTCCACTACTGTTTCCTCTGCTTCTAATTCCTTTCTTGTTGTTGTATTTCTGATCTTGTGTTTTCTGCTTATGCCCTTGATTTTCCAACTCATCTCTACCATCAGCAGTCTCCTTTCATCTTCTTTCCTCAAGGTCCAGCATTCTTATCCATACAATAACACAGGTTCCACCAACGTATGGTACAGCTTCCTGCACAATAGCTATAGGCTTATAGTCATAGTGCAAATTAAGTCTCTATATTGATAAAAGCATATGTAGCCTATTAATTCAGAACACGCTTAGGCCATATAGACCTATACAGGGTGCGCCAAAAAAGACCCCCTTAGGTTTTTTGCCAATATTTTGACCAAAAGTAGAAATTTCCAAATGAAATTTTACAGGCTTATAGACAATTCATATTTACACATAATGGCCAGATTTCATCAAAATATTTCAAACGGAACAAAAGTTATATCACTTTTAGTGAGGTCACCCCACCCCCCGTTTTTTGACGATTCAAAAACGAAGCGCAACAAAAAATAGGTTTTTTGCCAATATCTTGGCCAAAAGTAAGAATATCGAAATGAAATTTTACAGGCTTATATAGACAATTCATATCTGCACATGGTGTTCAGATTTCATCAAAATATTTCAAACAGGACAAAAGTTATAGCACTTTTAGTGAGGCCACCCACCGTTTTTTGACGATTCAAAAACGAAACGCGGCAAAAAGTAACAAAAACACGATTTTATTAAGCCTGATATCAAATAACTGTTGTCAAATGAACTTGGTAGTGCTTCACAACTTGTGTTCAATGAGCCCACCACCCGTGCCAAAACTTCTTTTGAGTCCCTTTGCAAAGTTCTTGATGGACCTGTTGATTAATCTGACAGATTCCTTTTTTACCAATTTTATTGTCATCTTGCTAAGTGACTTCTCAGTGACGCGCAGCTTCGCTGGTGCCATGTTTCTTTTTAAATGGTAATAATAATGATCATCTGGCAATATCAAGGCTATTTGATAACAATTATTTAAGATGAGACTTAATAAAATCGTGTTTTTTGCTACTTTTTGCTGCGTTACGTCTTTGCATCGTCAAGAAACGGGAGGTGGCCTCACTAAAAGTGGTATAACTTATGTTCTGTTTGAAATATTTTGATGGAATCTGACCACCATGTGCAGATTTGCATTGTCTTTAAGCCTGTAAAATTTCATTTCGATATTCTTATTTTTGGCCAAGATATTGACCAGAATAATTAGATTGGTTTTTTGTTACTTTTTGTTGCGTCGCGTTTTTGAATCGTCAAAAAACGGTGGGTGACCTCCCTAAAAGTGGTGTAACTTTTGTTGTGTTTGAAATATTTTGATGAAATCTGGCCATCATGTGTAAATATGAATTGTCTACAAGACTGTAAAATTTCATTTCGAAATTCTTACTGTTGGCCAAGATATTGGCAAAAAACCTAGGGGGGGTCTTTTTTTGGCGCACCCTGTAGATAATTTATAGCCTAGTGCAGGGTGAGAATTCCCGGGGGCTGGGGTCAACCCCAGTCTTTCTTAGAGCCCCGTGTTAAAATATCTTTTTCACACCCCAATTCCAAGTGGATCATTGTCCAGCCCCCCAGCTATTTTTCCACAATTCTCACACTGGCCTGGTGCATGCTGAAACCATCAGAGACGTCATCTGAAATTAGATCAGCCGTGTCTTCGGTCGTTTTATCACGATGTGCTGTTTTGTCACCGTATCTGCATGAGAAATATATAATAGGCTATCTCTCTGAAAATGTCAGAAGTAACATCCGGTGAGAGAGAGAGAGAGAGAGGGAGGGAGAGGGGGAGAGAGAGAGAGAGAGAGAGAGAGAGAGAGAGGTTCGTCTGACGTCAAATGCATTCTTCGAAATTCTATCTCCGACTGCGTCTAACAACAATAGACGTTCAGTCACTATAGGCATTGTCCCCATTAATAATAATAGACGGGAAAAGGTCAACGCTCATCGTCCATTTTCTATTCCTAGGCATATGGTTGATAGCACAGTCTTCCATACAGAGTCCATGGCTTGCCCGTCATCTGCATGTTTCCTTCATTTATTCATTCATTCATTCGTTCGTTCATTCATTCGTTCGTTCACTCGTTCATTCATTCATTCATTCATTCATTCATTCATTCATTCATTCATTCATTCATTCATTCGTTCATTCATTCATTATGGAAATTTATATAGCGCCATTTAGATGCCTAGGCTATTCAGAAGCGCTCCCATCCCGCCACCGCTAAAGAGAAAGGTCTTCAGAAATTGGCAGAAAGCAGACAAATTATTCCGAGGTAATAGGCCTAAGCACAGGCTCAGAGACGATATATAGGCATATTGACGATTTGAAGATCGATGCATGACGTAGGCCTATGGTTAATGTGCAATGTGTAATCTAGTGGGATGTGAGACAATTAATATTATTGGTACAGTCACTACAGCGTTATACCTGGATGCTCGAGATCTGTAAAGCGTCTGCGAGATCTGTCTGTTAGTCTCTTGCTCTCTGTCTCTCTTTGTCTCTCTCTCTCTCGCTGTCTCTCTGTCTCTCTCTCTCTGTCTGTCTCTCTCTGAATCTCTCTGAATCTCTGATTCTCTCTGAATCTCTTTTTCTCTCTGTCTCTGCTTCTCTGTCTCTCTGTCTCTCTGTCTCTGTCTCTCTGCCTCAGTCATTCGATTCTATCCTCTCTGTAGAAACGAAATAAATCCATTTATAACGTCACTTCGAATCTGATCATCCATATTATATATATATATATATATAATTATATTTTGCATGTATATACATGTATATACACAATGTTACACATACAGGCTACAGCCTACACGCATATATATATATATATATGTGTGTGTGTGTGTGTGTGTGTAATTTTGCGTAAGCTTATACAATGATTAACGCACTCTGAAAAGTCGGCTAATCAAGTCCGTATAGCCTAATCTATATAAACCGAATCTTCTTAACATTACAAGAAGTTACGACTTGTTGCAATGTGCAGCTACACAGCGCACAGCAGCGTGACATAGAATTAGGAGATGTTTTGCTCTCTGAGTGCTTCCTCGTCACGACGTCATGCCTCTCAATTCTCTTCTAAATTACTCGTCGTCGTCGGTTCATTAGCTTTTCCTTTTAGGATAATTTCTGTTGACCTCGGTCTTGAATCGTAAACCTATAATCTTCAGTCGATCGACTTAAATATTCTGATCGGTCGCATTGTGTGTTTGCGAATGGAGTAAATTCAATTCAACTCAATTCGTTAATATTGCTGACTTAATTACTGATTACTTTTATTGCTTACTTAATCACTTATTTCTTTTATTACTTACTTGATTACTTATTACTTTTATTGCCTGCTTAATTAGGCTACTTATTGCTTTTGTTGCCTGCTTAATTACTTATTGCTTTTGTCGCCTGCTTAATTACTTATTGCTTTTGTTGCTTACTAAATTACTTATTTCTTTTATTGCTTACTTAATTACTTATTACTTTTATTGCTTACTTAATTACTTAATTACTTATTGCTTTTGTTGCCTGCTTAATTACTTATTGCTTTCATTGCATACTTAATTACTGATTACTTTTATTGCTTACTTAATTACTTATTACTTATATTGCATACTTAATTACTGATTACTTTTATTGTTTACTTAATTACCTATATTAGTTTTATTGCTCAGTTAATTGCTTATTTGTAGGCTTGTTTCCAATAGGCCTACACTTGGGTCTATGCCGGGCGCTATGACAAGTGCACATATAAACGTATAATTATATGACATTGCTACTGACGACAATGGATATTGGATAAGTGGATATATGTTCGTCGCCTTGCAACCGAAATGTTGCAGGTTCGAATCCACATCAAGTCGACTCGTATAGACCTTGAGCAGGTCCTTCACTCGCAATTGCTCAGCGCTTCGGCGTGAAACTCCGATGCTGTGCCCGGGCTGTAGTCGGGAGCGCCTCTGAGTAGGGAACTTGAAGTGGCGCTATAGAAATGAAAATAAATCAGATAAATAACCTAAATAAAATAAAATAACGCATAGCAGGCAGCACTAATTTAAAACGATTTCAAACATCGTCCGTATAAAACTGTGACAAACACCGCTAATGTGCATGTCAAACCAGTAGCGACTCTAGCGACACCGTCGACAGAAAAAGATTCCAACCAAAATCAATACGCAATATAAACACGAGGTGAAGCCACCAGCGTATTTCTTACATCATGGGAGCTTGAAGAGGCGCTATAACAAGTGCACATGCATACATACAAGCAAACAAATAAGTAAATACACGCAGTGAAAATTTTAGATTTGTTGTTACGTAATCCGCGCGTGTTGTTGTCGCCGTGGGGTCACTTTTAAGATAAGGGACCTCTTTTCCATGTGCAATGACAAGGACATGACAAGCGGGCCTAAGCACATATACATGTAGGTCCTACTGAAATACATCGACTGCTCAGTAATTGATCGTGTGGTTCGTACATTCGTGATATATACATTATAAGCTGCACTGGCGTAGCCAAGGGGGAGTTTCGGGGGTGAAACCCCCCCATTGGCTTAGGGAAAAGTTTTTTAGAGGTTATTTATCAACTTGAATAAGAGAAAAAACAAAACAATGGCCTGTACCAACAATTGTTTCTCTTACTTTGTTCCTTTTGCTTCTTTATTCCCTTTTTATTTACTGTAATATTGTTGGGTTGGTGTCAGGAAGAGCATCCGGCCTGGCCATAACCCCCCCCCCCCATCGTAAATTCCTGACTACGCCACTTATAAGCTGTATAGGTCTACGCCGCCTATCCCGACATCTGTTGCCTCTTTCCCGCGACTTCGTTTGACTTACCAAGGCTTCCTCTCTGCCTTTATATGCATGTCTCTCTCTCTCTCTCTCTCTCTCTTTCTCTCTCTCTCTCTCTCTCTCTCTCTCTCTCTCTCTCTCTCACTGTCTCTCAATGTCTTTCTCTGTCCCTCTCTACATGTCCTTCTCTATACGTATCAATCAGCCCATGCTCTAATCTGATCTGAGCGCCTGCATGCCCATGAACTCGATCAATGTCCGATTACAAAAACTGGACCATCAAATAAACTTACATATATGTACATATATATATATATATATATACAAAATCGCGCGCACAAAAACGCGACATTCAAAACCGTATATGCATGTATTTTTCAATGTAAATGTAATGTATGAAGGCTATGTGTGTATTAAACATGTTTGCATGTATATATTTGTTCATTTGTATTTGCACTTGTTATAGCGCCCTTCAAGCCCTCTACTCAGAGACGCTCCCGACTACAGCGCGGACACTGAATCGGAGTTTCACGAGAATCGCAGAGCAATTGCGAGTGAAGGACTTGCCCAAGGACCCTCAGCGGCGGCTTGAGTTGGATTCGAACCTGCAACCCTCCGGCTGCAAGGCGACGAACATACCTACTACACCACCACGCCCCACAAATATATGTGTTTGCTTTATGTATATATTTATGTTTGAATGCACGTCGTGTGCAGCCTATGTAATAGTATCATTGTTTAGAATTGACCATGACTATGCATGCATGTAGGCATGTCGGTATACATACACAAGTATAGGCCTAAAATTATGCATCTGTTCACTTAGGCTACATGTATACAGTGGCGGCGCCAGGATTTCAGTTTTGGGGGTTAAAGCCTCCCGGAGGAAATTTTCCATTTTCATCCGCCAAAATTCCTGACGACCTTTTTTAGTCATCCGGTCGAAAATCGCGGAAATATTTCTGTTATTTAGCATGTTAAAAAACCCCGATGGCCCTTTTTTAGGGGGTGGCTTAGCCTTTTATTGGGGGCTTAGCCCCTAGCCCCCTAGCACCGCCCCTGCATGTACAGCGCATTTTTAGAACTGCACAAAGGCACAAAGGCCCACAATAAATTCCTCAGACAGAACAACTGGTGCTGATGCTGGTAGGCTATAATCTGGTCGTTAATCTTCGTTGCATATTCCATGCATAGGCGTACGGGACATTTCGGCAGTGGGGGGGGCAAAAAAATTTTTTGCCCAAAAAATCTGACGACCTTTTTTTTTTTTTTTTTTTTTTTTTAGTCATCCGCCCAAAATTCCTAAGATTTTCCCGTCCGAAAAATCTTACGACTTTTTTTACCCATGCGTGCCCGAAAAATCCCTCCCGTACCTGTTTTGCCCGAAAAAATTCTCCGAAATTTTTTTGCCCGTCCAAGCCTCTTTTGCCCGAAAAACACATTTGCCCGAAATTTGGGGGGGCATTTGCCCCCCCTGGACCCCCGCCTCGTACGCCTATGATTCCATGCGATACCTTCCTTCCATCCATCCATCCATTCTTCCATCCATCCATCCATCCATCCATCCATCCATCCATAAAAGCAGTCGACGAATATTTTAATGGATCCGTTCCTGGATAGATGAGTCTGCGGCTGCAGCCGGTTGCAGCAGCTGAAACAGCGTCTTCCTAATCATATCGTGCGTCACCAGATGTGACATTTGCCCGAAGAGCGACGCAGTCAACTGGAGTCTACGGCTGCTTATTAGGCGATAACAGCTGCTGCTGCTGTTGACAATGGTGACGACCATAATGACGATGACGCAGACGATGATGTCATGATGACGATGACGCTCACGGTGACGACGATGACGATGATGACGCTGACGTAGACGTCATGATGTCATGATGACGATGACGCTCACGATGATGACGATGACGATGATGACGCCGACGCAGACGTCATGATGTCATGATGACGATGACGCTCACGATGATGACGATGACGATGATGACGCCGACGCAGACGTCATGATGTCATTATGACGATGACGCTCACGATGATGACGATGACGATGATTTCGTCGCCGAGCCGAGTCATCCAACGAGGATGACGATGACGCAGACGATTATGACGATGATGCTGACAATGATGACGATAATACGAGCGATGCCGATAGTACCGACGACCACGACACCAACCTCCCTGACAATGCCACGATGTGCGGCGTGGTGGTGTAGTTGGTATGTTCGCTGCCTTGCAGCCGGAGGGTTGCATGTTCGAATCCACCTCAAGCCGCCGCGTAGTGACCTTGGCCCACTACTTCACTCGCAATTGCTCAGCGCTTCGGCGTGAAACTCCGATGCTGTGTCCGCTCTGCCATCGGGAGCGCCTCTGAGTAGAGAGCTTGAAGGGGCGCTATGACAAGTGCACATGCAAACGTTTACAAACAGACTATACACGACATTGCCACTGATGACAATGACGCCAGTGATGACGTCAGTGGCTATACTTGAAACTGCTTTAACGAGATTGTTGACCTACATCTGTAACGGTAAATACTTTTCGAGCGGACTAACGAGATGTCATTTGCTATTGTCATCCTATAGAGATTCGATTTTTTTCGCAGCTCAGAATAATAATTCTCGGAACCATGGTCCGATATGATTCTGTCGCTATTTTTTTTATCCCGGCGGCTTAGCGTCATCGGCACGCGGTCGACAGAGTGGGCTAATCCGAAGGAAGGAAGGAAGGAAGGAAGGAAGGAGGGAAGTAAGGGAGGAAGGAAGAAAGGAAGGAAGGAGGGAAGGACGGAAAGAAGGAAGGAAGGAGGGAAGGAAAAAAGGAGGGAGGAAGGAAGGAAGGAAGGAAGGAAGGAAAGAAGGAAGGAAGGAAGGTAGGAAGGTAGGAAGGAAGGAAAGAAGGAAGGAAGGGAAGAAGGAAGGAAGGAAAGAAGGATGGGAGGATGGGAGGATGGAAGGAAGGAAGGAAGGAAGGAAGGAAGGAAGGATGGAAGGAAGGAAGGAAGGAAGCAAGGAAGCAAGGAAAGAAGAAAGGAAGAAAGGAAGAAAGGAAGAAAGGAAGGAAGGAAGGATGGAAGGAAGGAAGGAAGGAATGAAGGAAGGAAGGAAGGAAGGAATGAAGGAAGGAAGGAAGGATCGAAGGGAGGAAGGAAGGAAGGAAGGAAGGATGGAAGGGAGGAAGGAAAGAAGGAATGAAGAAAGGATGGAAGGAATGAAGGAAGGAAGGAAGGATCGAAGGAAGGAAAGAAGGAAGGAAGGATGGAAGGAAAGAAGGGAGGAATGAAGGAAGGAAGGAAGGATCGAAGGAAGGAAAGAAGGAAGGAAGGATGGAAGGAAAGAAGGGAGGAAGGAAAGAAGGAATGAAGAAAGGATGGAAGGAATGAAGGAAGGAATGAAGGAAGGAAGGAAGGAAGGAAGGAAGGAAGGAAGGAAGGAATGAAGGAAGGAAGATGGGCGATTGTAATGAGATTGGTGGCTTTATGTGTATTGTGTTCTATATCATCGACAAATTCTTAGGGCAGAAAATGAGGAAGAAGACCTGATGAAGAGGAAGAGGAAGAGGAGGAGGAGGAGGAGGAGGAGGAGGAGGAGGAGGAGGAGGAAGAGGAGGAAGAAGAGGAAGACAAAGAGGAAGAGAAAGTGGTGGCGGAGGAGGAAAAGAGTGAAGGGAGGAGCAGAAGGAGCAGAGGAAAGGGAGTAGTGGAAGGAAGGAAGAAGCAGGCGAAAGGAGGGAGAAACGGCCGGAGCAGGGAGGAGCAAGAGGAGCAGGAGGAGTAGGAGGAAGTGAGAAGTAGGGGAGCACATCACGTTTGTCGAAAATGCCACTGCCTGATAATATATAAAAGGAGTTGAATTTCCGTGAGTATATATATATATATATATATATATATATATATATATATATATATATATATATATATATATATATATATATATATATAGTCATGACTCATATTACCTGAGCGCAATTACTTTTATCTGCATGGCCCAAGGACACCGATTGCTTATAATTATGTGACGAGATCTAGGAATGTCCGTGCGAGATGTAGGCCTTTATGAACTTATATAAAGTGGATTAAACTGATGACAAGATCCTAGGATTTCGTATGATTTCCCATTTCCGAGATTAAACGCAGTTTATACAAATTTAAGCTTTAGAGAGTTTATGTCGGTCCGTAGAAGATAACGTAACAGAATCTTCCATCGTCGAGCATTATGATTAGGCTAATCTAGGCTACTTATATTAGTTTTGCTCCTGCATCTTCGCGAGTTTGGCTTAGGGCCCCCCCCCAAGTCTTAATCCAGCTTTGCAGCTAACGGGCTTGATCACATCGATCGGCGTGTGTCAGATGTGTTTGCTTAGGTCGAAGTGACCTTGCCATGTTGTATAATAGAAGGGACCATAATATCAAGTTTAGCCGCAAGTGCTACTGCTTGGTAGAAGTTGGCTCCGTACATTCATTTTCTAAATGGCGCGCAAGGTCAGCCGTTTGCTTTTGGGACGATTAAATCGTCAAAGAAGCAATCGGTTGACCTATAAACATTTTATATAGTAATAGGACTATATCCGTGCGAGATGTAGTCTATGTATACAGTGTATTCAAATTTATAACAAGACGGGCGCGTTTCCAGTCTTTTACTATTTCTGAGATAATGTGCAGTCTATGTTTAAAGAATTTAAAGCAGCGATTAAATCGTCAAAGAAACATTCGGTTGACCTATAAACATTTTCTATAGGAGTAGGATTATATCCGTGCGAGATATAGCCTATGTATACAGTGTATTCAAATTTATAACAAGACGGGCGCGTTTCCAGTGCTTTACTATTTCCGAGATAGGCCTAATGTGAAGACTTAATCCAGCTTTGCAGGTGACGGGTATCTTGGCGTGTCAGGTGAGTGGCTGTGGGTCGAGGCGACCTTCTTTTTATAGACGAAAGATGTGGTGGAGATTATTATAAAGGCGATGTCTGTATAAATAATTATACGCGTGACGTCATGACATGACGTCATTAAGGGTATTCGTTCTCCCTTCTACACTCTTTCATCTAGTCCATCTGTCCATCTCTACCTTCCAGAAGGTCGCTGTGACCTTTAAAGCAGTTTTTAATATAGTCCACAACTCCCCATTCTTGGGTGAGGGGATTCAGATTTCGAGGGCGGGAAAAACGGCCGTTTCTGGGCAGACGAGAACAGTAGAACTGCTGAGTCGAGGCACCGACGACACCCTTTGATCGGACATTTTGAAAAAGATGCAAATTCTGGTACTCTAAAATATTATGAGTTTTTTTATTAGTCTTTGGCAACTATTTGTGCCAAATTTTGCCCAAAACATCCCAGTGAAATTAATTGCATAAACCATAGTGAGACCATTCTCTCTACTAGCCTATAATGATTAATGAACTCAGGGCTGTTTTTAAAGGAATTTTATAACTACACAACTTCTTCTTTCCCTTCCCATCGTCCATGGTAAATTACTTCCAATCGGAGGACAATGACCTTTTTGTTAGTTTTCACTGTACATAAGTGCTTCTACAACTGAACAAATACATTTAGAACTGCACATTTTGTGTGCAACTGCACGTTAAAAAAGCCCTGAATGAACTCTTCATTCGGTCTCAATGCTTCGTTCTGTCATTGCTTTCTATAGCCTATATATTTCTGTCCAGGTAACGGCCTCGGTTGTCATAAACCCTGGTCAAATCGGATCCATTCGTCGTCTGAGAAGAGCGCGTTTTTGTCTGTATTCTAGTTCTATGAGTGCAGCTTCGCGCCTATTCTGTAAACTCTATATACATAGCGATCCTTGGCGACTTGTTCTTCATGTGCAACTGTGACCGCCACGCGTTACCTGTCATGTTCCGTCGTGTGGAATTATTGGAAGTTGTCGAGAATTGTGTGGTGAGGTCTCTATAGTACCTATGGGGTCGTCCATAAATGACGTCACGCGCTTATGGGGGTGGGTAGGGTCACACATTTTGTGACGATTTGTGACGGTCCGCTACTAGATATCATATACGACTTTTGCATTGTATTGTATTGTATGTAAGCATTTATAAAGCGCCACTTACAGACTATCTATTCAGAGGCTCTCAGCGTGACAGCCCCGAGGAAATAAGAAAGACTTCAAGCTCAGCGAATGGCTGAAGATGACACCCAAACAGGATCTTACTACGGACCGTGGGAGGGAGGTCATTCTACATAGAAGGGTCCACAATTTGCCTTTAAGCAACGTGACGAGGGGAGGGGTTAAAAAATCGTCCTAAATTGCTTGACGTCATTTATGGACGGCCCCTTTGGGAATCGTCTACTTCTAACTTAAGAACCTAGAGTGACAAAGTGCTCCACAACACGAGGCGGAAACATTGGACTGCTCCGCTTTTCCCGAGTGTAATAGCTTCCTAGTCTCCGGATCTTGGTCTTGGTCGGCCAGCGCTGATCGTCTGCGGTTGATGTCCACGTCGGTTCGAGCACGCCCACCTGCCCTGCCCGGAGGCTGCAGCGCCGCCGCCGCACGTGCGGGTCCTCGGGCTGACGGCGGCGGCAACGCCAGCGAACTCGAACGGCCGGAGATGGGGCAGCTGGGGCGCCTGCTGATGTTGCGCTGCCGGATGCGGCGGATGGTGATGTGAGCGACGGAAGATGAGAAGACGAGTCGGCTGCTTCTGGGAGGATGATGACGACGAGTTGGGAAGATGGATACAACTGCAGAAGACGTCGCGCAGACCGCGCTTCAGCTTGACGGTGAAGCATGCGTAGAGGATGGGGTTCATGGCGCTGTTGAGGAGGGCGATGGTGTCGGCGAAGGCGACGACCGCCTGCGGAATGGCGTACCTGTACTCACTCCAGATGTAGATGAGGTGAACGACGAAGTACGGCGTCCAGCAGGCGATGAAACTGCAGATGATGCAAAGCGTCATCTTGATCGTCTGGATCTTCGCCTTCGAGATGCCTCGCTCGCGACGGAGGGTCGTGCCAGCCTTCGACGTCTGCGGGGAGGAGCCCGACCCGGACGTCCCCCAACGTCCGGTTTGGGGTCGCAGGGTGGGCGACCTCCCCTGAACGGGCTGGACGGGCGATGCGGTGGTCGACGAGAGTGGCGTCTGCTTCGTCTGGCGCCATACCGCACGTACGACGTTCATGTAGCAGAAGCTGATGATGAGCGTTGGAACGATGAGGATGTACATCGCCATGACGGTGAAGTAGGCCTTGCGCTGCCACCAGGCGCTGTAGCCGCGACTGGCGCATTCGTACTTGATCTGCCCGTCAGAGTAGATGCCAACCGACACCTGCTTCCAGATGATCACCTGAGTAGCAGGGCAGCAGCAGAAACACGCTATTAGTAATTTATACGCCGTTGGTGTCATGGTAAAATTGCGGGGCTTTTTAAAATAATAATAATAATAATAATAATAATAATAATAATAATAAAAATAATAATAATAGTAGTAATAATAATAGTAGTAGTAGTAGTAATAATAATAATAATAATAATAATAATAATAATAATAATAATAATTACGACAATTTCTATGGCGCCATAGCACAGCCATGCTGCTACAAGAGCGCCTTGACAACGACAAACACAACGTGCAGTTCTACAAAAAACCTGGAGTTGTGCAGTTGTTAAAGCAGTCTTGTGCAGTGATGACCATTAAAAAAAGGTGATTGCAGCCGGTTCACTGCACGGAAAAGTGAATTGGAACGAAGGGCTTGTGCAGTGAAATATATGGATGACAGCCAAATTTGAAAAGTGGATGACTAAAAAAAGGTCATCAGCTTTTACCGCGGAAGACTTGTGACTTTTGGGGGAAAAATTTTCTGACAGACGACTAAAAAAGGTCGTCAAAAATTGTTGCCGCTAAAGCCACAATAGACTAAAATATTACTGGTTGTGCAGTTATAAAAATTTAATTAAAAAATTCCATTAAAAAAGGTCATCAGAAATTTTGGCCACTAAACCCACACTAGATTAAAATTACTGGTTGTGCAGTTATAAAAATTTAATTAAAAAATTTAATTGAAAAAAGGTCGTCGGAAATTTTGGCCGCTTAAGCCACACCAGATTAAAATTACTGGTTGTGCAGTTCTAAAAAGTCATTGAAAAGTCCTGGTAAAATGGCATCGAATAGTGAAGCTGTTAGTGGTGCGTATACAGTCGTTGCTACATGTATGTATATGCATGTATGTATGTAAATATATATATATGTACGTCTGGACTGTACATACATGGCTGTATGTATGGATCTCTAAGCCTCACGCTTAGGTGTCAGTTTTCGTGATAAATGCCAATTACCTGCTGCATGCATGGTGTGCAGTAGAGAGCAGACAGTCGTGTTCGTCTGCATATATAGACTCTATGCCATAGACTCTATGCCATAGACTGTTTAAGAAGATCATTAACAGACGACACGCAGACTCGTGAAAAGCAATCTGTGCTTTAGATTCTTGTTTGCACGTCGCTCACGATTCCTGACTGCATACAGGATGTGTATAGATATATTCAGGTTTTTTTTAACGTGCTGTTCTACACAAAATGTGCAGTTCTAAATGGATTCGTGCAGTTGTAGAAGCACTTCCGTCACGTTCCGTGCAGTTAAAACTAGTAAAAAATAGGCAATTTTCCTCAGATTGGGAGTAATTTACCATGGAGGACGAGAAAGGAGAGAAGAGGATGTGCAGTTGTAAAAATTCCTTAAAAACAGCCCTGGATATATTCAGATCAGCAGGAGACGTAGCCACACGGACTCACAGACGGATGGACAGACGGATGGACGGACGGACGGACGGACGGATGAATACAAGGTCGTAGCCAGGGTTTGATTGGGGGGGGGGTGTTTCACCAATTTCCCTTCCTAAAAAACTGATGACCTTTTTTAGTCATCCGGCCGAAATCTTCACAAAATGATGTCACCAAATAATTAATTCTGTTTTTTGGATTTTTCCAATTCATAGTTTTATTTCATGGTTTTTACATCATGTGCTCGTAAATGCATTCTATTATTTTTCACATTTTCCATTTCGGGGAGGGGGGTGTTCAAACACCCAAAACACCCCTAGCTACGGCCTTCGATGAATATCCATCCATTCGCTCGTCCGTGTACTTTTACTTTATCAACCTTCTGACTATTATATGCTTCAGACCAGTGGTTTCCAACCTTTTTTGCCTTTATATAGAGCCACTTTTTCTAAGTTGGAGGACACGAGGGCCACTATTTCTTAGCTGAAGGACATTAGGGGGGCCACAAGGCTAACATTTAACTAACTAAAAGCATATAAAATTGTTGTGATTGATTCAAAATAGAATGCTTGATGCTTTTATAGATGTCAAAATTGAATAATTTTTAATGGAACGTTATTATGTGTTCTATCCATATTATGTCTCCTGTCCAAATTGTCATTCTTTCACATATTTTTAAAAATTCTTTGAGAGATGAGGGGCAATTTTATTAGGTCTGGCGGGCCACTTTTGGCCCGCGGGCCACGGGTTGGGAACCGCTGACTTCAGACCGACTTACGGACGGACAGACAGACAGACGTATGGTCGAGTAAGTAGGATATATATATATATATATATATATATATATATATATATATATATTCAGAGGTCAATTAAATAGACCATAGTTCTGGAAATATGGTTGGAAGTGTTGGTTGGATGTTGGCAAGATGGACGGACGAATGAATCGACGAATGGACGGACACACATACAAGATGGCGGCTTATGCCCCATCTAATTGATTAGCCAATTGCGGAATTTCCATATGAAATGCTCTGCAGTTCGTTTTGCCAAATGGAATTGCCAGGTCGCCAATACATATTATTATACGTATCCACCAGAGTAACATCCACTCGGATCAGACACTTCTGGACGGTGACTAGACTAGTCTCCAGCCTTAAGATAAGTGCCGATACTTCCAGACAATTGTGTATACAGTAGCCTTAATTAGAAACATAATTGTTTGACTGGAATTATAGGTTATAATGTGGCCATTGATGCTTCCACTAGACATTTCGTGGCTTAGAACTTTTGCCGCCAAGATGTCGATGTCTGTACACCAAAGTGTGATCAGCCGTTGGTTAATAAAGAAAATACTTACTTACTTATCTACTTGCTTGCTTGCTTACTTACAAACACGAGTACTTGTTAGGAAAGCTGTATCTCAAGAGCCGATTTTCCCACCATAGAGCTTGTGCATAGCTGCTTTAAAGGAATTTTTTTAACTGCACCACCCCTTCTTTTCTTCCCACCCTTCATGGTAAATTACTTCCAATCAGAGGGCAATGACCTTTTTGCTAGTTTTAGCTGTACATAAGTGCTTCTACAACTGCACATTTTGTGTACAACTGCATGCACGTTAGAAAAGCACTGAGCTTGAGACATATACCAGTTACTTAGAGCATGACTATAGCCACAAGCAATGTTGCTTCACAAACTTGAAAGAGAATCGTAAACGCTTATATAG
Organism: Lumbricus terrestris; assembly: GCA_949752735.1. Taxonomy (NCBI): domain Eukaryota; kingdom Metazoa; phylum Annelida; class Clitellata; order Crassiclitellata; family Lumbricidae; genus Lumbricus; species Lumbricus terrestris. The sequence continues at coordinate 15,893,011 of OX457053.1, read as the reverse complement.
ACCTGTACTGTATACAGCTCTTCGTTGACGGAATTCCTCGTCATGGACCTTGAATGAGTATACCAATACAAGCCTACCATTACTAATTTACTATAGGTCTACGTTCCCCAAAATTTTGAATAGGCCTATAGGCCTATATAATGCTATTTATGAAGAAAACCCGCTTGGAAATCGAATCAGTGCGCCTCTAAATATCTAACGCTATTTAGCGTATATACGTTGAGTTCCGTCGACATACATGTAAAGGCCTATAGCGGCAAATGCGATATATATATATATATATATATATATATATATATGTGTGTGTATATAATGTACAGGGTGGGCCATAAAAAGTAACCCCTATGGTTTTTTGCCCATATCTTGGTCAGAAGTAAGAATTTCGAAATGAAATTTTACAGTCTTGAAGACAATTCATATTTACGCATGATGACCAGATTTCATCAAAATATTTCAAACCCAACAAAAGTTACACCACTTTTAGTGAGGCCACCCACCGTTTTTTGACGATTCAAAAACGTGACGCAACAAAAAGTGACAAAAACGACTTTATTAAGTCACATCTCAAATGACTGTTGTGAAATGAATTTGTTGGTGCTTCACAACACAAACGTCGCGTTTTTGAATCGTCAAAAAACGGTGGGTGGCCTCACTAAAAGTGATATAACTTTTGTTATGTTTGAAATAGATCTATTTTGTTAAAATTTGACCATTGTACGTAGATATGAATTGCCTTTAAGACTGTAAGGTTTCATTTAAAAATTCTTATGTTTGGCTAAGATATGGGCTAAAAACCGTAGGGGGTTACTTTTTTTATGGCCCACCTTGTATATTCTATTAACTTCTCTCCACAACTGATATATAGGTCGCGTCACTGTTAACATTCCTAATGAATTCCGACAAAATGTAAATCCTGGCGGGCGGTATACAACTAAATCAACAGGCATCACAAGGACTTTTCCTTTTATTGTTCGTGGTAACGTCAACGGACTTTGTCAGCTCCGGGCTTCATAGGGAAGTGGGGGAGGGGATATTACTACGCAATCTGCACGCAAGTGGCATATTTTATCAGCAACTTGCACGCGATCTCAGTTGTCCGCTCGATCTGCCTTCAGTCGTTGTCCAGTCTCATGTCTAATTATATGTGCTTCGATGTTGCGATAAACCAACGCAAAGTATAGCAGTGAATGAAACCAGTGATGATCTATTGTTGATGATTCCGCAGCCACGACTCGCAATCTTCACTAAGCCGCGCCATCCAACGTCAGGCAATGTCGACATATTTTGTTGTATCTTGCGACGTCCTCGGGAAGTTATTTTTCTTGCAAGGAAAATTTAGGTTTTACCCCCCCCTCCCGCAAACGGAGAAGAAAGATTCTCAGATGGCGGACCCTGCTTCGACTGCGGCGTCTGTTTGCAAATATAATCATCCCTTTAATCTTCAAACTGACCAAGCATGATCAGATCATAAATTAGCACAGAAGTCGAATTTTTAAGTAAGAAAATGGCGTAGCTTTAGTCTTCATGCCTATGGCTGGCTCTGGGCTATAGCTACTGCTCCTCTTTTTCTTCTTCTTCTTCTTCTTCTTCTTCTTCTTCTTCTTCTTCTTCTTCTTCTTCTTCTTCTTCTTCTTTTTCTTCCTCTTCTTCTTCTTCTTCTTCTTCTTCTTCTTTTTCTTCCTCTTGATCTTCTTCTTCTTCCTCCTCCTCCTCCTCCTCCTCCTCTTCCTCCTCCTCCTCCTTCCCCTCCTCCTCTTCCTCTTTCTTCTTCCTCTTCTTCTTCTTCCTCTTCCCCTTCCTCATCCTCATCCTCTTCCTCTTCCTCCTCATCCTCTTCCTCGTGAGTCCTCTTCCCATTGTCTTCTTCCAATTCCTCTTCTTATTCGTATTTCTCTTCTCCTCCTCCTCTTCTTTTTCTTCGCATTCTCCTTTTTCTCTCGTAGTCAGCTCCAACAGCCGTGTGTCCTTTCTTACGCCGTGAATTAAATACGCAAGAAAAATTCCTCTGAAATGAAGAGAGTGTATACACAGTTGCATTGAGTCACCGTTTAAGCCGGTTGGAATTGAACGGATTAACATTTTTTTTAAAATTTTATTAATTTTTTTATTTATTGCCAAAGAAACAAAAAGAACATGTTATTGTGTACAAGTAATAGATACAGAAACGGTCTCTGAGCAACATTGCCAGGCGTTGCTGAGTTTTTTTTACCTCTGCTTGCGCATCATAATTAAGCCAATAGAATTTCCGATTGCTTTTTTTTATTTTGTAATGTAATCTGGACACAAGAAACAGTTGCGACGTATTTTGTAGTGTATCGTCGTGCGCATACGCAGCTTAGTACAGTAATTGCAAATTTGCAGTTGAAAATTTATATATCGCCACTTCGGGAATCAGGATTTTCCGATCTACATTGTAGCATAATGGAATCATGATCACACGATCTACTATAGACTGGTCCTCAGCAAGGAGCAGTAGACCTATAAGTAATGAACATACATGTAGGCAGGGCTTTTTTAAACGTGCAGTTGCACACAAAATGTGCAGTTCTAAATGAGTTTGTGTAGTTGTAGAAGCACTCATGTACAGTTAAAACTAGCAAAAAGTTCATTGACCTCCGATTGGAAGTAATTTACCATGGAGGATGGAAAAGGAAAGAACAATCCTTAAAAACAGCCATGCATGTAGGTGTATTTCAGCAGCAACAGCTTTTAAAAATGGCAAAGCAGAAAGTTATATGCAGTGCTTAAAGTATGGAAAAATAAGTGCCTGGATGCCTCTTATCTTTTCAAAGGAAGTGCCTGGACGCCCCTTACCTTTCCAGTCATTGCTTGCAAATAAGTGGCTGGACGGCGTCCATATTTAAAAATAAGTGCATGGACGCCGTCCATGACCGTCCAGCCACACTTTAAGCTCTGGTTATAGGCCTAAACCTGGGTGTATTTCACAAAGGTTTCTGAATGCAAATTTCTCAGGTTTGCTTTGTGTATCATTAGTATCATCAGTGGCTTTGTGAAAAGAAATTTGCTAAAATAAAAATTAGGCCTAAATGAAAAAAATTAAACCAAATTGGGTGATGACAGATTGCAATAGGTTTAAATTGTAAAGAGCATGTGGAGAAGCAACTTAACGATTTACTTAAATGAAACCTTATCTACAAGCGGTCATGTGCACTTCTAAGTAGATTTAGTGGAGGAAAATAGAGAACCACGAAGTCTCTTTTTCAAAATCTGCAGACTACTAGATTGACGAATATCAATAATTGGTATTGTGTTCCACACTTGGGCGCCATAAGATTCATTTAACAGTAAACCGCCTAGTGTTAGATTGAGCTCTGACAGGGCGATACGCAGATAAATTCCTAGTGAAATGCGAATGGATGTCGGAGGCGTGAGGGAGGTACTCTTGGAATACCGAAGGAAGGAGACCGTGTTCGAGTCGAAAGAAGAACTCGCAAATTTGGAGATCCTTTATCTGGTCTATTTTTAGGAGATGAAGCTCACTAAAGGGAGGGTCAGTATGTTCCCATTTACGAATACCCACAATTATATGAACAGCCTTCCTCTGTAAGTCTATTCTGTCTGGTCTATTTCTAGGAGATGAAGCTCACTAAAGGGAGGGTCAGTATGTTCCCATTTACGAATACCCGCAATTATATGAACAGCCTTCTTCTGTAAGTTAATTAGTTTACGAAGCCTAGATTCGTAATTTTTCGTATGTTGATGCCCAAACCAGGTTGCAATACGTGAGGTGGGGTAGACTAGGGTATAATATAAATTCATTCTAATTGTCTTTGGTAAGATATAAGCAATGCGTGAAATAATACCAATATTCTTAGCAATTTTAGATGCAATTTGATTAATGTGAACTTTCCAGGTCAAACGTTGATCTATATTATGCACATCTAAGAATTTCGTCGACTCAACTTGATTGATGGAATCATCATCAATAAGCAAACAAAGATTGCCACTGGGGTTTATTTTCCGATGGGATTTAAATAAAATACAGTTTTTTTCTAAATTAATGGTGAGTGTATTTGCAGAAAACAAGTGTACTGCGGTACGGCACAGTGGTGCGCAGTGTTTTCTGTCACGATAATAAGGTTCTCAACAGTCCTTAGATATGTCTGATTACATCATTTGCAATTAGAACCAGCTTGAAGGTAGCCAGCCATTCTGTGACACTGAACGGTTGCCATGGTGGCAAAATAATCTTTTCTGGTTACGTTGGTACCTGGTGACAGCATCAGATTCATGATATACGGCAATAATATAATTATATATATAATTATATACTTATAATTGTAGTATAAGTATAGTGTAGAGCGTCGTGGTGCAATGTACTGTATACGGTACGGTACAGTGGTACTGTACTGTCACGATAATAAGGTTCTCAACAGCCCTTAGAAATTTCTGATTACATCATTTACAATTACAACCAGCTTGAAGGTAGCCAGTCATTCTGTAACACTGAACAGTTGCCATGGTGACAAAATAATCTTTTCTGGATACGTTGGTCCCTGGTGACAGCATCAGATTCATGACATACGGTAATATATATATATATATGTATATATAATTATAATTATATATAATATATGCTAGTACCGTGTTATTACCCGGAATCAGATGCATCTAGGCCACTCTCACGCCTATCAGCGACGGTACTATTAGCATTAAGCTTACTTTATAGTGACCATCGTATATTATAGTACTCAGAAGTACTTTCTATCTGTAGCGAAGATCCAGCTTAATTCACGCGAGGAAGTGAACCAGCCAACCTCAAGAGAGATCTCAACTGCGCATGAGTTCGCTAATTGGGTTGACTTCAACGCGTCTTAACCAAGCGTCTGTATATTATTTCAAGAACCTCTGAGTAGGTTTCGCATTGGTTCCAAATATGATTATTATTGACGCACGGTGTACTAATGAGCGCACGCAGGTCCACGAAAGACTATACTTAGACTTAGAGTAAGCCTCAAGGTCGTAGCTAGGGGGGCTAGCTACGGTCTTGAGGCTTACTCTAAGTCTAAGTATAGTCTTTCGTGGACCTGCGCTCATTAGTACAGCGTGTTTTGGGTGTTTGAACACCCCCCGAAATGGAAAATGTGAAAAATAATAGAGCGCATTTGCGAGCACATGATGTAAAAACCATGAAAAGACTCCCGAAATGGAGAAATGTAACAAAACAGAATGAATTAATTGGTGACATTTTGTGAAGATTTCGGCCGGATGACTAAAAAAAGGTCATCAGTTTTTCTGGAAGGGAAATTGGTGAAACACCCACCGAAATCAAATCCTGGCTATACGGTCTTGGCTAGCCTACAATATACGCCGCTGCTGTCAGCGCTTCTTCCAATTGACTACTCGGTATTAGTCGGTATAGCATGCAGCGAATTGAAAAGCGCTTCCAGCAGCATCGTATAACACGCTTAATCATAGCAATTACAGTATAATAAATAATGATTATGGTATAGGCGAAACGTCTCTCGGGTTCATACGCCACTCTTAGGCTATCCCTGAATTTATTGAGCATCTCAAAAACTACGCTAAGTCGGGCATTAGACTTTAAAGTTCAGAAAGGTTTTCGGAAAGTACAAATGGGTGAAATCGTCCTCACGCCTTTCCCCTCCCCTACTCCTGGTTCAACAGGAAAATACTTTCGTCCATGCATTATTCTGCTTTAACCGAATATTTTGTTCACCAATCCAACTCTAAGTTTTGGCAAAATTATTTTGATCAATCCAACTTCTAATTACACCAAAAACCTCACCAAACCATCTTCAACTGCTTCGTTTCCAATTAAGATACTAACGTGGCCCCCAAAATGCCCGCTGCCTAAGTGCATGTCCACAAACCTTCTTTTAATACAATTTTGAAACTACAAAAACACTTCTCTCCCTACCCATCCAACACGACAAATGATTTAGAATCGGATGACAGTAAACATTTCTAAACAATTTTTAACTGCACAAAAATCCTTTTGCAGCTGCATAAATTCAGTTAGAACTGCCTTTAACAGGCTATATAGAACTGTACGGTTCCCTTAAAAAGTCACGAGTATCCTTGCATGCGCCCAGATGGAGCCGCCGCCGCCCAAAAGTCTCGCTTGGACTCGGAGTGCTTCAGAAACTACGAACCTGAGGTGATCCATCATATCTACTCTATATAGTCGAGAAGCAATATCAGCTGCAGATCGTGTTTGGGCGAGGAGTCAGTGGCCACTGGTGACACTTGTATGCTTACCGTCTGAACTATCTCTGCTAAGTGATTAATGCTCTGGATTTAATGACTTCTGATGTAGTCTACTATTATTTTGTAAGACCAAACGCATTTGACATTATGTACGATTGCAACACGCTCGTAATATGTCAAACGCGTTTGGCTTTACAAATCAACTGAGCCTGGTCTCACCTTATAACCTGACATCAATGAATACTGAAAACATTCATACACATACGATAGTTCTACATAACAAGATCACGCGATAAAAAGTCTCCAACAGTTTTTGAAAATTGAATGTAATAACATGTATACGTACAAACACACGCCAATATACACACACTCACACACAGGCACACACATACTATATATATGTATATATGTATATATGTATAAATAAATACATGCATGCATGCAAACATATATACATACATCAATCAATCAGTCAATCAGAATTTATGTAGCGCCCTTTAAAAATATCTACTCACAGGCGCACCCGGCCGAGACCATTGCAAGCGAGAAAAAAGTCTCCAACAGTTTGTGAAATTGAAAAATTTACATACGTACAAACATACATACATACATACATACATACATACATACATACATACATACATACATACATACATACATACATACATACATACATACATACATACATACATACATACATACATACATACATACATACATACACATACACACACACATATACATACATACATACATACATACATAAATACATACATACATACATACATACATACATACATACATACATACACACATACGTACACACATACGTACATACACACACGTACATACATACGTACATACATACGTACATACATACATGCATACATACATACATACATACATACATACATACATACATACATACATACATACATACATACATACATACATACATACATACATACATACATACATACATACATACATACATACATACATACATACATACAAACATGCATACATACATACATCATGTATCATGCATCATGTATGCCTGCTGTATACGCTGGAAAAGAGTTGTTGTCGTATAAAGAGGGGATACGCCTTATGTGGCCTTAGGAATAATAGACCAGGTAGTCCAGGTACTAATGGCATCTGGATGATGAAATTGGACGACAAGCAATTGAGACGAGTCTTCTGAGAATCGGTTGCCAGTAATTGATGCAATTTCAATCAACGTTGACTCTCTCTGTCTCTCTCTCTCTCTCTGTCTCTCTGTCTCTGTCTCTGTCTCTGTCTCTCTGTCTTTATCTGCCTCTCTCTGTCTCTCTCTGTCTCTCTCTGTCTCTCTCTGTCGGAATTTACAATATTATCTGTCTCTCTCTCTGTCTCTCTGTCTCTCTCTGTCTCTCTCTGTGTGTCTTTATCTGTCTCTCTGTCTCTCTGTCTCTGTCTATCTCTATGTATATGTATATATATATATATATATATATATATATATATATATATATATATATATATATAAATTGTCTATATGCTATTCTTTCTCTTCTTGCTTTTTGTATATACTATATTATATATATATATATATCTTATAGACCGAGACGTACTTAGCAAAGAATTGCTTTTCCGAGCAAACGAGGCAATAAGCAAAGCAGCGACGACGACTTGCAATGAGTCTGTTGTTGAAAGCTTCTTTTTCTTTTTTCTTCATTATTTCATCTCCCCTTCACCGTCGTCGTCTTTCTCTTCTCCTATACCCATCTTACCTCGTCTTCTTTTTCTTCATCCCCTCTTCGGGCTCTTCCTTCTCTTCTTCCCTCTCCTCCATCTTCTCCATCTTCTCCATCTCTTCTCCGTCTTCTTCTTCCTTCTCTGCCTCTTCCTTCTTATCCCGTCTTGCTTTTCCTCTTCCTAATTTTCTCGCTCTATTCTTCAACCACTTTATTCCTTCCTTTTCTCTTTCTTCTTCCTCTTCTTGCGTTTCTTCTTCGTCTTCGTTCTCCGTTTTTCTTTTTCTTCTTTCGCCTCTTCCCTTTATTTTTCTACGCAATTCTTACTCCTCCTTCTCCTCCTCTTCTTCTTTCTCCTGCTCCTCTTCCTCCTTCTCCTCCTTTCCTCTTCCTCTTTATCTTCCTCCTCCCCTCCTCCTCCTCTTCCTCTTCCTCTTCCTCCTCCTCCTCCTCCTCTCCTCCTCCTCTTCCTTCTCCTCCTCCTCTTCTCCTCTTCTTCTCTCTCCGCATCCTCACCTCCTCCTCTTCTTTCTCCTCCTCCTCCTCCTCCCTCCTCCTCTTCTTTCTCCTCCTGCTCCTCCTACTTCCCCATCATCCTTTCTTCTTCCTCCTTCTCGTCTTTCTCTTTCTCTTCTTCCTTCTCCTCTCCTTCCTACTCCTCTCTATCTCCATAAACTATTTGTACTTGTCAAGATGTCTGACGAGCATGGGTCTTAGCCTACACGTGATTATGAGAATGAATAGGTGCAGCATAATTATGTTACAACGTGTTGCAATTGACCCTGACGGAGCGCGACGTGAGCGCTGTAGCCTATGAGCGCTGTTGACCGAGTGTCTTCGGGGCGCAATTAAGTGATCGACAGCTTCTTGCATGGAACACGCCGAGCGCTCTTAATCACGCTCACCTCCGACGCTTCTAAGAAGGCTACCTAACGGCGATGAAGACCTTTAGTAACAAGAGCATTGCAGTTCACGCAGTTGCTTTATATAGAGCAACTCAATCTGCAGCCAGTACTTCTTGGAATTATGCGGTCATAAAAATCGTCAATGCAAAAGTGTAGCCAAAATCTGGTAACAGATCACCGTAACGTGCTAGAGAGAGCAATTTTGTGCTGTGGTGCACAATAAATGGTGTGGTGACCTATAAATACCTTAGTCTTTCACAACAGATGGCAGCCAGTGTATGTGTACTCAGGGTATGTTTATTTCCGGATAATAGCCTTTTCATACCATTCCAAGTTTTTGGGCGGAGTTCGGAAAGTAATTGTGATGTTTTGAATTCACTACTTAATTATATCTATTTCGTCAACGAATGTAATGGTTCGAATGCTGTCTGTTTTCGTCCACTGAGCACTGAGGGTTTCGTTACGGTAGTCATTGGACACTGCAGTCAGTGTAGAATTTCAGGCATCAGTTCATTACGCCTCAGTAGCCAAACACGGTTGTTGAACGATCACATCAAGTCCAGTCATGGTTGGAATCCGGGTCAGAAAAATAGGGCAGAGGTTTCAGATGAACTTTGACGAAAATTATCACGAATATATCGAATAAATATATAATTCAATGTAGGCCTACGCTCGAAGTTTCCAACTAAACCCGTGTAGCCTACGTATTAAACGTATATGATAAAGGCTCAAAACATCGATCTGTGACTTCTTCTACATAACAAGTGCAGTTCCAATTGAATTTGTGCAGCTTCAAAAACATTTGTGTGCAGTCACAAATATGTTAAAAATCTTCATTGTCATAATATTTGGACAAATTAACATGGAGGATGGGAAGGGAGAGAAGAGCGCGTGCAGTTAACAAAATTCTTCGCGAAAAGTGCTCAGTCCGGTGCTGTTTTTACCAAAAGCAATAAGCCCGATTGATTTTCCGCACCAACTGGTTAGCGCCTAACAACGGTCATTCTTCCGGCTATTAGACCCTATTATACTCCCCTTCGTCGTCTTGTAGAATAAGCTCGTTATTTATCTTTGACACATACCCTGGACTTCTTGATCCTGTCCTCGGCGACCTGACCTAATTGTGAATGACGACATGACCTAATTGTGAATGAAGACATGACGACGTCATTTCTCATCAAGGCCGTTGCCATGATTTTGCTTCGGGGTGTTTAATCAGCTGAAATGATTATTCCGAACTTCAGCAGTTTCCACATCATCGTCATCATCATAATTATAGGCCACTAGCATAGACACAATGTCACACATACGCGCGCGCGCACACACACACACACACACAAACACACACACACACACGCCCACTTCAACACTGCGCCCCACTATGATCATAAGTGCGCCCCACTATGATCATAAGAACCCCACCCACCCCATGATGTAGCCTACGAACTGATTAGTTACTGTTACGATTGCTCTTACTGCCCCAATTAAGGAAGGCCAAATCATAATGTCATCTCTCGGTACTCGAATACTTTATTACTAATCACAGGCGGAGACCTGGGCGGAGATTTGGGGGGGGAGGTGGGCGGAAACACGCGAGATTTTTTAACGGACGAATGGCTCTGAGCGTCGCCGAAAAATTTCCATCTTTTACCGCCAAAATCTCTGGCGACCGGCGAAATCTCGACAAAATTTTCTATTTTCGCCGCTCCAAAAAGTTGATGACTTTTTTAGTCATCCGGCCGGAAATCCCGACGAAATTTTCTATTTTCCCGGCAAAAAAGTTGATGACCTTTCTTTTAGACATCCGGCCGGAAACCTCGACGAAATTTTGTATTTTCCCCGCCAAAAAAGTTGATGACTTTTTTTAGTCATCCGGCCTGAAACATCGACGAAATTTTCTATTTTCAGCGCCAAAAAAGTTGATGACCTTTTTTCTTTTTTTCTTTTTTTTAGTCGTGACGCCCAACAATTGGGGAGGGGGCAAATGCATGGGCCGTTCCCCAACACCTTTTTAGGGGGACCGTTTCCCCCTGTCTCCCCTAGGTCTTCGCCAATGTTACTAATAAATATTGTTGACAAATATTATTATTAACTCTTGTGCTGCGTTTGAGCTGCATGCGAGACATAATTTTGTAGTCGCCGAGTCGCTTTCAGTGGGTGCCGCAAACTGTCCGGCGTGACAGTGTCTGATTGTGGGAAGAATTCTTGAGACGCCACCCGGTCTTCTTTCCATCTGCTCGACAAGACCACCAGATGGCGGTGTGATCACGTGACCACGTGTAATCGGTAGATGGCCAATCAAATCGTCGTCTACAGTCTTTCCTTTTGTTTGGTTTCGATTCAGTGTAGCATATTATACTTCAGGATCGCAGCTGACCTTGTCAGCTGTCAACTGCTGGTTATGCGTCTGTGTATGTGTGTGTCTGTGTATGTGTGTGTGTCTCTGTGTATGTTTGTGTAAGTGTGTCTGTGTGTTTGTTTGTATGTGCTTGTATGTGCGTGTACGTATGTATGCATGTATGTATGCATGTATGTATGTATGTATGTATGTATGTATGTATGTATGTATGTATGTATGTATGTATGTATGTATGTATGTATGTATGTATGTATGTATGTATGTATGTATGTATGTATGCATGCATGCATGTATGTATGTATGTATGTATATATGTATGTATGTATGTATGCATGTATGCATGTATGTATGTATGTATGTACAATGTATGCATGTATGTATGTATGTATGTATGTATGTATGTATGTATGTATGTATGTATGTATGTATGCATGCATGCATGCATGCATGCATGCATGTATGTATGTATGTATGTATGTATGTATGTATGTATGTATGTATGTATGTATGTATGTATGTATGTATGTATGTATGTATGTGTGTGTATGTGTGTATGCATGTATGTATGTATGTATGTATGTATGTATGTATGTATGTATGTATGTATGTATGTATGTATGTATGTATGTATGTAAGTATGTATGTATGCATGTATGTATGTTTGTATGTATGTATGTATGTATGTATGTATGTATGTATGTATGTATGTATGTATGTATGTATGTATGTATGTGCGTATGTGTGTTTGCGCGTGCGTGTGAGTGTGTGTGCGTGTATATGTCTATGTGCGTGCGATAACATCTTCCGGCTACCATTGCAAAGTTTGTCAGTTGCTCTGATCTTAATGACATGAATATTGACGTCAGCTGGCTTAGCGTCGAGGGCGCCACTGATTCGAACCCAACAGAGGCGCTATATAAATCTATTAATAATTGATAGACTTCCACTAGAGGGCGTTAAATGTTAATCCTGGAAAATACCAAGCCACACTCGGATAGTACTTCCTTCCTCGCTGCGATTCATTCTCGTTTGATGGGTGCTTTCAAGCTGTGCGCCTTATACCGTTCATTTTCATCTAAGTTATATCCAGGACAAGCGCGAAGTCGCGCTAAGCCACCGAGTGAGAAGGACAGTAAAACGAGGAGGAATTCACACGACGAGGAGACCCAATGGAGACCCCTTGGAGACCCCTTGGAGACCATGCGGAGACCCTGCGGAGACCCTGCGGAGTGGCTTGACTCGTCAATATCCTTGTAAGACGACAAGACAGCGTCAGGCGTCTTGGGACATTTAAAAAGGAACAGCTGTGGCAGTGTGGCGAATATACCGTGCGCCAATAATAACCAGCGCTTTACGCTTTAGATTCTTGTCACTGACCGCTAGCGATTCGGGAAGCTATGGTTTATCGCTTCTTTTTCTGCTCCTCCCTCTTGCTCCTTCTCCTTTTCCTTCATCATCCTCTTCCTTCTCCTCCGCCTCCTCTTCCCCGCCTCCTCCTTCTATGCCCATTTTTTTTATTCCGCTTCTTCCCCCTCCTCTTCCACCATGATCATCATCTCCTCCTCCTCCCCGTCCTTCTCCTCTTTCTTATCCCTCCACTGCTTCTTCTTCTTCCCCTCCTCCTCTCCTGTTCTTTTTATTTTTGTTCCTCTTCTTCTTTTTCTTCTGCTTTTTGTCTACGTCTAACTCCTTTTCTTCCTCTTCGTTTTCTTCTGCTTCTTTACGTCTAACTCCTTCCTTCCCTCATGATCATCTTCCTCTAGTCCTCCTCTTCCTTCATTCCCTTCCTCACCGTTTCCTCTTCCTCCTGTCGCTTCATCCTCCTCTACTTCTACGCCTTCCTCGTCTCCTCCTCTTTCCTCTTATTTTTCTTCCTCTTTTTCTTTGTTTCTTTTCCATTTTCTTCTAGTCCTCCTCCTTCTCCGCTCCCTCCTTCTCCCCTCCCTCCCTCCCTCTCGTCCTCCATTCTCCCTAAGCAACAAATGCGCCGCGGAATAAATGGAAGAGCGACAAGGCAATGCAAATGCGAATGGAAGTGAAGGTCAGCGCGGGTGAAATGAGGCCAACACAGTAGCACATCCATCACATCATTGCACATGCTCTGCACGACCCGTCGGCTCCTCGTCGATGCGAATTGGCTGGTGGCACCTCACATACAGATCTCTGCTTATAGTCCCCTGCTTTGAGGGGGTTCGGGGAATCCAGGTTATTGTGGGGTGGGGAGGATATACCACCTCTTAGGGGACGACAAACCGATGAGGCGAGAGGCGCTGTTGACCAGTGAAAGGTGTTTTATCACTTTTTCCGATGGCCTCTTTTTGGTTTTCCGAATCGAGTTGTCTTTTAGTACATATTGTGATTGTCAAGGACGTAGCTGGGGGAGGGTGTGTTGTGTGCTTGAACACCCCACGAAGTGAAAAATAATAAAGAATGAAATAATGCATTTGCCAACACACGACGTAAAAACTAAAGGGTTAATTTACTTTTAAAGCCCTTATTTCTATGTGACATTTTACAATAGATGAGAAAGATCACGAACCATTGTTACCTCGCTGGTGTGGAAGTTGCTGCATGCTTTCGTCAGCTGATTCGGTTGCTTGTCGGGACGTTGTCGGCTTGCTCAAGATCGAGTAAACACTCAACCCCCCACCCCCAAACAGAATTCTGGCTACGGCCATGGTATACTTGTAGACACCCACAATTTGAGGTTTCTGATGACCTTTTTAGTGTATCATCTAATTTTAATTTTATCTCTGTTTCTTAATTCTGCCAGTGGAGGATAGCATGTAAAAATCAGCTGTTCAATTTTTCTGTGCGGGGGGGGGGGACTTCCACCCCAGAGACGTCTAGATTAGACACTGCATATACAAATTAACCTTTGGCTCTATAACCAATGTCTCCCTATATGTATAAAAACGAGTCAAATGTTTTCTATATGCAACAGGGGCGGATCCAGGGGAACTTCGGCCATGGCCCCATGAGAAATGTCCATAGAACGTGGCCCAACATCAGGTTTCAACAAGCTTTCAACAGTATGTTTCAATGGTACATTTTTCAGACAATTCGGCCAAATGACTAAAAGGTCATCAGTTTTATCGGGTGAAAGATCAACAAATTTATCCCTAAATTCTGCCCCCCCTTTGACAATTTCTATATCCGCCCCTGATATACAAGGTTCTAAAATTACTTAAAGCCATACAGCTGATGATGTCCAATTTGGCTGGTTGATTTTTATGTGATAGCAAAGATCTGTATAGCGTCGCCGACCTTCTCTATCGAGGCTTTGGACTGATATACATACTGGCACTGGCGGAGTGAGAACAGAGACTGAGTTATGTCCAAGTTCATAATTGTTTTGCTTTGATGTAGCTCCGCATAAAACGCTTGATATCCAACGCAGCTGTCTGCAGCTGATCGTTGGGCGAAAAAATCAATCGACCAAAGTAATCGCGGTTATTAAACTCCGATTATTGCATATTAAAAACCGCTTCTGTTTCAATGCTCACGGAGCCAGATATTAAGGGAGTGATTTATAAGATTTAATGACATCCTTTGAAGGTAGGCCACGTTTTAATAATCCGGGTCTATTCTTGAGAGAGTTTTTAATCAAGTTCTTATAAAAACAGCTGTGGTTTAATCAGGTGTTTGAAAGGGTCTTTACTTCGATCAAGGTTTATTTATAAGATAATTATGATGTAGTCAAGTTCTTATATATATATATATATATATATATATATATATATATATATATATATATATATATATAGTTTATACCTTTATTTCCGAATCGAGTTGAATGACAATATGATGGCTACATCATACATGTCTGATACAATAAATAGAATGAATATAGAATGCCGAAGATAATCATTGTCTTTTGAGCATATCTCTGAATCACGGTTTTTAAGTAATTAGAAAAATCTTTAATGATGACGCAATTATCAAGATACATAGTTATATACATGTATATATATATATATATATATATATATATATATATATATAGCTTGCAACTTTAATTACGACCTTATAATCAGATCCTTATTAAAAATAATATCACGATCAGAAGACGTTGTCATTAAATGCTGACTAAAACAGCATTTAATCAACACTTAGGTTGATAGGCGTTTTTACTTTTTACATCTAATGATCTTCCATAATAATTGAGATTGTTGTTGTGGCACTGGGTAAAGGTGGAGGCGACAATAATCAACCTAAATATATCGTGGTGTCGTTAAGTAGCAAAAAAACTGTGAGTAGGCCCACGTGTAGATGGGAATGAAGTGACTTTGTTCTGCTGCATGCCAGCCTGACTGTCCGTTTCTTTGTGTGTGTGTGTGTGTGTGTGTGTACATGTGTGTGCGTGTGTGCGTGTGCGTGTGTGCGTGTGCGTGTGTGCGTTCCTCAGGGAATTCCACCGTTGTCTTCGTCGTTCGCTGGTGAGTATGACATACACATTGTGTGAATGTGTGTGTGTGAGTGTGTGTGAATGTGTGTGTGAGTGTGTGTGAATGAGTGTGTGAGTGTGTGTGAATGTGTGAATGTGTGTGTGTGCGTGCGTGAGTGCGGGTGTGTGTGAGTGTATAAGTGTGTGTGAGTGTACGTGTGTGCGTGAGTGCGAGTGTGCGAGTGTGTGAATGTGTGTGTGAGTTTGTATGTGGGTGTGCAATTGTGTGAGTTTGTGTGTGAGTGTGTGTTTGTTTCTGTGTGTGTGTGTGTGTTTGTTTCTGTGTGTGTGTGTGTGTGTGTGCGCGCGCATGTGTGTGTGTGTGTGTGTGTGTGTGTGTGTGTGTGTGTGTGTGTGTGTGTACGTTCCTCAGGGAATTCCACCGATGGCTTCGTCGCTCGCTGCATGGTCTTTGATTACGAAATGTAATTTTGCTTAGCTTGTAAGCCACCGCTGATCATCGATTCTTTCGCGTCAGCTGCTACTTCATTTGAAATTAAGTTAGAGTGAAGAAAGTGACAAGAGACCATGAAGACAGGTGTCGTATACGTTGACGAACATACACCGTGGTTCAATAAAAAAAATTATCCCTATATTTAGAGAATCGAACCAAGAATATGATTCCAACATATCATGTAATAAATTTGAACAGGTGGAAAGATATGAATCTTTCAACTTCATCTGCCGATATTTAAGTTTACGAGCAGTTTTCCCTTTGAATTATGTGACAAATTACTTCAAACATGAAAACAGTCTGTAATATGTTTGTGAAGAAACTCTAAGTAGTATTGGTTGATTATTTAAATAAAGAAGATGTCATAGGCGACAGGATTTGGATCTGGACTGTTCGGAGGCCATAATGTGGGAGAAATGGTCTGGTGTCTCTCTTGTTGGCATTTCGATGGTTTCCCTGGCTCTGTGCATGGGTTGGGACACAGTTCTGTTGAAAAAGAAAATAGCCTACTTGGGTTACAGATTTCTGATACCAGGTAGAAGATATTATGACAGCAGAACGTTGCGATAATAGACTGTTAATTTTTACTCCAGGATCAACGAAGATCAATTGGGAACGACCAATTAAACTTTGAAACCGCAACGAACACCATAATGCAGACTTGCTCGTAAACTGAAATTTCGGCAGATGAAGTTGAAAGATTCATATCTTTCTATTCGTTCAAATTTATGACATGATATTTTGGAATCGTTTTGCTGGTTCAATTCTCTAAATATTGGGAAAATGCTAGTATGAGATGATTAATCATCAGGCATTAGAGATAATTATATGACAAACCGTTTGACTTACTTTTCATTGAGTCACGGTGTATTATACGTGTTCGTCGCAGTATTATAGGCCAACTAATTAATTATTTTAAATTTTTTGTCGACTTCTGCAGTCGAGAATTAGAGTGAGACTTGTCGTTCTGTCTCTTTTTGTGAAGGAAGTCTTTGTTTTTGTCTTTCTGTTCTAATCTGCTTTCTAGTTTTCGTTTTGTTTTTCTGTTTTGCTATATATCTATATATATAGGCATAGATCTATATATTTATATTGGTATACATTGGTATATATATTGGCCTTTGAAATGTACTGCAATGGAAGAATATGGATTGGACAATGAAGGTTACAGATAAAGAAGTCCGTATAGAAAACTAAATATAATGGGAGACATAATGCAGGGAGTTGTATGAAGAGGAAACTCAGCCTATTCGGACATATATGTAGAATGATGGATGACAACAGAAAGGTTAAAAGCGTGATGCTTGGAATAATGGACGGCAAGGGGAGAAGAGGAAGACCAAACATTGAGTGGATATAGATGACATCAAGGACTGGTGCAATCGAGACCTATACAGCTTAACTATATCTGCAGGGATCGGGAACTAAGGAAAATGGTGATGAAACGTGCATTGGACACCTACTGGCTTTCAGCCCATACATGATGATGATGATGATGATGATGATGATGATGATGATGATGATGATGATGATGGTGATGATGATGATGATGATGATGATGATGATGGTGATGATGATGATGATGATGATGATGATGATGATGATGGTGATGATGATGATGATGATGATGATGATGATGATGATGATGATGATGATGATGATGACGATGACGATGACGATGATGATGATGATGATGATGATGATGATGATGATGATGATGATGATGATAATGATAGATGATGACGATGACGATGATGATAATGGTGACGATGATGGTGATGATCATGATGGAGATGACGACGACGACGATGATGATGACGATGACGATCGCGATGGCGATGGCGACGACGACGATGATGATAATGATGACAACAGTGATGATGATGATGATGATGATGATGATGATGATGATGACAACGACGACGACGACGACGACGATGGTGATGATGATGATGATATATAATTATTTATATGACTACTTTCTTTTCTCTGCATGCTTTGCACTTGGGAGCGCCTTTGATCGGTGTGCACTCTGAGAGACGCTTTATAAATTTATATATGCAATACAAAACAACGCAATATATATATATATATGTGCTTGTCAATTTTCACCGTGCATATATATATACATAATATATATATATATATATATATATATATATTAAGCGTAATCCTTTCATAACGTGACATAATGAGACATCAATCAGCTTATCAATTATGCGGAGTATATATAATTATGCGCATCATTTATTTGGGTATATGGTTGGGCTGGGAGCGCCTGAGAGTATATACGTGTCTTGAAGTTGTGCTGTATAAATTCTCGGAGTGAATGATTGAATGAATAAATGAGCGAGCGTATGCGTTGCGTTTACTTACTAAGAAACCGTAGCAAAGGAGGCTTCCGTATACGTAGGCCTACAGAAGCCCACAATTATACGACTAGACTATAAGTACCTTGTCACACCTTACTAGCTCAGTTCCTTCTTATATCGATTTGAATGTGGATTTATTTTCTTCCAAAAATATGATAGAATTGAAGAAGATTCGTGGATTAAAGAGGATTCAAACCAGTGACCCTCCAGTTAGTTGCAAGGCGCAGAACATACCCTATACCGCTATACGGCCGCGTCCCAATAAAGATGCAATCAAAATTGTATGGCAGTTTACAGCAATTATTCACAATTGAACTAATGTACTTTCGGGCTACTGTATAAACACATCTATGCTCTTCTTTTCACAATATTCACATCGAAAAACTCCACATTAAGCACACAAACGGCGTTTACGTTGCGCGTCGAAAAAAGAGTGCAGTGTAGCGAACGTAACGTATACCAAAAGATTAATAGGTCCAGCTTTATGGACGTGCACACAAGTCGACACCTGTCGTCGTAAAAAGCAGACTCTCGATCGTCTATTCTGCAAACCACATTATTTTTATGTTGTTTGCGAAGCCAGTGAGAAATCAAGCGAATGCTATAAAGCAGGGAGACTCCCTCTGGAGACATGCATGCAGCTTAATATTACGTCAGCACGAGGCTCTATTGATTCCGAGAAACCGGTTGGCATGAAAGCTGTTGGACGCCGTCAAGCAAGGCAAGATGGACGCGGCGCTAAAGAAAAGGAGAGAGACTCAGAGAGTGTGTGAAAATAGATGCTACTGTCGCCGAATCGCCTTAAAAGAGAGACGGGAAACCAGCTTGTATTGTTTACCTCCTTGGTGTGGCTCAAAGCACTGCTTTAACAGAGGGAGGGATATTTGGACTACATAGCCATATCCATAAAATAATTTTATATTGAAACCCAAGTAACAGAAACGACATCGAAAACAACATGCACAGTAGAAACAGGCTAACTCAAAAGTACAAGGAATCAAAAGGACCATGTCCCTAAGGAACCTGGGTTCCGCAAGTGGGCCAGCTGTAACAGCGAAATAAATTTTGGCAAACGTAGGATTGAAACACAAGTGTACAATAAAACATAGCCTAATTCTTAACTATAGTCAACTAAGTTTGCAATAGCTTATGTGACGATGGTTAACTAAATTTGGCTAAATGGTTAGCTCAATGGTTGACTAAATAGTTCACATAATTATTAGCTGACTAAATAGTCAACTAAACAATCAAAAGTGAACATTAGTTGACTGGAATCGAAAACTAAAATTTTGGATGATCAATTTGCTATAGCTAACACAGAGAGTTAACTAAAATTATCTACATAGATAAATAAAGTTAATTAAACTGTTAACTAATTAACTAGGCTAAATCGTTGAGTATTCAATTGACTATAAACTGCTAACTCAACTGCATAGCCTACTAGATAATTAGACACCAAATAGCTGACTAAAATGCTAACTCACTGACATCAAAGTATAGTCAACTATTTATAGGCCTATCTATTTTAACTAGTTACATGTAGGCCCTATGGTCAGCTAATGAGACAGTTCACTGAATTGCAAACCTGTGGGAAAATTGTCTTCAACCGCAATCCAACTAATGATTCCTTAGTTCCTGAATGAATTTTCAAACGCCTAGTTCGCATTACATTGCTTCCTCTCTCTCTCTCTCTCCCTACTTCCAGCTTAAACGGCTAAACCTTTTTCATTTTCAGCATTTGTTTTGTTCAATTATAACAGTAACGCCTGTAACGGTCATTAAAATCAACAAACAGCGTCAGCCCCGATATATAAATAGAAAAACTAACCGGTCTATAGCACCTCAGACAGACGATGGTCGAGGAAGGTCTCTGTTTATTAAGACATGAATTCGCACTTCTTCCTATATAGCCTATAGCTAAACTGCTAAACCCATTTGTCATTAAACGAAGCTTAGCTGCGTTCATCAAATTTCATGAGGATTTGGTCGGTGATTTTCGCTTTAAGTGTGATTGAAACGCCATCTGTTTTCGAGTTTAAGCGCGGTCGGTTATGGCAGAAGTCGCCATCAAAAGACGGCCAAAGTTAGTCGGATGTTAGTCAGCTAGACCGAAGACGTATAGACCTATACTTCGGAGATTTAATTAAACATCCTTATGTTCAACGCACGCAGGACCCGTGTTATGTGGGCAGCTGCCCCATGACAGCAGTGGCGTAGACAAGAGAGGTTGGGGGGGGGGGGGGGTAAACCTTCCACTGGCCTAGGGAAAAAATTTAAAGGTTATTTATCCACTTAAATAAGAAAAAACCAATTGCTTGTAGAAGTTGTAGTAACAATTGCTTTTGTTACTTTATTCCCTTTGTTACTTTATTCCATTTTTGTTTACTGTATAATACTGTTGGGTTGGTGTCAGAAAGGGCATCCGCCCAGGCTATAAAAAAAAAAAACTCCCCATCATAGATTTCTGGCTACGCCACTGGTTATATGGGCAGGTGCCCAATGACAGAGTCTTCCCTCTTAAAGTCCCCACGAAGACTCTATATTTCGAAACAGATTCTCCACTGAAGGGTCTGTTTTAGAATAAATTCGCCCCAGAGACCATATTCTGAAATAAGGTCTCCGGAGAGAAAGAATAAATCCCCTCTGTTCAACGTGAAATATGCTACAGTGACATAAATTTCATAGTTAAGCAGGTTAACCCGTTAGCTTACGCTGCCAAATTAGTTAGCAAAAGCGTATGCGTTCACAAATGACTAAATTAGCAACTGCCTTGTGAGAAAAAATTCTTCCATTACAGAATTTCAGCCAGGGGAGGCTCTGTTTCTGGTGGGCGGGGGAGATACTTTATATCGGGTAGACTTTAAATCGTGACATCGGCGCTTGAACCAGACCCTTGAGCGAATTGCACATGCGACCATCATGAACATTTGAACATTAACGTGTATCAAATCGCAGCAGTATATAGAAACTCATCTGGTTCGTCCATCATCGTTCAGGCGTTCGTTCAATCTTTCGCTCATTCATTCATCCATCAGTTATTCATTCTTTCATTCATTCATTCATTCATTCATTCACTCATTTATTCATTCATTCGTTCGTTCACTTATTCATTCATTCTTTCTTTTTCATTCACTCACTCACTGATTCATTCATTCATTCATCCGTTCGTTCATTCATTCACTCACTCACTCACTCACTCACTCACTCACTCACTCACTCACTCACTCACTCACTCACTCACTCACTGATTCATTCATTCACTCACTCACTCACTCACTCACTTACTGATTCATTCATTCATTCATTCATTCACTCATTCATTCATTCACTCATTCATCCGTTCGTTCATTATTTCGTTAATTTGTTAGCTAGTTAATTCGTTCATTCATTGGTTTGTTAAGTGGCTCATTCACTCTTTCGTTCACATTTTCGTTTATCCATTCATCCACGCGTTTATACCGTCATTCGTTCGTTAATTCATTCATTCGTCCATTCACCAATCATTCAAATTAATTTATGATTATAGGCCTATTACTTTTCTAAACGTCTAAGAAGACGCTCTCTCATTATATCAGAGTCGCAGCTACGAGACCGAGACTTCAATTTCCGTTACGTTGTTTTTTTATAGACTGCAAAGATAATAAATTATTCTCAGACAAATGCGACATCTGCGGCTCAAGTTTTTCTTGCCATCTAACTTAATGATCGACGAGGCAGGCGAGTAGGCTATCTATGGAGCGGCATCGAGAGATTCTTAGAAGACGGGTCCATTAATCGTTCATGACTCGATCGTAATTCAGAGATATATGATATAAAGAAGAGACGAGTGATGGAGAGGGAGAGGGACAGGGACAGGGAGAGGGAGAGGGAGACGGAGAGGGAGAGGGAGAGGGACAGGGAGAGGGAGAGGGAGACGGAGAGGGAGAGGGAGAGGGAGAGGGACAGGGAGAGGGAGAGGGAGACGGAGAGGGAGAGGGAGAGGGAGAGGGACAGGGAGAGGGAGAGGGAGATGGAGAGGGAGAGGGAGAGTGAGAGGGAGAGGGAGAGGGAGAGGGTGATGGAGATGGAGAGAGAGGGGGAGAAGGAGAAGGAGAGGGAGAGGAATAAGGCAGGGAATATGGAAAGTGCAGGCACATGAACAGGAACAAAACACGAACAGAGACAGGAACATGAACAAGCAGAGGGACAGAGAAGGAGATGGGAGGAGGAAGAAGAAAGAGGGGGATTGAGAAGCGCTTGGACTTTTCACATTTGATTACATTGAATTGCGTTTTCTTAGGTTACATTGCGTCATTTTACCATGTGCTTTCTAATGTGAGCGCTCAGACAAACACAACCATCTCTTCCTCTGTCAGACAGGGATTCATTAAGTAAGTATGTAGGCTCTAGGTATTTAAGTATGTAGGTGCGTAAGTAAGTAGGTAGGTAGGTAAGTAAGTAAGTAGGTAGGTAATTAAGTAAGTAGGTAGGTAGGTAGGTAGGTAGGTAGGTAGGTAGGTAGGTAGGTAAGTAGGTAGATTAGTATGCAAGTAGGTAGGTAGGCAAGTAAGTAAGTCTACTAGTAAGTATATAAGCAAGCAAGTAAGTAAGGATATCCTCATATTTAAATAGTTGCGAACCACACTTTATGCATAATATAACATCATTAGTTTCCAATTAACCTTCTGCCGACCAATGGTTAAAGGATTTTCCCCATATTCCATCTAGGCCTACTACACGTACGTTGGTCGATAAAAGGTTAACCATCCTTACGACAAACGTCGTACAAGTCAAAGCACATAATTAATTATCAGCGGCTGGCATTCATTAAGGACGCCTTCCTCCAGTCTCAATCAATTAGGCTGATAATTTTATTTCCCTCATGTTCGAGGTCTGCCATGCATCTTCATAACATGCATAGTGACGATGCATTTAGTCCCATTACATGTTTACGTCTTCCTTCTCTCCCAATATCGTCGGCGACAGGACAGCAATACGTTGTGCAATCTTGGTAAAATGGAGTCGCCAGAACGACCAGGATGCAGCGCAGTCCCATCCGAATGACGCTATTTGTATTTGGAGTCGCCAGAACGACCAGAATGCAGCGCAGCGGCGTCCGAATGATGCTATTTATATTTGACTATAATTTGCTCTGGTGTTAGCTGCCTGCCTGCCTCGACTAATGCTACAGCAATTTGTATTTACTGGCGTGGCTCAGTCTAGGGGCGACTGCATGGATCAAAGCCCAGCATTTGGTAAAAGTCAGCGAGGATTTGCACGTCGCATGACTACACGTCGTTCGTTCTACTTAATAAAACACACAGGGTTGCAATAATACGTGATGAAAAAGTGGACCAACTGCAATGGAAGTGTCACAGCCATATGACATTTATCATTATCACCCTGGCTGGCTGGCTCAGTGTTATTACGCCTATTTATAAGAGTTGACTGATCGGGTATTGCGCGCCAGGCTCCAGCAGCTAATAATGTTAATAGGCTGGAGACATTTGCGTGATTGAAAATCCTGTATTAATACGGGCGTATATAATGGAAATAGAAAAAGAGGATTGATAAATAACAAAATATGGTACGCGAGAATCAAGGTATTTCTACAGTTTTTACGTCGTTATAGAGCACGACTATAGTATGAGAATTCATAGAAAAATACTCTGAGATCAGATTTTGATCCAGGTGGAGTTGAATATTTATCTACAGTTTGCAAACTGATGTCATTCACGCCACATTCATATTTGAGCACTGCAGGTCTGCAAGTCGGAGTAAAATCAAAATCACGCTCTTTCTTGTTGGGAAAATTGAAAAGTGCAATGTAAACCCTAACGGGTGATGTCACTAAATCTATTAGCATTCAACCCACATGGCCACAATAAACCGGGGCATTGCACGTTGCTGGTAACCCACAACGTGAATTGTAAAAAAGATACATAGGCCCTAGAGGGTGGTGGTGTTCGCTGCCTTGCAGCCGGTGGGTTGCAGATTCGATTCCACCTCAAGTCGCCGTGTAGAGACCTTGGGCAAGTCCTTCACTCGCAATTGCTCAGCTCTTCGGCGTGAAACTCCAACGCAGTGTTCGCGCTGCAGTCGGGAGCGCCTCCGAGTAGAGAGCTTGAAGGAGCGCTACAACAAGTGCACATACAAACAAACAAACTGTACGAGCAAAACTGAGAACTGAGGGGCTACAGTAAAACAATATTCAATGAAGACTTAATATTGTGTGGTCCTATAAGAGAGAGTCTACTAGGTAATAAACTACCAATTCCGACAATTCTTACCCTGGGTCTGCCTGCTGAGAAACACTGCTCACGTAGGACCACCCTATGCACCGGCATCTGGTGTCAATGCTCAGCGGTCTTCAGCTATCGATCAAGTCCGATCCTTCGCCGATTGTTCGTTTTTTGAACGACTCATAAACCAGCAGCAATAAAAGTAGTGGGTAAAGGGCGGATTCTAGACCACTCACGTGACCTATTCGACCACGCCCACGTGGACTGCAAGCCCCGCCCACACGGGGTCTAAGTTGACCCTAGAGCGAAACAAACTATAGACTACAACCAAAGATATTATAGTCTACGTAGACTATAAGGTCTTTGCTACAACGATCCTGGAGGCAGTTCTGTCTTTCATTTTCTTCTGAAGTCTCCCATGAGCCGAATGTCGACTGATGAAATTCAAATGGCGTCCGTGGATCAACTTCAGAGGATTTATTTTTACGACCAAACGGTCACGTTGCTCAAAATGCGCCCAAGACAACAGTAGACTTTCATCGTCATTTGTTAGTATTGAGGGCGTCAGCTAGTTTACTGGTCCGTGTGTTAGACTGCCATTTCAGAGGCCGAGGTTCGAATCTCCGGTAAGACAACATTCGATTACAGATTTCTGCCCCATCTGCGCCCAGCTTCGTTGACAGGTATCAGGAATACAGAGTGGCTGTTAAGGTGGATGTCCATAGGTAGAGAATTGGAAGGTACACGTATGAGTTTTGAGGAGTTGAGACTTCAGTTTTAAGTGGAATGCCCTAGGTACGATAGAGTTCGAGCACACCCAATCGGGTCGGAAATTATTATACTGTGGACGGAGTACGCGGCTTATTGATCTCAGATTTTACGAGGAACCCTTCTCCTCCCTGACCTCCCACGACGCTGTAACGTCGTCCATCTCGGCTCTCTATCGCCGGCCATCTTGATTGTCATGTAGGACAAAAGTAGTAGTCGAAGGCACACAATTCGCAGCCAAACCGAAGAGTAAATTCGTGACCGAGATATCAGCAACATTGAGCTCCAACGTGTATAAGAAATTGCTAAGCAAATTTTACACATATGTATAAATAATCCCCGAAATTATACGGAATTGATTCAATAACGACCTCCTGTTGCTGCAGGGCACAGAATCGCTTGTAATGGAATTCTCGTACACGATGACATACACACGCACACGCTTATACACGCACACACATGCACACATACACGCGCGAACGCACACACACACGCACACACAC
>OX457053.1:15852054-15862054 GCA_949752735.1 Lumbricus terrestris | reverse complement strand
CTTCCTCTGCTGTCGTTGCAACGCCCTTTGAAGTCAAATGTCACGAAAGTTGTCCCTGCTTCGCATATACATGCATGGTCTGCCAGCGCCTGTTGCAAGCGTCAGCGGGGCGGCGATGCGGAGATGTGCCAGCTGCTGTAACTGCTGCCAATGACGCAGACTACCTGCAGCTGCATCAGCAGCCTACGTATATTATGGACTCGGCATCATACGGGTCCGGTGACACGAAACGGAGTATCCCCTTGAAAGCTATCCGGGGGGGGGGGTGAATTAATCTATCCCTCCGGATGGAACTAACCGGTCTATACTATCCGTGGGGATAAACCATTCTATCCCCTTTTTTTGAAAAATGCGTATAATAATTTTTTTATGATGTAATCAAAATTTAAAGTGACTAATTGTTTCAAGTGTCCTAGGCAAGGCTCAGATAAAGGCAACTCGAATTTATTTAGTGACTCTGAGTGTTTTTAAGTGTGTTAAATGTTTTAAGTGCTCTAAAAACAGGGCAAAACAAATTATCTAGTAGGAATAAACATACCTGTTAATGTCATTGTTCAAAAAAAGCAGATGAAAATTAACTTGGCGAAAGAAATACACGCGGAAGCGATTTTTTCGACTTTTTTTAATTTGTGGGGATACAATTAATACGGGGGATGCTCTATTTCGTGACACCGGCAATGCGCCGCTGTAACTGCATTAAGACAGTCTCTGTTGTCAACAGCCCAGAGGATGCTAGAAGACCACCGCTGTGTCGTATTTCATACTTATTTTTTATTCTCTTTGTCTTGTATAACAATAAACACGACGCATTTGCTATCGTGATGATATACGAGGATGCAATACAAATCGTAATCGTAATCGAACATTTATATAGCTCAATAAGGGTGAAAATTACCGGGGGGTTGTGGGGTTTGACCCCTAGTCTTTCTTACAACCCCCCACTCTGTAGTGCGACAGCTCATAACGTTGACCTACCAGAAAGGCAAACGGAACTTTATATCACGCTTTCTGTATATAAGATCTTCTATTAACATCGTTGAAGAGTAGAATATTCGTCTTGCCTCGAGAAAGCCCCAATCCTGTAATTTTCCTCTAGTAAATTACGTATAATTATGTCGGCTTATTATGATTAAATAAATGAGTTCTGGTTTGATCATTGTACACCCCAAGTTCACACGAATCAATACCTCACCCCCCCATTATTTTTCAACAATGATACTTATGCTGAGA
The DNA here is from genome assembly GCA_949752735.1 of Lumbricus terrestris. NCBI lineage: Eukaryota > Metazoa > Annelida > Clitellata > Crassiclitellata > Lumbricidae > Lumbricus > Lumbricus terrestris. The sequence goes on along the minus strand of OX457053.1, from coordinate 15,860,824 downwards.
TTCACTCAAGATCTTCTCGACCCGGGGGGCCGGACCATGGTCTTCACTGGCAAACAGCGAGGCCGATAGACAGTTCAGTTTGAATGAGCTTGTGCATGGAGCTGGAACCAGGGGCTTCTATCCCCCCTAAGCAGCCGGGCGCAATCCATTTTCTTCCCCCCTTTTCTGGACCGGTCTTCCTCTATGTATGCAATATAATGCAATCTAGCGCATGCCCTCCTCTAGTGTGGGAATGAAGGTTTGTTTGGAGAGGGACAAACGAGCATCCAGCAGACGATCGCCGAAGCATGTGTAGCGCCGAGAATGGACCTGGTATGGGGAGGGATTGTGCTCCTCCCCAGAAGAAATTTTTGCGATTTCCGCATTGCAATTTCAGCATTTTAAGCTGTCCTCTTAGCAAAATTACCCTACTGTTTCAGTGGAGGAATTGCTGCCAAAATTGGGCAGCCATATGGTTTGCGCCTCTGATCAGTGTGCACTTGAGAGTCGTTACATAAATTTTTAGAGCACAATGCAATACAATAAATACCTAGGTCCTACATTGTAAGCCCACGTGATAATGATGTTGCTTTACTAAGTGTTCAAGGACCAAATTTGACTGTCTGAAATTTTAAAGATAACATTGGAGAGAAGGCATTTAGTTGTGCAAAGGGGCCGTCGATAAAGTACGTCACGCTATTTTTGACCATTTTTGACCCCCCCTGTCACAAACTGTCACAAATCTCGGACCCCCCCTAAAGTACGTCACACTTTCGAACAAAAAATTTAAAAGCATAACCATTTATCTAATCCTCTAAACCCTAGGATACTATCCCTAATCCCTCTGATAGTGACGTGTGTCCCTAAACACTTTGATAGTGATGGGAAATCAACTTTTATCCTGCCAGGCCGGGTTTTAGACACGCCTGGCCGGGCCGGGTCGGATTTTAGGTACTAAGAACAAAAAAATATAAAAGAATTTAAAAAATAAATGTGTGACGTCACACATGGCCTGACCCCCCGTCACAAACTGTCACACTTTCTTACACCCCCTCCCCCCCCTGAAGCGTGACGTACTTTATGGACGGCCCCAAAATAGTAGTTGTATTAACATTATTTTTGTCAATTACAATATGATTGTATTATTTATTAAAATAGTAAAAACATAATTATAATCACGTAATAGAAAATTTTATAGTATATCGTAGCTGTTATAAAAGCAGTTCATATAATTTAAAAATGCAGATAGTAGCCTAACTAAAAACTCAAAGTGTATAAAGTGTATACATTTTGCTAAAAACTATTAGGCCTACCATTTTTGTCCAAATTTATATGGAGGGGAAGTATTTTCTGGGGGGATCTTCCTTTACTATCTTCCTTTGGTGATGCCTAGATTGAACTCTGCCCTCCATGTCCGACCTTCCCCGCCCAACCGACGTAAATTTTGGCTGTCTTCTGATTCCCCCCCCCCTATTTTTCACTGGGCGCAAGCTGCGCCCGCCATGTATAGGGATAGAAGCCCCTGGCTGGAACTATGGCAAAGAGTCAGCATTGAGGGGCTGATGCAGTCCTTTTCAAACCAGTGGAACCCACAATAGCAAAACTCTTGAACTGGGCCGTAGAGAGGCAAGCACCCGCGACACAAGTAAGTGAACACGTGGCAAGGACCGAATGCAAGAACGACTGTTTATATCAAAATGTCTGTGTAAATCGAAAGCACGTAGGCTAAAGCGAGCCAAACGACGCGTGGACTCTGCAAAAACAACAGTGGATGGAAAACAGGAAAGGAAACACATTAAGAAAGCGATATAGATGTTGAGACAGACAGACAGACAGACAACAGACAGACAACAGACAGACAGACAGAGAAAGAGACAGACAGAGTCAGAGAGATGTATATATATATATATATATATATATATATACATGTAGAGAGACTGCAGGGCGGTGTCTAAGATTCTTCGAGTGTTGGATTGTTGGTGCAAAGTGTTAGAGAGCAGGAGCAAAGTGCCGTTCGGTGTCTTACAAGATTAGTCATTTTACGAAAATCCGCTGTTCAGTAGGCCTAGGCTATAACTTAGGCCTATACGTGGTTTGTCGGCTGTGGCGGGTCAGTAAGCAAGCACGCAACGTCGGTGAACTTATTAGTGAAATTAATGTTTTCTTACATTTACTGATTTTACAAAAGGTTTAAGTAACACTGAGACTCGCAAAAGACATTTGGCCAATGGCAACGAAACACGGGCATTCGGTGCACCGCACCGAATGGACCTATGTTAAACACGGCCCTGAGAGAGAGAGACAGACAGACATGCAGCCAGACAGAGAGAGTCAGAGAGAAAGAGAGATATAGGCGATATATATAGAGACAGACAGACAGACAGACAGACAGGGAAAGAGACAGAGAAAGTCAGAGGTATATATACAGGGTGGGCCAGCATAAATGTCCCGACTTTGCAGGCGTATAACTTCGCCAAATTTTAACATTTATTTATACTTGATGCATCAAATTAAAGGTATTTCACTCTAGTATTAACTCTAAAAAAGTCGAACTGATACTAGTCTCGGTTTTAATTATATACTTGGATCAGCGCTAGCTACCGTTTTTTGTCATTACTGACGCATTATGACGCCGTTTCCCGGGAAAATTCTATCGTTTTTTGCTAAAACGCGCGTAGACACGATCATTTTGAGTGTTTGTAGGGTCCCTACCATGAGTATATTCTAATCGCAAAACCGCGTCCTTTCAATTTTGCCAACAGCCGTGCACTGCCATGCGCTGCTTCAGACGCTTGCACGCTGCCAGTCGTTTCTTTGCGTAAGAGCTGGAGAGTTCGTGGGACTTCTCGTCGACAAATTACTTTAACTTTAGGTCTATAATCTTTTCCAATACGCTATTCAGTGCTTCCAAGACGGCCTGTTTTGCGCTGAATTTGCATGCAGGGCCTGCCCTGGTCATTGTCTTGACTGCAAATGTACGCGGACACACGAGCAATGTTAGCGGATGTGAGCGCCGTGCGCTCCGATTCCCATGGTTTGCAAGTAGAAAGTCCTGTTTTATTAATTTTCCGTAGCAGATAATACAAGGTATTGTTTATTCCATCCTCTGTTAGAATATTCGTTAATCATTTCAAACGAATTAAATCCCTTACCAGTTCGTAAAATTAAGATCGAAACGCGATCATCGTCTGTCAACGGCGCCAGGTTGCGTCACAAATGACAGCAAAATATGGTAGCTAGCGCTGTTCCGGGCATATAATTAAAACCGAGACTAGTATCAGTTCGACTTTTTTAGAGTTAATACTAGAGTGAAATACCTTTAATTTTATGCATAAAGTATAAATAAATGTTAAAAATTGGCGAAGTTATACGCGTGCAAAGTCGGGACATTTATGCTGGCCCACCCTGTATATATATATATATAGAGAGAGAGAGACAGACAGACAGACATACAGACAGACACAGAGAGAGAGTCAGAGAAAGAGATAGAGACAGACAGACAGACAGACAGACAGACAAAGAGAGGTATATTATATTGGAGAAAGAGACGGACAGAGACGATTGGACGCCGTTCAGTCTTGTTTGTTTTGTTTGTATGTGCACTTGTTATAACCTAGTAGGAGATTGCCTGTTGAGGCTATGCCATCAGTGGTGAAGGTCTTTGACTGAAGTACCACCTAGGGCGCTACGCGAGGTGTACACTGTACATGCTCAACAGGAACTCTGAAAAGTTGGCCAACATGGGCGGCGAAGTCTTGGGCAGCAGCAAGGCTTTTAGCAAAACGGGCGGAGGACCTGTAATGGCAACGGCCGGTTTGTCTTAAAGAGAAGGCAAATCTGGTAAATAACCGGATGCAGGCTTCTTTACTGCGAGATGGAAAGACTGGCCGGGGGACCTACCATCTTATATACCCGAATAGAATCATGAACTATGAAACAGACAGTTCATGGTACGGCCCAACTTCGGAGCGAAGATGGCTAAAGACGAGACGAGCACTTGTTATAGCGCCCCTTCAAGTTTATCTACTCAGAGGTGCTCCCGACTGCAGAGCGGACACTGCATCGGAGTTTCACGCCGAAGCGCTGAGCAATGGCGAGTGAGGGACTTGCCTATGGTCCCTACGCGGCGACTTGAGGTGGATTCGAACCTCGAACCTTCCGGCTTCAAGGCAGCGACGCAACCACTACACCACCGCGCCCCACAACAGTGTTGTGTAACTAATTGCAATAATTAGAAACTTAATATATTTAGCCTAATCAGCTAATAATTAATAAGCTTGGTGGTCATATCTATGCTAATTCGAATTATTAGAAACCAAAATGTTTATAATTCCTATTCCAGTTCTCATTTAAACTTGTCTTATTCGTATTAGAATCTCGCCATTAGCTTCACAGCAATTATACTCCGCCCCATAATATTATTTTTATACTCAATCTGTGCTATACGATATCATTTTAATCAATAAAACTTTTTTGTTCCACCGTGGTTGGACTGGAAGCGCCTCTGAGTCGACTTCTTGAAGGGGCGCTATATAATATCTTGAAATGACTGAACGAGTGAATAAACACCAATCAATACTTTCAGTTTTAAGTTCTTTTTTGTCTTTGAGAGAAGAATTGCCATTGTTTAGGACATGTTTTACGAAACATTCAGCACCGTAAAATTAATTGGAAAGTGCCATGGCCTAGCAATGACAGTCTTAGCTTTTGGAAGAAATAATGCTCGATTTCGCAGCGTTTTCGAGCCACATCCATGGCTTAAAGTGTGGCTGGACGGTCATGGACGGCGTCCATGCACTTATTTTAAAATCTGAACGCAGTCCTGCCACTATATATTGTCCAGCACAGCCTGGCGTCCAGTACTTCTTTTGGAAAGGTAAGGGGCGTCCATGGCAGGCACTTATTGTTTCGCACTTTAAGCACTGGCCACATCTGAATCATCTTGTATGCTGCCCCATCAACAGCAGCTTCAATGGAGCGAGCATTTGATGCTGCACGATTTGCTATAAATAAGAAAAGAAATAGACTTGGAGACAATACATTAGAACCCATTGCTTTTCCAGCGTGCGACTCTGATCTCTTAAAAGAAGAAAATGTGGATGAAGATGATTGAACTCTGTGTTTCATCATAATTTGAAGTAGGCTAACTACATGTATATAATATGTGATTGATCGCCCGAATGATAGGCCTGATACTGGCAAAACTGGCGAGCGCATCTGAGTAGATATCTTGAAGAGGCGCTATATAAATTCTCAGAATGAATGAATGAATGAATGAATGAATGAATGAATGAATGAATGAATGAATGAATGAATAAAAATGTTGACGTTCGGTATTCTGAACCCAGCAACTAATTCTAATTTATTGATTTGTTGAGTGTGTATGTTGATTCTAATTAATGCCGCTTAGTGGAATTCTAATTGTAATTCGAGCAAATGCCAGTTCTAATTAAATAGAATTTAAAGATCATAATGAGTCTAAACATCGCCGATAGGGACAGCTCACGCACACACATGCACGGACACTATGCATGCCGTGCAGGCTAAGCCTATATTTAATTTATCATATGGTCTGTGTGTGGGTTTGTGCTTCTGTTCATGTGTGTGTATGTGTGTGTGTGTGTGCGTGCGCGTGTCTGTAGTTACTTGCGACAAACCTCTGATCGAGCAGCAATAATTTCGGAATATATAACCATTTGAGAATTATACGTATATATACTATATATTAATTTTTATAATATATAGGCTATATTCCTGTGTGTGTGCACATGTGGGCATATTACCGGTACGCGTGTTGCTTCTGTGTTTGGTTGCATAGGTATACGCACGCGTGTGTTTTTTACCTTTTGTCAGCCAGGGGCGCAACCAGAAAATTTTCCTGGGGGGTGCTCAGAATTATTATTGCAAGCGCCGAAGGTGCGAAGCAGCGAGTGCCGAAGGCACGAAGCCAATGCCGACTATGGGGTCTGGGGAGCGTCTTAAGCCCCCTCAGCGGGGTATGGGGCGGAGCCCCAGAAACCAACGCATTTTTAACTTTTGGCATCAGCTAGAGCGCGTTTCAGGCTCTTGTTTGCCAGCTGTATTTATGAGCGATAAAGTCATGAAAAATTCTGAAAAACACGATTTAGGACTTACAAAAATAACATCCTTTTCCATTTGTTTAGATAAAACAAAGTGTCTTAGTCCTTCTCTGCCCGCGAGTGGCAGAATTAATAAGCAGTGTTTAATATAGCCCCTCCCCCAATAACCTGTTTTTTTCTAGTCCCTTCTCTGAGAATCAAGGTTTCGGGGGAAAGGCAAGCATCCGACGGAAAATCTCCAAAGCACGTGGCACCGAGAGGGCAGGGGCTTTGGGAGCGAATGTGCCCCTCCACATCAGAATTTTTTTTTATTTCCACACTGCAATGGCAGCATTTTAAGCTGTCATCTAAAGCAAAATTGCTATACTATTTCATTGCTGACAAGAGTGGTCTAAACTTAAATGAATATACTCACAATTATAAAAATTCTGATTTTCCACGTTTATTATGGTAGCCTACCATTCTAAGATGTCGACTCAACAAAATAACTCTATTACTTCCGTGCTGATAAAAAAAGAGTGATTTCACATTTCAACATAGGCCAGCAGGGGAATGGATTTGGGCAGGGAGATGTGCGTCCTCCCCAACAAAGAATTTTTTTATTTCCATACTGCAGTGGTAGACTATCATTTTAGGGTGTCATTTTAGCGAAATTTATCATGATTTCATTGCTGAAAGACATGGTGTAAGATTTCAATGCCCCTCCCCATTGTTTTATTTTTTAAATTCCATACTGCAATGGTAGGCTTTTAAGCTGTCATCTTAATAAAATTGCTCATTTTCAATGATGATAGTCATAGCTTTTCATTTAAAATTTCAGAGTGTTGCCTCACAATTACTTAAAAATTTTGGGATTTGCACAGTGCACCGTGACTTTTAAAGCTGTCATTTTTGCAAAATGACTCATGATTTTAGTGCTCAGAGATGTGATATAAGATTCCAATAAATGATCCTCCCATCGTCCAAGATTTGTGTTTTAATTTACAAACACTGTAGTGACAGCGTTTTAGGCTGTCGTCTTAACCAAATTGTTCATTATGGATAAACAGTAACATTGCAGAAATTTTTAATGATATTTATGAAATATTTATGACATATTGGGGGATATAAGCATCTCCGTCCCCTTACCACAAACTTTGGGGGTTTAAGACTTCAGACTGTTGCCTAACAATTACTTACGTCTCCCCTATCGCCCTAAATATCCGCCAATAACAGTACCATAAGTTATGCACATTATAAAATCATATGATAGTATCAAAATTATATTATAATAATAAATAATAAAATTATAATTATATAGTAGGAAGTAAGATCATGGTAAAATATGGCAGTTTATGTAAGACAATAATTATAATAGACATGCAGCAACTAAAAACTAGTAGGGCCTATCATTTTGTCAAATTTTGCAAAAAAATTGCACACACAGTACTATCAATAAAGTCGTAACATATAATCAATAAATTGGTGAAATACTGTAAAGTAAAGGCACAGGATAGGCAAATTGTCGAGACCCAGACAAACTCAGGTAGACCAGCTAAACACTAAAATCAAGTGCTTTATGAACCATGAATTTGAATAAAATTATAATACAGAAGAATGAAGGAACTTGCTTGATTGTGTAATCTGAAAGACTGAAAGGCCGAAAGACCCCCTACCCCCCCCCCCCCACCCCACCCACAAAAACTCATCGAATTTGGAAAAATTGCATGGGTCGCCTTTATAGCCCTGGGGGGTGCTCAAGCACCCCCCAGCACCCCCCTGGTTGCGCCACTGTTGTCAGCTAATTTCCGATTTTCTCTCTGCATCCTTTCAAGACCTGGTTCGTGGATAATAGAGGAATCCGTGCTGCGACCATATATAATATATTATATATAGTATATATATGCATGTTCGGATGGAAACATTCGGAAGACTATATATATATATATATATATATATATATATATATATATATATATATATATATATATATATATATATCGCCGTACTTCGTTAATGTCACCGACGTTTACTAGTCATTACCGAATCTTTATAACTGAGCAACAATGGAGGCGGGAAAAGCAGATGTTCGCTCATCTGCAGACTCAATGCAAGGAAGCCAGACCGAAGAAAGACGAAATTATATCTTCGAGGAAGGGTACCGACCGACTTACCGACCTACCCACCCACCGACCGACTCCGGTGTGTTCTTGTGCTTCTGCAGGTGAGGCCAGTCTTCAGCTCAAAGTATATATTATATATATATATATATATAATATGCAAAGTACATTATATATAATATACTTTTTATATATATTATATATATGACAAAGTATATTATACATGTATAATATACTTTATATATATTATATATATGGCAAAGTATATTATACATGTATAATATACTTTATATATATTATATATATGGCAAAGTATATTATATTCAAAAGGCTTCACATTTTTCTGCTTCTCTTTTTTGTCTCTTTGCTTACATTAGGTAATTACTGGCTGCATGATATCAAATCACTGTATATATATATATATAATTATTTATATATGTGTATAGGTATATATTGGACATATGAACATGCCTGATGGCAGAGAACTAAAGAAGAAGATATGTATATATATAATATACATAATATATGTATATATCAGCGACGTATCTGAGTATCTAATTTGGCTGCGAATCTATATATACAATGTGTATATTTCACAAAATTCCTATAAAG
>OX457053.1:15759554-15847054 GCA_949752735.1 Lumbricus terrestris | reverse complement strand
TATAGAAGTTGGTTAGCTGGCTGCCGACGATGCTATGTGCTAAACATTTCCGTATATAAATAGTATACAATACAATACAATAAAATACAAAAGTCATGTCTGCTGCTCTATGTAACAATCTCTGCCATTAAAGCAATAATTAGTTAATTAATGGGCATACTAGATCAAGCACCGGAGTGTAGCCTGTAGATACCCTATTATACCGTTTCTATCTGCTTTATGGCTATAATTGGAGACACAGAAATCAGCCAGAGCTATTACGGCATTCTAACAAGAACAGGAAGCAGGATCGCGTCCAAACCTCATGGATGACCTGAAGGCAGATTATAGGCCTATAACGCCGGTGATGAGTTGGCACGGGCTGCCATCCAGACAAGACCAACGAGTACACTCATTAAAAACCAGTCTTCGACCTACATGTATCCCACGATATCCTCTGCCATCATCTGAGAAAATTGTAAACAGGAGTGAGCTCGAACCCGTAACTAATCTTCTCAAGATAACAGAGTTGTTTATCCCGGAAAGAAATCTGGCTTATACGAGTAACGAAGTGGAAGACAAACAAAGTACTTCGAAAGGTACTTTCCAGTCCATATAAAAGTAATTCTTGCGCGCTACAGGCCGCACAAATGGACGTGTGACAGATGGTTTGCTGATCTGAATTACTGAATTTGCCAGCAAAACAAGTTAAACAACCATGTTTTGCAAGTCTACGGTCCTCAGGTCGTTGCTGACCCTCTTGTCGAATCTTTCTTCACCCGGAATAGGTTCTTTCCTCTTATTCTTACCTTATCTAAGCGCAAAATTTATCACTGTCGCTCGCTCAGTCGCGTTTTCTTTCTGTTCTCGACTACCTCGCTGGCTCCCGATTCTCTAGCTCTTTCTCTTTTTCTCTTTCTCCTTCTCTTTCTATTTGTTGGTCTGTCCGTCTGTCTGTCTGTCTGTATATATGTCTGCCTATATTTCTGTCTCTCTGTTTGCCTTTCTCTCTGTCTGTCTGCCTGCCTGCCTGCCTGCCTGTCTGTCTATCTGCCTGTCTGTATGTATGTCTGTCTGTCTGTATGTCTCTCTGTTTGCCTGTCTATATGTCTGCCTGTCCGTCCGTCCGTTTGTCCGTCCGTCCGTTTGTCTGTCTGTCTGTCTGTGTCAAAGTAATCACGCTACAACGACCTTCCGGCGCTTAGTAACTCATTCCAATTAGCGATGAGTTGCACAGACGCCATCTGAGGTCTGTATAGTCGCAATGTACCTGGAATAGAAAACGGAGAAGAATGATCGACCGGAAAGAAGGGAGGAGGAGGAGGAGGAGGAGAAGAAGAAAGAGGAGAAGGAGGAATTCGAGAGGAGGAGGAACGGAAAGAGGACGAAGATAAAGAGGAGTAGGATGAGGACGAAGAAGATAGAGGAGGAGGAGAAAGAGAAGGAGGAAGAGGAGAAGAAGGAGGAGGGTAGGAGGAGGAAGAGAAGAAGGAGAGGAGGCGGATTAGGAAAAGAAGAAGAGGAGGAGAAGGGGAAAAGGAGGAGGAAGAGGAGGACGAAGAGGAGGAGGAGGAGGAAGAGAAGTAGGAGGAGCAGAAAGAGCAGGAGGAGGAGGAGGGTGAAGAGAAGAAGGAGCAGAAGGAGGAGGAGGAGGAGTTAGTGAAATGGTTATGCGAGCTACAATGAAGACGAGGGGTGGCATAATGAGAACTAGAGTCATATGGACCAGGATTAGAATTCTGAACAGACGGAGAGGAAGAAGGAGAGGAGCAGGAGGAGCAAGAAGTGGAGGAGCAAGAAGAGTAGAGGCAAGAGGAGGAGATGCTAGTGAACGTAGCGTGATAATATATATATATATATAGGCTACATATATAGGCTTAACGAAAGTAGGCCTTCTTAGATTATAGGCTAATCACTAACATTTTATAGATCTAGGCTACATGTAGGCTATAGGGCCTACAGTTAAAATTTGTTGTCCGTGGGTAGCCTATGCGTTTTAAGGGAAAGCCTACATGAAATTGAATCAATTACGCGCGTCATTAGCCTACTAAGAAGAGTAGGCTATTTCTACTGTATACGTGGATTATGATTACACCCCACCCACCCAACCATATAGGCCAAATAAGCCTGCAGGTAAACCTACGCCGCGGCCTATACGCTCTACGTGAAGCCGACGTAGGCCTACGTATATAGGTATAGGATAGAGTCAATTATTAGCGTTTGTGCCACTTTGTGGTTCGAGTGGCGCTGGATAATTATGCACTGCAGCACTGGCTCAATTAATTAATTAATTAATTTGTTAATTAATTAATTTATTATTTTATTCTTTCTTTCTTCATTCATTCATTCATTCGCTAATTCATTAATTAATTAGGCCTAATTAATTAATTCGTTAATTTATCCAATTCACTTTTTATTGCAACCAGAAAACAACATGACATCAAAAGTAGAAAATATGCATGCATTGGCTACAATTCTGTCTTTGTTGGCCCCCCCCTAGGGTTCGGCTATAGCTCCTCGATCGATCTGCAGTCTGTACCCAATGCTGCTGCTAGGCTCGAGCATTGCTCGTCTTTCTTGTTTCTCCCGCATTTCAACATTCATGACTGAACAACTCCACTGGTTTCCACTTTCTGCTCGTATACAATTTAAAGTCCTGATCTTGGTCCTCAAGTCTCATGCAATTAGGTCTTGCTCCGAAGTAGGCCTATCTGTGTGATCTTATACTTGGTCCCCCTTCTGCCACTTCGCTGCGTCCTCTTAGGTTCTCTGATCGTCCCGACTTCTTTGTACCCCGAGTCAGGATCACCATGGCTCAATTCAGATAATTTGCCTGCATTGGTCCCTCCCTATGGACTGGTCTCCCCCATCAGTTCGCTCTATCATTCTCTCTGGCAGTCTTTCATCGTCTTTCTCTCGTCTGAAAACCTGCCTTTTCTCTCGGAGTTGAACGCCCTGGGAGCGCTTCTGAAAGGCTCTTCCTGCGAGAAGCGCTTTACAAATAGTCAGATACAATACAATATAATAGAAACCGCCGCAGAGCAACAGCTGTTACGGACTTACGGTTGGTTTCAGTTGATATGGTAAGAGTAGACCGTAAGACAGCCTCGAAAGAGAGAGGGTAGGATTTTCTAGCTCACAATTATTTTGCCTACGCTGCATCTAAATTCTTTGCATAGTCTGATATTAATCTAATCCAGCGTTTCCCAAACTTTTTGGGCCACGGAACCCTTCGCGTCCTATTATTTTCTGGCGGAACCCCAATCTCAACTAAACGCATTGAATCATGCTGAACGCACGGGAAGCAAAGGCTACTTATAATAATTATTATAAGCCTACATACCTAAATACACTAAATTTTAGAAGGTTTATTTTTCTTACAATATCATGAAAGATTAAATTGCACTGTTTTAAAAACCACGATTTGTGGATCCTACTAAGAGTAGGCTATGCCCTACACGAGGTTAGAATGTGAAGATTAATTGGAATTCTGCTTCATTCGTGATAGGTCAATTAGAAGTTCGTAGTCACCGTTAGAAGAGTTGGCTGCTTTTCACCTTCATTGAGTGGTTTCGTATCATATTATCGTAATTCATGAAAAGGAAGCAATCAACCAAGTTCGCTTTCAGGTCGGGAAAATGATTTGCAATTTCTGAACGATGGTTTCCTCGAGAACCATTAAAAATTGTGTGAGTTTGGAAAGCGTTCCAAGTTTCTAAATTAAATAAAAGAAGTTAGAACCCTAGCTTGCGTACGTAAAAGTCACTCGATTTTTGGCAAATTTTCACACAAACAAATTAAAATCACTATTTGTTGCTACTGCTACAGGATCAGACTTGGCGATTCTTTTTAAACTTGCGTTTTGCGGTAACAAAGATGACAGGGTCTATCTTCAGACTAAGGCCTAAGGCTCTGACCTACATGTAGGCCTACGTTACGTTCAGCAGTGATGTCTAAGCTTATACAAACTACATACTATGATACTATAGGCTATATAATTATTGGATTGCTAATAATCACTGAAAGGTCAGTTGAGGACAAAACACAAAAGATGACTGACGCTAGTTTCAAACTTCCAGTGCATTTTCAAAAGCTGCTTGAATATGTTGTACTGCAGAAAAATTTCTCAGAAAAAGTTCTTTTTTTCTCAACTTCTCGCGGAACCCTTGTGCTCGCCCCGCGGAACCCCTGGGTTCCGCGGAACCCAGTTTGGGAAACGCTGATCTAATCAACTCCAAGGTCTGTGATAGTCCTTGACATTGAACGATATTCGTCGCTGGTCCATAATCAATATTATAAGACAGAAGCGATATTATATAGATTCCTTCACATTGGGGCGGCGTGCGTGGCGCTATCTAGCAGTTGTTTGAAACATGTTTTCTTTATTAAGTACACAGTTGGAAAGCAATTGGTAATAGAAACTTATTAGTGGATGTTTAAATAAAAATTGGAATGCAGTTGCTTTTCCTAGAATTGTTTGAAACAAGTTGTTTCTCTTTGAATTAGTTTAGTTATCCGTCACCTAAGTCACAAGCCATTCCTACGTTGAAATGCGTCACCGGCTGACATTTTTCATTCATAATCTTTGCTTGCGGAAATTGAAAAGGAAGTTATGGTGAGACGAAGTTTTTTTTTATTCTCTTGTATTATTGTTATATTCGACTCGTTTTAAAAACTGCAGACATCGGTTAGCATGCTAGATTTCTTTCTGTGTGAAGTATGTCTTAGATTCAATCGTGTGTTTTCGTTATTTTTTGATACGCGGTCTTCCTTTGCGAGAACGAAGAAATGTTTACGGCCGTGTTTCTACAGCGTCTGAGAAATAATACTGTGTGAATTTGACAAACTGATTTGTACGCATAGCATAATAATATTATATTAACAAAGGAGTAACAGGCTCATGTTCTGTGTGAGTCTACTTTTGACATGTTCTAGAAGCACTGCAGAACTTAAACCACAATGATGAATGTTTCTTTGTTATTGTGAATATTATTCGGTTCCATTTTTAGGTTTAATTTGGGTAATAAACAGCAGCAGCTCATTACCCTCCATTTGAGTCTCGACAACGGGTGCAATTTGCCAATTGAAAGGAGTTGGTGTGCAAAGGCAGATTCATTATTTAACTTTAACCATTTAACCATGCCAGTGCCACCTCAACTCAGATGGGAAGCCCTAGTGTTACTCAGCCTTTGATTAGGTTTTTTTAACTGGAGAGTTCGCCAGTGTTCCCAGAGAGATGCGTGGCTTGCCAATACAAGCACCTATGATGGTATAATTGCAGTATCGAGGGACCGCTAGTGTATGCCGTATCTAATGATGGCACTAACCCTAACGACGCCTAATCTGACCCTAACCGACCCTCACAACGCCTAACATGACCCTAACCGACCATTACGAAGCCTTACCTGATCCTAACCGACACTCACAGTCCCCGAAAGTACTGCGTTGTTGCCCCTACGATGTCCATGCAGTGGATGTCACACATCTGAGAATTTTTTATGCGTAAAAATCAACCAAAAGTTTTTGTTAAAGTTCAGATTTAAATGCAAATTAAGGTGCATGGCGCCGCAGTCACACTGCACAGTACAGTATGCAGTGCCTTTGGACAATGGCAGATGAAGCTCGTTTATCTACCTCATGCGGTTTTGCTAAAACGAAAGATCACTGCACATTTTTCTCGCAGCCACCAATGAGCAATTGTATTGTATTGTATTGTATTGTTGGCAAGACTTGCATGCCTGCATTTTTGTCTGTAGCCTCAGCAGAGACAGCGTTTGAGTTAATATATGCTGAATTGTTTAGCAGCTAATTTAAACGTTGTCATATAAAACACGCATGTTTAAAATTGGTTAGGAACTCAATAGTTTTTGAATATTCTGTCAATTTTGATTCCATGGTTTTCTATGACCAATATTTTAGTTTCTTTATGACCAATATCTTAGTTTTGATAATTGATAACTTGGTGATGGTGAAAGTTGGCCAGTAACTTGTTTTGTTTTACAGTGGAAAAAAATGAGCCTTCGGCTGCAGAAAAATTGAATAATTCCACGATACTTGAACATCTTGTGCACTTCATCGACCTGTGATGACCTCGAAGAGTTTACTGCCCGTACGCGTTTAGATTTCTGAATTCTGCAATGGCTGTACAAGGCAGTGTACATTTGGTTGTTTACATCTTAATTCCGCTCTTAATTACAAATGTTAGCTTTGGACATTCGCAGTGCTCCTGCGATAACAGCGTGCAAAATGTTTCGTGTGAAGGCAGGATTTTGTCGGAAGTTCCCCACAACCTTTCGTCCACCGTAACTTCCTTGGATCTCAGTAAAAACCAAATAAGGAGCGTTAGTTCGGCTGATTTTGCGAGACTGAACAATGTCGAGACGATCGATCTTAGTTCCAACCTCATTTCTAATATATCTGTTGGAACTTTTGGCTCAAACCATCATCTTTTGCATCTTTTTCTGGATGACAATTGCGTGCTGACCATACCGGGAATGAGCTTTGGCATGCACAACAGACTGATCAGTCTTAGTCTTACGAGAAATCAGATACGTTCAATTGGAAAAGAGGATCTTCGTCACTTGCAAGGCCTGAATGTTTTGAATCTAAGTGTAAACAAGTTGACTTCTCTGCCGTCTTTCTTCTTTGAAGATCTTCCTAAGCTTCGGGGTCTAGACCTTGAGGGAAACGATATTTCCGGTGTGTTTAATCTCTCGACAGAAAGTCCGCTCGATCTCGAAAGGTTGAATCTGGCCAATAATGAGATCACGTCGCTGTTCATTCCAGCGGCAACTAAATTTCCAATGTTACGCTTCCTAGATTTGAGCGGTAATATGATATCCGCAGTTGATCCCAACTGGTTTGTTTCTATGGTAAGCCTCAACTACTTATCCTTAAGTGGTAATCCTATACATACTTTAGATGCCAACTCCTTCTCCACCTGTCGGGGCATTGAGTACCTGGGATTGAACGGTCTACCGGATTTAAGCGCTCTTGATGAGAATGTGTTTCTGGGTCTGCACCAGTTAAAGAAACTTGACCTTTGCAACAATAAGAACCTGACAAAAATCCCGCCACGCGCATTTGGAAGTCTGTACCAACTCGAAAACCTTCAGCTGCAGAATAACTCTTTAGTTTCTCTTAGTGCCGCTACCCTTGCCAATTTGTCCTCGCTGCAGACCCTCAGTCTAGGCGACAACAACTGGAACTGCGACTGCCGCTCTAAAGAATTCCTGCAGACGCTGAAATCGATGACCAACGATGGGTTGAAAGTGACCTCAGATTTGGTTTGCGTTCATTCGGAAGGCATTCAGAATCAGGCCTTCCTGAATCTTGCAGAGGAAGAACTACCCTGTGAAGCTATCTGCAGAATTGGTTCCGTGGCGGTGCTTGATTGTCCCGTGTACGACGAAGATTCAAGCCTCGAGATCATCTGGATTACAAGTCGACTCAAATATTACAACTGGACTCGCAGTCGTCCGGACGACTCGTCGAAACAAAGCCCATTGTCTAAGAGTCAGAATTCGACCGACAGATTCAGCGTTCTGAGTAACGGGAGTCTGCTGATCCGAGACGTGGGGAGATCGGATGGGGGTCCATATCGGTGTATCTCGGTGGATCAGCATGGCAACGCTTCAGCCGTCGTAATCGTGAAACTCGACTACACAGTCGTGACAACCGTTTTCATCAACAGCCTCATCGTCGGCTTTTCGAGCGCGGCCGGATTCTTCGCCGTCGCCGTCATCTTTGGCGGCATCCGAAGGTGCTGCTTTGTGTGCAGCAAAAAGGAGCGAGTCAAGCGAAAGAGCATTCGCGAAGTGCTCAGCTCCATACGCAGCGGCTCGCAGCTCGACAAGTTGAGCGCCTACCGTACGGCAAAGCTGGACCAGTTTTCAGCGTTCCGCTCGGCCACCATGGACCAACTGTCCGCATTTACGACGGCAAAGATCAGCAAGATACGAACGTATAAACAGATGACGGTGACGAACGTACTTCAGCATTTGGATCGTATGCGGACGCACTATTCGCTACAGACGGCGCGCATCAAGGATAACTGCTCGCAGCAGGTGGAAAAGCTGCGAGAGAATTACGCGGCGCAGAAGTTGAGGCTGAGGGGCCAGCGCTCGCAGCACATCCGAAAGATTCGCGAAAACTACAATGCGCAGGCGCTGAAGATTCGAGAATACAGAATGCAGCAGGTTAGGAAGCCAAACTGATTCAAAATTTTTATATACGTTTTGCAGTAACTATGAGAATTTTTTGCGCTTTGCGATTAGCTCTCATGGTTTCCTGTAACTTTTATGGTACTCTCGGTGTTAATTCATTGTTAAGAGGTGTTTATACCAGGGCCGTCCTTAGGCACAGGCAACGCAGGTAGTTGCCTTCAGGCGCCAATATACAGAGGGTTCCATTTTTTGCAAAAAAGTGTGTTAACAGTATTTTCCAATTTTTTTGCATTCCCCAACCCTTCAAAACTTAATATTGTCAAGCCTTGATTGAACTAACAATATAATTAACTTGGTCGAGCATAAATGCTCTGTCTGGTTCATCATTGGTTGCAAGTCTTGTGATGTGGGGTGAATAATTGAGTGAGTATCAGAGGGCGCTAATGCATGCTTTGCCTGGGGCGCCAAATGTATGCTTTGCCTGGGGCGCCATATGGGTTTGGGCCAACCCTAGTTAATACAATCCTGTGATTTATGTTACTTAAAGCAGGCATTTTTATGACTACATTGAATAAAGCTGGTTGATGACTTTATTATATACTCACATCAGGTATATCTTCCAAAATTCTATTGGCCATGCAGAAGGTTTAATTGTTTGGAACCTTTCATTTTTCCTTCCTTCAAACAGTGACTCACAACTCGATATTTCTCCTTGGCTTTCAGACACGCGTAGGATCTCTAACTGCATCTTCTCCTAGCTATCGGCCGATTATCCGCGCCACAGTTTTCGCATTTCAGTGCGACATTGCGTGTGCCGCAAATCTATTTAGTAATTGCAATAATGCTAATATTTTAACAACTGGCATTAAATTTCTATTCTTTAATTACAATAATACTATTAAATAATAGTTAGTATGTATTTAATTAGCATTTAATTTCTATTCTTTGCTTGTCAGATGATGAAGCTGCGGGATCAGTACAAAGTCCAGCAGCAGCACCTTCTCAAATTGCTCGAGCTGCTCGACATCGGCAACTGCGTAACCGTGATCGAAGCCGAGTGCGTGCGCACCGAGTCTACGATCTTCGACGCCGACATCGCGTTCGATCTCGAGGCTCAGTCGATCCACATTCCACAGGATCAGGATTCGCATTCATCCAACGATCTCTCCGAGTCGTCATCGTTCTCCGACGACCGTTTTTCCATCTCCGAAAAGGATGACCCCGGATTCGACATGACCCAGCTGGGCGACATCCTAACGCCCGACGACCTTGCCATGGAGTCGATCCTAGCCGACTTGGGCGATGCCGTGCCGGACGATATTGCCATCGAAACGCTTATCGACCAGCTGAGCAACATGTCGGCGAGTCTTGCCACGGGTGGAGATGCGCTGCCGGGCGGTGGAGCCGAGGCGATGGGCGGCTTTCGTAAGTCCGTGGCGAAGGATTCTGGAAATGATGTCATCCGCGTCCAGATTGAGGTTGATGCGTCACGTAGCGCGCAGCTGGAGGATGCCGACAGCGACGATGCCATCATCGAAACTGTTTTATGATGCTAGAAAGGGGTTGTCCAATTAATTCGAACTGTTTCAGAGCTGTTATCTTCTGCCGGCTGTCCAGAAGGCGAACGATTGACCAATCTTAATATAATATATTAGTTTGGTATGTGTGATTATAGGGGCATTTATGTAGTACGTTGTTAACACCTTTTGAAAACGATTTCTACTTTGTTACCTCTCTAGATCATCGTTACCGGTACGTTATTATAAATACGTTTTCTTTAACAGGTGGCGTTTGTGTGTGTGATGATATACAATAGATTGCATTTGAACTTGACGGGAATAACAGTTGCTGTGTTTGTAGTTGTGCTATAATACGCATGAGAGCACTTTAGGAGTGTATGAGAATGTTTACGTAAGGCATGTCTGGCGTGACTGTAGATATGTTGTGATAGGCGATAGTTAATTAAGAGCTAGTGCTGTACATAGTGAATATGGTCCAATTTCTGTTTTGTTGATTTGCGACCTCATTTTTCTGTGGAATTTATTCAAATGATTCTTTTAGAGTAGTTAGCCTGTATTTGTGTTGTGCACATAACATTGCTACTTGGTTTTGCCATTTGAACTGTTCGAGAATGGGCATAGATGACCTTGAACTAGAGTTGATTTCGCATGGGGTCTGAGCAGAGGTTTTTGTGCCATTGTAGATGAACAGTTCATATCATTGCCCTTACGTAATGGAACTACTTTGAAATTTTGTCCTTTGATTGTTGGAGCATGGTTTGTGCGAGGTCTTGCTAAATGCTGTATGTATTTACCAACTTGACTTTATATCGAATGTGTTGCTTGACATGAAAATGGATTTTGATTTTAAAAACTTGTCAATGCGATCGATTATTTTCGGTTATATTTTCTCTGCCTCTTTGTAAATTTTAGCATTTATGTACCAAATTAGAGCATGATTTTGCGGACATTTTGGCGTAGCTTCTGCAAAGTGTCGGGCTTGCTGAACAAGTAGTGTAGACTTGGACGAACTAGATATGGTCGACCATTCTGCGAGGAGTCTGTGCCATTCTGCTTGTCTAAAGTTGTGCGAATTTCTTCTATGTAGACATCTTGTGTGTATGGTCTTTTATTAGGCTCAATGTCAGCAAAAAACAACTGTTACTGTGGCCATTCTAGTATTATGACATAATTATCTGACTGTTGGATACTTTTGTGGTGCTGTATTGCTAGACATTGTGACAACTGCCCTGCTCTTAAGATTCAAGATTGAGATATTTGACAATTATCATTCTGTCTGTATGGGTAAAAAATGACAAGGTTTTATTCTGCATTTAAAATCGGTTGCACCAATGAATTTTAATTTTAATCACATTATTCAGGTTATTTGGCCCAATTTTCTGCTTCTGATCACTAGTTTAGAAGCTGATACTCTTCTGAGTTTGCTGTTGCAATGTGTGTATGTGATGAATAATGTCAAACGTGTTTTAATGTATGCAATTCAGTGCATGCATGTCTCTTCAGGTTCTTGGATATGCGTGCATAGATGCATAACTGGAACTTTGCAACGACTTGCGTGGATTTTCACCTTTGTGGAAGCAACTTATAGAATGTTTTCAATGATACACTCAATGCTTTTTAACTTCACGCTTGTCGTTGAGAACATTACAGATTTTTCTCTTTGAAAGTTTTTCACCTAGAAAAAGGTTTTCTTCTAATGTTTTTCTCTTGGAAAGTTTTCACTTTAAAAAGTTTTTCTTATGAAGTTTGTCTCTTGTCCATGGTAAAAGCAGGCTGATATAGGAGAGCGCTGTGAATTTTTTTTATTGTGGTGCTTGTCTGCTTTGGTAGATGTCGAGTGTTTGTAGTTTGTAATGTAAACTTGTGTTTCCAAACTGATTGTGGTGTGAGTTTGAAATCCAATAGTTGAAACAGTTCTCCATAATTGAGAGAAGGAAATGGGGACAGGTGAATAATTGGGATTATTAAAAAAACAGGTTTTAAGTATTAATCTGTATTAATATTCTTTATGCCTATTTTAGTCACGGCTTCTAGCCTGCCGGTAATATTCCTGAAATTGTTGTGTTTCCATCTCCATATTCTACTGTATGATCTTGTGCATTTGTGCATAGGACTGTATCAAATAAAATTGTGCTGTAGATTTCTGTGACCGTTATGCTGTACTAAACAGACCCTATAACTAATTACTCTAGTTGTATTTCTGGAGTTGATTAGTGAAACCAGCTGTGAGTCTTCTAAAATTGTTGGCAAACGATAGACTTGGCATATCACTTGAAACTCATAACTGATGTGATTACAGCTAACCTACCTTGATGTGAACTAACGAACTAACTGTACAGGTAGTACCTTAGCTCAAGCTAATAAACGTTTCTAAGGCAGAACAGTGATTATGTACTGGTATTCATTACATCATTTAGTTTGTTCTTTTGTATCTGTGGTGATAATGCTCTATCAAAACTGTACATTTCTGAAAATTAAAATCTTTCTATCCCAGGCAAAGAAATTGTCTTGTAAACTTAACCCAGGACATGTATTACTAGCTCAAATTGGATGGTGAGTATTTTTTCTGACTGATGAAAAGTTTATGTAAGCTGTTTATTAAAGTGTTTATAATGTAAAGTAGGGAGGCATACACTATCTGTTTCAGATTGGAATCAATGAGGCTTGGACTTATGGTGGCAAACATTTTTGGTCTGAAGATTCTATATAAATGTCCTTGGTTTGACAGTGAATATGGAGCGTGAAATGTATGTTCGGCACCAAGTTATCAATTGCAGCAGCCTAGGATGCAGAATGTTCGACACAGGTGGTTGAATGACATTTTCAAATCGTTCGCCAAGTCCAGATACACTCCAACACATCTTTCCACTGTCTTAAAACCACTTCTTTACTCTGGGTCTCTTTTACATTTGGTGCATGCCTCTGTGCACCATGTGAGATTCCCTTTATAAATGCATGTACAATGTAATAATATTGTATTGTATTTTGTAAGTCTCCGTAAAACATGAATTTTTTACAGAGACTTCTTTGTACATTCATTTGGCGTTACTATCACGATTAAGCAATGTGTTTCCTCTCAAAATGATATTATAACGAAGTGTTCTGTTCCTTTACATTTACGTGTTACCAGCAAAAGTGTTCGACATTACGTTGCACACTTGGACCATTGCATGAACTGTTGAGCGCTGAATTGTCGTTTACGCAAGCGAGTAAACATGTTTGATTTCTGTGCCTTTACTTTCAAAAGTAATTTACTGACTAGAACTTGTGATATCTTCGGAAACTAATTAATTTTCCAAGTAAAAATAATTTCATTTTTGTTTAGAAATCAATGATTCATTAAAGGTTTGTGAGATTTGTTTTCTGTGAACTTGAAGGTGATTGGCAGTGCCTCAGAAAACAGATAAAGGATAGAAAGAGTCATGTTATAATCAGAACACAGTTGGTAAAGTGAGGTATAGGATAGACAAAGATAGGATAGATAGTTTTGTGCATTCTGGGTAATTTGGTTGAGTGCAATACTGGAGGTGATTCGTTACCAACTAGTCTTTTAGTTACATACAAGTATCTTTTACTTAATTACAAGTATCTTTTGCTTAGATACAAGTATATTTTACTTAAGCAGAAGCATCTTTTACTTAAGTACAAGTAATCCACGGCCACTTTATATATCATGACTGAATGATCAAGGTGCATATTCAAAGTTTCTGGTCTGCTAACTAATTCATCCGGGCTTTTGATGGTCTTTAAAAAATTGTCTGCAGCTGCACGCTGTTGTTATCATTTTTATTTTACAAAAATTCAAATATGTTTTGCTATCATTTTTATTTAAAAATTCAAATGTGATGATTTAATTTTTCCAATTTTTTTTTACTGAATTCGTAACCGTAAAGTTTTGCGACTCAAAATCTCAGAAACACACGTGCTCTGGCGAGAGACCGAGACTATGCTTTGATGTGGCCTCCAGTCAGATATTTTGTGTGTGATTTCTCTAAAGGATCACAATTTGCTGCTCTGAGGACCACTCTTGGTATACTTTGGTTGCAAGGTCGTAGCTAGTGGGGTGTTTTGGGTGTTTGAACACCCCCTGAAATGGAAAACGTAAAAAATAATAGAATGCATTTACTAGCACGTGATGTAAAAACAATGAAATAAAGCCAAGAAAACACCCCCGAAATGAAAAACGTACAAAAAATAGAATGAATTGGTGACATTTTCTGAAAATTTCGGCCGGATGACTAAAAAAAGAAAAGGTCATCAGTTTTTTCAGACGGGAAACTGAAGAAACACTCCCCGAAATTAAATCCTGGCTACGGCCTTGTTTGGTTGGACCACTCTTGGTATTCTGTGGTTGGACCACTTTTGGTGTACTGTGGTTATAACCGTTAGATCAAAGGATAAATCCTATGTCCTACAAGTATTCCCATGTCACGGTCTGCTATTGGTAAACTTTGATTTTAAAAGTTGTGCGAGGAAGACCAAGAAAAGGTCACTAACTTACTGAACAGATGCTGGTGCGTTGTGTGTTTGTCTTTTCCTAAAAGTAATAACCTCTGTGTTTAGTGATTACGGCCCCTAATGATGTGGGTGCAGATTTGGATATCCGCTTCGCCAGGAGGTACCATGGAAATCTTTGAATTCAAGTCCTTTGCACACAACATCCATTGCTATAGATATTCGTTATCTACGTATGATTATATGCATGTATTTATGTATGGTATATAATTGTAATTTATCTTTCTATCTGATGAATTTATATAGTGCACCTTCAAGATAACTATTCAAAGGTGCTTCCAAGCCAGGCACAGCCAAAAAGAAAAGCCTTGAGTAGTTTATAAAAATAGTTTGACAAGTACCACAAAAGGGAATGTAGGCTATATCATACATAAAATAGTTGCCTTTCCGTAAAATTGAGTATGTGTGCGTACGTGCGTGCGTGCATAATGTGTGTGCATATATATATATATATATATATATATATATATATATATATTGGGTATGTACCATGGATTGTTTAGAAATCTCATTTAATTATATGAAATTATACATTCCCTATATCTTAGTGCAGTGCAACTAATGTAGGTTGTGTCAGTAACTATAGCGTTGCTTTCTATAAATTTTTCTCACATATGTAAATCGTCTAAATTTCAATTGTCTCGATTGTTCCATTGTCTCTGTAGTGTTAGCGTAGACATCTTAGAGTACAGCATTGTTGAATGTTATGTACAAATGTTAGCTGAAATGTGATAAACTTGTGTACAATGTTAGCTGCTGTGATGAAGTTAGCGCTGCTGAAATGTAATTCTGGAAAACGTTGATGTTGTGTTTGCTAAATTATAAGCTGATGAAGAATGAGAAAAGGTTGTGAATAGAAGATGATGGTAAAATGCAATAAGAGATACAGACAGCAGACAGACAGAGAGAGGGAAGCAAAGAGAATAAACAGACAGACAGAAGAAAGAGAAGAGAGAGAGATGCCGACAGACAGAGAGAAGAGAAGAGAGACAGACAGAGAAGATAGAGAATGGGGAGAGACAAACAGACTGACAGAGAGACTATACAGACAGTGAGGGTGAGACAGAGGACAGAGAGAGAGAGAGAGACACACACACACACACAGATAGAAACCGCTGTTCTTCCCCTTCAATGGTATATGTAGCATGCACTGCTCAATCCGGGTTCAACAGGGGCGGTTACATCGATTTATCAAAGCCCTACGTCTGCTGACCCCGAGTGTCAAGGATATTACCATTGACGCCTTCCAGTCTTGCATATCCTAGCTCAGGCTAGCTGGCCAGTTCACCGTGCACTATCTCTACGAAAATATATGGGCCTACATAATTATAGGCCTACGTATGATGGCTTCTGGTTCAGAAAAGTCAAAGTTTTCGCACGTGAACGGAGCCTGCTGCATCACTGCTCTCAGTGCTGTGCTGGAGCCTGGATTATTACATGACACGCGTGTCATGTAGACCTATAGCGCACATACGCAGCATCCTAGTTATAGAGCACTGTTGGTTGGGTCATGCGCATTCGATCAAGTGGTTTTCAGAGCATCTACAATTCTACATGTATATAGGCCTACCGTACAATACGCCACGTGAAAGAGGTCAAGTCTCGAACAGACAGATTTTAGTCAACAGGTTGATCTTGATTCTTGAGGATACTGTATAAATTACAGGTCCCTCGATCAGGCCAGGCCGTATGTTTAACTTATTATAGCTTGTAGCATGGACATCCGAAGAAATTTTTGTCAGAAGGGACAAAACACAATATGGTCACAGTTATAATTTTTGGCAGGGACTTGACAAAATTATTGCAGAGCAGAAATGTATGGGTTTAACGACTCTTTTTCATATCGAAGATGATTTCAGCGTCGACTCCACGTTTATATTGCGACCGAGCCACCCGCAGTATGTAAAGATCCGACCGGGGAATCGAACCCGCTCCGCCGGCGCGGCGAGCGGGCTACAACCCACTCGGCCACACAGGATCCTCTTGCAGAGCAGAACATTAAGAACACAATTTATAGACTAGGCTGTCTTCTTTAAAAGAGGTTTCTAAATGTAAATTTCTCAGTTTAATTTGTTCAGCATTAGTAGCCTAAAATATTATATATGCCATTATTCATTAGTAGGCCTACTTTAGGGGAGAATGTCCAAGTATGGGACAGGTCCTGCATTGGGACAGTGTAGTGGTATCGAAGTCGTGGCTATATATTATCGCGAGTGGCGCCACCCAGGGAACGTATTTTCATGTGGCGAATGATCACACGTCTTATCCTGCAATAAAGAAAAGTTTAACAAAGATGTTGCGTTTTCCCAAAATTGAAAAAGTGGTAATCTATTTAAAAATAGGAGTTGATTTTCCAGGGGAAAGTGCCCCGGGCTCTTAATTGCTCCTGCCCCTGTAAGTTTAGCACCCATGCACACTAGAAGGCTACTTGAAATGTAGGCTACACGCTTTCGTGTATAGCGACCTAATTATTATTCTAGTGCAGCACACGGACGATCGAAGGACATGATGACACCAGGGTGGGAATTGAGGGAGGGGCTGGGACTCGATCAACACCCTCTTGTCATGGCGTCCTAAGAAAGACTATAGGATATAAGTGGTGAACCTCCAGGCTCCACAACCCCAGGCAATTCTCACCCTGTGCAACTCCCAACTCCGCATAAATCAGCGTCTCGCCCAGTTATTTTTTCTACAATTAGGCTATAAGAGCTATTCGACTACCATATTGGATCAATTAGGATGCCCTGGAAAATGTTTTCGATTCTTTAAACAATTAAACCACCACCACATGCAGAGACAAATTCAGACAACTATATAGGCTACGCGCGCAGTTTCACCATTGAGTAGGCCTAGTAGGCCTATAACGGCAGAGGCGCCTAACATGCTGTCATGCACGGACAATGGCGATAGGCCTTCGGCGTTGTAGCAATTAATGTTGCAAATTGCAATGACGTTCATTGACCAGCGGTACGAATATGACTCGCGTTGATTGATTGACTGATTGATTGATTGCAATCTAGCGCAGGCCTATATATATAGATATATATATATATATCTATATATATATATATATATATATATATATATATATATATATATAATATGTATATGTGGACTCGGAGCCCATGCATGGAGACCTTGCAATGCAGGCCTACAAGTCTAAGCTTGCCGAATTGATTTTGCCTAGTGCCATAGCCTAGGCCTACTAAATAACTAATCTCGACTCTCGAGATCTGTTACATCATCTGTAGTCTATTCATTCGCGGATGAGCTCCCACTCGATCGTAGAGTCTGCAGTTAAATTTCTAAGGCGCAGCTATATGGGTATTGGCGACAACTTATTCCCGAATCCCCGGTGGTTATTCGATCTGAGAATGATACACAGCTCATATTATAGGCTATCCGAATCGGCAGTGTTTAATCTAGACGTCTCTGGGGGGGGAAGTTCCCCCCCAGGATTGACATTTCCCCCCCCCAGAAAAATTTGACGAAATGATATTGGTTTTTAGTTACTGTTTTCATCATTGTTTTACATGAAGTATTATAATATACCGTGATATTATTTATTATTATATGATTATAATGACATTATTTACTACTATAATATATGATACTATTATGTTAAAATGACACCTAAAAATGCAGCTATTGCAATGTGGAAATTCAAAAAGTTTCTAATGAGTCACTGAAAAAGTACAGCTAATTTCTTATGATGACACCTTAAAATGCTGCAATTGCAATGTGAACATTCAGAAAATTTCTAATGGGTCACTGAAATAGTACAGCTATTTTGTTAAGACGACACCTTAAAATGCTGCCATTGCAATGTGGAAATTCCAAAAAAATTTAATGAGTCACTGAAAAAGTACAGCTATTTTGTTAAGACGACACCTTAAAATGCTGCCATTGCAATGTGGAAATTCAAAAAGCTTCTAATGGTCACTGAAGAAGTACAGCTATGTTGTTAAGACGACACCTTAAAATGCTGCCATTGCAATGTGGAAATCCAAAAAAATTTCTAATGTGTCACTGAAAAAGTACAGCTATTTTGTTAAGATGAACCCTTAAAATGCTGCCATTGCAATGTGGAAATTCAAAAATTTTCTAATGGGTCACTGAAAAAGTACAGCTATTTTGTTTGTTAAGACGACACCTTAAAATGCTGCCATTGCAATGTGGAAATTCAAAAAGCTTCTAATGGTCACTGAAGAAGTACAGCTATGTTGTTAAGACGACACCTTAAAATGCTGCCATTGCAATGTGGAAATCCAAAAAAAATTCTAATGGGTCACTGAAAAAGTACAGCTATTTTGTTAAGATGAACCCTTAAAATGCTGCCATTGCAATGTGGAAATTCAAAAATTTTCTAATGGGTCACTGAAAAAGTACAGCTATTTTGTTTGTTAAGACGACACCTTAAAATGCTGCCATTGCAATGTGGAAATTCAAAAATTTTCTAATGGGTCACTGAAAAAGTACAGCTATTTTGTAAGGATGACCCCTTAAAATGCTGCCATTGCAATGTGGAAATTCAAAAAAGTTTCTAATGGGTCACTGAAAAAGTACAGCTATTTTGTTAAGATGAACCCTTAAAATGCTGCCATTGAAATGTGGAAATTCAAAAATTTTCTAATGGGTCACTGAAAAAGTACAGCTATGTTGTTAAGACGACACCTTAAAATGCTGCCATTGCAATGTGGAAATTCAAAAATTTTCTAATGGGTCACTGAAAAAGTACAGCTATGTTGTTAAGACGACACCTTAAAATGCTGCCATTGCAATGTGGAAATTCAAAAATTTTCTAATGGGTCACTGAAAAAGTACAGCTATTTTGTTAAGATGAACCCTTAAAATGCTGCCATTGCAATGTGGAAATTCAAAAATTTTCTAATGGGTCACTGAAAAAGTACAGCTATTTTGTTAAGACGACACCTTAAAATGCTGCCATTGCAATGTGGAAATTCAAAAAGTTTCCTGATGGGGAGGGGCGCATCCCCTCCCCATGCCCCTCCCCTCCCAGTCACGGTGCTACGCGCATCACGAGCGTCCTTCGGACGCTCAATTGTCTCCCCCCCCAGAAACCTCAATTCCCCCCCCAGAGGACGGGGACTAGATTAAACACTGCCGAATCGGTTAAACTGTCCATCCCATACAGTGTCCTTTTAATGCCACTCTCGAGCATGGCCTCTGACAAACGTACGAAAGTTACGGAACTGACCTGTTTTTATCTCTCATTATATTAAAGCCCTTTGGCAGGACCCCTCTGACTCAATAAGCGTTCGTAAATAGGCTAAGCTGACACCATGCGCATGGCTCTCGAGTTGTGCTTTAGAAGTTTGTAATTACGAATATGGTTAGTATAGGCCTATATTTAATTGCCCCTATAAGTTGGCTTCAGGTAGGCGCTATGCTAATTGGAAAATTACACTTTGGCAACAAATTTCCACATAGATAATAATGTAAGTATTTGAATGCATACATAGGCCTACATGCTTGTAGTAGGCCTTACACTAGATCTGGGTTTTTTGGCCTTCGTCTGGGTTTCTGGGTTTTTGGGGGCAAGATCTGGGTTTATTTTGGTGAGTTGACATTTTGTACTTACAACACATGAATATTCTGTGAAATTCAATGTAAAATGGTTGTGATACATAATTTTTCCAAAAATTTTAATTTTAAACTCCACAATCAAGATCTCATGTTGTCAATTCACAAATAATTTATAACCTGAAGAATAGTTCTGCACATAAATAAACCATTTTGGCATTTCAAAATATATGTCAGATCGCTCGTTTCTTTCCTTGTAAAGCAGTACGTAGCCTATTACATCTATAACATGCATAGGCCTATACAGTTATAAAATGTAGGTCAGGTAAATCCTATAATAGTGGTAGGCCTATATAATAGCCAAGTTGTTGCAGAGTAGCCTATTAAAGTTCAAGGTGTTTAAAGCGTTGGATTGTTGGTGTATTAAGAAAATTTGGCTGGAAACCTCGGACAGCTTTAAAACTTTGTAAACTTAAGCCACGTGTGTTTTGTGCTTAGGCTAAAATTCTGGTAGACTCGACCCTCTGCGCATGCGCACACGATTATATCGATTATAAGCTTATTGTCAGAATGGATCCCGAGTATCTGACAACTTTGACAATTGATACTTTTAAGGTTGTAATTACATTTTATTCGACTCTTTTGACGAACATTTTGTTAATCATCATGCGAACAAGCGAAAAACCAACTTAATTTGAACAAAGGGGGTCTAAAATAGCTTATATGAATAGTCTGGGTTTTTCTGGGGGTTTTTTGGAAGAAAAAATGGGTTTATTTCAGAAACCTCAGTGGCAACATTGGATAGCGCTATAAAAAATACGTCATTTACGTGCTGCCTCTATATAACTATGTTGTCTGCGATGCCAACATTTTAGACGCTTGGTTTGTAAAGCTATGATTTCTTGTGATCGTTGTAATTCTACACAACGGCGTGTCTAATTTGCCTTAAGCTAATACGGAGAATTTAATAAATGACATTGCTACTAATTCGAAGCAAAACAAATTTTCGCTGTGACAGTGTGTGCTTCCGGGTGCAGCTAACACTCGTGCTCCAAGACATACAGGGGGCGGCGTTAATACATGGTCGTTGCTCTGCCAGAATTTTTTGCTCTGTCGAGAATTTATTTGGAGCATAAATTGCCCTCTGCTTCAATTGGTTTCTTGTATAGCTGCTCTTGATATGGCCTGGTTAATTAAAAAAAAGCTGGCACCGCCTCTGCCGTGGAGTAAATGTTACCGATGGCATTTCCTGGGTTTCTCATTGCGTCATTGATCCCAGAATCGACTGTTGCATCGCTTACTAGGATTCATAGATAAACGTGCTCTGATTAATTCATTTAGCACCAAACGCATGAAAGAGGGGTGTAGAAGAAAGGACAGCTGCAATGTGTACATGTGTTTAACTTGTTCAATCTTTTGAATACATGTAGCAGTTTCAGGGCCGTGTTTAACATAGGTCCATTCGGTGCGGTGCACCGAATGCCCTGAGGCCTGAGCCGAGAGTTATGTTAATATTGGCCAAATGTCTTATTCGAGTGCACCGAGTCTCAGTGTTACTATAGGTCTAAACCCTTTGTAAAATAAGTAAGTGTAAGAAAATAGTAATTAAAAGTGTAGCTACCATAAAAGCCCTATTAGGCCTAGATGATATAAATTTCTTTATGATATAATTATAGCCTACTTATTTACACGTGACCGTAGCTTTTGGAAAACCAACGTCAGCAGGAACGACACTATGCCCCAGCGGTAACACTTTGCACCGACATTCGAGGAACCTTAAACACGGCCCTGAGCAGTTTAACAATTTTGGTATATTGATCAATTTCAGAGAACTATAGCACTCAACCATGAAGTATTGGAAGCATTATGAATAAGAAACACATGCCCATTTTTGTAGAAAATATCCTGCATTTTATGGATAATTAAATTGTTTATGCATTTCAACTTTGGTTTTATTGGTAATATTGGATGTGACTATTTGTATGTGTGTATGTATGTATGTATGAGCACTTGTTTGTTGCACAGGAATGGCTGAAAATCGGGCGCCTCCGTTACACGATTCACAGAGCGAAGATGACATTGACGAAATGTTTAAGAAAGAACTTACTAGAATGACTGGGGGAGAAAGTGCCGAGGTTTTTGGTGGAAGCTCTACCTCTTTCGGAATGTCACGATCTACGAGTCTGCCGGATCCTCTTCCACCACTTATGTCGACAGGTAAACAATTAATTTTTTAATGAATTACTTTCAATCAATCAATCATACTTTATATAGCGCCCCTTCAAGGTACCTACTCAGAAGCGCTCCCGACCGAGATCAAGCGGAAAAAACCCAGTCTTCAACAGTTTGTGAATTTGAGAACAGCTTGGGAGGTGTCGCATAGTCAAGGGAAGTCAATTCCAGGTTGTTGGACCAACCACAGAGAATGAACGCCTCTGCATTGTTGCAGAGCGAGTGAAAGGAACCATTGAGTCACCATGGACAGCAGAGCGCAGTGCGCGGCGGCGGCCTATGCAAGTGGAAAGAGGGAGGCAAAGCTCACACAGATAAGAGGGTGGTTTCAATGTTAATGGTTTCAAATATGCTATCAGATTGATTTAGGTGACTTTTTGTATATAGGTGTTTTAAATTTGGTGTGATTTGATCTGATTACCAGTAGATATTGATGTGCCATCAGTTTTGTCTTTGCATTGATCTTCGGCTCAATTCAGGATGACAAATTAATGCTCAAGTGTGGCCAGGTTCAGGTTCTCCGTAGTAAAGTTCTGATGCAGGTAGAAATAATTTTTGTGGATAAAAAGAGCGGTTCAGTGGCTTGAATAAGTGTTGGGATAGCACTTCTGAATTTTCGTAGATTGGTTAAGATATAAAAGGTTTTAACCAGGGTTTAAAGTGGGTGGGAACGGCGTTCCCACTGCTCTCAAAATTATTGGCTTGCGTTCCCACTGCTCATCATGATGGAACTCCAAAAGACATTCATTTCAATAAAAATTCTTCATCAGCGTTCCCATTCGGTGTTCCCACTGCTCAACCAAACCACTTTAACCACTGGTTTTAACTGAATAGTGCATGATTTGTTTTATGGGTCGTATACTGTATAAATTATTATATTTAAAAAACTTGACTGTATAAATCCAATGCACTCTATTACATCAGTTTTTCTCCACAATTACAGACTCTGGTGCTGCTGGCTATGCCAACGGTGAATCAACCGGAAAGCCAAGATCAAGCAGCTCCACAAATCCCTCGGTGCCCTCCTTTCTTGGCTCCCTGTGGGATCGGTCTACGGAAACATATCGCTGGACACGGCAGCTCTTAGCGGAAGGCTTCGGCAAGCAGTCGAAGAGCATCGACCCCGTTTTGCACGCTCAGATCGTTGCGCTGTGGGCCACGCGTCGCGAATATCGCAACGTCGGCAAGACTGTTACGACACTCGCAACGAACTTTGAGCGATTCATGCATTCGCAGCGAGAGCTTTCCGGCGCGTTTCGACTGATGTCTGTTCAGGAGGAAAATCTGGTGGACGAGTTTGTGTACAACGCTGAAATGCAGGACATTCTCTACAAAAATGGATGCGCCCTGCTTGGTGAGGCCGTGAACTTTGGTGATTTTCTGTCTTTACAATGCTGGTCATGCTTTTGGTGGTGTTGTTGATGGTGGTACCATACATGAGGATAAGGACTTGAGGGGTTGCTGTATGCCAGGGGTGTCAAAGAGCTGGCTCGCGGGCCATTTCTGGCCCGCCGATGATTTTTTTCTGGCCTGCGTAGCCTTCTCTAAGGATTACAAAATTAGAGGATAAAAATTCAAATTTTTTATTTTATAGTTAGCATTGTAACGAGTTGCATCTTTGACAACTTGGTGTTTAAGAATAAGCAAATATTGCATGATTGATTGATTGATTGATTGATTGATTGATTGATTGATTGATTGATTGATTGAGCGACCAGACAATGAAATGATGGTCTTGACAGTTTTTTGATGGTATTGGTGATTACAATGGAGTTGACTCAGTACAGTTAGTTGTCTGTAGATTGTTAGATTTACCATATGTCTGATGTTGTAATATTTGACAGCTACCATGAAGGCCTTCACATCAGCAATCGAAACTCTATGCAACCAAACAATGGTTGATACTCTGTGGACAGCGAAACAACTGAATTATGCTCGGTAAATAATAATAATAATAATAATGCTTCGACCCCGATCATCTGAGAACAAGGCCGTAGCCAGGATTTGATTTTTTTGGGGGGGTGTTTCTTCAGTTTCCTGTCCAAAAAAACTTTTTTAGTCATCCGACCGAAATCAATTCATTCTGTTTTTTCACGTTTTTTCATTTCGGAGGGTGTTTTCATTGTTTTATTTCATATTTTCTACATCATGTGCTAGTAAATATATTCTATTATTTTTTTACTTTTTACATTTTGGGGGTGTTCAAACACCCAAAACACCCCCTAGCTATGGCCTTGTCTGAGAAGACCGATTTGCGTGTGCGGAGGATAAGAACACGCTTCGGCGACCGTGATTTCTCAGCCAGCATCGAGGATCAGCGGCTGAGAAAACACGGTCACTGGTCCTCAATGCTGGAACAGACTTCCTGTTGCTATTCTATCGGCTGACTCAGTGGACTCTTTTAAATCCATACTAAAACCATACTTGTTCGCTAGGGCTTATCGCGCATGTTAGCTGCTTTGTAAGGCGCCCTTGTAACGGCATGGCCGTGTTACTGTGCCATAAAAATTGTTGTCATTATTATTATTGTTCTGTCCAGTCCTCTACCATCTATTATATGAGGATTGACCTCTTCGTGCACAATTCTTCTCCATTGTTGTCTGTTCTTGACCTTCTTTATTAGATCCGCCATTGAGCATTCCATCCATGTTCTTATGTTATCCATCCGATTCGGTTTTGGTCTGCCTCGTGCACGTGACCATGGTATTGTGCCTTGAATTATCACCTTCCCCAAACAACTCCACTCTTTCCTCACGATCTTTCCATGCGTTATGAGCTATTCTCAGTCCCTTTTGCTCGAACTTCCACTATGCAGAACCGTGCTTTATCGGACCTCTACCTGGAATGGTCTTCCTGTGACCCTCCGCTATCTTTGTAAAAATCCTTCTCATCTTAAGACAGTTTCATTTGGCCGCGCTGAGGTTGGGAGCGCCTCTGAGTAGTCCCCTTGAAGAGGCGCTATATAAATGCAAATAATGAATAAATTAATGAATATTTTAATTCTTTCTGCAGGATACAGCACGACGCCCTGAAGTCGGAGCTGACGGCTCTTCAGTCTTCGGTCGACGCCAAGTATTGCGAGCTGGAGAGGAAGTATCTGCAGCAGAAGCAGACGTACGAGAACCTTAAAGAGAATCTTAAAGTGAAGCTAAAACTGCTCAACGACAACAAGGTGAGATTGAGAGGATCATGCATTGTTTTTTTTTACTTCATTTCGGATGTTTCACTTTAGTTTCTTTTATAATATTTTCTGAATTGATTTAGACCTTCAGTTGAATCACCAGCGTTAGTTGCGTGCTTCCATACATTAATATGAATAATTAGAAATAAAAAATATAGTAACTGTGTTGCTAACAAATCTTTATAAAACTCATAAGATCATGGTGACAACAATCTAGCAGGGGCGCAAATATGTGACTGTGGTGGGAATGATTGATGCAAAGTGCCAATGATGTAAATGGATCCCAGCTGTTGAGATATATATAATTTATATATGAACATTATATGCCCATGCATACATATAAATATATATATAAAAATGATATAATATTATATATATATATAAAATATATATAAATCGTCATACATGCTACAGTATATTATAATCGTACTAATGAGATGTTGGTTGAGTCCTCTGTCATGTTCTATTCTCACTCCCTTCCCTTTATTTGTAAATGTATCTACTTGGAAGAAGGAAAATTGTTGACCAGTTCAATGTGGAAAAGCATTGGAGTGTATGTAGTTGAGACAACTTGTGATGTTTACACATTTGCTTACATCTGGGACGTTTAGCGTAGTTAACGTTTATGCTTATGTGTGTTCTGGCAAGTTCAAGCGATGTAGTTATGGTAATTCACTGTAAATGGAGACAGCAGGGATTGTTCTGATGTTTAATTTATACGATCATGATGATAACCACTGCATTGTCACTGTTAGCACTTTTAGCATTGGCAGCATTTTTCACATTTTACTTACCTTTCAAAGGTGCATTGTTTAGTCAATTAATGAACGTTTTTATGTTGCTGCCATTTAGCATTGTTTGTTCTTGCCTTGTCTCTGATTAGGTTCCATTGAAGTAACACTGTGCAGATTCTTCTTATTACATCAACGATTACATTGTCTTCTGTTACATTGTCTTCTGTTACATTGTCTTCTGCTACATTGTCTTCTGTTACATTGTCTTCTGCTACATTGTCTTCTGTTACATTGTCTTCTGTTACATTGTCTTCTGCTACATTGTCTTCCATTACATTGTCTTCCATTACATTGTCTGCTGCTTCCTTAGGTGAGTGTGATGCACAGACAATTGGAATCATTTCATAACGCCATCAGCGCCTACTTCTCTGGGAACCAAGCCGACCTCGAGGCCTCGATGAAGCAGTTTCCGATTCGTCCAGGAGTCGCTTCGTCTTCTTGGCTCGAACAGAAGAACTGACGATGTGCGAGAGAATTACTCGGCAGGATTTATTCGCGGTTTGACCGATAATATAATTCAGAAATTCTTGACTGGCGGTTGGTTTTGGAGTGCGTAAGAAACTGTGCGTCTTGTGGATCGAAAATGTTTTGCAATGGAAATCCTATGAAGTGTTTTTAATCTTTCACTGATGAAAATTTTGTGTAATTTCTTAAATTTGCATTGTCTTGTATATATGCATATGAGCATTTATATAGCGCCTTACGATAACTAACGAAGGTACTTTGTTGAGCAATGGCTCTGTGTAAATGTTTGATCCTTTTAAACAAGGTATTGATGATGGTTAATTTTGGTTATTGTAAAACATAAGGTTTGGGTGATATTGTTTGCTTTGCCGTTCGAAGGTATCCTTTCAGCTCAGCACAGGTGAATTTCTAGCAAGTCAAGAAATCTGTGTCTATGCAATTTTTAATGTATGCTGCGTGTGTATGAGTGTATGGTGCAATATATCTAAGTCACAATCAATCTTATGACGAGGTTGCCTTATGATGCAACCATGTTTCAAGGGAATTAAATTTAGGGCCGTGCTTATATTTTAGAATTTATTTAATATTGATGCACGTTAAAATTTGGTTCCAATTTCTTTTTTGAAGTTTAGCTTGCTTGTGCACTTTCGAATGGAATTAACGATGAATGCCAGAAGCATACTTACTTCGGTAGTTGGTGTGAGGGTTCCATGAGCTTCATAACGGGAGATCCTGCCAGCCTTCTGCGTGTATTGTACAGCTTGTGCTGTAGTTCTTTTCTTGATACAAAAACTGATTACTGTTTTTTTATTCAGGTGTTCGCTTTACTGAGGCATTCATTATATTATTGCGCAGTGGTAAGACCACGGGCCACTCGGGGCAGTGGCAAGACCATGAGCTGCTTGGGGAGGTTTGAATTATATTATTGCACATAGGTTTGAATTATATTATTGCACAGTGGTAATACCATGGGCCACTTGGGGCAGTGGTAATACCATGAGCCACTGAGTGATACTTAAATTTGTGTATATTTTGTTAGAATAAAAAAATTACTTAGGCATTTGCGCTGTATTATTTTGAAAAACTGTTTAATTGAAACACGTCTGATAATTTAACCTGTGTCGATTAGTCAGTTAGAACAATTAGGAACGTTTATGTAAAGCTGTTTATGTAAAGCTGTTTATGTAAAGCTGTTTATGTAAAGCTGTTTATGTAAAGCTGTCCATGTAAAGCTGTTTATGTGAAGCTGTTTATGTAAAGCTGTTTATGTAAAGCTGTTAATCGTAATCATGAATTTATATGGTGTCTAAGAGAAACTCGTCACAGGCTCTCGAAAATGACGAGCACCAATCCACAATCAGCGAGAATGGTTTCAAGCTTTTTTCCAGTTTGTGTTGCAGCAACTGACACGAACTGTTGCATCTGTGTGTTGTTACTTTAGTTCCACAAGATAAGTGATGCATTAAATTATGTGATCAGGTATTTCTTGCTTCTCTCAGTAGTCCAACATTTACCAATCGGATCTCAGATTTAAAGTAATTTTAGCCAACGTGCAAAGACAGTCTGTGAGGGCAGGTTATCCTCTAGGTTACGCAACTTTGAATTGTCATCTATGTGAGATGCTCTCCATTAGGATCGATGCTAGGACGTAGTATTGAAAATAAAGTGCAATATCAACGTAGAAATTGTATATAACGTTATTACATTGTCTTATTGAAAGGCAGAAGTGCAGATATGGGTGAGTCAAACAAGTTGAAGGACATGTTGAAGTATAGTGAGATTAGAAGTGACCAAGATGTTTGTACAACTAGATATTTGTGTTTAAATATAATGCTGTAATCATGCGAAGGATGATGTTAGGATTTCAATTTAAAATGGTTTTATTTTTCTAATGCAGTTAATGGTAATCGATTTTGAATGTCTTTTTAAGAGGTCTTCTCTTGAAAAGTTTCAAATTTCTGGTAACATTGATTTTGTTGGGTCATTAGGCATAATCTTTACGACCTTGTCATGTGAAGTTTAAAGCTTTGACCTTGAGCTTCTATAGTAAAGGTCACTTTATAATGGCCTTGAGTAAATTCTTAGCACACAGTTGCCTGACACCAGCAAGTGATACCTTGGCGTTTTACGGTGGTGCTATGAAATTAACCTCCGAGGCAGCAGAGCATTTCACTTATTTCCATTTAGGTGTAGAGTTATAATATTATTGTGTAACTTTATTTGGCCATCAGTGTGAGACAAATTGTGCAAGGCGGCCATGTCTCGGTAATTACCTTGCATCAGGTGGTAATTACCTTGCATCAGGTGGTAATACCTTGCATCAAGTGGTAATTACCTTGCATCAGATGGTAATTATTCATTCATTCATTTCAAACACTTATATAGCGCTTCTTCAAGAGTACCTACTCAGAAGCGCTCCGCTTTACCTTGCATCAAGTGGTTATTATCTTACCTTACCTTGCAGTGGTGTTTATTTTTAGTCCATAATTTGTCTTCGTTGGTTTAAATGACATATAATAAGAATTTACAATTTGTAAAAAACACTTTGCTAAGTACTGTTATGTGACTTCTTTTGCTTTATCAATGCTATTGGATATAGATTTGTATTGGTTACATTGCCTGATACATAAATTTACTCGCTGTTTTCATAACGTGGTTCCCTTCAGTTGGTGTAGGCTATCCGCTTGCTTATGCTTTTTTTGCTACATGTCTCATTGGCTTAGTATTTGAGCTATGCTATGTTTCTCGTGGAAATTTGTGCAATATGTTGCGAGGTTTTGATGTTTGTAATGTCTTGTGTTGTGCTAAGGCTATTGTATTTTTGTGCTGTTGAACTTGCTCTTTTGTTTAAAAATCTTCCCCTCTCTGTTCTGTTACACCTAACATCGTGTTTTGTTGTTATTTTTTGCTTTTTTCTTCTGTGATTAATCTGTTTAACATCTTGTTTTGTTGGGCATTCGTTGCACTGTGCCACTGAAAAGTTTGTGTTTTGTGCCACACTTAATTTCGCTTCAAGTTATGTTCTGTTGCAACATGTTATACGTTATTCTTTGCATTGTGCTGTTTAGTGCTTCAGATCCATGTTTCATTACACATCACAGTTTGGCATGTCATGCAGAGGTTTACATGTGCAGCTAGTTCTCTTTCACGTTATATCCAAGTAATTTTCCTGTCACGTTATGTTACTCTTTGCATCGTGCACTTTAGTCCTTCTTATCTGTGTTCTGTTACGCATCACATTTTGATATATATGCTACGCTTTGCATTTGAGCTGTTCTGAGGGGTGTGTGGGTGCGGGTATTTCTCTTTCACGTGATATTCGTATGGTTTTCCTATCTTTCTGATGGAGAGTGTTTACTGAAGCCAAAAGATCATTCAATTGATGAAGATTGCACGTTTGAGAGGCTCTGCCCCACTGAAAGGTCCTTTGGCGGCGATATATAAATGTTCGGCTAATTACAGAGTAAATTGATTACTGCCTTATTTTAGTATGTAAGTCTGCATTCCTAAGCATTCCAGCTCATGTCGTGTGTGTTTGTGTGTGTATCGTGCGTTGAACTTGATGCTGGATGGCATCCATGTTAAATGCTTTCTCTGTGATAATGGGTCATCCATAATATTACGTATGGGGCATTCCAGGTCAAATCAACACAATTTTTAATTAAAATTTGCATCATCATCTCCGATTTTGATGAAATTTGGCATGATGGTAGAACCCAATGAGAAACTCTCAAAACTAAAATTTTAGATTTTTGGGTCAACCGGTTTCCGAGATATGGGTCATTGAACCTTGACCCAAACGACCCGATTTGGGCAGACCGGACGAGGTTTAAACTGCTGTATCTCAGCTTCTATTGCACCTAGAAACAAAAGTGAGATACCAAATTAAAGCTGAGTGAATGCTCTGTTTGGGCAAAGTAGCTAGAAATAGTTATTTTGAGTAACAAAAATAATGTGAGCATCTGTAACCTATTAACCCTGACACAGGTCACTTTGTACTCTCAGAATTTTATGAACTTTTTACCATTCAAAGATCTCACTATTCTAAAGAGCTGATGAAAATTTCAGAGTGGGCCTTCCAGTAGTTTTTTTGTTATGATTTTTTGAATGTTCACCCAAGGGCGCGAATCACGCGATGAACGAAGGTACACATGTCAAATG
Source organism: Lumbricus terrestris (assembly GCA_949752735.1). Lineage (NCBI taxonomy): Eukaryota > Metazoa > Annelida > Clitellata > Crassiclitellata > Lumbricidae > Lumbricus > Lumbricus terrestris. The sequence continues at coordinate 15,816,498 of OX457053.1, read as the reverse complement.
AAGTCTTTGACAGCTAGGAAATATCATTTTTAGTGAAAAAGACATTTCAGACCTCTGTCAAATCAAAATTCACAATCTAGTCAGTTTCAGGTCAAGCTATATATTTCGTTTCCACAAAGCTATTGCAGCTTGCATCTCGAGGGCACTCAGCATATATGCCTCCCAGTGCTTGGTATTTATTTATTTATTTCTTAAGGAACAGAGTGGACACAAAGCGCAGTGTAACAGGGATGGCATTCCAGGATGTAGGACCAGTGACATAGAATAAACAACGCTGTCGGATGGCAGTCTGCAAGCAGGGAATCAGAAACTCAGCTTGGTTCATCGATCGACACTGACACGGTGACACCCAAGATGGAAAAAAGAGTTCTCAAAGATACGATGGAGCACCGCCTAACCAATGCACAGACCCTGTAGTCAATCCACTGTGGAGAAGGGAGCCAATGTAAGACATCTCGCAACATGAGACATAAACATTTTTGGATATGGCCAAGAAGTCGGGCCGCACAGCAGAGAACCCGTTCCAGACAGCCTATCCGGTCAGCCGGAAGTCCATGATAGAGGGTGCTACAGTGGTCAAGTCATGAAATTATGAAAGAGTGAACATGGGTAGAGGCAGCACCAAAAGTAAAGAGAGCGAGATACCACTTTAAGTTGGTGCAACTGGTAGTAACAGTTACAATATAGTTTATATGCTGAAAGCTAGCTCTTGGTCCAAAATAAGTCCAAGGTCATACACAAAAGGTGTTGGATGAAGTTCTGATGTCAGTACATCCACACAAGATATTATCAGCAGATCACTTGTATGAGGATAATGAAAAGATTGAGAGGCCCATGAAGATGCAAAAGGTTTATTTCTACTACAGCAAATGTCTGCATAACACAGCTAAGCCACCAGTCGTCATTATACTTGGCGGCGACATAACTCTCAATGTCTTCAAATTTCACTGCTTGATAGTTAGCAAGACTTAATTGAAATTGATAAGTAAGTAGGTAAACTTAAGCATTGTCTTGCCCAACATCCAGTGCTAGCAAATAATATCAATCTGTTAATTATTTAATATATAGGTGTGGATAGCATCGAATAAAATGGACAGTTGCACATGTATTAACACTCGATACACGCCCTTGGGTGAACATTCAAAAAATCATAACAAAAAAACTACTGGAAGGCCCACTCTGAAATTTTCATCAGCTCTTTAGAATAGTGAGATCTTTGAATGGTAAAAAGTTCATAAAATTCTGAGAGTACAAAGTGACCTGTGTCAGGGTTAATAGGTTACAGATGCTCACATTATTTTTGTTACTCGAAATAACTATTTCTAGCTACCTTGCCCAAACAAAGCATTCACTCAGCTTTAATTTGGTATCTCACTTTTGTTTCTAGGTGCAATAGAAGCTGAGATACAGCAGTTTAAACCTCGTCCGGTCTGCCCAAATCGGGTCGTTTGGGTCAAGGTTCAATGACCCATATCTCGGAAACCGGTTGACCCAAAAATCTAAAATTTTAGTTTTGAGAGTTTCTCATTGGGTTCTACCATCATGCCAAATTTCATCAAAATCGAAGATGGTCATGCCGGAACACTGTGATGATTTGACCTGGAATGACCCGTATGCAAGGTGGTATGGGGGGTGATCGGTTTAGGCGATTTTGTGTCTGGTGGGTTGGAGGGGTCTCGTTAAAATGCGTATTGTACGTAGGAAAATAAATGTCTAATAATATGACTTATGATGATGGACACATTAGCCTATTTATAACTCTGTATTATTGAACAGCACATTTGATGACATTTTATTGCACTACATAGAAGCCATGTGAAGTTATTATTCTGTGCCGTAAATAGTACTCTACAGTAAAATAACTGTTTTATGGTTGACTTTAACTGATTAACTCAGTGGTTCCCAACCTTTTTTGCCTTTAGGACGACTTTTTCTAAGTTTGAGGACATTAGGGGGCCACAAGGCTAAAATTTAGCTAGCTAAAAGCATATAGAATTGTTGTAATTGATTCAAAATAGAATGTTTGATGTTATGTATAGACACCAATATAGAATAATTTGTAATGGAAAGTAATTATGTGTTCTATCCTGTCCAAATTGTCATTTTTTCATATATTTTTGTTACTTCTTTGAGAGATGCGGGCCACTTTCTTAGGCCTGGCGGGCCACTTTTGGCCCGCGGGTCACAGGTTGGGAACCACTGGATTAACTCTTTGTAAAGGAGGGGGTTAGAGATGCTTACTTAGTTGTATGTATGCACAGGGGGAAGAGTCCACAATATGTTTAAGGTGCAACAGGGGGTATGAAAATAGAATTTTGCATACATTAATATGGATGACCTCTAAGAGTCTAATTTTCTTTCGCTTTTTATCATTCAATCATTCATTCGTAATATCATGGTGGTGAACACTTTGTCTGCAGTGCCTTTGTTGTCTCTTATTATGGAATTATGTTTGCAGGTAGCTGCGATGGTTTATTAGTCACACTAGTGGTTAGCGTGTTGGAATGTCAAGCGAAAGGTTGAGAATTTGAATCTGCGATAGGGCAGAAATTTTATCTATGATTTTTGGCTCCACTTACCTCCCTGGTCTTGCCACCATGGTCAACTCAGCCATGATGAGTACACAGGCTGCAAGGCCGTAGCCAGGATTTGATTTGGGGGGGATGTTTCTTCGGCGGAGAATTTCTGACGACCTTTTTTAGTCATCGGAAACGGTTTTCTCGCCATTTTTCGCCTAATTTCATGTTTTTTTACATTATGTGTTAGTGAATGCATTCTATTATTTTTTACATTTTTCATTTCAGGGATGTTTTCGTGGTTTTATTTCATGGTTTTTACATCATGTGCTAGTAAATGCATTATAATATTTTTACATTTTCCATTTTGGGGGGTGTTCAAACACCCAAAACACCCTCCCTAGCTACGGCCTTGACAGGTTGTACAGTAACAGATGGCAAGGGAGAGGCCACTTAATTAAAAGATTTATAGGCTACTAAAATACCAAAAAGGTCATCAGAAAGAAATAGGTGACAAGAGTAAAAGCCTTCCAATGTCCGCCAATCGGTGGTTTGTCCAACCTCCCCTCCCCCCCAAAAAAACCAAAGTGGATTCCTCAAGGCAGGGGGACTAGATTAAAGACCGCATGATTATCAGGCGAGACTAAAAGATAAGATAAAAACTGATTGCCAGAACTGTCGAGCCAACAATATCAGAAATTGGGAATGACGGTTTCTGTCAACACAGGCGTACATGTGATAGACCTGTACTCATAATACTGTAGGCCTACATAATAATGTGCATGTGTATATAATTATGTTTAATTTACGTATGTTTTAGGCCAGTGGCGTAGACAAGGGGGGTTTCGGGGTTAAACCCCCATTGCCCTAGAAAAAAATTTAAAGGTTATTTGTCCACTTAAATAAGAAGAAACAAAACAATTGCTTGTAGTAACAATTGTTTTTCTTACTTTATTCCCTTTGTTACTTTATTTCCTTTTTATTTACTGTGATACTGTTGGGTTGGTGTCAGAAAGGGCATCTGGTCAGGCAAAAAAACCAAACCCCTCCTCCATCATAAATTCCTGGCTACGCCACTGTTTTAGGCGATTATAGGCTTTTCGTCATTTGCAGCCTATAGGCTACTATGGTGTATAGCTAAGGGCAAACCAATTGAAAATATATCATATGCACCCGTTTTCATCGAACCTTTTTGAATCGCCTCTATGTGCGGAATGCTCAGAAAGTGACTGCACTGACAGTGATAATTTATAGCACATGCTTCTGATTTGCGTCTGTATAGGGCGGTAGGCTATTTGCTACACAGATGATTGGGTGCAAAGAGAGTAGGCAGAGGTTAAAGTGGTTTGGGTGAGCAGTGGGAACGCTGATGAATTGTTTTGAAATGCATGTGTTTTGAAGTTCCATCATTGTTCCAGCAGTGGGAACGCAAGCCAAGAATTTCGAGAGCAGTGGGAACGCCGTTCCCACCCACTTTAAACCCTGATAGTAGGGAGTTAGTCAGTGGGGAACTTGGCAGCAACGTTCGGCTAAAGTTGGACTTTGAAACAACAGATAAGATACCATAATATTATATTATGCAGTCGTTCGAAAGATTTGATGCCAGCGGTCAACGTAAATCTCAGGGATATCCGCTTCCGTTTATTTGACATTCGGAAATAAACAACAAAGTGAAATATATACAGGCTTAAAAATATTATAGCTACATGCATAGGACTACACACGCAAACGCAGATAACAATAAGACTTCTACAAACAAACACGCATAGGCCTATAATACTATTTATATGCAAAGGCCTATATGATAGCCTATCTAGATTCAGGGTGAGAATTGCCAGAGGTTTGGGTTTCAACCCCCCAGTCTTTCTTAGAGCCTCATAGTAAAGTCGGGTTTTCACACCCCACTTCCAAGTGGATTATAGACGAACCCCCCCCGTTATTTTTGAACAATTCTCACATTTTCTAGATTATGTAGGCCTAATATATATACAATATACATGCTGCAGTTGTTATATGTATCTTAAATTTATATATATACGGTATATACACACATATAATAGGACGGACAGAATATAGATTACAATAAAATTGTGCGTGTGTGTGTGTGTGCGTGTGTGTGTGTGTGTGCGTGTGCAGTTTTAAAGTAAAAGTCGTAATAGATCTGTTTTAAGTTATAGTCTGCATTGCTGTTCTTACTGCAATAGAACCCTTATTTGTGTTCATCGTCTTAGAGTAGCCTAATGTCTGGTATAATACCAGACACCGTTGCGCCTTCTGAGCCACTTTGGAATGGTCAACCAGAGGCAGAATGGGTATCCTTGCTATCACATCAAAATGGCGCGATCAGAAGGGCGAAAATCAATAGAACGCTTGTTTGACGGCGAAAATCAAAAGGGCGCATGTTTATATATTTGACAATTGTAGTTAGACCCATAGTTTACAGAAGGTAGACCTGTGGACAAGAATTAATGGATTACTACCAAACATGATTAAAAGAACAAAACACGGGCATTTAAACATTTTCTAATCCATAAACGCTAAGCTTATTCTAGGGAAAATCAATCATTTAATTGGCATCATAGGAACACATTCTGCGTTCTTGCCGCCCTACCACCTCCCCCGTCGGTACCCAAGCAGTGACTTGTAGGCCTATAGTTAAAGATTGTGCGCATTGCCCTTAATAGTCCAGATTCGAATAAACGTCCTTTAGATTTTCTCCCTTTAAAACATGCGCATATATATATATATATATATATATATAATTACTGTGCGCTCTATTGATTTTCGCCATTTTGATTTTCGCCCTTTCGCCTGCTCCCTTTTGATTGCGCCCTTTCTATTGCGCCTCTTTGATTGCGCCCTTTCGGTTTGCGCCCCTTTAATAGTAAACCTGCAGAATATGTAGCCTATAGGTGTCTGAGACCGTGCTGGCCACATGATTATTCTGAATTTATTCAGACATGAATTAAGGGCATTGAAGGTCTACACTGACTGTAAGATGTACTTTGCAAAGCAGTCAAATAACCTGTAAGTCCAAAGTTAAGCTTATCGCATCACATGTTGCGATGTGTTTAACAGGTCCCACGTACATTTAGCTGTGCGCGTGTGCGCGCGCGTGTGTTTGGCATTTGGATAAAGCGGCGAGACTAGCCATAAAAGTACCGTAGTTCAGTTATCGCTTGACGACACCGTCTCTGGGGTCTGGACCTCATAGACAGGACAGGACAGGGTACTTCCGTTGTCTTAAGGTCCTTCTGGTTTGGAGCTGAATCTGACAACAGCTGCTGTCTTGTAATCTTATTGATCCTCCAGTCGTCGCGGCTTTCAAAGTTTTACATCCTATTTATATTCCGACGCAATAAGAGTGACGGTGTCATGAAACGGAGTATCCCCCCATAAAGCTATCCGGGGGGATGAATTAATCTATCCCCCGGATGGAATTAACCGGTCTATACTATCCGGGGGATAAACCATTCTATCCCCTTTTTTGAAAAATGCGCATAATAAAAATATTTATGCTGTAATCAAAATTTAGAGTGACTCTATTTGTTTTAAGTGTCCTAAGCAATGCTCAGATAAAGGCAACTCGAATTTATTTAGTGACTCTGAGTGTTCTTAAGTGTTTTAAATGTTTTAAGTGCTCTAAAAACAGGGCAAAACAAATTATCTAGTCGGAATAAACATACCTGTTAGTGTCATTGTTCAAAACAAAGCAGATAAAAATTAATTTGCAAAAAAAACTACACGCGGAAGCGGTTTTTTCGACTTTTTTTTATTTGGGGGATACAATTAATACGGGGGATACTCTATTTCGTGACAACGGCAGTGCAGAGAATGGCGGGAGTACAACTTTTGATCGTCTGCTTTCTTCTCATCGCGGTCCAGTCTTCGTCTGCTTTCTTCTTCGACATGCTAAGACCGAGAGCGACTAACCAGTCGGCAAACAGGAGTAAGTGTCATCTAGCCGTACGGTCCCCACCACTAACCGATGTAAAATGTCAAGCTGCATCAGTCACACGTTCTGCTTAATCCACTTTGCGCCCAATTTATTTCCAAAGAAATTCTCAATGTTGCAGCGTCTCATTGTTATTCATATATCTATCTCTGTGTTTAGCCTATATATATATATATTATATTTTAAAAATCAGTGATGCTAGTTTCGCGAAGTAACGGATGACCGACTATTGTTTCTTTCTAGTTTTCTACAAATCTCTGACGTAATGGCGGCAATCCGGAAAAAACAATTTTAAAGTTTAAAACATAGACTTATATTGACCTACTAGATAAGAGCGGACGAAAAAGTCAGTTAGATCTTATAATTGCACTACAACAATAGTGAACTTGTGGGCGATGAAAATTTAGATTTTTCATTTCAGACTCTTAAATAAATGCAAAGAAGATATTAAAAATTCCAAAGTTTTTTTGGCAGGTCATTAGGCAGGTCGGGAGCAAAATAGGCTTGACCTGCCGCGACCTGCCGTAGCGCCGCCACTGTGCTGCCGCGATGATGACGACACATAAAGGCCGATCGATGATGACGGTTATTACTATGATGACCATAGGCGCAACCACCCTATGGGACCCACGGGACGCGTCCCCCCCAACTTTTGAGTGGACCCCTAGCTTTATTATTATGGTCCCCCAACTTTTAGGACGTGATTCATTATGGTCCCCCAACTTTTAGGACGTGATTGCGCCTATGATGATGACGACTATGATGATGTCGGTGGCGGACGTGATGATGGTAGAGGTGATGAACTGATTATGGTGATGGTGCCGATAATGACGACGACGACGGTGATAATGATGATGATGATGATGATGATGATGATGATGATGATGATGATGATGATGATGATGATGATGATGATGATGATGATGACGACGAAGACGATGCTGATATGCTGATATGGTGGTGATGCTGCATCTGCTGCTGCTGCTGCTGTTGTTGTTGTTGTTGTTGATGATGATGATGATGATGATGATGATGATGATGATGATGATGATGATGATGATGATGATGATGATGATGACGACGAAGACGATGCTGATATGCTGATATGGTGGTGATGCTGCATCTGCTGCTGCTGCTGCTGTTGTTGTTGTTGTTGTTGTTGTTGTTGATGATGATGATGATGATGATGATGATGATGATGATGATGATGATGATGATGATGATGATGATGATGACGACGACGACGACGATGACGACGATGACGACGACGATGATGATGATGATGATGATGGCGACGACGACGACGACGACGATGATGATGATGATGATGGCGACGACGACGACGACGATGATGATGATGACTGATCGACTTGTATAATGATGTTAAAGCGGTGGACGATGAGTGTGTGGCGAAGGCCAGACGTGGTGACTGTCGCTTCTACCAGTGTTTCAACGAACGATATCCGTGTCCGAATGACACCAACTACGCCATCAACATCGGATTCAGATTCTGCGCCAGATTCGATGACCACTTCGACCAATTGACTACACAGGTATATTATATATATGAATATTCATTGAATATATATGAATATTCATTGTAGATATGAATATTCATTGTAGATATGAATATTCATTACCCTGCAATTCATAATTATTATTACTCGATGTCTGCTGGGTCGCTTTGGAAGAGGGAGGGAAGGGGAGGGAGGGAGCGAGGGAAGGGATGGAGGAAACGGGAGGGAGGGTGTGAGGCAGGGGAAGGGTCGAGGAGGGGAGTGGATAGGAGGGAAGGAGAGGGGAGGGAGGGGAGGGGAGGGAAGGCAGGGGAAGGGATCGAGGGTGGGAGGGAGAGTCTTTTCAGCCACAGCAACGCGTGGCCGGGTACAGCTAGTAAGTTTATATAATAATTATAGCCTGTGCCTAAGTTTAAGTTATTTCGCCTGACTGCGGAAGTGCGAGACCCTCCTTTCTTGTGATCTGGGCTTAAAATGTGACTGGACGGTCATGGACGTCGTCCAAGCACTTGTTTTAAATTCTGAACGCCGTCCTGCCACTTCTTATTTCGCCAGCACACACTGGAGAGTTGAGCACGACATAGACATTTATTTTTTTACACTCTAAGCACTGCTGCTGACAATTAAGGCCGTAGCTATAGACCCATATATGGGGTGTTTTGGGTGTTTGAACACCCCCAAATGAAAAAATGCTATAATGAAATATTACATTTGCTAACACAATCATGATGTAAGGACTAAGATGATGTCATTTTAAGCTCTTATTTCTATATATGACATTTTACAATAAATTATCATCCTCCAAACCCCTTAGTCTGTTGTTTCGGTTAATTAATTGCTTGTCGGCTTGCTCAAGGTCGAGTAAAAACACCCCCGAAATGAATCCTGGCTACAGCCTTGGCTGATGATCGAGATAATTTTATTAGACCTATTTCGCTTTAGGCTGAAAACTGATAATTAACCTGTTAGCACATGTAGGTCTGTGATCGCAAGGCTTCAGAGTGCGCGTCTGATTTGTTGCGAATTTCTATTAAATTTTAATTCACTAGCCATAAAAGACTACAAAGGACTAATCTTCGTTCCGGTATAGGCCCCTAGGCCCACTAGCCTTCAAAACTGTCGGACCCTGAACTATTATTGCAGATTAACAGACCTAATAGTAAACGAGAGTCACAATTGATTGACTGACTGATTTATTGATTGGCTGATTGATTGATGGTTGATTGATTGGTTGATTGATTGATTGACTGATTAATTAATTGACTGATTGTTTGATTGACTGATTGATTTATTTGACTGACTGACTGATTGATTTATTTATTGATTTATCAAGGGGCAGCGTTGGCTGAACGGGACGAGGCTGTGTGCTATGCAGAAGATGTTGGACTTGTATCGTTTGGACACATTATCCTGCGTTGATGTGGACAGACAAATGAAAGCAAGACAGGCGGAATGCGACGCAGAAAACGGAATCTGCCATGGACGACTGCTCGCTGATAACAAGGACGTCTTCTCCGATGTCTATGCTCTCAAGTAAGTCCACCAGGGCTGTTTTAAGAAATTTTTAGAACTGCACAACCCCTTCTTTCCCTTCCCATCCTCCATGGTAAATTACTTCCAATCGGATGACAATGACCTTTTTGCTAGTCTTAACTGCACAGAACTTGTGACAGAAGTGCTTCTACAACTGCACAAATCCATTTAGATCTGCACATTTTGTGTACAACTGCACGTTAAATAAAGCCCTGAAGTCCACGTCATCTGTCTCAACAATATTAAACCAGACGTTTTCAGTAGAGTAGGCTAACCATGCAGAGAATCAATTGTGGTTTCCATTTGGGCGTCCAATGGACAAGGTCGTAAGATAAACATAAAACACAGAAAGCGAAGTTAAAAATTTTCGGAAAAAAGTTTGGGGTTGAACTCGAATTCCCTTTTCTCAGAACAAATTGATAGCCTAGGCTACGGGTTGGTTTGCATGCACCATGGTCCAATAGGTTTATTAGTAAGCTAGGCCACAGTAGACTAGGCTATACTGTGGGCCCGGCTATGCCTGTACCTTGGCTTAAAAAGTTAATACGCCAACATTCATTTTTACGCCTCGAATAAAATAATCGATTAAGCTGCAATTTTGAAATCTACTGCGTCCTCTGGCGAATCAAAAATAACTATAAACATGGGACTGCTAGAACTATAGCTCTGGAATTTTACTGGCTAATGGTCCTATAATAATTATATAAGCTGTAATATTATTTACCTAGTATAATAATATAGCCCACCAATAGTTAGAATGCCAAATCCAAAATTATAAAGAGCATATAAAATTGTTCGTAGGAATTAATAATTGCGTTGTTTGAACTGCTTCATCATCTGTACAATGATTAGGCTACAATCCGAATGGTTAAATTACTGCATGGTGTAATGTAAGATAACTTCACTGGCCACCTTTTTGCTGAGGTGCATTATCTTATAAAAGGCATTTTCGAGAGACAATTTCAGAGCTCAAGCGCTTACGCGATATCGATATCGTTTATTTTTGGATGAACGATGGCATGACAGAATCTAGACGATGCTGTACTAGGCATCCGGATTCTCTGCGCGTCGTTCAAATATGAATAAGCAAAAATTAATATTTTTAACGTGATCGGTTTTGATGCCATAAGAATATGATATTGTTGGAAATCAGGGTCATGGGGTTTAATTTTTATTCGAATGACCGTCCCCGTGTCCGCCTGGGTACCTGTGTCTACCTAGCCTATGTCTACTCCTAGCCTATGTCTACCTAGCCTATGTCTACCTAGCCTGTGTCTACCTAGCCCATGTCTACCTAGCCCATGTCTACCTAGCCTGTGTCTACCTAGCCCGTGTCTACATGAAATGGGCGTGGCCTATGCCTACTTCTAGCCCATGTCTACCTCTAGCCTGTGTCTACCTCTAGCCCATGTCTACCTAGCCCATGTCTACCTCTAGCCTGTGTCTACCTAGCCTATGTCTACTTCTAGCCCATGTCTACCTCTAGCCTATGTCTACATGTACTGGGCGTGGCCTCGTGACACATACGTACGTGTGCGCGCAGCCGCAGTCAGTCATCGAACGTCAGTCATCGAAGGAAACAGTCTTCGAGTCAGCCGCCGTCAGTCTTCGAGGAACACAGTGATCGGAAGAAACAGTCAGTGAATCGCCGTGACACAGTGGAAAGACGAGTCGGTCGAGCGTTGCGGGATCGAATCGCGGTGCAGTCAGCAGGAAATCGTCTGAGGAAAAACGCTTTGGAGAGCAGGACGACGATTTGACGACGCTGCCGAAATTCAGCGCCTGCCGACGACGAAAGGCTTGGAGGCCTTTGCGGTGCAACACTGTCGACTCGGGTTCGATTCTTGACCCGCGGTCGTGCTCTTCTGCAACCCGACGCCTACGGACGACCGAAGGATCGGTGATCGTCGCTGTGCCACGACGGGCAGGATTCAACGCCGGATCTGCCAACGCTTCCGACCGGGTGAGCGCAGTGGTTCAGCTTCCGACGCCGACGACACTGAATCGGGTTCGAAACCCGACCCGCCTCACAGATTCTCTGCGTGCGCTGGCGAGGCAGCGGTGATCTACACGCCAACGACTGCTGATTCGACTCCGGACCTGCCGACGCTGCCGACTGGTGAGGACGGAAGGTTTGGCGACCTTCTGCATCTGACGACGATCGGGTTCGAAACCCGACCCGCTTCACGGACTCTCTGCGTGCGCTGGCGAGGCAGCGGTGATCTACAGGAAGACGACTCGGCGTCCTACAGTGACAATTGCGGTGAACAGTAGTGCAGTGGTTTGAGACGGTAGTGCTCCGAACATTGCTCCGAACATTGCTCCGAACATTGCTGGCGCTATAGAAGTCGAACGAGAACTGCAGTACGAGTTTCTTCTTTGACGTCGTGAATAAATGAGTTTCAAGCCTGACGGGCTAGTCGTCAATCTTCAGTTGACGCCGGACTGCACAGACGGACGATTCCGACAGGACTAGGGTTTGGGGTTCGGTCCCTGGTGTTAATTGCCCAAACCTAGTTCCGCTACAATATCGTGAAACTATGGATTTATCTAGAAATACAAATCCTCAGCATCGTCTCAATCAATGGCGTCTACCAATTGGGGGGTGGGAGGGGATGGGTTGGGCCCGGTCTAGAAATACGATCGAGTCGGCCAGAAGGGGACTTTGTACTCCCATATGTGACCATGTGAAGTCGGGAGGGGGGTAGACGCGACTGATCTAATTCCGCCGACCAGAGACCGTGAGAGAAGTCCGAGGCGGTCCGACCGTCCGGGTCGAGTTAGGCCTACCATAGGATCAGAGGGCGGAACAGCGTTCTTCGCACTAGGAGCGAACCTGCATGATTATATAGATTGAATGGGCACACCGTGCTAGGCGCTTTACATAATTAATTATGAGCTTGGTAGACCGGTGGTTTAACAGAAGGAGACCCGAAAGTTTAATTAGGCCTATCAAGCACCTTTGGCCCACACTAGCCTTAATGCAGTCCTAGCCATAATGTTACATGCAATTGCCTTAAACCTCCCCTTTATCAGAACAAACTTATAGCCTGCGGGTTGGTTGCAGGCACCATGGGCCTTGCAGTTGTATTAGGCTATACCAATTGGCTTAAAAGGTAATAGGTCTACGCGTAATTGCCTAGCAGGCCATTGCATGCTCCGATCTATCTTATGGAACTCTGTGTAGGCCTACCTGTGCTATTCATTCCAGGCCGTAGATTCCTTCGCTCTGCTACGCATGGTGACCTGGTTGTCCCTATGGCTCGATCTTCCACAGTGCTACATAGAACTTTGCTATGGTCTTTCTGGAATAATTATAATTAAGTTACATATTAGTCTCCGTAATGAACTTCTTTGTCTTTCTTTGCCCTTTTTCGCAAGCGTTTGAAAACCATTCTCTTTGATTGTGGTTTGGTGTCAGGTCGGGAGCGCCTCTGAGGAGTTCTCATGAAGTGGCGCTAGGCCTATATAAATGCACGATTACAATTACGCCCATTGCCTAAAGTGTGGGAAAATAAGTGCCTGGACGCCCCTTACCTCTCAAAAATAAGTGCCTGGACGCCCCTTACCTTGCCAGTCTGTGCTCACCAAGAAGTGGCTGGACAGCATTGAGATTTTAAAACAAGTGCATGGACGCCGTCCATGACCGTCCAGGCACACTTGAAGCCCTGAATTTACGCCACCATTAATTTTTACGCTACGAATAAAGTAACTGCAATTTTGAAATCTATTGCGCCATCTTGCGAGTCAAAAATAAAAATAAACATGGGACAAGCTCAAGTTCATTAGATAGCCCTGGAATTTTACTGGCTACGATATAATGGTCCTATTTACCTAGTATAATATACATAGGCTATATATTAGAATGCCAAATCCAAAATAATAAAGAGAATATCAAATTGTTCGGAGGAATTAATAATTGCTTTATTTGAACTGCTTCCTCTTCTGTACAATGGTTAGGCTACAATCCGAATGGTTAAGTTTCTGTACAGTGTAACAAAAGATAAATTCACTGACCACCTTTTTTGTTGAGGCTCATAATCTTATAGAAGGCATTTTCGAAGTGTCAATGTAGCAGAACTGAGTGCCATCTTAGAAGTAGTTCGGTGGATAATTAGTACAGATAAACAGGTCACTACTGAATTTGCAATTTTTTCAGATTCATTAAGTGTTTTAACCTCTATTAAAGTAGGTAATACCAAATCCAGACCACACCTTTTTAATGAACTGATGCAGCAATTAAATCGGTTAGATACCTGTAAGATAAATATAATTTGGATTCCTAGTCATGTTGATCTGTTAGGAAATGATAGAGCGGATAAATTAGCCAAGGAGGCATTAAATATAGATAACATAAATACTACAAACTACCTAGAAATGGAAGAGCTACATAGCCTTATCAAACCCTTTATAATAAATAAATGGCAGGTCGAATATAACCTTGAAAAGAAAGCACGATTCTATAAAACCATATGCCCCATTGTTAACACTAATATCAAATTTATTGACCCGGACAGATCAAAAGAAGTACAGATCAGCAGACTGAGATTGGGGGTGGCCTACACTAATGCGAAATTGTTTACCATAAGAAGGCATCCCAATGGATTATGTGATACCTGCCAGAAGAAAGGCGACATAGAACACTTGCTACTGGCCTGTAAGAAAAATAATATAGCCACTATAATAAAACAGCACTGTGACATGTACAAAATAGACTGTAATCTGAAATCCATACTTGATATGGGCTGTATAGTGTATACAAGGTATTGTACACAGCCTTGTGAAAGACATAAATAATGGAAAAGTGTTGTGACTGACAGCAGGGAATGTCTTTAACATATGATACTAAATCGCAGAGCTAGTTGTTTAATAAGAAACGTTTATCCTGACATGTTAACCAATAATCAACAATCGATTTGTAATAAATAACAACAGGTTGTACACATATATCTAAAGTCATATGATGCTAAATCACAGAGCTAGTTGTTACATAAGAAATGTTTAATAAAACATGTTAACCAATAATCAACAATTGATATGTAATAATTAATAAAGGACTGTATACTTATATCTATGAACCAACAAAGGCCAAAAAAGAGCCATTAAAGGCCACAAAAGAGCCAATAAAGGCCACAAAAGAGCCATCATAAGAGCCAATAAGGGCCACAAAAGAGCCATTAACAATCAAAGGCCACAAAAGAGCCATTGAGGGCCATAAAAGAGCCATTGAAGGCCATAAAAGAGCCAGGAAAGGAAAAAAAAAAAAAAAAAAAGCCATCAAAGGCCAACAAAAAAAGCCATAATAAAAAAAAATAAAAAAATAAAAAAAAAGAAGGTGACTTTGAGGGGAGCTGTTTTAGCGACAGAACAAAAGAGAAACAAGAAACAACGAAATAAGACTGTTGCGAACTTGGGTTTGCCGATCGTTTATGTTCCACCGCCGACTGTATTGAGTGTATTGGCGGCGTCTCTTTGAAGTCGGTCGCCGCTCGGCCTAGTATTATCGGCCGCGACCGCGGTATGCTTTATGTGCCCCTTCCCCCCGCAGCGCGAATCGTTTATGTTCCACCGCCGACTGTATTGAGTGTATTGGCGGCGTCTCTTTGAAGTCGGTCGCCGCTCGGCCTAGTATTATCGGCCGCGACCGCGGTATGCTTTATGTGCCCCTTCCCCCCGCAGCGCGAATCGTTTATGTTCCACCGCCGACTGTATTGAGTGTATTGGCGGCGTCTCTTTGAAGTCGGTCGCCGCTCGGCCTAGTATTATCGGCCGCGACCGCGGTATGCTTTATGTGCCCCTTCCCCCCGCAGCGCGAATCGTTTATGTTCCACCGCCGACTGTATTGAGGGTATTGGCGGCATCGCTTTATGTGCCTCTCTCCCCCGCGGTCGCGAATCCTTTATGTTCCACCGCCATCTCTTTGAAGTCGGTCGCCGGCGTGTACGACCTGTAGTATATATAAGGGAGCCTGTTGCTCTGAGAGGCAGTCATCCAGTTATCGAGAGAGTGAGAGTCAGTCCTCAAGTTCTAGCCAGAGATATAGTCAGTCGTAGAGCGAGTCGTGATGTACAGTTGATGAGTGTCGTACTGCCGTGAATAAACTGTGTTTCTTCTCTTCATCGTCGTGTGTTTCTTGGGTGAGGCGTATCGGTCGGAAGGGGCTGCACTTCCTTCGAAATACAACGAAGGCGGACTCGCGTCTCCCTCCTGAGGCGACACGCGGGCATATTTGGACTGGCACCCGCCCGATCGGTAATCGGCCATCCTACGGACCGAGAGGGCAACTGTTTCCGCAGTCGGGGTGTTTCACCGGACGTCTTTCCGCCACACTGGTACCAGAAGTGGGGTGTGTGGTCGCCTTCTGATCGACATTCGCAGATCGACCGACGATGGAAGAAGACGAGGAAGTCACAGTCGCCTACGCCGCTGGAGAATTCGCCGATCTACGGGCGAACGTTTTCACGCCATTGGCCGATGAGAGTGCAATGGCAGACCAGCGAACGGACCGGAGCCGACTCATCGAGGAGCTGCGGAGGCCGACTAGGATGAGCCACCGAGAGACGTCTGACGATCGGGAGACTTCCCTGAGAATGCCGGAGACTACCGGAGGACGGCCGTGGACTCGACCGCCTCCAATGAAGCCGGGAAAGTTTGACGGCACGGGATCGCTGGAGTCGTTCCTGGTGCAGTTCGAAGTCTGCGCCCGTCACAACCAATGGACTGCCGCCGACCGAGGTGACTATCTTCGATGCAGCCTGGAGAAAGCTGCCACGCAGCTTTTGTGGGACTTCGGTGCTCGTCCGAACGTCGGCTACGAGGAGCTTGTCGAACGCCTTCGACAGAGGTATGGAACGGAGGGCCAGGCGGAAAGCTTTCGCGCTCAGCTTTATTACAGACGCCAGCGTTCCCAAGAGACTTTGAGCGACTTGCTGCACGACATTCGTCGCCTTGTCGTGTTGGCGTATCCAGTACCTTCGAACGAGACCACGGAGATCATCGCCAAGGATGCTTTCCTTGAGGCGTTGAGCGACAGAGACCTGTCACTCAAAGTACGTGAGCGGGAGCCAAAGAACCTGGACGAGGCCTACAGGACGGCGCTTCGTCTGGACGCCTACCAACGGACGAACGATTCTGACGATAGACGGAGGCCTTCCAACCGCGTGCGGAGTACTCAAGAGACCGATGCGAGTACTCAGATCCAGTCTACGCTCGACCGATTCCTAGAGACGCAGCGCGACGAGCAGAGACGATGGCAGACGGATATGGAACGAAGGATCGACCGCCAATTCCAGGAGCTGCGAAACCGTGCTTCAACCGACGACGATCTGGGGCGCAACGGCCGCCCCGGAAACAGCAGCGCCAACGACCAGGACCGGTCGAGACGGAGTGTGACCTGTTACAACTGCAACCGCGCAGGTCACATTAGCCGGAATTGCCGCCAGCCTCGTCGCCCCTTCAACCGCAGGAACGACGTCGAGACCACAGAAACGGAGGCGCCGCCGCCTCTGATGAACCATACGACTCGCCCAAGATTGCCGGACCGAGCCAGCAGCAACGCCGTTTACATTCGAGGGAGCATCAACGGACGACAACAGATGTGTTTAATCGACACCGGATCCGAGGTCAGCTTGATCCCGTCTACAGTCGTCGAAGGGTTAGCACTGCAATCTTGCTCTCGTTTTCTGATGGCTGCAAATGGCACTAGCATTAATGTCCTTGGGGAGGTCCGTTTGCCCATTAAGATAAGGGACGGATTTGAGATTTCCACCGTATTTTTGGTATCTGACCAGATTACCGAGCCCATGCTAGGTATGGATTGGCTGAGGGAACACCGGTGTAGAATTGGTTTTGGTAACGGGGCATTGTTTTTAGGACGTAGACGGGTACCCCTCGTAAAAGGGAACGGATCTATGTGGTGCCGTAGAGTGATAATTGCTGAAGAGGTTGTAGTGCCTCCTAAATGCCAGAGTGAAGTCTCTGTGAAGACGTTGTACGGGGACCTGACTACTATAGCGCCTGCATGGATGACAGAAGCCCAAGAGATACAGCCAGGGGTGCATCTCGCTCGCGTCGTCGTTGGAGACCGCGCGGATGCTAGTGTTAGAGTAGTTAACCTGAGCGACGAGACCGTTACGCTAACGAAGGATCGATTCCTAGGAGGATTGCATCCAGTGGAGGTGGAATTGGGTACAGGTAGGGGACAAGGGACCGCACCTGTTAGTGAGATTTCGCCCCGAGATATGTTAATGGCAGATTTGCCGGAGGAAGTTTCCTCCGAGATTCGGGAGCGGTTGGACAAGTTGCTTCTTGAATATCGGGACGTATTCTCAGTGACCGACCGAGATTTAGGGAGAACGACTGCCGCTATGCATAGAATCGAGACAGACGAGACGCGCCCCGTTAGGCAGCCCTTAAGACGCCATCCCTTGCCGCATAGGACAGCTATCGACAGTGAACTTGATAGGATGCTAAACGACGGACTAATTGAGCCGGCAGTTAGTGAATGGGCTTCCAACGTGGTGCTGGCCAGAAAGAAAGATGGCGCCCTCAGGTTTTGCATAGATTATAGACAGTTGAATGATCGGACGAGGAAGGATTCCTACCCACTGCCGAAAATCGATGAGTGTCTGGACGCTTTAGCAGGCGGAGGGTGGTTCAGTACCCTGGACTTAAGGAGCGGGTACCACCAGGTCGCGATGGATTCCCGGGACGCCGATAAAACTGCTTTTGTGACCCGAAGAGGCATTTACAGATGGAAGGTGATGCCATTTGGGCTTTGCAACGCTCCGGCCACGTTCCAGAGGTTAATGGATATAGTTTTATCCGGATTAAATTTCGAGACGTGTCTGGTCTATCTGGACGACGTTATTATCTTTGGGAGTACGCCGGAACAGCACTTAGAGCGGTTGGAACGAGTGTTTCAGCGTTTGAGAAGTGCTAATCTGAAGTTAAAGCCTAGCAAGTGCCGGCTGCTGCGAAGGACTGTCTCTTTCTTGGGCCACCTAGTGACGCCAGAGGGTGTGGCCATGGATCCGGAAAAGGTCCGGGATATAGTGGAATGGCCGGAGCCAGAAAGGTTGAGAGACGTAAGAGCATTCCTGGGACTTTGCTCCTATTATCGGAGATTCGTAAAGAACTTTTCGACTTTGGCGGCCCCGCTGTTTGAGCTGACGAAGAAGGGCCGAGCATTCATTTGGAATGACGTGTGTCAGCAGGCGTTTGATCGTCTCAAAGCAGCCTTAACGACCGATCCTGTCTTAGCTTTGCCAAG
Source organism: Lumbricus terrestris (assembly GCA_949752735.1). NCBI lineage: Eukaryota > Metazoa > Annelida > Clitellata > Crassiclitellata > Lumbricidae > Lumbricus > Lumbricus terrestris. The sequence continues at coordinate 15,797,706 of OX457053.1, read as the reverse complement.
GGATGAAGGAACATACGTGTTGGACTGCGATGCGTGTGACGTGGGAATAGGAGCGGTACTGTCACAGCACATCGACGGCGAGGAGCGAGTGATCGCCTACGGGAGTCGCCTCCTATCCGCCGCGGAGAGAAACTATTGTGTGACCCGGAAGGAACTGCTGGCAATAGTTCACTTTACCAAATTGTATCGCCAGTACCTGCTGGGCCGGCCCTTTCTCTTGAGGACAGACCACGCTGCATTACAATGGTTACAGCGGACGCCCGAACCTATCGGCCAGCAAGGTAGATGGTTGGAGCGACTGGCGGAATTCGAGTTTCAGATAATACACCGTCCTGGGCGGAAGCATGGGAATGCGGACGCGCTCTCGCGTCGCCCGTGCCGCCAGTGTGGCCTGGATGATTTGATATTGGTGAACGCCGCAGTCACGTCACTTGAGACTCCAACGCCGAGTACGGAATCTAGCCAGAGCGATTCGATGGAGCAAGCTCAACGGGACGACCCCGACTTGAGGATTGTTCGTACATGGCTAGAGGAGGGAGCGGACATCCCGCAGTTTGTAGAACTTTTGCAGGAGAATGAAGCGATAAAGATCTACTGGCACCAACGGGAACGAATGAGCTTAAGAGATGGCGTGCTTTACCGCCAGACGCCAGAGGGCGTGGATCAAATCGTAATTCCAAAAACTAAGAGGGAGGAATTCTTGAGATTAGCTCACACGGGATTAACGGGAGGGCACCTTGGAGTACGTAGGACACGAGGGCAAGTAAGACGCCGGGCATACTGGGTGGGCTGGTCAGGGGATGTAAAGCGATTCTGCAAGCGGTGTTCCCCCTGTGCTCAGTATCATCGTGGACAGCCTCCAAGGCAGGGTCCCCTCCAGCCGTTGACGTGTGGAGAACCATGGGAGCGTCTAAGCATTGACATAACGGGACCTCACCCGCGTAGCCGCCGGGGGCACATTTATATCTTGACCGTAATGGACGGGTTCACTAAGTACGTGGAAGCAATACCAATGGCTAACCAAGAGGCCACTACTGTTGCCCGTGCGCTGGTCGAAACGGTTATTGTGCGCTATGGGGCCCCTCTGCAAATACTGACTGACCAAGGGACCAATTTTGATGGGCACCTGTTCCGGGAACTTTGTGAGTTAATGGGAATCGATAAGGTTAGGACCTCTAGCTATCATCCGAGTGGGAATGGGTTAATCGAGAGATTCCACCGGACCCTTAACGCCATGATAGGGAAAGTAGTTAGCAGCCATCAGCGAGACTGGGACGAGGTGCTCCCTATGGTGCTTGCCGCCTACCGGGCGTCGCAGCACGAAGTGACCGGCTACTCGCCTAACTTCCTGATGTTCGGGCGCGAGACCCGAGCGCCTATCGATCTGGTCTATGGGAGACCTCCGGATGCTGAGGACCGCATCCACTCCTACGCGGCCTACACGCAGGACCTGGCCGAACGCCTAGACGAGGCGTATCGTCTGGTGCGGGAACAGTTGCGAGTGTCTGCCGAACGACGCAAACACGCTTACGACCTTCGCGTACGTCCGACGGAATTCACCGCTGGTCAGCGCGTCTGGTACTACACTCCTCGTCGCTACCAAGGCCGCAGTCCGAAATGGTCCCGGATGTACTCCGGACCCTTCGTCGTTGTGGAAAGACTGGGTCCTGTCAATTACGTATTGCGGAAGACACCGAATTCCAAGAAGTTTGTCGCTCACGTGGACAAGCTGCGGCCATGTTACGAAGATGGACCTGACGAGGCGACCGGACCTATCCCGCCTTCGCATCCCCGCCCACATGATGTGGGCGACGAGAGAATGGCCCAGGACGCTGGTTGGACTGAACGGCGCCCCAAGCGAACGGTGCGTCGGCCGGCCCGTTACCAGAATTAGATTGATTTGCTGATTGTGCCGTTGAGGTTGAGTCCCGATTTTTGACAGTGTGCAGGAACTTGGTTTAGGTCCGTTGGACGTAAATATCCTTGTTATGTGTTGTTCCTTGTGGAACAAATTTCTGTAGCTTGGTTGCCCATTGGGCACATGTTAATGTGTTACGGGCGGAACGTCGCCTCCGCCCGTTTGAGTTCACGCTTGTTCTGTTGCCTACGGGCATAGTTAAGATCGTTGTTGCCTACTGGCTAATTAATATTATTAGCTATTGACTAAAAGTCGTACGAGTAAAGGTCCCCGTGGAGGAATTGCTTTTCAGTTGTCCCTTGAAGGACGGGTTTCTGTAGCCTCAGGGCATATTTAGATTAATTGTATGATGACCGTGCCAGAGTTAGGGTATTGCTGTTAGAGACTTTCTTAGCTATAGACTCTTGGTGGGCCCGTTGGCCAATGTTTTCATCGTGGTGACTAAAATGAGGACATTTTATTAATCGTAGTGGGTGGGGGATGTTGCGAACTTGGGTTTGCCGATCGTTTATGTTCCACCGCCGACTGTATTGAGTGTATTGGCGGCGTCTCTTTGAAGTCGGTCGCCGCTCGGCCTAGTATTATCGGCCGCGACCGCGGTATGCTTTATGTGCCCCTTCCCCCCGCAGCGCGAATCGTTTATGTTCCACCGCCGACTGTATTGAGTGTATTGGCGGCGTCTCTTTGAAGTCGGTCGCCGCTCGGCCTAGTATTATCGGCCGCGACCGCGGTATGCTTTATGTGCCCCTTCCCCCCGCAGCGCGAATCGTTTATGTTCCACCGCCGACTGTATTGAGTGTATTGGCGGCGTCTCTTTGAAGTCGGTCGCCGCTCGGCCTAGTATTATCGGCCGCGACCGCGGTATGCTTTATGTGCCCCTTCCCCCCGCAGCGCGAATCGTTTATGTTCCACCGCCGACTGTATTGAGGGTATTGGCGGCATCGCTTTATGTGCCTCTCTCCCCCGCGGTCGCGAATCCTTTATGTTCCACCGCCATCTCTTTGAAGTCGGTCGCCGGCGTGTACGACCTGTAGTATATATAAGGGAGCCTGTTGCTCTGAGAGGCAGTCATCCAGTTATCGAGAGAGTGAGAGTCAGTCCTCAAGTTCTAGCCAGAGATATAGTCAGTCGTAGAGCGAGTCGTGATGTACAGTTGATGAGTGTCGTACTGCCGTGAATAAACTGTGTTTCTTCTCTTCATCGTCGTGTGTTTCTTGGGTGAGGCGTATCGGTCGGAAGGGGCTGCACTTCCTTCGAAATACAACGAAGGCGGACTCGCGTCTCCCTCCTGAGGCGACACGCGGGCATATTTGGACTGGCACCCGCCCGATCGGTAATCGGCCATCCTACGGACCGAGAGGGCAACTGTTTCCGCAGTCGGGGTGTTTCACCGGACGTCTTTCCGCCACAAGACACAAGAGAAAACGAAGAAAGAGAAAAGAAACGAATACAACACCAAGGACATCAACGGTCATAGTTACCATACGGTGTCGTTAAACACCAGGATCATCATCATCATCAATGTAGAGCTTAAGCGATTAAGCGATATCGATTATATCGATTATTTCTGGGACGGACACCAGGGGTAAGAGTGCTGCACTCTGACGTCTGGGTTCGGACGCATGCAGTCAGGGTGCTGCATCTTGACTGTATGCGTCAAATATGCAAAAATTAAATTTTTAAAAGCGATATCCGACAGGGTCCAGAAATGCGAGTCGGCCAGAAGTTTTTTAAAAATTGTTCTCACATGCCAAGAAGCCTTGAAGAAGGACTGATGTCATTCCGCTGATCAAAGACCGACCTCTGTCTGTCTGTCTGTCCGTCCGTCTGTGTCTGTCTGTAGGCCTACCTCTCTTGTACAGGTTCTCGACAAGTTACTCCACGCTTGATTACACGCTCACACATACATGTAAGTTGCCTAATATTAGATATATGCATATATTCTATCTGTTTGCATGCAGTGCTTAAAGTGTGGGAAAATAAGTGCCTGGACGCCCCTTACCTTTCCAAAAGAAGTGCCTGGACGCCCCTTATCTTTCCAGTCTGTGCTGGCCAACAAGTGGCAGGACGGTGTGCAGATTTTAAAATAAGTGCATGGACGCCGTCCATGACCGTCCTGGCACACTTTAAGCCCTGTTTGCATGTCTGTCTCTGGATCACTTCTGTAGCGCCATTGTGAGCGGTATGGACCGTTAGACCTACGTGCTAACTCTGGCAGCCTGTGGCGGCGCCAGGATTTCAGTTTGGGGGGGGGGGGCTGAAGCCTCGCGGCAAAAATTTTCCATTTTCGCCGCCAAAATTTCTGACGACCTTTTTTTAGTTAGCCGAAAATCGTGGATATTTCAATGTAAAAAAATTTGGATGTCCCTTTTTTAGGGGGGGGGGCTGAGCCTCTTGTATTGGAGGCTTAGCCCCCCCCCCAGCGCCGCCACTGCCTGCAGCGACATTCAACGGTGTTTTCTTTGTTCAAAAAGGCGCGAGTTGCATTAAATAGCAGTGGCGGCGCCAGGATTTCAGTTTTTTTTGGGGTGGGGGCTGAAGCCCGGAGGAAATTTTCATTTTAATCCGCCAAAATTTCTGACGACCTTTTTTTGCCGTCCGGACGAAAATCGTGCAAATATTTCAGTTTTGCATATAAAAAACCCGCATGGTCTTTTTAGGGGCTTAGCCTTTCATAGGGGGCTTAGCCCTCTAGCGCCGCCACTATTAGTTAGTTATAATTGGTCAACATGTAATTGCAATTAACTGTTGTGTCCATTTATAACAGTCGTCAGTCTGTCGAGCAGTTTCTTCAGACGGTCAGGCAGTGCACCCTGACGAAGCTTCTGGAGGTCGCGAACTGGTTCCGTGATCAGCTGCACAGCTTCGAGAACGTCGAACAGCAGATGGAACGACTCAGGGACGACATCCAGAGCAGATTCAGCCAACTTAGAGATTCTGTTCAGCAGATCGGAAGAGTGCTTGGCGTTTGAAATCCCGAGCTTAAACATTCCGAGGAAACCCTTCAGAACTGCATGGGTGACGTTGATAAGAGTTCGCTGTGTGCCTATGACAATTTATATTAAAGCACTATATAAGTTGCACTTATACGTCGACATTAAGTAGGCCTATAGGCCTATGTCGGGCGAGCAAAGATATCTGGATTCTGTTTTGCTGCCGTTGTAGAGACTTTACGATAGCAAACGTAGTTATTGCTAGTTGCAAATTATGCCATTCAACTGCAATTTTAAAATGATTAACATTTAATCAAAAATATAAAATAACTGAAAATTGTAAGTGATATATTTTAGAATAGCCTAGGCCTAATGGCCACTTAACTGTAGGATAGCGGCACGGTCATTTTAATTAGAGTTTCTTTCATCATTGGTAGCTACAAGGGCGGATAAAAAAAATTTCGATGGGGGGGGAAAAATTTAGGGTCTTGGTCCGGGAAACCGGGGGAAAAAATTTCGCCTTCCATCCGCCGAAAAACTGACCTTTCTTTTAGTTGTCAGCCTCGAATTTCCCCCCAAAAACCCTTTTCCATCCGCCAAAAAAACTGATGATTTTTTTTAGGTCATCAACCTCGAATTTCCTTAAAAAGATGCCTTTTCCATTCGCCCTCCACCCGAAACACTGATGACCTTCTTCGCCGCTGCTGGGCACGGACATACGGAGCTATTCACGGGGGGGCCAAGTCAACTTTTCGGGCCAGAATAGCTGGTAAAAAACAAAGAAATTTCTAAATGGGGGGCATGGCCGAATTGGCCCCCCTGGATCCGCCCCTGGGTAGCTACCAAAGCACTAGGCCTAGTCCCTATAATTAGATATTCATTATAATGTTCTATATTCTACTCGGCAAATAACCTGTGTTATTTCAGTTAACTAAAGCTGAATTTAAGTTAACAGAAAAGATTTGAAAACTGAAACTTAAATTAACCTGGAAAATCAAAACAAAAACTAAAACTGAAAAGTAAACTGAAACTTTAAACGACAAAATATGTATTGAACACGGTTTAATATCAGCAAGATTCCTACTGAACGAAGAACACCTGTCTAGCATGTCAAATGTAATGTAACTATACAAAACAGAAACACCCAACATTATTAGACATATATTCACGGCCACAGGTTGAAACAGCTGCATCAGAGTAATGCTCAAGAGCTGGTGGTTGCAATCGTACACAGAGACGATCCATATTTTGAAACGCCATCCAAATTTAAAAGAGGCTTGGAAACCAATGCAGCTCATTGTAAAAGTGCTAAACGTACCATGCATGCAACACTCGAATACTGTTCTCTCACTTTCAGTCACACCTTTGACAGAAAGAGTTGTTGTGATAGACATTCATACGTGAGGTGTAGTAGTGTAGTTGGATGTTCGTTGCCTTGCAGCTGGAGGATTGCAGGTTCGAATCCACCTCAAGCTGTCACATAGGAACCTTGGGCAAGTCCTTCACTTGCAATTGCTCATGCGCTTCGGCTGAAACTTCGATTCAGTGTCTGCGCTGTAAACGGGAGCGCTTCTGAGTAGACATCTTGAAGGTGCACAATAACAAGTGCACATACATATATACATACATACAGCGCCGCTCGCAGCTGTGACCATACAGTAGTGTTCCAGTGTGAGTATATCCAGTGCTTAAAGTGTGGGAAAATAAGTGCCTGGACGCCCCTTACCTTTCCAAAAGAAGTGCCTGGACGCCCCTTATCTTTCCAGTCTGTGCTGGCCAACAAGTGGCAGGACGGTGTGCAGATTTTAAAATAAGTGCATGGACGCCGTCCATGACCGTCCTGGCACACTTTAAGCCCTGAGTATATCTCGAGAGAAGAAGCAGAGTTTGATGACATAATGTCGGAACCGATCTAACATGTAAAGAGGAGGCAGGAGGGCATTCCAGAGTAAACAAGGCCGTAGCTAGGGGGGGTGTTTTGAAATGGCCCGAAATGGAAAATGTGAAATATAATAGAATGCATTTACGAGCACATGATGTAAAAACCATGAAACAAAACCATGAAAACACTCCCCGAAATGGAAAAATGTACAAAAACAGAATGCCAGATGACTAAAAAAGAAATTGGTGACTTTTTGAAGATTTCGGCCGGATGCCGGATGACTAAAAAAAGTCATCAGTTTTTTTGGGAAGGGAAATTGGTGACTTTTTTGAAAGATTTCGGCCAGACGACTAAAAAAAGGTCATCAGTTTTTTTAGGAAGGGAAATTGGGGAAACACTCCCCGAAATCAAATCCTGGCTACGGTCTTGGGAGTAAAGGCAACTGATGTAGTTTGGGCCAAAAGTTCCTTGATCGCAGGACAAAGAGTTGCATGCTTGGAGAAGTTACATTTATGCATTGTACAGTTTTTGGCAGCTGCACCATTTTTAGGAAAGTCTACCTGGTCACACTACAAGGTTTGCGTTGGCTTTGTGATGACTTGAGACTTCAGATCACATAAACTCAGTAGTCTGGAATGTGATGTCTTTTCACATGACAAAGCATCATTATAATCAGTGCGAAATGAACGACTACTATAACTGATTCAATTGCCACATAGATGGGAGCACTGGCCCCATCCTACATGACTCGGTGGCTGTGTGTGCGTGCGGACTGCGGCTCGCTTACCGATGGTGGCTTATTTCAGGGATGTAAATCTCGGGCAAACACGGTCCATACGCTGGGACCTAAATGGCGTGGCGTCCATTCAAAAGGGCAAGCGATGGTGAAGGATCTCACCCGACAACAGGGGCGGATCCAGGCGGGGCCAATCCAGCCATGGCCACATAAATGGGAGTCCATTTAGAAAATTCTTTCTCACCAGCCATTTTGGCGTAGAAAGTGGACTTGCCCCCCACCCCCGCATCAGTTCGGCAGACCTTTACGAAAGTAGACTATGATGACTAAAAAAGTCATCAACTTTTTTGGATGGGGAAAATGGTATGGTTCTTCTGGTTCTGGGAAATTGGCTCTTTTTTGCCCGAAATTTTGACCAAATTGCTAAAAAAAAAGTCGGTCAATTTTTTGGCAACTAAAGATGAAATTTATCCCTGCCCAACACCGAAAATTTTGGCCCCCCTCGAAACGTTTTGGATCTGTCACTGCCCGACAAATTCATTGAAAAATGAGTAGGGTCATTGAGGCCCAATTATACAGTCGATATATAAAACCCAAGTACATATACACAAGATATTATATTACATTAGATTTGAACTTCATTAATACGCAGCAGATTTGCAAGGCTCTTCTCGTGCCATTTAATAGATTGCCGATGTCATGTCTGTACTTCAGCTAAGAATATCGTTCAGTGTGACATCACGACTTTATGCAATACTGTTGAAGCAGTCCACATGCATGTATAATTAATCAACTACCTCTCTTGTACAGGTTCTAAACAAGTTACACCACAATTGATTACATGTACACACATTAATATCAGTAATTTTAGCTATATACATAATTTTATCTAAACCAGAGCGTGCATAAATAAAATTGAAGTCCCATACATACATATATATATATACACACAAATAATTTTATATATATATAATATATAAATATATATATATATATAACTACGTAATAATTCAGAAAATTCAGCTCATTTCTTAATTTACAGTTGCTCTCAGTCCAGCCATAGTGAAAGAGATCTTTTCAAAATGCTAGAAGTCAATGTAACTAACATTATTGTTATTTTCCACTATTCTCTTTGACTTCACTTGTTATTGAGGATAGATCCAGAAACTGACCCAGACAAAAGATTTTGAATTTAAATGTATTAGCATCCTCTACTTCATCAACACGTTATTATCAGCGAAATTCCAGTATGGTGGTCAAGATCAGGGGCGGATCCAGGGGGGGCCAATCCGGCCATGGCTCCCCCATTTAAAAATTGCATGGAACGTGGCCCCCCCATTTGGTTTTAAACACATGTAGTGGGAGAGAAAAACAGGACATCTGCCCCCCCCCCTATTAGAAAATCGTACGGGATGTGGCCCCCCTGTTCGGAAATGGCATCTTCTTTTCCTGAAAAAATTAATGGATGACAAAAAAACAAAAACAAAAAAGTTCATCAACTTTTTTGGCGGATAAGTTGGTATCTTTTTCCCGGAAAATTGGTCAATGACTAAAAAAAAAGGTCATCAGTTTTTTCGGCGGATGAAATGGTATTTTTTTTCCCTGAAAATTGGTCGATTCAAAAATTTTTCTCCTGCCTCACAAGACCAAAAATTTTGGCCCCCCCTCGAAAATTCCTGTATCCGCCCTTGGTCAAGATGTTTGACCATCTCTTAACTGCAATAAAGAGGTAGTCATTCTCCAGCAAAGACCAAGAATGGAACATCACCACAAATGCCTCGATATGAATTTCCTTTAAATTGCAAAGTAAACTGCTCTAATCTCACTTCTTAGATCTTGGTGCCAACAATTCGACAGACTACACTTATAATAATATGTAATCATGTCACAGAAATAATATCTGCATACTCATATATATATATATATATATAATATACACAAATAATTTACATTTGTACATGACATATATATAATATATAATTATATATACATATATTATTATATATTCATAATATATTTATATATATGTATTGTATATACACACACACAATAAATATATATGAATATGTGCATATTTTATAGCAAATATTCCACTGTCAACATAAAGCATAATACATCCAAGCTGATAAACTTGACTGACATACCTATAAACACAATTAATCACACACTGTAAATAGATTTCCTAAACATGCAACATTTCAGTTTCAACTGACATTTCAGTCAAACATCTCGTATCTACAGTTTGACAGTAAAAATAAAAACTTTTATATATAACCGTTGCCTGCTCTCTGAATTCAAGTCGGCGAACGAGAATAACTTCAAAGAAAACGCAAATGTCCAACATACTACGCACAATATCGGTCGGTCGGTCGGTCATGGTCCCATCAGTAATTAGAGAACATTAAACAATTGGTGGTACGATTCAACAACACGTTCCTCTCGTAACAAATGCAATGCGTCGCAACATTATAAACTTTCCCCTCGAGCAACGGAACAATGAAGTCAAAGACAGACGAGAGAGTGCCTCTGAAACTGTCATTGGTCGCGCCCAGGAGAATACTGTCACAAAGAATAGAATTGATTCCCAATACTTTTGTTTTACCCCAACTTACTTGATAACACTGCTGATCCTATTTTTACCCAAATCCCTCAGGCTGAAAATTAAGATCTGGAATGACTAGCCCCTGCAGAAGTCTAACTCTGTGAATTGTAAGGCCATAATTAATCACTACTACTATTGCATAATTAATAAAACTCTTACTCATCACAAGTAGTAATAATATTACATTACAAAATTGTGACGCATCCTTGCATTGCGCACCGAGGTCTTCCCACGTAATGATTTCTCGTGCAAACTGTACCCTTACCCTCATAAGTATAACCACGCTAAAAAAGTGGCGAGTCAAAATTTTCAGCATATCCTAAAACATTGGCACAGTACATGATTATTAATCCGGTAGATCTATCGACAGAATGGGGACAACGGTTCGTGATGTGTCGTCGGTGAGGTGGCCGTGTTTTTTCAGATGCGTCGAGCAGCAGCGCGTTTTCTGAGCCGCTTCTGACGAACGTTCACGTTCGTCCGTATCATGGTTGTTACTCTGGACTTTATACGTAATGTTGCCGTACTCCTGGAGGATTGGAAACACTCCAAGCACCCACGGACAGAATTCCTTCCGAATTCCAAACCACCCTAAAAAGAGTCGCATGCCAACTAGAATAAATTTCAAATTAGCAGTTAAACTCATACAGTACCAGTATGAAAAAGCTTTCAAAAATTAAGTTTAAATAATTATCTGATTGTAACTTGTAATCTAGATATGGAAAAAATAAATTGAAAAGAGAATCTTTAAATAGCATTAGTGTTGGCTATGTGATTTGAATCCCGTCGTATTGGATCACTGCTTTCACTCCAATCAAAAGTTCCATCAGCATCAACACCAAGCATGCATAGACTTTGGGATGTAGGGCCAGTCCAAAGTATCGACAAAGAAGGAGGGCAACGATATGACACAGCATTATTAAACAGTATATGTACTAACGTACAATTACCTATCGCATTCTACTCAAGCTGGTTCCGCAATTATAATCGTAATACCAACCTCACAGAACCAAACCACAATCAAAGAGAATGACTTTCAAATGCATGCGGAAAAGTGGCAAAGAACGACCAAGAAGTTCACTACAGAGACTGCTAGGTACCTTATTCCAGAAAAATAGACTGACCCTAGCTTATAGATGGAAAACTGTTGGGGGCAGCGCAGAGAATCAGCAATCGTATCTTACAGTTTGCTACATTACACCAACTGCGTAAAGATTTCATGACAAGTTGCAGCAGAATCAACTTACACTGGTTGCCCGTGCGTGCACCGAAAGCCATAAGCATCAGCGCAAACAGCGAGATGAAAAGCGGCAAAGCGACTGCAATGTACGACATCTCTTGGACGTTGTCATTCTTGTTGACGAGTAGAATCTAAACAAATAACAAACATTCTCAAGTATAAACCTTAAACAGGTCTGTCAAACCAGACCAAAAAAAGCCTGCTTGAGGAGATTTTTCATTTTCTTCAAACATCGTTTAATCATGACGTAACTGCTGGGCAGCTACGCTACGAACCTTCGTGCAGTTATTGTAAGGCGCTATAGAAATCTCCACATACATCAGTTTTCTCTATTCAGAATTATTGTTTGTATGTGCACTTGTTATAGCGCCCCTTCAAGAGTGCTACCCAGAAGCGCTCCGACTACAGAGCGGACACTGAATCGGAGTTTCCCGCCGAAGCGCTGAACAATTGCAAGTGAAGGACAAGACCAAGGTCCCTACGCAGCGACGTGAGGTGGATTCGAACCTGCAACCCTCTGGCTGCAAGGCGATGAACACACCCACTACACCACCGCGCCCCACAAAAAGTTCTTGTCATAACATGGCAAATAACAATAGATCAAAACTCAACTGTTATGAGAATAGAGGCTATTGTCTCCAATAGTTTCCATTGTGACCAAAAGGATGCACAACCACATCGCCTACAGTCCTACACCTAAACATAACACCACGAGTCATAGAAACAAACAACATTCAATAAATTCTTTAAAAATAAAAAAATCTGAACAAATTTCATCGTCAACCTCGAAGACAAGAAGTGGGACAACGACACATGTGTAGCCAACAGCCGAAAAGATGTTGCCACGTCGTTGCTCGGGGCCAACGTCAGACGACATCATGAGGATGATCGCAAGGATGATCGCGTAGATCACGCCAACCAACGCAACGCACATGACGATCCATATCGGAATGAAGACGATCTAAGAGAAAGAAGCAAAAAGTTACGCATCAGAACTTCCATTAAGGGCCATTCATATCAGGGGCGGATACAGAAATTTGTGAAGGGGGGTCAAAATTTGTGGTGATCTTTGCCAGAAAAATCTGATGACCGTTTTCTTTAGTCGTTTGGTCGAAATGTCTGGAGCACATACAAATTTTCCCTGCCAAAATAACTGCTGACCTTTTTTCTAATCATCAGGTCGACGTAATCTCTGCAAGCTACTTTTCTTTCCGGCTGCAGTGATTCAATGCTTGTTGAAATCAAAGGGAGGGCCACATCCTAAGCACTTTTGAAATGGGAGGCCATGGCCGGATTGGCCCCCCGGATCCGCCCGATTCATATATTACGTACGCAAAAATCAAATTTTCGACCCTTCCCCTGTTGCACCTCGTACATTTTGTGCACCCCCAACGTGTGTATTGTGTATGTACAAAATAAGCTTCTCTACTCCGTTATAAAAGCTAATTAGCTAAAGTCATCTGTAACACATTTATTTTACCGTATTTTACCACAGATTATTTTCTAAACATCATATTTGCAAGCTAAAATTTTTTATTTGTTAACTGTTATGGTTTGCTGTTTAGATCTCAACAGAATTTAATCGTAATGTAATCAAATGTCATCGGACAACTCTAGGAAAAACCAGTTATAAAAATAGGTTAATGTGGATGTCGTAATTTTAAATTTAGGTTGTGTACAACACTGTACATACAGTTTTGTCAAGACCCCTCGCTGGTCGTACGCAACCGTACGCAAATCGCCTGAATCTGATGACCCCCTTCCTACGTACGTAGTATATCGACGGCCCCTTAAATAACAGAGTTTCTCGAAAAATGGTGATTCGTATTTGAATAAAAAAATCTTAGATAAAACAATGTTATGCATTAGATCTTCCTTAAATTATATGTCAACCATGCACATACTGTTTACTAACCCCCATACCGTTTATTAACCCCCTTCTCCCTTAAAAATAGCGGGAACCAGTGGGTGCAATGCACCTTCTTTGATTCTTCCTACAAAACCACTCTTCCCACAATTCTTATCCTGCTTCCACCATAACAATACTTGCTACGATTTATATATCCATACCAACTTATTTTTTTGTCAATGCTACCTCACGAATTCTCTGTCCCTTCTATCTGTCACAAATGTATCTCGTTAAACACGGTTGATCATTCTCAAATTCCCTAATCCTCGTCTTCTCTTTAAAACCATCTCTTTCGCTAAAACTTCTCCAGCTCACTATATCTAAATTCCCTTCCTTCTTATTATTGGGACATTGAATTCTTTCCTTTTGGACAAACCTGCTCAGAGTACACCAACCAAAGACAAACCACTGAATAAACATTACGGCAATGGTTAACTTTACAAAAGCATTTGTCAGAGAAACTAGTCTACAACTGCAAAACCTGGATGTCTTATTCAAATAACGAAACAAACAGATCCTATCACCTCACCCCCCACCCCCAATCCAAAACAGGCAATAACCTCATCCTCATCCAGTCAAGCTGTACATAAAACAGAACCAATCCAACCTACCACCCATCTCCACAAAATGAACTGGTCCAATCGCAGTGCAAGGAAAATGAACTGCAGGATGTTTACAGAACAAAACAGCTCCAACTGAAAAAACAATAAAACAATTCAGAAAATTACACTCACGTCCCAAAATTAAATTGAAACTAACTACCAATACTTTCCACAAATTGATTCTTTATCCTGATATATAATACATACAATAATATATAATATATGATATATATATATATATATATAATAAGATATAATATAATATAAAAATTATGATACATATATTAATAATATAATATATAATATATGACATATATATTACAGTTCACTGCAACAGATGATAAACAAACTAATAATAATAAATGATTTATAAATAAATATTTGTCAAAATGAAGAGACTGGTGAAGCGATAAATGTATGTCATTTATCATCACCTACTAAACACTATTATCATTACCACTTCAATCATTAATATCACTTACTGCTTTTCATCTTTGCAAGCAGGTTTCAAATGTACGTATCCAACTAGAAATGCGATAAAATAACGGACCCATCATTTCAATCTTTACAGTCAATTATAACAGTCACCATCGAATGAAATGAAACAAACTTTCTAACTGATATCTAGTAAAGTAATCTCACATCGCATAACACAACATTGTATTGTATTGTATAAATTTATGTAGCACCTCATGTAGTGCACACAAATGGAACTACTAATCCGGCATGCTAAGCGAGATTATTTCTTGCGAAGCGACTTGCCTCAAACGTCCGGCCGTGCTTCAGTGCCCACACACAAAGCCCAATTGACGTGACCGAAATGCAGAAGAGAGGTATGAAGATGAGCGTCCACAGCATCTGAAGACGATCGTTTGACAGCTTGTTGCACGCAAGAACCTCGAACATGAGCAGGAGAAGGTGCAATCCAGTCGCAATGATCATCGCCTTGTATTGCGTGTAGGCATCGCCCTCGATCCTGTCAATCAAAGAAAAAAATGGAAAAGTAATGCAATGTATCAACCAGTGTTGACGCAAACCAATGTATGTATGTATGTATGTATGTATGGGTGTGTGAGCACTTGTTATATAGCGCCCTTTCAAGATTTATACACAGAGGCACTCCGAACTACAGCACGGACACTGAGTCGGTGTTTCACACTGAAGTGCATGAGCAATTGTGAATGAAGGATTTGCTTGAGGTCCGTACGCAGCGGCTTGAGGTGGATTCGAACCCGAAACCTTTCGGCTACAAGGCACCGAACATACCTCTACACGACTGTGCCCCAATACAAGTGTGCATGTCAAATCCAGAGTCAGTTCAGTCATAAATCAAAATGAATAATATAAAAATAGCTACCAAAGGCAGTAGAGCCTAGCCACCGATGAATTTTTAGTTGAGTTGCGAATAAAAGTTATTCAGCATCTATGTTACTGTAAGAGTGACATTAGCTTAACTGAAAGTTTCTGCAACGACAAAATCTAAATGCAAAATTCTACAAGCAGCAACTTGAGCATCTCTCGACTCTGCATCCAAATGAATTGCATTCATTATTAGAAGCAAAAAAATAAATAGTAAAAAAGAATATAAACATTACAAAGAACAATAATTTTCTTAAACAGCATCACAAAGGAGTTTATAAAAAGACGTCATGCAGACTCAACAAACAAACACACACACACACACACCCAATATATCAATCAATCAATCAATCAATCAAACATTTTATTTACAACCAAAGTATACATGACAGGTTTACACATCTTGCTCATTGGTTACAAAAAGGGAGGCCCTAAAGGGATAAAATAACCCCGCTGCCTAGGGACACCAACTAATATATTGAGCTGACGATGTGAGGTGGCATAACAAAATCTTGCAAAAGTAACACAGTGATTAACAAAAGTGACAAAGCACAATCAAGCAACTTATGCTAAAAGACGTTAAGAGAAAATACAACAAAATAAATGCAAAGTTCTGAAAAGCTCAACGCTGTTGAGTCATAAGCAATTATGAAAAAGAAAACAGAACAAAAGTTTAACTTAACGTTTAACTACCGAACAGAGACCCACGATGCAATGCATACAATAAACGAACAGTACTTTACTTTTATTAGGCACAGTCTATTAGAAAGGTGCTAAATTTCTTCTTAGAAGCCCAAACACTAGGGCACAATCGTATTTCCCAAGATTTAATAGAAAAAAGCGTGTGTTAGTGCGAGCACAGGTGTGGCGATACGAGAAAGAGTATCTTGTAAAACGAGAATGAACCTGGGATGCGAGCAGAAAATAATTTCTGTATATATAGATGGCAGGAGGCTTCGGTCAAACCGGTACATAAATTCTCCTATTTGGAAAGTCCTAATCTGGTCAAGTTTTAAAATTTTAAGGTTGAAGAATATGCTGGTAGTGCGAGTAGTATATATATAATTAGGTATATATATATATATATATATATATATATATATATATATATATACATGTATATATACCTAATTTGTGTGCATGTTTGTGTGTGAGTAACAAATTGAGCAAAAGCGTACCTGTAATGTGGATTTGACCACCAAATCCAGCTACCTACAATGGCACCAACGATCACAAGTGCCTTCCAGATCCACAGCGGAAGAAAGATGATCCAGTAGCTCCATAAGATTATCCCATCGAGCCGCAGAGCAAAGAGTAGGCAGAAGATCAACAGACAGCCGTACACTACAAACTTACTAAAAATAGAGGACAGAGAACCATAAACAAATTACTTTAAAAAGAACAATTAAAAACTACTAAACCACTCAACTGCAAATTAATAATAGACTGTGGAAAACTAAAGTTAAAGAAATTGTGAATGTTTTTAACTTCCCAGCATTGTAAGACATGTGTTTTAAAAGAAGTAGTTCCTTTAGCCATCCTGAAAATGGATGAATGGATAAAAACCATTTGCCCTCTCCCCTGTCGTCTGTTCTTCCAGTCGACTGTGTACTCATTCATTCACTCACCCATTCATTCAAATATACACATAGCACTTCAAGAAATTATTCAGAGGTGCTCCCGATACCAACACAGCCAAAAAAGAAGTTTTCAAGTGCTAACAGAATGCACCAGAGAGTGACCTAAGAAAAAGGCGAAGCTCAAGAGGAAGGTTATTCCATACTTCCGGGCCAACCACAGAAAAAGCACGGCTTTGCATGATGGAGGTTTCGTTGGAATTATAGTTATAGCTGGGGCGCAGATGGACCAAAAATCGGGAAACATCCACCAGGGCATATAGACAGCATGTTTTTAACATGCGCAAACCAGTTAATAGTTTCAATCCATCACCGTTTCACTGAAGTTTCATCAGAATTTTACAAACCCTGTAATCGTAGCTATATCAGTCTATGCGTGCAATTTCATTTGTCCTTAGAGTTTATCTGTATTAAGCATATTTACATCTTTACATCAACATTATCCTCAAGGAGACACTTAACAAGCTTTTGGGCGAGCCTGTGAAACGCTTACTTAGCGTGGGTTGCATTGTTGGACAACGTGATATAGTACTTGATTAAAAGACTCTGTCAAAACAAATCATACCTCGGGTTGAAGTCTTGAAACAAATTCTTCACATTTAACTCAAGAGGCATTATGAAATAACACTACGCTGAATATAATAATAACACAAAATCTCGCGATAAAGATGCTAATTACAAAACAAAAACAAGCATTAACCGGATGTTATGTTTCGATTGGAAATAACATAGCAATTTATATGTCGCAACTCTTCACATTAATAAGTAAGAACGTGCTAAGTGGGTCAGTAATATATTCCAATCTAGAGTCTATTTTCACATTCATGGTTGAATGAGGTTTCTATTCAACACGAATTTCAGACTACGTATGAATGTGGCATTTTTTGCATTTTCAGGCCAGTGTAAAGAGTTGTCATTAATTTTTATCGTAAATGTGACACACTCCCAGTCCACTCCTCCAGTAGAACAAATACGATATACGACAGTTTTTTGTGGCTATATTTCACTTAGTATTCATAAAGTGTTGTACTTAAGTGGTGTGAGGTGTCGTTTTGAACTAAGTCTTAAACATTTCCTGAGGATGTCTGGCTTAGGCTAATGCTAAATAATCCAACATCCATCAATAATTTGTTGAGCTTTTAGAACAATGCTGTAGAAGTTTGGGGCGCAACAAAGTCACGGACTGGACACCATTTGACCGGCTATTGAAAGAACCAAGCAACAGAGGTGAATGGAATGGTTTATTGTAGGTGCTGCGGTCATTGCTTCGCTTGACCACCGGATAAGACATCATTTAGTTGTGGTATGCATCAGGGTTTAAAGTGGGTTGGAACACATCAATTCAACACTGCTCATCATGATGGAACTCCAAAACACATGCATTTCAATACAATTCTTCATCAGCGTTCCCACTGCTCACATTCAGCGTTCCCACTGCTCACCCTAACCACTGGTATATGCATCTTAGGTAAAATCAAAATCTCAAATAACATTCTCCCTAGATTTAAATCAATGGCAATACAACTAAGACGTTTTAATTAAACTCCAGCTCATTTATACTTTATTTGTCACAATAAAATAAAATAGAATTCAATCTAATTTAAGCAGGACATTACAGTAGCAAGTGCTGTCACTACTGGTTTCAATAACACCTTGTTGCTATTGCAAGCTATTATTATATATACAGGACTGGAAATTGCAATCCTTTCCAAGTTAGTTGGTTATGTTTACACCTTCAAGCTTCAGACAAAGTACACTAAGTTTACTCAGAAGAGAAGAGGAGGAAGGGAGAGGTAAATGATAGATCATCAGCTCGAGCTATGCCTTCATTGGTCCTGCACCTTGGAATAGCTCTAACCGACACGTTCTTCAACAGTGGCGTAGACAAGAGGGAGTTTCGGGGGTTAAACCACCCATATTGGTCAAGGGAAAAAGTTTTTTAAAGGTTATTTATCTACTTAAATAGGAAAAACAAAGCAATTGCTTGTAGTAACAATTATTTTTCTTACTTTATTCCCTTTGTTACTTTATTCCCTTTTTATTTACTGTGATACTGTTGGGTTGGTGTCAGAAAGGGCATCCGACCAGGCCATAAAACCCCCAAATTCCCCATTATAAATTCCTGGCTACGCCACTGTTCTTCGATATTAACTGGTATCCGAAGCAAATCTTTTCGCTGTCTCAAACTACTTTCATTTCTCTGGGTTTTTCGCACTGGAAGCGCTTCTGATTGTGGAGCAATGTGAGAAGCACTTTATAAATTTCTTGATACAATACAGTACAACCTTGTGCAGTGGTGACGCACTTACTAAAGATACCACACTTCCTTCTTCATTCAAGTAACATGGCTGCTGAAGAAACACAGAGATTGAACACAAGAGCTTGGAGTGCATTGATTTTTTGTATACGATTTTCATAACTCAACATCGGCAAAATCCTTGGAAGTCCAGTTATCAGTATTTACAGGTAACACAGTTCACAGCCAATTCATCCTGCAGGTAAATCGTCCACAGCCAATAATAGATAGGTCCTCGTTATGTACAAAGTAAGTAAGAAGGAAGTCGTCATCAATGTTCAATCCAGACTATAAACCGTGATGTGGACGTCAGTGTCCTTGAAGACGTCGTTGATGTCCTGGCGCACTTGCTGCCATTGGAGGAGGTCAAGGCCGCAGCCAATGCAAGGCATTGCAAGCTGACGGACAGAGTGACTAACGCAATGCTCCTTCATCGCTAGCAGACATGATCTCTGAGAATCATACGTTGGCTTCAGGAAGTACTGTTCCTTCGTTACGAGATAGTAGATGAATCGACCCTCTCTCTCCAGCACGCCGACTCCACCAACCGGTACATCTGGAAAGAAGAAAAGTTCAATAAGAACAATTTTAACGCACAGCTCCTAACAGAAAAGTCATTCACTGATCAAACAAAACAAGTTGAAATAAGGAATAAATTACAGAAGAGAATATGAAATGAAGTAGCATTTGACTAAACTGCAAAAATGTATGTATGTACACTTGTTATAGCGTGCCTTCAATATTTCTCCTCAGAAGCATTCCCGACTACAGCACCGACACTGAATCAGGGTTTCATGCTGAAGCGCCGAGTAATTGCGAGTGAAGGACTTGCCCAAGGTCCCTATTAAAGGTGGCTCAAATGAAAAAATGAACGGATTTGAGCAGTTGACTGATTTGAACAGTGTTTCAATTCTGTCTGTCATGCAAAACTGTTCAATAAACTAAATGCAAAAATTAAATAGGCCTAAGCCAGAGGTTATGAAATATGTTTGCAATAGAAAGAATGCATTCAGTCATTAAAATTTTATGCTTCAGGGTCATTAGAAAATAGTGTGATTAATATATTTGAAGGAAATGTATTGCGATTAATTTGCCGTTAATTGCGATTAAAAAAATTAATCGTGCGATTAATTTCGATTAAAATTTTTAATCGAACAACAGCCCTAATTATTACTAAATTGACAGTAACACCAATGCATTAGCATTCAGCTGGCAGCCTCACATAGCTTCCCAATTACTTACTTGCATTCACTGAGTTATTTGAAGAATGCTGGACACACCTTTTAGAAGCATTATGCTATTGTATCACCATATATTGTGGGGTGTGGTGGTATAGTGGTGAGTTCAGTACCTTGAAGCCGGATGGTTCCAGGTTCGAATCCACGTCAAGCCACCACATAAGGACTTTGAGCAAGTCCTTCACTCGCAATTGTTCATGCGCTTCGGCATGAAACTCCGAAGCAGTGTCCACTCTACGGCATGAAACTCCGAAGCAGTGTCCACTCTACGGCATGAAACTCCGAAGCAGTGTCCATTCTACGGCATGAAACTCCGAAGCAGTGTCCACTCTATAGCTAAGAGTGCCTCTGAGTGATAGCATGTGGTGGCGTCGTTGCCTTGAAGCCGGAAGGTTCGAGGTTCGAATCCACCTCGCCGCGTAAGGACCTTGGGCAAGTCCTTCACTCGCAATTGCTCAGCGCTTCGGCGTGAAACTCCGATGCAGTGTCCGCTCTGCATTCGGGAGCGCCTCTGAGTAACGAGAGAGAGCTTGAAGGGGCGCTATAACAAGTGCACATACAAACAAAATGAAGGGACGCTATAGCAAATGCAAGAAATAAAATGAATAAATAAAATATAAGGAACAAGATGCGTATATTCTTTCAAAGTCAGATAATAGTATCAACTCATGGAATGGTTGAATGTTGTGCTGACTCACTACAGCAAGTGCAAGAAATAAAATAAATAAATAAAATATAAGGAACAAGATAGATAATAGTATCAACTGAAGGAACGGCTGAATGTTGTGCGGACTCACTCTGTCTCTTTAGTTGCTCGACTCCACCAAAAAGCTTCTTGAACATGACCGCAATTCCTTTGCTCATTCTCAGGTCAACACTGACACAGTGCGCCAAGCAGTCCGTGTTGCTCGTTGCTTTGAAGAGATCTCCCTTCTTCTCCTCCAGGGTAAATCCCTATACAGTTGAATGAAAACATTAGAACATGAATTAAATTTCATTTTCACACCAATAAGACAAACACAGCAAAAAAGTTGTCAGTTCGGTCAAAGCGTTGCATTGTCAGTTCTACATGTTGCGATGTCAGTTTGGTCAGTGCCAAGCACCCATTACCTAAACTCACCCTCAAGCTAATTTCACCTTCAAGCAATCTCTGGAGTCTGGATTCAAGCAACCTCCGACCTCAGGCCACAACAAACTTTCAGTGTCCTTTCTACTCTGCGTCTTCATTAAAACCAAGGCCGTAGCTAGAGGGGTGTTTGAACACCCCGAAATGGAAAAAATAATATAATGCATTTACTAGCACATGATGAAAAAACCATGAAATAAAAACATGAAACCCCCCAAATGAAAAATGTAAAAAATAATAGAAGGCATTCAGTAGCACATAATGAAAAACATGAAATTAGGCGAAAATGGTAAGAAAGCAGGACTGAAAACCAGGGTACACGCGGTTAGTTAGGTGTATTTTCCTGAAATTCAGAGTGAATGACTAAAAAAAGTCATCAGTTTTTTCTAATGGGAATTTGGTGACATTTTCTGAAGATTTCGGCCGGATGACTAAAAAAAGGTCATCAGTTTTTTTCGGACGGGAAACTGAAGAAACACCCCAAAATCAAACTCTAGCTACGGTCTCGATAACAACCAGCCTGCACCTACGAAGCAGTCCTGCAGACGAACACCATCCCTGCACACCAAGTCACCAACCCAATACGCATTCCCACGGTCCCACCTGCTGTTCCACTTGCTTACATGAAATTGCCCTGAAATTGCACTGTGTGGTCTGAGTGATTAAACTCAGAGTCTAGATAAAAGCAATAAAACGTTGGAAAAGGTTAAAACAACGAAGGAAATTAGAAATACCCATCTATCACAGATAAACAACTCTGAACGTATCCATAACCTGCAAGTCTATAGTACTCCAATAAAAGCGCTACAAAAACTGTTGAAAATTCGACATTTCAAACCACTCACCATATCTTCAAGTTTTCTGTTAACTTTAGGTGAAATTGTAAATTGTCTACAGAATTTATGTCGGATTATGTGCAAATCAGTTCCACAGAGCGAATATCTTTCGTTCGACTACAAAATTTACACACAGAACACTCGGCGCAAAGCTTTACGGGAGCGGGAATTTCCTAGAAACACAAACACGTGTACGTCATTGCTGCACAACAAAAGAATAATAAATAGCCCAGAACACTGTTACTGTAAGATCTTTACTGTAAGTTGGTCTACCATAGATTGATTCTTGCGCAATGGAATTATTAGGAAATCTTTCAATTTTGAGATTGTTATCACGTATGATTTATTCATTTTCGATTAAATTTTGGGCAGAGAGATAAGGCCTGTTTCATTTTCTCAAACGACGTAAATAGAATTATGGCGTTGCATAGAATGCACTGGAGTTCAACACCGAGATGCACCCTGGTGCAGCATATCAGTTGAAATCAAACTCGCCACAACTTCAAATTAATCGCAAATTGTTTTTAGGCAAAAGATATAGAATGTTAGATAGGATTTTTTTTCATTGCCAAAAACGAGAATTTGGAAAACGATTTTTTTCATTGCCAAAAACGAGAATTTGGAAACCTAGCCTAAGACTTTCCTGGATTAAAATTTTTAAACGCCCAAATTTGAGAAACCCAAAACAACTTCATACAGATTAGTTGATTATATCGATATTAGCGGTGGCAGCGGTAGAGCCTAATACTTATTGACAACGACCTCATAATATATTATTGATAATAATTATCATATTATGACTCGCGATGAACTTGAGCTCACTCACATCGAATTCGCTTACTCGGAATGAGCTCTTATCGCACTCTTAGCAGTAGTGGATGGTGCCCTGTTATGATAATAAACAAAATGTGTTGCATGAAATCAAACTAAGCACAAAAGTCGTTTTTTAGGGTATAAACCAAATTTGTTAAACATAATTAATGTGAAGACTTTCTCACCAGAAGGGTACTCTACATAGTACCGTAATCAGCTATGAAATCAAGTGTTTACAAACGCGACGAAAGGGGTAGAACCGCCTTGCACAGAGCTGCAGCACAGGGTCACGATGATCTAGTCAGATCTTATCTTAATCAGGGTGCTGATGTCATGTCACCGGATCAAAATGGCAATTCCCCTCTGCACTACTGCGGACATGTCGACACTATCCGCTGCCTTGTCGACTCTGGGGCGGAGCTGATGGCGAGGTACGTGACTTATAGTGGGATAAACTTAAGCTAAATTTCCCGGTAGTGCATTTAATAATAATAATATTCGTTTATTCAAATTCAATCTGACACACCGCAGAACGATTACAGGTACAAGGTTATACGAAATACGGCCAGCTTCGCACGACACGCAGGTCGGCTACAACAGGTTCGGTAACTTAACACTAATGGCCTAAGTGTTGGAACGCTCCTGATCGGCCAATCCAGGAGTGTGGGGGGGGGGGTTAACTTATTTTTCAACAGACCCGAGGCAAACAACACAACAGAAAGCGCCACTGGCAGCTAACAGAAAATTCAAATAAATTTTTGCCCTGAGCGAGGCTTGAACCCGGGTCGCAATAATGACTCTCAGTTTATCGGCCAACGCTCTCTCCACTGAGCTACGGACCCCCCTAATAACACTCTGGCATGGAGAGCGAGAGGTACCGAGATCGCGCCCCGTAGGGCGGACGTGCTTTGTAGCCTGGTATTAGAGTGTGTCTGTTCTGTTAGTAGTTAAGATTTGTTTTCTGTCATTTGCGTTCTTGTGATTTGTTTCAAAATTGCATAACTGTACAATGTAACCGGTTGCGGTCTGTCAACTGGATTGGTTCAATAATTATAAGGCGTTGAACTTAAACTTGAATCCTTATTCAGTCCTGTTGCGTTTTGACTTTTTAAAACTGCTTTTCATACTGCAGACCCTACATAGTGCTACATTCCTTCTCAGTTCTGATTTTTTTAAAGGCTGTGGTCTCCAGCTGGCTCTTCATCTGCAACTCAAGTTTTCCTGACATAAAAATGATCAGAAGTGAAATGAGTCACAGATTCTTTGCCCAGTGCTGTCACAAAGTTCCAAAATATGAGCTCATACCTAATTAGTACTGTTGCTACAAGTTGTGCTTTGACTGCTCAGAAGTAGCAAGAAACTTTCAAGACTGGCTATTTGTATGCAAAACTCAACATTTCAGTCTATACTGAATCAAGGGACTAGAACTAATCTTCTGTCTTTCTCCGTCTGACTGTGCCGTGTACATGTGTAGCACTCATTCGTACTCATAATGCCTTTCCCATTGCTGCAGCCTCACTTCGTACTGGTATCAATAAGTCAAAGATGCTGAAGTTGCAGAGACTTCAGAACTCAAGATTCTTTTCATGGCTTTTAACTGGACTTGCTCTTGGAAGTTGGCTGCACAGTGATTATTACCAAGTAGCAAACACTGACTTCTACTTCAGCTTTATTAAATTAGTGCTAAATTGATTGCATCCTAACTTGTAAGTAATAAAATGTAATCGTGTAAAAATATTTGTATAGTACCCTTATGGTGTTTATTAATTAACAAATATTGTTTTTTCATTATATAGGAACAAGCATGGTGACACTCCACTTGACCTGATGAGGAGGAGAGGCATTGACAAGGATGCCATCCAACTGATGGAAGACTTGGTTCACTCCTTGGCATATGATGCTACTGAAAAGCCCTGCCTCCGTAGCGAGCATTGCCTAACTGGCGAAGTGTGCTGCGGGCAGAGCATCTGGTCGGAATTCTGTTCGGATGTTGGACTGAAGCGTCTCGTTGTTATTCTTATCGTCATCCTTTGTCTTTCGTTCTGCATTGCGTACATGGCGACTGGAATGGCGAAAGAGGCAGAGCAGAGGATACTCGTTGATCAAGACATCAACCATTTTGAACTTTAACACTTGTCAACAAAGTCTTTGCAAATTGACGGATGCCGGTGCTATGCATATATATATATATATATATATATATTATATAAAGTGGAGTCTATTTGTTTTACCAGCACAAAATGTCACAAGTCAAGATTTTTTCATTATACCGTAATGTAAATATATTTGTCAATATATATGCTGTAGATGTAATTGTAGATCTGTCGTGATGATAACTCTCTAACATCAGAGGCTTTAGATAGGGTGGATGTTTTCCCCACTATGTGCGCCTCTGAATAGTTATTCTCCAATAGGTGCTATATAAATCCTTAAATACATTATTCTTTAGTTTTCCTGTAACGTGCTTTCGTGCAAGATTTCTATTTTGTTTAGGCGCGCTGGAAACGACAGTTTAGTAATAAAAAAGAGCACATTAGTTTAAATTTTTACTGGTTGGTGATGGTACCAGTGGGCATAGCGGTTTACCAGAAAGTGAAAACCATTTGGTTCAACTGGTGAAAGTGATGATAGGCCATTTAAAACTGGTGATTACTTCTTTGGTTCAGCAAGGTGGTTGAAAGAAACATTGATCTGGGTTTGAAAAATGTTCAGCATAAACTGTGACTAGTTAAGTGACCCCTGCCGTTGATAATGAACTCTGTGGCACTTACAATGAATTGAAAATTTGCACTGCATGGGCAATATTGACGTGACAGGAAATGTATACCAAAATGTGTCAGTATTTAAAGCATGACATTTAGACCTGTGTATGATTATTTGTAAATAATTATTTGTAATTCTTAGCTTTTACTTTCATAATTTTGTTCTTGTTTGAAGTGAGAAATTCATTTGTGACTTCACCAACAATTTTTTTAGCACATCCGTTAGAGCACCGTGGAGCAACATACAAGAAACTATTAGACAAATTTTTACACAGCACACGTAGCTCAACATTTGCTACAATTTAATTTAAATTTTGAGTTTTAAAGATGTAATCCAATACCAAGCTTCACCTCGACTCTGAAATGTTGTTCTCCGGACTTCTGCAAATTCTGTTTCTCAACAAAATATCACTGTCCATGTCAAGTTTGATTACCAACATCAAAGGATGTGCAATAGCATCTCCTAATCGTTGCACAAGTTATATGAGAATCAAACTTCAATCCCCAGTGTTTCGGAAATGCCTGAAGTCTTTCTTATTTGTTAGCAACTTGGGTTGGGATTCGGGAGCGTCTCTGAATCTCTGAGTGGCTATCAAGCCCCCCCCCCTAAAAAAGGCCATCCATTTTTCCCCCATGTAAAGATGAAATATTTGCACGATTAACCCCCTTTACTTTAGCCCCCCCCCAAATAACCGCAAAGGCACGCACGAGGTTTGTCAGACAGTTTGGCGGATATGAAAAAGGACCATTTCCAAGATTTCGATCCAATGACTAAAAAAAGTTCAGAAATTTTGCGGCTGAAATGGAAAATTTTCTTTCCGCAAATTCAGCCCTCTCAGAACTGAAATCCTGACGCCACCACTGAAATGTTCAATTACAATCGTTTTCTCAGGGGGACAGGTTCAGTTCTGCCAAGCTTTCTGTAAAACTAAAAGGGCATCACAGATTTTTTGAACAACACATAAAGCCATAAATATATTATCCAAATATATATCCAATATCTTTTTGTTTGTCTAACTCTAAAATATAATGCTTAAAAACTCTGCTTAAAAGTACGTATTAGAAATGGCAAATGAGTGCTCTGATGAATGTTGTTAAATTACAGATTGAAATTGCCAACAAGTCCTAAAGATGCATGGATATACACACAAAACATTTATTGTTATTAAATCAGCGGAAACACTTGTCACGTTACAACATTTCACGTAAATTTGTGTTACCGCTTGTTTACGATGAGTCTCTTAGAACAACAGCTGTAAACAAGTCATTGGGATTGTTTAAATAACAGCGGCTTTGATTTGAACTTCTAAAGAGCATCTCCACATGGAAAGTTAACAGAATGGAATGGGGTGGGATAGTGTGACCAGGGAACATCCAGTGTATCAGTAGAGGCTCGTCTTCTTCATGATGCGCAAAAACTCCTGTTCGTTTATTTCACCGTCCCCATCGCGATCGGCTTCGTCGATCATTTCCTGCAAAAAATTAAACGTAATAATAATAATGACAATTTATTTTACACCATAAAACAGTTACATCGTAATTTGCAAGCTGAAATTTGTAAACTGTTTTGGTCTACTGAACATTTAGATGTGAACAGAATTTGTAATGTCATCAAATGCATTCGGACGACTATATGATAACACAGAGTTATAAATAGGCTAATGTGGACATCATATTTAGAAATTCATGTTGCGTACATGTCGAGACCATCCCCGCTTTATACAACTGGACGGAAAATCGCCGAAATCAGATCAACCCGGTTGTACCTGCATACGTAATAGATCGTCAATCCATACAGAGAAGAAAGTAGTTAAGAGAGTATCAATAAAAGATATCTATACCAGTGGTTCCCAATCTTTTTTTACTTTAGTGCCACTATTTCTAAGTTGGAGGACACGAGGGCCACTTTTTCTTAATTGAAGGACATTAGGGGCCACAAAGTTAAAATTTAATGAACTAAAAGCATGTGAAATTGTTATAATTGATTCAAAATAGAATGTTTTATGTTATTTATAGATGCCAAAATAAAATAAATTGTAATAAAAAATAATTATTTGTTCTATCCTGTCCAAATTGTCAATTTTTTCATTTGTTTTAGTTAATTCTTTGAGACCTGAGGGCCATTTTTAGGCCTGGCAGGCCACTTTTGGGCCACAGGTCATGGGTTGGGAATAGCTGATCTATACCTACAGTACTCAGTAATCTTTGTACTTTTTTAGCATTGCAAGGAACTGCATTATAGGAATTTATGGTCAGCCATCAACGTATATATATATTCTAGTCGATGTGAAACCGACCTGTAACTCTTCGTCTGTTAGGTTTTCACCCAGTTCTTTTGCGACTCTTTTAAGATTCTTAAAAGAGATTTTTCCAGTCTCATCGTCGTCGAAGAGCCGAAAAGCCTTCATGATCTCCTCCTTGGAATCTTTTTCGCTCATTTTTGTTGTCATCATTGTCAAGAAGTCATTGAAGTCAATAGTTCCTAACAACAACAAAAAGACATAACCATGCTTAAACCTTCCCATGGCACTAATTTTGGAGTCACATAAAATCCTACGATACACAATGCTGAACAAGACTGCTTATAATGTGGGATTAAATAATTGGAAACGGTGGCGTAGACAGAGTGGGTTTCGGGGGTTAAACACCCCCATTGGCTTAGGAAAAAGTTTTAAAAAAGGTTATTTATCCACTTAAATACGAAAAACAAAGCAATTGTTAGTAAAAATTGTTTTGCTTACTTTATTTGTTACTTTATTCCCTTCTTATTACTGTAATACTGCTGGTTGGTGTCAGGAAGGGCATCCGGTCAGGCCATAAAAAACAAGCCCCCCCCATCATAAATTCCTGGCTATGTCACTGGGTGGGCAGCCATTTGTGAATCCAACAGATGATCTGTATTTGATGATTTCTACAGCTGAAACTTTTAGATAAGATACTTATACCAACCAGTTCCTTCCTTGTCGATGTCTGCAATCATCTTTTTGATTTCTTCTTTCTTCGGCTCAAACCCTAACGCCCTCATTGCTACCTAAAAAAATAGCATGCCAATAATTCAAATTTAATTTTAATATTATGTTCATTTGTCTTAGGAAATATGATCAAACATAATGCAAAAGACAATCGATTATATCGCCAGACCAAGCAAATACACAACCAAGACATAAGTGATCCAACACAGATTTCAGAATGATTACAAACGACATACTGGTGGTTATATACCAATACCACACTTAAATAAAGTAAACTTTATACATGTACTACCCTGCCTACTTACTGCTATGCTAGGCAGCTGATTAGTTCAACAACTATGCCTCTACCAAAAATGTAGGTATTATTCAAGCCGCAGTTTGAGGACAGGAATTTAATAAGTTAGATCTCCTTGAGCTTGGACATTAAATAATTGGTTTTTCGCACTGCAATGGCATCCAGTCCAACAGCCAGTGCTTAAAGTTTAGAAAAAGAAGTGCCCATCACTTCTTCATGCTCTGCTGTCCAAATAATTTGTGGCTGGATGCCGTTGAGATTTGAAAACAAGTGCCTGGACGCCGTCCATGACCATCCAGCCACAGTTTAAGCCCTGCCTTCAGTCCTACAAAACGAACTGGGCATCTATGACATCCCTGTGCCATGTCATGGTAATGGGTTCCCAGCTCAAACAGGGTACCCCACAGCCCTGTCCTATGATGGTAACTCGTTTGAACTGGGCAGCCACAACAGCACTCTCATGGTATGGTAAGGGCTCAAACTGAGCATCCATACTTAATGGTGATGGTAACAGGTTTGAATCACATACGGGGCAGTTACAGGATATGTGTTTATGTACCTAAAAACTAAGTTAATACCTTGAGTTCCTTGGCATCAATTGTCCCAGTGCCATCGGCGTCAAAGAGATCAAAAGCCTCACGTATCTCCTGCTTCTGTTCCTCAGTTAGGTCAGTCTTTGGGCCGACCTTTTTACGCTGTGCTCCTCCAACTATAGGCTTTTTATAGTTGGCCTAAATTTCAACACAGGTTTTACAGTCACTTTTATCTGGTGAGATGGATGAACTTTGATGCAATTAAAAGTGTGATAATGAACTATAAATTCATTTAAGCTGTTTCAAGTCCCAAGCGACAGACAAAATAACTCATTCAAAGTTTCACACAAGAAAAGTAACAAAATAACGCTTGTATAATGCATATGGACAGTGAAGCCGTATGATTCATCCTAAAGCAATTGCTTAAATTGTTTAGAAAGAGTTTAATCACATAAACGGCCAATATAACTGCTGTTCAAATCAAAAGGAAACCAACTGATGCTAAGACTACCAACACCCACTTATTTATTCATGTTTCTTCCTAATGAACGTTGTTTCCGGTTGTTTTATACCTGCTGTATACACTTCTATCCTGCGGCGTGCGAACCATACAATTAACGATCAAATTTAAATGGGGTGATGCCGAAACGATCCATGCTATAATGGCCGAATAATCCGGCATGCTAAAATGATGCATTATAATTGAGTATAGTCTCAAATTAACCAAACTCAATGAAAAACCATTAATTAGTGGCCACTTATTTACTTAACGTGGTGCATGTCAGTGCACGTTCGGTTCAGACATCTGTCGCAAATGCAGTAATCGGGTAACATAATGGTCAGTTTCTGCCATCGTAAGTCAAACCCTCTGGTGTTGAAATCATTTTTATCAATGCAAAGTTAAACACAAGATTGAAACAAAACGTGGCGATTCAAAACAACGACAAATTATAAAAACAAGGCGGGAGGTTTTTAATACAACCGCAGACCAGAACCAGTACAACACAAGCCATTCTGCTACCAATGAATGAGGCAACGAATTAAACATGTTAAAAGGAAGACTCAACATCTTCAATAGAAATAATGCATTTGAACTCAATTTTATACCATATTTTAGACGTGTTTCAACGCCTTCGGAATCTCTTAAATGGCGAAAACGTTGTTTATCTTCGCAACTCCACGGTTTCTGACACAGATTATATATTCGACACTGATTCAAATCCTCATCTCATGACGTCATACTTTTACCAACTAAACATTTTGAATCAAGTAGGCCTAGCGGTTTGCGAACGATCAGGCAATGCTGGCGAGAAGCCAGAAAGGGCTCCAAGAAGTGATGGATAGATTGAACAAAACGTCAAATGAATATGGCGTGAGGATTAACATAAAGAAGACAAAAGTAATGAAGATCAGCAAGGGACTTAGGTCCAAGCAGCTTCTCTGACTCCATAGATAATCTTCTCTCCGTGGTCAACCAAATCACCTCTTGGATGACCTCAAATCTCCTCTGCCTTAACCCCTCCAAGACAGAATTTATACTAATTGGCCTCAGAGAACAACTCAAGAAAATTCCTGATCCCTCTATTTCCTTCAACAATGACTCTTCTTCCAACCACACTTTCTCCGCAAATTCTCCTGTCCGAAATCTAGGTGTAATCTTTGACCAGCATCTTAGCTTCTCCGACCACATAACCCAACTTTCCCGCACCTGTTTCATGCACATACGAGATCTCCGCAGAATCCGACCTATGCTCGACTTTAAAACTGCATCCACAATAGCCACATCCATAGTTCATGCGAAACTTGATTACTGCAACTCTCTCTTCCTAAACATTGATATAACCCAAATTAACCGCCTCCAAGCTATCCAGAATGCCCTCGCCCGTGCAGTGACGAAAACCCCCAAACGTCACCACATCACTCCTGTCCTGAAATCACTTCACTGGCTCAAAATACCTGAACGCATCGAATACAAAGTCCTCTCACTCACTTACAATACACTTCAATCATCCCAGTCGTTCTACCTTCGTCAGTTGTTCACCATCCAGCCACCTCGTTCAACACGCTCCTCATCCTCCATTACACTGCTTCGCCCTCCCATCACTTCATCACTGAAATTCGCAAACCGCTCCATAGCCATTGCCGTTCCACCTCTCTGGAACAAACTTCCGCCAGCACTTCGGGAAACTTCCGACCCATCATACGAACTCACCAAAACTCCACCTCTCGCTATCTCCCCACAGGTCTTTCACTCAAAACTGAAAACATTGCTCTTTCACAAATCCTATCCTGATTCTTCCTCTTCTCCTCACATCCCCCGCCACTTCAATTCTAAACATCACCCACCTTAGTCGTCCATCTATCTGCCTGCCTGACTCTCCGGACTTGACCCCTGCCTATCGATTTTGTTTTGATTGAGCGCCTGTGAATAAGCTGGTTCCCGCGACTTGGCTTTTGTGGGCGCTGTAGAAGTCTCGAGATTACGATTACGATTACGATTAGTTAAGTTACCGAACCCACTGCTGTAAAGCCGATCTGCGTGTCGTGCTACAGTGGGCCGTATTTCGTATAACATGTAGGCTACTTGTAAATAATAATAATAATAATATCTTTTCTTTAATGAAACGCCTGCAAGACGCACTGCGCTTTACATTTACAAGTTATGCAGTAATCTTAATTAAACTTAACTACTAACTGAACAGACAGCTTTGTAATTACATGGCGCCTATGGCAGCCTACAAAGCAAATCCGCCCAACGGGGGCTCGAACTCACTACCTCTCGCACTCTTGGCCAGCGTGTTAACCACTACTCTACCGGCCCCCCCCATCATTGTGATCGTTCTGCGGTGTGTCAGATTGAGTTATTAAAAAGAAAATATTAAGAAATATTATTAAGAGAAGAAACTACAGTCAACATCAAAATAGAAGGCAAGGAGATAGAACAGGTGAAGGAATTTTGCTACCTGGGAAGCTTGATGACAACAGATGCTAAATGTCATAAGGAAACCAGAAGAAGGATTGCAATGGGAAAGGAGGCGTTTACGAAAAGAGGAGAACTACTACGAGGAAAGCTAAACAGAAACCTCAAGAAAAGAATGATAAAAACACTGGTGTTGAGTGTGGCGCTGTATGGCTCCGAAACTTGGACCATGAGAAAAAAGACAATCAAAGCGTTTGAAATGTGGACATGGAGAAGAATGGAGAAGATCAGCTGGACGGAACACAAAACAAACGAGGAAGTCCTGGAAAGGATTGGAGAAGAAAGAACAATGATTAAAAACAATCAGAGAAAGACAAAAGAAATGGATAGGGCATACGCTAAGAGGAGACAACCTGGTGAAATTGGTGATAGAAGGAAAAATGGAGGGGAAAAGAACAAGAAGAAGACCACGACAGATGATGTTGGACACGATGATGACGAGGATTGGTTACCAACGACTAAAAGAGAAGGCCCAGCGGAGGGAAGAGTGGCGACATTGGACAGCCGAACCTGCCTAGCGGCAGAGAAGATTTGTGATAAAATTGAACTGAATTTCTTAACTTAAAGGACACCCCGCCACCATGCAGGTCCTTTAAAAGGAATTTTGGGTTTCCCTGTGGGCATAATTTATTAAAATAATTCTGAAATTTTGTAGGAGTGGAGGCTGAACCTGTAACCACCCCTCCCCCTAAATAACGTCCATAACGATCGAGGAGGTATACAGAGTTCCAGATGAACAGGCCGACAGCAGATGTGAATGAACGTAGGCAGCAGATAAGAAGTGGTGTACTACACGATGCAGGCAGCGTTGCCACTCTAAAAAATGGGGGGAAACCAAGTTGGAGGGACGAAAAACCCAAGAAATCCCAAGTTCAGTTAATCTTTCGAAAATGTCAAGAATTTCCTGTCCACAAATTCTGATGACCTTTTTTTAGTCATCCGGTGCAAATCTTTCGAAAATGCGCTGTCCACAATTTACCGTCCGAAAATTTTCTTATGACCTTTTTCTAAAAGTCATCCGGCACAAATCTTTCGAAAATTGTCCAAAATTTCCCGAAAATGTCCAAAATTTTCCGAAAATGTCCAAAATTTCCCGAAAATGTCCAAAATTTCCCAAAGATGTCCAAAATTTCCCGATTTTCCTTCGAAAAAACTCCAAGCAAAAAACCCAAGTACTTCCCAAAAAACCCATTTCCGAAGTGCGGATCGAAAAACCCAAGATCTTGTGAAAAAACCCAAGGAGTGGCAACACTGGATGCAGGCTCTAAGAACAGCGTAACATCTGCAGCAGATGGTGATCGGAGAGAAAGAGTCGGAGGGAGGAGCGGCCTTTAACGGAACTGCAGGGTGTAACCGCGGAGTAATAAATAACGTGCAGGCTGTAACTAAGTGGGAGTTTTGTCTGTTTTGTGATGGTGAACACAGAACACTAACTTAGGTCAGGGCTTAGGTCAGGGCTACTTTTTGAGTGCATATCAAGAAGTCCTCATCGTATACGTTCCAGCTTTTACGATGACACCAATTTTAATTTAATTCTCATATTTTAATTCAGTATTTAACACTTTATCGACGATCTGCTTGTAATCTCTCGTCCTTTAAATAATAGGCCTAAAGATCTATTTTTAGGTATAAAATTGAAATCTGACTCATGGTCATTTACAGTGATTATAGTTTAGTTTGACTTTGATCATAACCATGATTACATATTGCAGGCTGTCAGTTCTGTTGGCATACATGTAGTTAAGATTGGTGTATTCTGTGATCTGTTTCAATTGCGTGATTGCATTAGACCTATTTATTACTGTAACGGGTTGCGGGCTGTCAACCGGATTGTTCAACATATATATATATATATATATATATATATATATATATATATATATATATATATATATATATAGGCCTACACAAAGAACAGGACTGGAATTTTCGTGCACGATATTGTGTATGCGTCCATTTTGTTCCCAGTGTCTAGGCCTACATGTTTTCTTGTTCTTCAGTACCAGACTACCAGTGTTTAATCTAGTCCCCCTCCGCTGGGGGGGGAATTGAGGTTTCTGGGGGGGGAGACAATTGAGCATCCAAAGGACGCTCGTGATGCGCGCAGCGCAGAGACTGGGAGGGGAGGGGTATGGGGAGGGGATGTGCACCTCCCCATCAGAAACTTTTTGAATTTCAACATTGCAATAGCTGCCTTTTAAGGGGTCATCTTAACAAAATAGTTGTACTTTTTCTGTGACCCATTAGAAACTTTTTGAATTTCCACATTGCAATGGCAGCATTTTAAGGTGTCGTCTTAACAAAATAGCTGTACTTTTTCAGTGGCCCATTAGAAACTTTTTGAATTTCAACATTGCAATAGCTGCCTTTTAAGGGATCATCTTAACAAAATGGCTGTACTTTTTCAGTGACTCATTAGAAACTTTTTTGAATTTCAACATTGCAATGGCTGCATTTTAAGGTGTCGTCTTAACAAAATAGCTGTACTTTTTCAGTGGCCCATTAGAAACTTTTTGAATTTCAACATTGCAATAGCTGCCTTTTAAGGGGTCATCTTAACAAAATGGCTGTACTTTTTCAGTGACTCATTAGAAACTTTTTGAATTTCCACATTGCAATGGCAGCATTTTAAGGTGTCGTCTTAACAAAATAGCTGTACTTTTTCAGTGGCCCATTAGAAACTTTTTGAATTTCAACATTGCAATAGCTGCCTTTTAAGGGATCATCTTAACAAAATGGCTGTACTTTTTCAGTGACTCATTAGAAACTTTTTTGAATTTCAACATTGCAATGGCTGCATTTTAAGGTGTCGTCTTAACAAAATAGCTGTACTTTTTCAGTGGCCCATTAGAAACTTTTTGAATTTCAACATTGCAATGGCAGCATTTTAAGAGGTCATCTTGAAAAAATAGTTGTACTTTTTCTGTGACCCATTAGAAACTTTTTGAATTTCCACATTGCAATGGCAGCATTTTAAGGTGTCATCTTGACAAAATGGCTGTACTTTTTCAGTGACCAATTAAAAACTTTTTGAATTTCCACATTGCAATGGCAGCATTTTAAGGGGTCATCTTGACATGATAGTATCATATATTATAGTAGTAAATAATCATATAATAATAAACAATATCACCGTATATTATAAACACTTCATGTAAACAATAATGAAAACAGTAACTAAAAACCAATATCATTTTGTCAAATTTTTCTGGGGGGGGAAAAGTCAATCCTGGGGGGGGAACTTTCCCCCCCCAGAGACGTCTAGATTAAACACTGCCAGACTACACTAACTGTTTGCGCTCATAGCATAAATACTATGTAGGGCCAACGCCATATTATAATCACATTCAATGTGCTACATTGCAGCCTGTAACACTCAGATTGTAAATAGGCCTATAGAATACAAAAGAGGCTTATATTAAACGGCACTGAGGTTGCAATGTCGCAAAGGACTACTTACTACACCCGTTGTAATTTCCTTTTTAAATATAAAACTCGACCGAAGTCACAATACTCAGATAAGACGTCATCTCAAAATGACGTAGATGCTCTTGTTTTCGTCAGTATTTGGGATCGTTGGCCATTCCTGTCAAAAATTAAGACGGGGAAGACGCCTAGGAAGACGACGAAAACGGTCAAAAACGATGGCAAAATGCGATAAAGATGACGAAGAAAGAAGAAAGCGAAGACCAGACACTGAGTCGATCATCATATTCGTAAGGTACATGTATGTGACAGATTTATTTATTTATTTATTTAAGAAATTTATATAGCGCCTCTTCAAGGTAGGCTACTCAGAAGCGCTCCCGGCCCAACCACGACTAAATAAAACAGTTTTTAGGTTCTTAAGGAACAGAGCGGAGTCACCCCTGATTGTATCGCCGTCATTAAATTTTCAGAGATCGAAAATAATCGAACATATATAATTACAGAATCATTGTCAAACATTAAATACTACTATGAGATGAGAAATTAACTTGATGCAAGTTCTAAGAAGTGAATATTATGAAAGTAAAGTAGAAAAAGAAGTAGGCCTCCTATAGGAGAAACACTAGAAAAATTTATTTTGCGGTGGGCGTTCCCGTTTTCTTTGCTGCATCAGCTGTTCACGAATTTGACGTTTTATAGATATTCATCTAGCGCGCATTACGACCGCTCTACATTAAAAGCGTAAAATTTGGCTCCTAATAAAAGTTTGGCCAAAAATTCAAATAAAATTCGATAACTTTGACCTAAAATTGTATGCCTTTGCCTCTGTATACGTCTCAAACAGTGACTGTTGCCATAGTATATAACATTGAGCGATGGACGAAACACACGTGTTATTGCTCGCATTATGACGTAATGGTGCAGATTTCCCGAAGAAGCCTAACCTGACGTCATTTACATTTCGGGACCATGATAGACGTCATTATTGTGGACACCGAGTAAATGAAGCTTATTATGACGTCATGCATGTAGTATCTGGTCGCATACGTAGGCTATAGTGATTATCGATTCCGCAAATTGAAGATCCACGTTGCGACGTTCTGTCTTATTTCGTTTAGACATAGGAAACCATTCGGAAAGAAGATGAAAATTACCTGAAGACGGGTCGCAACCATCGTCTAGAAGTTTGGTAGGACCTGACCGAATCATCTGATGGAAAATTTCTGAGTCGGAGGAAAGGCGAGCGGCAAACGCAAGATTGTTCATGAAGGCAAGAATCGATTTGTTCATTCATTTATCCGTTTATACATCTATTGATCTATTAATTATTCTTCTGCTTGTTCGTCCATTCATCCATTCATCCATTCATTTATCCATCCATTCATCCATTCATCCATTCATCCATTCATATATCCATCCATTCATCCATTCGTCCATTCATCCATTCATCTATCCATCCAGCTATCGCCTGCATGGATCGATTAGCCAACAAATGAGGCACACCCAACCCAAGCTGCGCCATTCAGGATAGTCTTATAGGCCTACTTTAGTTCTTCCTACAATGATACTACATGTCTGTCATAACATGTATTAATTATGTTCATTGGGGCGCGGTGGTGTAGTGGTGAGTTCGCTGCCTTGGAGCCGTAGGATTCCAGGCTCGAATCCACCTCAAGCCGCACAGTAGGCATGCACCTTGAGCAAAGTCCTTCACTTGCAATTGCTCGTACGCTTCGGCGTGAAACTCCGACGCGGTGTCCGCGCTGTTGTCGGGAGCACCTCTGAGTGTAGAAATTGAATGGGCGCTATAGCAAATTCGAGAAATAAATAAATAAATGAATATTCGTGGGTTTTTGTGTTGCTTTAGGAAACGCTACGTGACTGTCCGCGAAGATTGACCTGAGATTGACGTCGTTATTGTGGACAACGAATGCATGTAACACCTGAGAGGATTGGCCTGAGGGTGAATGTCAGGAGTGACGGTTGTGTGGCTCTGTGTTGTTTTTGTTCTTGTTGTGTGTTTGTAGTTTATTTGTATTAGTACCTGCCGGGCC